>CM054060.1:234535681-235135681 GCA_028641055.1 Alopecurus myosuroides | reverse complement strand
CCTCCTGGAAAAATGTCAAAAATGACCACCTCTCCGTGGCGGCAGGCCTCACCAGGCGACACGTGACACATGCCGCCACGGACGGAGGCGGAAGGGGCGAGCCGGCGAGTCACCAACAGAAAACGGAGCCAGTGGGCCATGCCGCCACCAGGGGAGGCGGCACCATACTGCCACCGGTACAGTCACTGTAGCGTGAGCGGAACATTTCATAGGATTTTAAATGCTAAATGGCTTGGTTTAAACAATCTTAAAAATGTACTTTTATACTAATGAAGCACTGATCTCATTTGGGTTTTTGCACATTTGCATGGATGTGGTTAAGTACAGACAAAATGGGACGGAGACTTTGCAATTATTATTTTGAAGATTACTCATTATAGCATTGAACACGAACACATGATACTAAAGATGATACGTTAAACATGAATATTTGTGAGAGGCAGATGTTGGGAGGTGATTTGATTTTGCAAGCTGAAGATTGACGTTACACATGAGTGGAGCTTTCATTCAGTAAATAGTGCAGAATTGCAGATACAGCAACCCAATGAAATTAGTTTTCAGCAATGGTCCAGCTCTTTAGTATTACTTCAGAAAGTATTACACAACACAACAACCAAATGAAGCTACTAATTCTCTTGATCCCGATGATGTTCACAACTTGTTAAATTAATCACTGCTGCAACTACTAATAAGCCAGCAACTATGCTAGTTGATACCACTTTGTTGAATGGTTGAGGAAGCTGAAACCCTAAAATTTCAGTGAATGCAGAGAGAGCACTAAAGAGAATCGAGGTGACAGAACTGACAAAGGTGTTGGAGTTGTCACCAGGAAGACACCTCGTTTCTCTTCGGTGATATATGGAAATCAAAGATGCACGCGTAGGCGGCTTTTGCCACATTCTTGATCAGGTGGTCTGCATATGGTAAGAAGCAGGAGCAGCAGGATGATGCCACCGATGATTCCTACTAATGCATTTAAACAGGTAGGCTAAAAATGCGTGAAACAAAATGTCAAGAAAATAACCACCTTGCAAATTCTTGAGTTAGACTGTGTATACACTATCACTCGATGGAGTAAGTTAGAGGCTGATTAAGATATTCAGAATGGACAAAAGAGTACGCTTTGCAGGCTATTTTAATATGAGGATGCACTGCACGCCACCTACCCATTAAGCCTTGTATAGTTCAGCCAGCGTCCATGTTGACGGCGAGGACACCGCCGCGCGCCCAGACGGAATATCATGTTGACGGCGAGGACAGGTTGTAGTCTCGTGCCCTCACGAGAGGCGCACTTTCTTCAGATTCGCCATCTTCAATGGAGCTGCGGTTGAAGGAAAACAGTATAATTTGTATCTTTGCTTATTTCAAAATTGGGATCATAGATTGTGTCAACTCCACATTGGGTATCTCAAATAACAAAGATTCTGAATTGGCTGATTTTTGGAGCCAAAAGAAAAATTCAGGTCAATCATCTGTTTCTTGAGAGATGCCAATTCAGTGTTACATGTTCAGTCAGACAGTGCCCAGATTAAAATTTCTTGTCATGTATTCACCCATGATTAAATACCCAAAGAAACTCTTTCTACGCCGTTGTACATTGTTTGGTTTTTGTTCCATGATTGAGTGGGTATTTTTAGCTCAAAGCTTTTATGTGTCCTGTACTATATATTCGGTCTAAATAATCAGGATGGTGTGCGATTGGTTTGTCAAGGTAGAAATCAGGGCTATTCTGATTCAAGCACCCTGATATGCTCAATTCGAAACTAAGGTACACCTATTATGTTATCAAGCTTTTTTTATGAATACATTCATAGTATTTGCTTCTTCTTTTTTGTAGTTATAGTCTGTTTACTATATGCTATTAATTTTGTTTCTTTATTATTTATCAGAAAGTATCCGCACATTTTAATATATGAGAAAAGCTGCGGGACTTTGCAGGTAATTTATTTCTCTTGCACATTTATGTTTGCAATCTGCCACCTCCAGTATTACAGTTCATCCTTATAAACCAATCCATTTTGCAAACAATTCTAGAGATGGTTGATGCTCATGTGCACCTTATTGATGTGTGCACGTATCTGATGCAATAGGAATTGGCAAGGATTAATTCCTAACTGGACCAATGATTTATTATGTACCACGACTGTTGTGATGCTTTCTCGATGTATCCAAGGACATATGATCTCATCCATGCTGATAAAGTATTCAGATTTTATGCAGATAGGTAAGGAAAATAATTAAAGTCTTACTGCTAAGATAGCTTGCATTTGGGTTCCTAGCCAGATTGTTCAGATTAAGCGAGTAATTATACTAATGATTATTATCTAACTAAAATTCTAAACAATGGTTCAGTGATCTTCAGGAACAGTGTAGATATGTTGGTGAAGATACAAACCATCACCAACTGCATGAGATGGAAGAGCCATATCATGGATCATGAATCTGGGCCATTTAACCCTGAGAAGATCATTGTGGCTCTGAGGACATATTTGGTCTCCATTGTGAAGCTCTCTTAACTTCAGGATATATATTTACTAGCAAAATACCCGTGCGTTGCAACGGATATAAAATAAACCGATACATTGTTCACTCTTTTTCTTATGAAAAATATTTATAAAAAATAGATTCACAATGCGAAGAAAAAGTCTGCAACTGAAGTAAAAAATCTGAATACTAAATAGCAAAACTGACAACATAACGAGAAAGTCAGATCCCACAATGTTTTTGCATCCGGCAACAGATTCAAGAACCGGCTATACTACATGTAAGAACCAAAAAAAGTAGGTATTCTTCTCTAGCGACCTTGTGATTGCAAGTGCATTTAAAATCACCAAGCCAAGATATATTGTTAGATGGTGATGCACTGACCAACACAGCCAGCCACTTCATTAAGAAATAAAACCTTCGAATCAACGTAGAAGACTGAAGGTTCATACGGCTTCTACTCTCGCTGATAACATCATCATCCCCATTTGAACTTCCTGGACTACACATTGCATGTTGAATTTGGGTGGATCTTATTGTCTCGATTTTGCCGAATGAATGGCCCTCTTAGCCACCCATTACAGTAACACCTAGACTTGCGGGACATTCACCAATGAGCAATTCTTCTACATGTCTCAATATGTGGTCAGAGCCCCAAAGGTTCAATGCAGGCACGAATATTGGGTCCACTGAATTTTTACAACCATGTCACGCACAGTGCCACACTGTGTAAATTGTCTAAACGAATGAAATAATGAAGTAATCCTACAAAGTAGAAGCAGAAATTTCAATACCCAATAACAAATGATCATTAAATCTGCATAGAATCAAAACCACCATCAGAAATATTATCACGAAAGAGATAGTTAAAAAGCATACTAACTATTTCATGAAGTTAACATAAGCCTAACATACTGGTTATTCAAGCTAGAGTGATTGGTCCATAGGACATGCATGGGACGTTGGACATGTTTTATGAGCTCCACCCTAATCATGGTAGAAAACCCACTGTCACAGATTATGCATACAGTGGCAAAGAAGGTAAATATGCAGATAAAAAATGTTTAACATCAAGGCTATATGTCACCATGAGTTGTGAGCAATAGCATACAGGCTGCATCAACTGTTGTTTCTGTTTCATATAATTTGGTACCAATCTTGTAAACCAGACCTTAGTTCATCAATATAAATTTCCCCACTACTATAAACATTTCTCTATCTAAAAATATCTTTGTCGGACAAGATCTCTGCAAAATTCTAAATATACAGAAGAAGTGTGGAGATTTATGATGTAATTCAGACTGGACTCCAATAAAAAAAAGCAGAGCTTCAGTTTATATCATTTGAGTATCTTCACAGGAACCTTCTTAGCTTCTTTATCTGGGACCTCTTATACTAAGTAGATAATTATTAGATTGAGACATTATACAGAAAACTCGAGTTAATATAAACATCACATACAACTTTAAGAAAGATTAGAAGACAGTGTAGTATGATGCGAATGGGCAAATCGAGTTGTACAAACAAGATCTAATAAATGGAGCTTTTGCTTATTACCCGAGCTCCATTACGCGCTCTGGACACTAAGTGCCGAAGACATACGACTTTCGGCGTAGCCTTGTCCGGGCGCCTACGACTGAAGTGCCGCTGCTACAGATGTAGGTACGCCCGCACACGTCATCTACGGCACCCTTGAGCTGCAGAACCTGGTCCACGCTGAACCTGGCAGGGGCTGGGACAACTCGCCAACAATGGCGGGCAGCCGACGGCCCGGAAGGACGGTAGGAGGGTGGCTTCGCCGGAGTAGAGCAGCAGCCTTCGTGGTGGCGATCTTGACGCAGATGAGGGCGGGCATGCAGGCCATCGCGAGCATGGCGGCGCGGATAACTTATTGTTCGTGGGTACTGGATGGTGGTGGCGGCAGATCTGGCGCCCTCGTGGCTCTTGCGAAGAGAGACGAAGGGGATCTCGCCGGCGACCATCGCGTCTTCCTTCGCGAGGAGCGAGGGGATCGGGTGGAGGTGTGAAACTGGGTGGATGTGGAGTGCGGATTGAATTTCCCATCTCAAAGGGATTAAGATGCAAAATGACCGCGGCATCAAGAGAGACGAAGGGGATCTCGCCGGCGACCATCGCGTCTTCCTTCGCGAGGAGCGAGGGGATCGGGTGGAGGTGTGAAACTGGGTGGATGTGGAGTGCGGATTGAATTTCCCATCTCAAAGGGATTAAGATGCAAAATGACCACGGCATATGTTAAGGAGGCACTGCGGGTTGATTTTCTAAAAGCTGAAGGACTAAATTAACGACGTATGTACGGTCGTTAAGCCACGTTATATAGTAGAGATTTATGTACGGTCCCAAAACTGTAGATGGAATTGTAGTGTCACCATAGATATTGCGGTCCAAAGACCATGATGGTGTGTACGAGTACATCCATCTACTTTCTTATTTGAGAGAATTTTTTAGGCTGAAAGACCGATCATACGTATCGAGTTCTCAAGTCTGGGTCTAGTCGAGAAACCATGGCTCTGAGGGACGCAGGCGGCTTCACCTACTTGCTCCTCTGGGTATCCATAGTATCTTGCTTCAAGTAGAAGATTCAAGGAGTGAACTGCTGGGAGACATCTACCTCATCCCGATCACAAGGAAAGGTTCATCACCATGGGGGGAGTACTTTCATTCTTTGAGTTCCGGAATGAATGAAATGCATAGAGGATCTTTTTTTTTTGCGATTGTGTATATAACCTGAACCTGGATCGCTTAATGATTCTATTCGATGTAAAGCATCCGATTCTTACAGAAGTGCATCGAGCAACAAAATTTGTTGTGAGAAGATTATGCTAAAGTTTTTCTATGTAAAAAAACATAACAGAAATAAACTCTCAAGATCGTGCACTTTTAGTAGTACCACAAGATTAGGTGCTGTGGTGGGGGTGTTAGTCTGTGTTTGCATGGACATTGCCAATATCGCACTCTCAAAAAAAGACAGGCGGCTAATAGTACATAAATCTTCATGTTTCTAGGTATATAGATTGCTTAGTTTTTATGGAATTTGCACAAATTAGAAATCGTGCAATTTTCTATATGCCACTTTTACCCATTAGATTTGAAAAAACAGTCCTTTGCTTAAGCCAATTTTTCTAACTTTTCAAAAACAATATTTGGAGATTGCAATCCGACATTTTTTTTTAAGATTGAGCATTTGCTTCAGTTCTATTCTAGACTGAGAAAAGTTCCCATTGGTAGATAAAAACCCATAACCCCTAAGGTTATCCTGCGCTTGGAAGAGGAACTAGGAAAAGGAAAAAATATAGCGATTGTGAAAGCCTAGATCTAACTCCTGCAAGGATATATCAGATGACATTTTCACTTTCAAACTCCCAGCAAAGTAATCACAGTATTTCCACCCTTCAAAGCTCTAAAAGAAAAACTATAATCAAACGAATTTACAAGAAAACCGCTCAACAAATGGACCTGGTCTGAACATTAAGAAGCAAAATGATAGCAGCAGTTAATGGTAGAGCAGACAGACATGTTGATCAATACCCAAGTCAACAATACACCAAACTTAACAGGGTATCGATGTAAAAGCTCAAAATTCACTTTTCTAGCAGATCAAGATTTCAGCACCAGTGCTACCACAACTAGATGTCCATAGGGGGTACAAAAATTGACAGTGACCAGATAGAAAGTGAAGGCAGACAAGGTACATAACTATCACTCCTCACTTCTTCTTCGCTGCTTCCCCAGCCTTGGTCTGCAAAAGTTGTACACAAATTCAATTTAGTTACTGAAAAATTATTGTCGTGGAACTGGTTAGTAAGAGATCTGCATACCTTCTTCACTCCGCGGATCTTCTTTGTCCTGTTCTTCCTCTCCTTGATCTGCTTACGTGACTTCTCTACCTTGGTTGCAAGACCGTTCTGTGAAAGAGCAACAAGAATGAGCAAGTCAGAAGCTGGTAATTCTCATTGGTGAGTTCAGTTTCACAAATAAATGGCACACTGTTTTGGTTCACAGGTAAATGGCACACTATTTGGTCCAAGATTGAAAGTGTAAAGTAGCTTGCAAAGAATGTAACAAAGATCAAGACGACTAATCTGCAAATATATTCTTGATAAGCAAAAAACTGCTGCTGCATTGAAGAGCAGACTAGCAAACAGAGTTTCAAAGGTCAATCAGTTTACTCATTTGAGATTGTTTTCAGCAAAATACTAACTCGCACCAGCATTGAGCATCGAATGTGAACAGTTACACCATTTGTAGGCACACGGACAATTTAGAGTTTACTATGTCAGTAACATCACTATTTAGAAAAACACACCATCACAAAAGGTGGATTACACCAAAATCTACCATTACAGACGAGCATTCGTTTGCTGTTCTAGTACGAACAGATCGGTACTATGTAACCGTGCCTAATATTTGTTAAATATAATATACCTAGTAAGCTAGACATAATGTAGTGTGTACTGAATGCGGCAAATACACAGGCTTGCAACATGTAGATCTAGCATAAAAGTCTGATGATTAAGAGCATGTCGGTGAGGGCGAAAGGAAGCAAGGGAAGCTTACCCTGATCAGCCTGTACTTGGGCTCGAACTTCTTGGCGGCCTCGAGGTTGTCGTAGATGAGGCCAAAGCCGGTAGACTTGCCACCTCCGAAGTGGGTGCGGAACTTGAAGACGAAGATGCAGTTCGAGTCCTTCACCTCGTATATCTTCGACAGCTTCTCCTTGAGATCCGCCTGCGAGACATAAGGATCAGCACCCTCACACATCGAGAATCACCGTGGCCAAAGAATACATGACCTTCGTCCGGAGACAGAGGACGCACCTTAGAGACGTTGGCGCGGCCGGGGTGGATCACCTCAAGCACGAACTGCTTGCGGGAGAGGAGACGGTTCGTCATGAACTTGCGTGTGCGGAGCGTCACCGCGGGCGCCGTCTTCGTGTCCGCCATGATTGCTGCTGCTGCCGGAGATGCGTCGGCTTCGCTGGGTTCCTAGCGACGGCGGCGGGGCGCGTGAGAGGCGGCGGCGGAAGGGGTGGCGCGGGTCGTGGTAGAGGAGGCCTTATATACAGCTGAAACCCTAGTTCTCTGGGGCTCGTCAGTGGAAAGGCCTTATATGGGCTCTTTGAGGCTTGTAAGAATATGGGGCCGATTTTAAACGGCCTGGTTTTGTGGTTACAAAAGACATGGATGAGTTTTCCAAAATCTCTCCTATCTAAAAAGAAAGTTTTCCAAACAAACAAACAAAAAAACTCACCTACCAAAAGTTTTCCGAAAATAGGCATGGATATATTTCCCTAAAATTGAATGGATCATATTTTACTTTTAGAATGTAAAATTTTGCTCTTACAAATGAAACCAGCCATTTTCTTAAATAAGATATTAACCATTTTTCTTGTGGTAAAGACATCCGCAAAGAAAATGACATATACGTGAAGGAGAGAGACCAGAAAAATTAGATGCAATATAAATTTTCATAAGTATAGTTAAAAATTCATTGCTCTTAAAATATTTCTCTAGTAGATACACAACGGTACGAAGTTCTACGACGCCAAATAAATAGACCCACCATAAGTTTTTTTTAGTGTATTTACTTAATATTGTGGCTGTTTATATTTTCTTTTAAATTACAAAACATTGAATTATTTTTCAAAATTTATGTCCTGAGTTTAGGGACGTGTTTGCGGATGGAGTAAGTAGTTTATCGGGCCTCTCGCATTTGACCCATGTGGCTATTTTTACGGGCTTAAACCATTCTGAGTGTATGATACGATTTTTACTTGGTCGGTCCCAAGTTTGTGTTCCTTCGTAGATCTACGGATTTTAGCCCTACATATGATATTTCACTCTCCTCTCTCTCACTCAAGTGAATTGGTTCACATAGCATCATTGTGCTTTTAGAATATTCCTATGAAGCAAATAACATTATGGAAAATTTATGACATAACACGGCTCAATAAAAGGTGAGCATGACAGGCCAAGAAAAAGTTTGATGACCATATCGATGTTACCTGAACATAGTGGCATGGACAAGCCCAAAAATTTTACTGGTGCAAAAAAATATTCCTCTTTTTCACTACCTAGAAAAAATAGTGTTCGATGAAAATTTAACTTCATATATCTCTATACATTTGTGCAAATTTCTACCATTCTATAGTTGAAATTGACGTGCATGACAACACACGCTCCAGGTTTATAAAGTAGTGTGCTGCGTTCAATAATTAGGTGTCGAGGATGAGAAGGGCTTCCATTCTTTCTGGTTTAACTCCTTCACCACCACCTTTATAAATTATAACACCTCACCTACTAAGAAAACATTAGAAAATTAGTGCCATAATAAAGATCACGCAGATACATAGTTCAAGAGTTATTATTCTGAGTGTGAGAGGGTGGAAATTGGCATCTATTTGAACATACCAATAATTTATAAATACAAAATGTAAATATTATAAACAAACATGCATCCAGATCTATTTGCGACATTGTTATAATGTTGAACACTTTTCTAACTCCTAAAAAATCTAAGTCACGTAGAAGCCATGGAGTTCAATGCAACACATCACTAAAAGCTAAAAATAGTAAATGTTATGTGATATTTGAACATGTAAATATCTAGAGTTCTGGTGAAAATTAGATGCTACACGTGAGATTTTTCCATAAGCATGAAATAGATATATGCTAGATACAACATACATAAATGGTAAATGGTATAAACAGTGGCGGACCTTGACCAACATTATCGGGGAGGCTAAAATACATTATATGGCGGCTAAGGGGCTAATTTGAATTTTCTGGTATTTTATATGGTCAAAAATGGTAAATACCAAATAGCATAGTGCAAATTGTAATTGAATTGGGGGGAGGGGGACATGGCTCCTTTTGGCCTCCACTAAGGTCCGCCACTGGGCATAAGTCCACGTTGGCAATAATCATTGATAATACAAAATCAACGGTAACATAAGTCAAAGTTTATTGGTAGCAAAACTGTCAAGGAACATCCACGGCCCGTGAGTTGCTAGTTAGCATTGAGGTCGGTTTGTTAGTAGGATTATCATCAAGAGAGAGAACTATCATAAGTGTTGTTCCTCTGTGTACACTCTTACCTTAGCCTCACCCTCCCCCATCACACCCCAGGGCCGCATCGGGGTGCCAAAACCTCTCCGAATCGTTGGCTCCTTCATTGTCGCATTTGTGAGCCCTCGCCACGCCCAATCACAAAAGGTGGTTTGGGGGGGGTCGATGGCAGCGACGACCTACTGGAACGACTGGGAACACGAGAGGCCTTGTCAATCACGCCGATCTAGGCGGTGTCTCTATGTCATGGTGGTTGCCACTACTCCTCTATAGGGGTAGGGCACCAAAGTCAGAGAATATGTGTCACGGATCATGGGTCGTCCCCTAGTCTAGTGAAGTTGGTTTTGAGACTCTCGGTGCTTATGCGCAGCATGGCACGGGCGAGGGGAAAAGCGGAGGATTGCAAGTCATGGAAATGACGACGACTCGAGCATGTGGACAATCTCATTACGCGATGTCGGGTTTCTTGGAAGCCCGGTCTGCAAGTTGAAAAACCTGGTTGGCACTAAACCTTCTGATTTGCATATGCAATTGTACCAATCCTGCGGCGATTCAGCGTGTGTACAGGGGGCAGTAGTGGGATCTTAAAAGGGGCGTACCCTTTAGGTCAGCCATGGGCGGTGGTATTCGCTCACCAACATGTTCATTCGTGCACAGTTATCAGTTGTATGGCAATGTTCACATCAATATTGTGCCCGCTCTATGTGTGTGAGAGTTTGTGGTGCGCGTATGCCATTGATGGATTTCATTGGTCTAGGGGGTATGCATGCACTCGGAGAACTCGAATCTACAAAGGATAATGGTGGATTGGCAAGTGGGCTCGACATCATAGGGTGGCCATCGGGCCTCGAGCTCTTGGGTGAAATTGTTAGTTTGACCTTTGTTGGTTGCACCTAATAATAGTAGTGCTTAGGCATCGTTGCCTAATTGAAGGCACTGCATGGAAGTTTTCTCGAATCTTTTGTCCAAGGTAAAAACCTAGGATGTTGTCTTTTATGATTGGATTGGGCGATGACGAAGGTGATAGTTCCCTTCCCGGCGTATTGGCTTTTGGGAAATCTTTTTTGTCATGTCAGCCTTTTCCCTTCTTGATAATGGAGTATTTCAGTTGTGTGCGCCTGTGCGGCTTTTTTTTGTGGGGCTGTGCGACTTGTTCCTAATACGAATTGTTGCGGAGGCAGGTGTGTACTTTGTTACCTTCTTGGTGTTGATATATTACCCTTTATTAAAAAAAAATTATGAAGTGTTGTTACAAATATCCGATCGCTGCCACCACCTTCATCATCACCATCACCATCACCAATCCACCTTCAACAGTAAAGAAGATCGTGTAACTGTTGACTTTACATAATATGGATAAAATCTGGGTAGTAAGAGGCCCACCACCTTGCACCTTATCCGCTCAAACTAGTCTTCTTCTCCACCCGTGCTCTCTCCCCCGGCTCTATTCCGCCGCAAATGGCGTTTTCCCCTTTTCACCTTCCCGCGCATCATGTCACAAGACACTTACGCCCACCAATGCCCCGTCCGTCTCAACGCGTCGTAGCCGTCTCTCCCACCCATAGTTGCCTCTGTTCCTCGCGGCGGCGAGAAGAAGACCGCTGAGTCGACATGCGCTGCTCCATGGGGACCACTCCCTTTGCCGATGCTGAACTTGCCTCGTAGCCCTGGCTCCCCGCTGCCGCTATTGCAGATGAGAGGAGCACCTTGTGATGACGACTGCACTCTGCCGAAAGGGGATATGGACTTCTGCAAGCTATATGTCATGTGGGAGATATAGATGTTGATGGTCGGAGCTGCAAGCAGCGAGTGACGGTTCCATAAGCACATGCCAGTAGAGCTACAAGCAGCAAGCGACGATGCTGCAATCGCTTGTACGCATCGCTACAAGAGGCGAGTAGTGATTCGTTCATTTTGCATCACTATTTTATCTCATAATTTACTGTTATTCATTGATATAATTCATATTTAGAGATGATAGTTATGTTATTTCATCTATTTTGCATGATTTATAATTATTGGAGAATAATTCACCGGGACCAGAAAATCTGCTGGAAAAAGCACTATCAAGATGCCCTATTTCTGAAGATCAGAAGACAAAGGGAAACATCGGAGAGGTCTTAAGTTGCCAGATGATGGGGCTAGCCAGGAGGGGAGGCAGAGGGGGGCCACCAGGGGCCCACACCACTTAGTGGAGCCCCCCTTAGTCGCGCCGCCACGTGGTGTGGCCACCCTGGCCCACCACTGGCAACCCTCTTTCGCGTACTTCATCGGTTCATCCCCATGGAACCCTAAGACCTAGAGAACCATCGAGGAAATATTCCGCTGCCTCCTCAGGGCGAAAAACAACAGAGAGAGAAAAGCTCTCTGGCAGGGAGAAATCTGCAGGGGGGACTCCTCCTCGGAGAGGGGAAATCATCGCTCCGGGCATCATCAAGATCATCATCGTCATCGTCATCACCACCAGCACCATAACCCTCACCATCCACCTCCATCCCGCTGTAACAATTAGGGTTCTATATCTTTGTTTTCCACTAGATTTCTCTCCCGGCGTGGATTACTTGTTTGTAGTTGATGCTTACGAGATTTATCGGTGTTTGCACTTTATGACCAGATTGTTATTCATCATTATATCACCTCTGATTATGCTCCATATGATGTCTTGCGAGTAGTTCGTTTAGTTCTTGAGGACATAGAGAAGTCAAGATGTTAGTAGTGGAATTATGTTGAAGTAATATTTACTGGTTTGATATTTAAGTTGTGGTGCTATTTTTCTAGTGGTGTCATGTGAACGTCGAATACATGACACTTCACCTTATGGGCCTAGATGGATGCATTGTGTATTTGGCTACTGATTGTGGGGTTGCCGGAGTGACAGAAAGCTAAACCCCCGTTAGAAAACCAATGCACGAGGGAGTGTAGGATTCTAGAGTTTAAGTTTGTGGTTAAATCTATCTTAATTACTTTCTTATAGTTGTGGATGCTTCTAAGGGGTATAATCATAAATATGTATTAGTCCAAGTAGGGCAGTGCATTAGCATAGTTTCACCCACACAACACCTATCAAAACAAAAATATTAATCAACTGTAGGAAACGAAAACGCTTGACGAAATTCCTAAGTGTCCTCGAGAACGTTTAGTCATCATAAGTAAACCAACCGGTTTATCCTTTGCTCTAAAAAGGATTGGGCCACTTGCTGTAATTAGTATTACTGTCTTTTATTTACTCGCACTTTATTTATCTGCTATATCAAAACCCCAGAAAACTTGTTTGCTAGTATTTAGACTGAAACATTTATCCAACCTGTTTGTCAATACCTTCTGCTCCTTGTTGGGTTCGACACTCTTATTTATCGAAAGTACTGCGATACACCCACTATACTTGTGGATCATCAAGCAGCGATGCTACCGGAGGTCGCGTCCACTTCGACTAGCAGAGAGCGGCGATGCTACCAGTTGTCTTCGTCGATGCCCGGAGCAGCGGTGACGATGATCAGGGAGCAGCGACATACGTCTATCGTAGTTGCGGCAAAGGTGACGGGAAGCACCGGTGTCGTCTTATTGTAGCAGCGGTGTTAGCCTATTGTAGCACAGGATTCGTCCTATTGTAGCGGTGGCGACGGCGGCCAGGAGAACCGGCGTTGGCCTATTATAGCAATGGCGACGGTGCTCGGGAGCACCGACGTCGGCCTATTGTAGCACTGAAGTCGGGTTGTCGTAGCAGTGGCGAGGCGGCCAGGAGCATCGGCCTTGGCCTATTATAGCAACGACGACAGGGCCGGGAGCACCGGAATCGGTCTATCGTAGGAGTGGCGACGGCAGCCGGAAACACTACCTTGGCCTATTATAGCAATGGCGACGGTGGTCGGGAGCACCAACGTCGTCCTATTGTAGCACCGTAGTCAGCATGTCATAGCAGTGGCGACAGCGGCCAGGAGCACCGGCGCTGGCCTATTATAGCAATGGCGACGGTGGCCGGGAGCACCGGCGTCGGCCTATTGTAGCACCGTAGTGGGCTTGTCGTAGAAGTGACGGTGGCTAGGAGCACCGGAGTGGGCTTGTCGTAGCAGTGACGGTGGCCAGGAGCGTCGTCGTTGGCCTATTGTAGCACCGGAGTCGACCTATCATAGCAGTGGCGATGGCGGCCAGGAGCACCGACGTTGGCCTATTATAGCAATGGCGACGGTGGTCCGGAGCACCGGCGTCGGCCTATTGTAGCACTGGAGTCGTCTTATCGTAGCAGCGGCGACGGCTGCCAGGAGCACTAGCGTCGACCTATTTTAGTAGCGGCGACGGCGGCCGGGAGCACCATCGTAGGCCTTTTATATAGGAGACGACCCGTGCCGACTTGTCGCATAGCAATAGACCTTTGCCCCAGAGAGAGGTCGTCGTTGAGCCCGCTACGTAGCATCGCATCTTTCTGGTACGGCAGGCTATAGACGCCATGTCTCCTCGTGCGAGTGACATGCACTCACGGGTGGAGAGAGGACGACAAAGGAGTTGGGAACTTTGGTTGGAAGACATACGCTCATGGGCGAGTGTCATCGCTGACGTATCTGCTTAGCAGGATCGGATGGCCACAGACGGAAGCATCGGACGGCTGACGACCCAGGGATCGGGGCGAGCGATCCCTCAGCACGATCCAATTATTATTCTATGTTTTTGTTTGCACGCTATACATGTTAAATTTTTATGGCTGTACTGGTACATGGGTTACCATTATATAAGTTTCAAATCTGCATAAGTATAACTCTATACAAACTCATATCCTTTGCCTAATTTGATGGATCGATTGTGGTCTACGTAGTCGTCACTCGTAGCGTAGCACACACCAGTCACTCTACTCCGCTGTTTCTATCACCTTGATCGCTCTGCTCCTGGCTGGACGCCTACGCAAGACGCAACGATGGCCACGCAAAAATAATCGGAGCGCACGCAGCTAACATTCTCGCCACCTGCGAGTCAACCACGAGCTTAGCCAACCCAATTACTCCTCGGAGCAACCCTCCACATGACTATGTACCTAGCACCCAAGAACTGATATGCTATTTCAAGAACATCCGCTCACTAGGACACTATGACTGCATGCAGTTACGCTAGCTAGCTTCACAAAAGTAGAGCAGATTTGATCGTGTCGGGGAATCGAGCAAGCGATCGATCGAGAGGTGTTCGCGAATGTTGCCGCCGGCGACGCTGTTCGCGATGGGGTTCCTGCTCTGCCCGTTCCCCGCCTTCGCGCCGTCCGGCCGGAACCTCCCCGCGCTGCTGCCGGAGCTCTGCGGCCTCCTCGGCTCCCTCTACCGCTACGTCCTGAACGAGTTCGTCCTCCCGCTCGCGATCCTCCGCCAGCGCCGACGCGGCGCACTTTGAGACACCCAAAAAAGCCATGCATCCCAATTCTCTCGTAATCTCATTGGATGCACGATTATGTATTTATGTGTATATGAAATCTGGACCACACGGGTTTATTTCTTGTGAATATGAAAAACTAATGTGACGCCGTAAAACATTTTTAGCGGGCAACGTTTTTAGACGCCTGTTGGAAATGCTCTTAGTCTTTTGTTCTATGGCTCGTTCTCATTGGCTTGTGAGAGTTCGGGGGTTTTACCGCTCAGCTACGAAAACTCAACGAAAGTAGTTCAAAATTTTAGCCCAAAAACAGCAAGTTAGGGCATCTCCACCAGCCCTCCTAATAGGGCTATTGCACGTGTCGGTACGAAATACTTCTCCATGGGGCAACTTAATAGTGGCAAAGTTGTCGGACGAACCCAACCCCACGTCTGGCAACAACGGCAACACGTGCCATGTCGGATCCTGACCGGCCGGGCCGTCCTTGAAGCGACACAGTTCAACACGAGTTAGTGCGGCGACGAAGGACCAGACTGCGCGTTTAAATGGCGCACCAGTTTCCCTGATGGGAGCAAAGCAACGCGTGAAGGACGCCTGAGCACGTGTACGAGACGCAACGGCTAAATCAGTCAGTGGCGAACACGCTTCGTCGGCGTGCCTTGCCATGGGAACTAGTGCTCGGCGTTAATGGGCGCCACCCAACCCCGCTCCTCCGGTCAGCTTTAAAACGGGGCGCACGCCTCTCTTCTCTCCACCACCCACACCCTCCTCTCCTCTCCTCTCTCCCAAAATTCGTCGCCACAAGATGCCTAGACTCCGGTTGAGCCGTGAGAAGGCGGCAAAGCTTCGCTGCCGCGAGCTGAGCAAGGCCATGCTACGACGTCGCCAGGAGACGCGCCGCGAGGAGATGCCCCGCCAAGAGAAGATGAAGCATAACCGCGGCGAGCAGGTAGAGCGCGACCACGACAACTGGTTCCGCGAAGAGATGCGCCACGAGGAGGCTGTGCACATGGCGCCCGAGCGGCATGCGACATTCATGTCGCGTCCTTGATCGTCACCGCCGATGACGGTTTATGGGGCGTTGCAGCTCATGCACGACACTTTCCTGGAACCAAGGGAAGTGGAAGTTTCGAACGAGAGGCAGTTGCAAGGCAGGCAGGTGGCCACGGAGTACTTGCTGAAGCCGCGTCTTCAAACCGGTGCTCAGCCGGAAGAGGAGGAATTGGAAGTTTGGAACGAGATGCAGTTTCTCGACAGACAGACGGCTCTCGAAGCTCGCATCCAGCACCGCTCGGGCGGTGACCCACTCCGGCAAGGCGGTGACCCCAAGAGACATGCAAGTTCCTCGATTTTGCCGCCAAAACCAAGCGATAGATGTAGACGACACCTCCGACGTGCGCTGGCGTTAAGCTAGATTTAGAAATTAGGGCTTAGTATAAATCTCGTAAAAATTTAGAAAAATTCTATTGCGTTCGTAATATTTCCTTCAAATATAAATAAAAAACGCCGGTTTCTTTTCATTTTCCCTTTTTTAGCCCTTCATTGTGACGCGCAGGTGGAACGCGATGCCCTCAATAGAAAGGCAACACGTGTCGCGCCGCAATAGCATGCACCGACAACTAGTGTCGAACGCTCTATTGGGGTCGCTGATGCTCTTATATATATATTTTCCGCTAGATAAGTAGGCTTGAAACTGAAATAAGGTTCAAATTTGAAGCTAAAATTTAACACGGGAGGTATAGGTAGGATCAATAGGTGCCCATCTTCTGAATAGAGAGAGATTATCGATAAAAAGGTTTGGATGTAGAATCCTGTCTTTTTATAATGAGGAAAACGAACTGAATGCTCTTTCCGCAATTTCTTTTGTTTTTGCTATTTTTAGCAAAAAGAGCGAGATATTGTGATTTTGTATTAGCAAACAATATGGTCTCCGAAGTCCATGATGAAGTTGTTGCTCACTACCTAGTCTCTACAACCCAGTTGTTTGGGACTTCGTTGAGACGTTTCTTCCCATCTTTGCTCAGTTGTGTTGTCCAAGGCCTATTTGAATATACTTTTCCCCTCTAAGTTCCTACCTGATAACCCACAAGTATAGTGAATCGTAACAGTCTTCGAGAGAAGTAAAATCCAAATTTATTGATTCGACACAAAGACAACCAAAAAATATTTATAAGCCTTAATAGATGAGTTGTTAGTTCAGCTGCACCTGAAAGTAGACTTGCTCGCAACAGTTTATCAGTGGTATCAGTTTTATAGCAATAGTTGTAGTAAAATAATAGCAGGAATAAAATAGCAACAACGGTAACAATTGTAGCAAACAACGGGATTAAAATATTGTAGGCATAGGGATTGATGAACGGGCGTTGCATGGATAAGATGGTTCATATAATAATCAAAACATGGACATTGCAGATAGATAATAATAAAGCATTCAAGTTCTAGGAAAACCATAGGTATGTGTTCCAATTTAGTCGTACGTGCTCGCAATGAGAAACTTGCACAACATCTTTTGTCCTACCAGCCCGTTTGTAGCGGGTCTCAAGGAAAACTACTGGTAATTAAGGTGCTCCTTTTAATAAAGCACCGGAGAAAAAGCATTAACGCTTCGTGAACACATGTGATCCTCACATCACAGCCATCCCCTCCGGTTGTCCCAATTTCTGTCACTTTTGGGCCTCGGGTTCCAGAAATTAATATGTGTAAACAGCTTACAGATATGATCAAGAAACATAATTGTACTGATGAAGATTTGAAATCATGACACCCGGGCCCTAGTGACAAGAATTAAGCATAACAAGTTGCAACAACGATATAAAGCACTAACAACGGATACTAGGCACTATGCCCTAACAATCTGGCATTATTACATGAACAATATCATCCAATCTCTTTCATCCCTCTCAGCCTACGGCGGGGATTACTCGCACATGGATGAGGGAATCAAGGATGGTTGATGGAAAAGTGGGAGCGGTGACGATAGCGATGATCTCCTCCGAATCCCTGTCCTGGCTGGGCGCCAGAACAGGAACTTCTGATCCCCAAATTGAGTTTCGAGGTGGCGACAGCGCTCTCATGTGTTTCTCTGGAATATGACGACCCCTCCTCTGTTTTAGGGTTACGGGGCATATGTAGTCGAAAGGGGAGCCCGCGGGGTGGTTGGGGCCACCATACCACCAGGTGGTGCGACGTAGGGGAGCGCCCAGGCATTGTGTGGGCCCCTCCTTGCCCTCCTCCGGCTCTTCTTCTGGCTCCGACGGTCTTCAGGTAAAATAAGGACTTCGAGACTACTTAAAGTTGATTTTTCTGCAAAAAAACGAGACAGCAAGTTAATTCTGCTGAAAACAACGTTAGTCCGTGTTAGTTGTATCCAAAACTCACAAGTTTACAGGCAAACAATAGAAAAAGTGTTCGAAAAAGGAGATACGTTTTGGACGTATCAACTCCCCCCAAGCTTAGCTTATTGCTTGTCCTCAAGCAATTTAGTTGATAACTGAATGCAATAAATGAACTTTTACGGACACATTTGTTTCATATGATGTAAATATTCTCACTATTGATCAAGTGTTTAGGGAATTCATAATAAGAAGTATGCAGATAAAGTCACCTAATAGTTATACAAACCATGAAGAGATACTAACACATTAATAATAAACAACATGAAATATATCAATCTGCAGGATTACAATGTTCATAATAAGATATGATAAAGTGGTATCTCGCTTGCCCTTAATAATGGAGCAAAAAATAAATGCCAGGGCACCTCTGAGGTTCAAGTGAAGACTAGAAGTAAATATATCAAAGATACAAGCATCAAAGTTATTATACCATAATTAACCGTGTTCTGGGACAAGCACATTAAACTAAGAATGGCAGTAGTGCTCTCAAGAAGGTGCATAAAGTGAGAAGGTGAAGACTCAGCGTAAAACTAAAAAAAGGCTCTTCCAAGAGGGAAGCAGGGATTAACTCATGTGCTAGAGCTTTTTTTATAAGTAGATGTATTGAAAACAATTTTTAAGAGAGGTGTATGCTTATGTCAACAAATGGTAAACAGACAATACAGTACGTCACAAGCCAACTAGACCTTGCAAGAGCGGCTCCCATTGAAGGACGCAACTGGGGTAAAAGGTCATCCCTCTTCTCTTTTGTTTACACAATTATGCTTTGACTGATAAATCAGGAGCAAAAACAATGAAGAGAATTTATAGTAACCAATTTTGGGGCTAGGCACCCCGCAGTCAGCTCTTCTATCATTTGGATAAGAGGATGAAGCCACTAGTCTAGGTGTGCAAAGTCCAATTAACAAGTGAGATAAAGATTCTCTATTTATGTTCTCAAGAGCTAAAACAGGGGCACAAAACAGGAATAAATTTTGAAGGTTTTAAAGTTAGCACATGAGAAATTTACATGGGGTGGCGGTAAAATATCACATATAGGTAGGTATGGTGGACACATTTGGAAACTTTGATTTTTGGGAGTTGGATGCACGAGTAGAGGTCATACTCAGTATAGGTGAAAGCTAGCAATAGACTAGGATCGACAGTCAAGAGAGCAACAATTGTCATAATCATGCTTGCGACAAAACAAAATTAACGGGGGCATAAAAGTGATACAAATATTCTGAGGCAAAATAAATCATCGAAGCTTAATTGACTTTTGTTTTCAGTCTTATGCATGCGTGAGCATGTGCCAAGTCGATTCAAGCGAAACATTCAGACGGAGATACCACAATTCATACCCTTCTATAAATAAAACAATACAAGCAAATATTTATACAACATGCTATCTAACATTAACAAGGTGGAACTAATCACGAGAGAGCACGAACTACTAAGCATCGATTAAATAACATACACCTTACACGAACAAATTAAGCATGTCCACATGGACGAGTATATATACAAAAATAAAAACAAATAGAGTTCATATCAGCCTCTCACCACAACTTGGATTGTCGTAAATCGTCATTACTGCTCTTCGCTCGCGTGGATTGAATAATATAGAATGATAACCAAGCTCCAATGCAGTCACGAAGGACTACTGAACTCTGCAGCAAACTTAACAAAATCAAAGAAGAACAACAAATATTTTTGAATTTTCGAATTTAAAACAAGACCAAAAGGAAACAAGCAAACAAAGCAAAATATTTTTGGATTTTTGAATATTAAACCGAAACGAGAAGGTAAAGAAACCAACAAAAGGAACTAAAGAAACAAATAAAGAGAAATGACAGAAATATTTTTGGTCTTTTTGTGTTTTGGAAAGCAAGAACAAAACAACAAAAACAAAAAGAAGCGAAAGAAACAAAAACAAACGAAAGAAACAAAAACATGGATATACAAAGAACCGACAGAAACATGATATATAGATGAGTGTAATGTCGGCATACCTCCCCCAAGCTTAGGCTTTTGTCCTAAGTGGAGATCAATCACGGCCCGGGAAGTATCCCCACGTTGGTGGGTCGTCCCTAGCATGGTCGTACTCAGGCGCCCATGAAGAAGATGAAGTAGTAGGCACATAATCATAACCGGTGTGCTGGTATGGAAACCTCATTGTGTCGGAGGGCTGGACGAAATCATTTTCGTCCCCCTCTCCAGCATCCTCTACATGCTGGGGATGTTTCTCAATGTATGCATCCAACTCACTCTCTGAGAGTGACCATCCTTTCCTGCCATTAAGGTTAAACAAAAGAGATGCAGGTAAAAGAACTACTCTATTAGATTTAGTCACTCTCCACCTTGATTGTTTGGAGAAAATTATTTCATAGGATAAATTGTTTAGGTTAGCATAGGTGGAAACAAACTTATGTTGTATCATGGAATTAAGGTCGAGCCTCCCTACGGGAAACTGGAGGTCTAAATGATGTGGCTCCACACCATGCGAGGCTAGCAAACGATAGGCAATAAGGCCTCCACAAACTCCGCCCTTCTCACGGTTAAGTGCGAGGCAGAAAGCAATTAAAGCGCCAAAATGACCTATCACGCTTCAAAGCAGCTGAGAAAAGCTAGATCGTACATATATAACTTGTTGGCATTTTTTTCTACCAAGCACACACTTGGCAATAAAATAGGCAAAATATCGAATAGATGGGAGTTGAATGTCTCGAATTTTACCACTCTCTCCTGTGAAGCTTCTACATTGGCAAATTTCTTCATATAGATCCATCAATGGTTTGGGATGCCCTCTTATCTTCCCACATGATCCCCATTGTGGCACTTTAATAGGTGCAGAAAAATCATCAAAAGGCAAGTTGACAACTTTATTATAAATTTTATAATGGACCATAGGGTTAGGCAAGGACCAGCTAAAGCAAAATCCTGCACCACAGACATAGTTAGTTTAATATGTTGGGTAGGTTCATCCTCAATAAAACGTTCCAATCCTACATTAGCCACAAGAATATAGAAATCCTGCAAAATTCTTGTAGCGTGCATGCATTCCTGGCATGGATAAACTAATGGAAATATTATTTATTCACGGTGTACGAGCATGATCGCATGCAATTCCAACTCATGCTGGTTAAGTTGACACACATTGTACTCCATTTCTAAAAAAAATAAACAAGCATTACAAAAATTGATTTCAAGTAATTATATGATAGGAACTACTATAAAGACTTGTAGGAGGGCTAAACATGCATCAAAACTAAATTATTTCACACAAATCAAGCATCCTAGCTCACATAACCTGTCACCTACAGTACCAAAATACTCAAGAAATACTCCACCAAATAAAATTCTACTTGGATAATCTGAGTAGTCACATACCGGAGAGCAAATGCACCAAATTTCAGCAACAATGATGGGCTAAGCAAGGAGATCGAGAAATTCAGGAAGAAGAACAGCAAGAGCTCGGGTTCCAGGAATGTTTTCGAGTTTGGGAGAGAGAGTGGAGTGTTTGGCAGGGAGGAGAGCTAGTGGAGGGACAGGGGGCCCACACCATGTGTTGGCGCCACCAGTGGCCAGGTCGCGCCCAGGCATGGCGTGCCTAGATGGTGGGTCCTCCTGGGTTCTCCCAGGTGCCCTTCTGCCTCATTTTTGACGTAGAAATTTAATATTATTTTTCTGGAATTTTTAGAGAAACTTCATTTTCGAGCAATTTCCAGAATTTAATAAATAAATAAAAACCAGGAAAACAAATGTAGAAAGGTGGAAAACAAAACAAAAACCAGAACTACAGAGGTTCTAAGACACTCCAATGTGTAAATAACCAGAAAAAACAAAGGTGAAAGTGGTGAAAACAAAATTGTGGGCGGTGAAAACATGAGTAACCACACTAATCAAGATGAAAATATGACTATGGATGGTGGAAAACATAATTATACTAAAGTAGCATGGTGAGAAAATGGTGAAAACATAAAGGTAAAAGTGAGAAGATAGTGAAAACATTGTTCTCTTCATTCAAAATCACTTTGTTAACAAGGTTGATCAAGTCTTGTTACCAAAAAAATTTATATGAAGCAAAACTTTGCTTATCACTAAATGATTATGTTACCTCAACCTTTATAGACATAGTCCCAATCATAATAATTTCATATTCTTTTGGTGGCATTGGAATGGGACAATAGAATTCTCCAATCTTGATGGTCTCAATATTTTCAATAGAATTTATGCCATATCTCCTATCAATCTTCTTGGGAAAATAGACTGTGTGCTCTTTATCATTAACATTAAAAGTTAATTTTTCTTGATTGCAATCAATAACAGCCCCTGCAGTGTTAAGAAAAGGTCTCCCAAGAATAATAGACATATTATCATCTTCAGGCATTTCCAACACAACAAAGTCAGTTAATATTAAACAATTATTAGTCACTTGAACATGAACATTCTCACATATACCAACAGGAATAGCAGTATATTTGTCAGCCATTTGCAAAGATATATCAGTGTATCAATTTTTTTCAGAGAGAGCCTCTTATAGAGAGAAAAAGGCATAACACTAACTCCTGCTCCCAATCACATAAAGCAGTTCTAACATAATTATTTTTAATAGAACAAGGAATAGTGGGAATACCAGGATCTCCAAGCTTCTTTGGAACCTTGCCATTGAAAGAGTAATTAGAAAGCATAGTGGAAATTTCCTCATTAGGAATTTCCTTTTGTTAGAGACAATATCTTTCATATATTTAGATTAAGGAGGCGTCTTAATAGCATCAGTCAAAGGAATTTGCAAAAACAAATGTTTCATCCATTCACAAAACTTGCTATAATGTTCTTCCTCATTTGATTTATGTTCCTTATTAGGAAAAGGCATTGCTTTTTGTACCCAAGGTTCACTTTCATTACCATGTTTATGAGAAATGAAATCCTGCTTAGTATACTTTGCAGTTTTAGTTTGCTTTTGAAGTTCAACTTCAGTTTCTTCTTTATCAGAAGCATCACTTTTATCATTACCACTTTCAGTTTCAGCATCAGAGATAGATATACTATTAGGATCTTTAGCAGGTTCAGGAGATTCTAGAACAGTTTTATGTCTCTTCTTCTTTTTCTTAGAAGGAGAACTATTGTTTTTAGGTTGCTGAGAATCTTGATTAATTCTTTTGGGATGTCCTTCAGGATACAAGGGATCCTGAGTAGAAACACCACTTTTAGTAATTATTTCACGAACATGTTTTTCTCTAGAAGCATTAGTTAACAAATTTTTTGCACTTTAGTGAGTTGATCAATTTGAGTTTGAATCATATGAAAATGTTTAACAAGCATTTTAACATCATTAGAGGTTCTCTCAATAATACCATGTAGATTATCAATAGCTCTAGAGTTTTCTATTAGATGATTCTGCATTCTCATATTAAAGTTGTCTTGCTTAACAACATAATTATCAAATTCATCTAAGCATTGATCATGTGGTTTAGAATAGGGAATATCTCTATTATCAAAATATTGGAGAGAGCGCACCTCAACTGTTGATGGATGAGGAATTGTCTTACATAATTCTTCTATAGGTGGTAGATTCTTCACATATTCAGATTTAATACCCCTCTCTTTAAGAGATTTCTTGGCTTCCCTCATCACTTCATCATTTTATTCAATCATTCATCTCTTCTTGGGTGTTGGTATTGGCATTGGTTCTAGTGTTGGTGTAGGCTCAGGTATAGTCCAATCATCATAATTTTTGGCTATTTTAGCCAATAATTCCTCAACTTCTTCTCGAGTTCTTTTTCTGAAAACACAACCAACACAACTATCCAGGTATGTCCTAGATTCAACACTTAGTCCATTATAAAATATATCTAGGAGATCATTTTTAGGTAATGGATTTCCAGGACTAGCTCTTATTAAAGAACAAAATCTTGACCAAGATTCGGGCATTTTCTCTCCTTCAATTTGCTTAAAGTTAAAGATATTCTGCAAAGCAGCATGTTGAGCACTAGCAGGAAAATATTTTTGAAAGAAAGCATTAACCAAACCCATAGGACTATCAATAGATCCAGGTGAAAAATTGTTAAACCAAGTTTTATCTTGATCTTTCAAAGAGAAATGAAAGATCTTGGTAACAAAGTAAGTGCACTTCTTAATATCATCAGAAAATAAACTACTCAAAAATGAAAGCTCATTCACATGTTCCATAACACTTTTACTTTCAGCACCACAAAAAGGTTCTTTCTCAACAATAAATATATAAGATAAATCTAGAGAGAAATCATAATCCTTATCTTTAATGTGTATGGGAGATGTAGCAAACTTAGCATCAAGATAAGATTTATATTTAACAGCATGTCTTGCAAGAAGACTCTTAAGAGCACTTGCACTAGTAGTAGCTTGAACTTCTTCAATAAAGTCATCATTAAGTTCAATGTAGATTTCCTCAAGATCATCACTAGGAATTTCTCTAGAATCAGGTGAATTAACAGGTGTACCAATATTTCTAACAGGAATTTTAGTGTTTTCAATTTGTTTAGCTCTAGCAATTGTAGCATCTAGGAAAGGACCTAGTGAACCAATATGATCAAGCACAATAGAAGCATCATCAAAAGTACCAGAAGCATTTTCAGACTCAGCAGGAGTAACAGTGTGTGTATCATGTGGTGGTGTAAGAAGCTTACTCATTACAGATGGTGAATCAAGAGCAACAGAGGTGTTCAAAGTTGTACCGCTCCTTGTAGTGGATGGTAATATAGGAACTTTTCCATCACAAGTTTTACCCATGATGAAAGGCTTGCAGCGAACAATATCACGTTCAAGTGAGCAAATAAATAAAGCTATGCTCCTCGGCAACGGCGCCAGAAAATAGTCTTGATAACCCACAAGGATAGGGGATCGCAACAGTCTTCGAGGGAAGTAAAACCCAAATTTATTGATTCGACGCAAGGGGAGCCAAACAATATTTATAAGCCTTAACAGATGAGTTGTCAGTTTAGCTGCACCTGAAAGTAGACTTGCTCGCAACAGTTTATCAGTGGTAACAGTTTCATAGCAGTAGCAGTAGTAAAATAATAGCAGGAATAAAATAGTAACAGCGGTAGCAATTGTAGGAAACACCAGGATTAAAATACTGTAGGCATAGGGATGGATGAACGGGCGTTGCAGGATAGGATAGTTCATATAATAATCAAAACATGGGCATCGCAGATAGATAATAATAAAGCATCCAAGTTCTAGGCAAACCATAGGCATGTGTTCTAATTTAGTCGTACGTGCTCGCAAGGAGAAACTTGCACAACATCTTTTGTCCTACCAGCCCGTTTGTAGCGGGGCCTCAAGGGAAACTACTGGTAATTAGGGTGCTCCTTTTAATAAAGCACCGGGGCAAAGCATTAACACTCTTGAACACATGTGATCCTCACATCACAGCCATCCCCTACGGTTGTCCCAATTTCTGTCACTTCGGGGCCTCGGGTTCCAGACAATAATATGTGTAAACATCTTGCAGATATGATCAAGAAACATAATTATACTCATGAAACAATAACATGTTCAGATCCGAGATCATGGCACTCGGGCCCTAGTGACAATAATTAAGCATAACAAGTTTCAACAACGATATAAAGCACTAACAACGGATACTAGGCACTATGCCTTAACAATCTGGCATTATTACATGAACAGTATCATCCAATCCCTTCCATCTCTCTCAGCCTACAGCGGGGATTACTCACACATGGATGGGGGAATCATGGATGCTTTATGGAGAAGTGGTGGCGGTGATGATGGAGATGATCTCCTCCGAATCCCCGTCCCGACAATGCGCCAGAACAAGAACTTCTGATCGCTGAATTGAGTTCCGAGGTGGCGGCGGCGCTCTGATGTGTTTCTCTGGAATATGACGAACCCCCTCTGTTTTAGGGTTACAGGGCATATGTAGTTGAAAGGGGAGCCCAAGGGGGTGCCTGGGGCCACCACACCACTTGTAGGCGCGGCCTAGGGGGGCGCCCAGGCATGGTTTGGACCCCTCCTTGCCCCCTCCGTCTCTTCTTCTGGCTCCTGGGGTCTTCGGGTAAAATAAGCACTTCGGGATCTTTTCCGGGCAATTTCCTGAAAGTTGATTTTTCCGCAAAAAATGAGACACCAATGTAATTCTACTAAAAAAAACGTTAGTCTGTGTTAGTTGTATCTAAAACTCACAAGTTTAGAGGCAAACAATAGCAAAAGTGTTCGGAAAAGGAGATACGTTTTGGACGTGTCACTACCTTCCTACACCGATTTTTTGCATTCAACTTTCCCTATGAAATTCCGATTAACTATTGATGCAGACGTGATCACACACTCATTGGGAAACCCCAAGAGGAAGGTATGATGTAGTCTATAGGAAATTTCCCCCAATTAAGGAACCTGGGTTATAAATCCAGTAGGACTTTGTAGTCTTGGAGAAGGTTGCTTGCTGTCTGCCGCGTCAACAAGCGTGGAACCTGCACACAAATACAAACTCTCTCTTGTCCCCAACTTTCGAGACGGTTGTCAATCTTCCCGTCTTACTGAAAACTAGAGAATTAAATGTATATGGTATTGAAAAGTAATAAAAGTAAAACAGAACAGTAAGGAAATAATTATGGAAGTGCTTGAAAGAAGGTTGCAATTATGAGGAAAATATAACCGGGGGCCATAGGTTCACTAGTGGTGTCTCTAAAAAAACATGTTGGGTGAACTAATTACAGCTGGGCAATTGACAAATTATGAAGGTATCACAATACTATTATGGCGAGATATTGTTCATGGGTTCTTACATTGTAGGCATTACGTCAAGGCATATGGACCGTTATCCAGCATGCATCCATATCTAAAACTCCACCTCAAAAAGCTATTGAGCAAATCTCTCTGGCATTAATTTGCAGCAACGAAGTGATTTGTTTGTGTGCAACAGACAAATGCATTAAGAACAATATGTAATGTAACCAGTGGTCCTCGTCCATAGACAAGAGCACCACTGTTTTGTCCCTAGTAGAAACATCACATCCCCCATCCGTCACATTTCTGTCACTCGAGCACATATGTAAGGGAGGCATGAACCCACTATCTAGCATATAAACCCTCTCTTGGAGGTGAAAACAACTACGTGGACAAGGTAACCATAAACATCAGAGAGTATTGCAAGACAAGATTAAAACTCTCTACAAATATAGATGGAGCATTTCATATTGACATGAACACGGTAATCATAATCTCATGGTTCATCGGATCCCAACAAACACAACATGCACAATTACATAACGGTGGTCTCGATCATGTGAGGCAGCTCACGAGACTCTAAACATGGAGGCATAGGGGAGAGTCGAGAGAACAACCATCGAGCTACTTGTATGGACTCGTAGTCCCGACATGAACTACTCGCGCATATGTCAAGAGGCAATCATGGTGATGTAGAGGTCTACGATGACGATTCCCCTCTCCGGCAGGGTGCTGGAACAGCGCTAGAGAAGCCCTGGATTGCACGTTCGTGGTGACGACGCCTCTCTGTATGTTTCATGGAAAATAACTCCGTCCCCCATGTTTTTAGGGTTAAAAGCAATTTATAGGCGAAGAGTCGACGAGAGGCGGTGGCCCACCAGGCGCGTCCTAGGGTGGGGCCACGCCCGGCTCCCCTCCGGCTCTTCTTTCGACTCCGTCTTTGTTCCGGGTAAAAAACGATCTCCGTGGATTTTAATCCCTTTTCGAGAATATTTCTTTAAGACCTTTTTGAAATAGAAAAACTACAACTGGCCTGGGGCATCTCGTTAATAAGTTAGTCAATGAAAATATCTAAAAAACGAGATAAAACGATAGCAAACATGTGGAAAACAAAAGTTATTGGGTAGAAAATAAGCATGGAGCATCAAAAATTATAGATACGTTTGCAACGTATCAGCCTCCCCAAGCTTAACTCCTGCTCGTCCTCGAGTAGGTAAGTGATAACACAATAATTTTTGAGATGAAAAGAAGCGAACACAAGCTTGATCAAGGTTATGTAAAAGCATTGTAAGCTGAGATCAAAGTACTTTAACAAAGGCATGATAAATATTGTTTTAAGTAGTGTGAACTTATAAACTATGTTGCACATGAAAAGTAACACAAATAAATGACAATGAATATTAATGCATTAAAAAGTGATATATTTGTTTCAATCATAAAAAACATAATAAAGTGGTATCTAGCTTGTCCTTCGTGTGGCAGCAAAACATAAATGCCAGGACACCTTCAAAGTTTAAATGGTGACTAGATACAAATAATTTGAGAGCAAGCAATACCATAATCATGAATCAATCAATAATAAATTTTGGGACTATGCATATTATACTTAGAATAACAACTATGATCTATTAACTAGTGCATAAAGTAAGAAGATGAAGACTCAACATAAAAGTAAAATAAAGGCCCTTCACAGAGGGAAGCAGGGCTTACTCATGTGATAGAGCTTTTTATTTAATAAAACAGAGATATTGAAAGAAAAAAATGAGAGAGGTGTATCTCTATGTCAACGAATGCTATCAAATCACTTATCATATTTTCATGCTTAATGGCTTTGAGAGCGGCTCCCATAGGAGAATCATATCATTCCCATGTCTCCTTTGTTTGCACAAACTAAGTTCCTGATTTCTCAAGTCCATGGTATGAAGAGATTTTAACATTATTGTTATAGCTTACTTTGGGCCGGCACCCAAATGCCTGCTCCTTTTGCAAATTAAAGACTAGAAAATTATTCATGCTAGTAAGGTGTGAAGCCACTAAACATGAAAAAATAATAAAAGCACTGAATAGTTCCTCACGAGCTAAAACATGACCACAAAACAGGTTAATAATTTTGAAGGTTTAAAGGTAGCACACGAGAAGTTTACTTGGAGTGGCGGTGAAATGCCACATATAGGTAGGTATGGTGGACACATTGAAAAACTTTGGTTTTGGGGAGTTGGATGCACGCGTAGAGCTCATACTCAGTACAAGGTGAAGGCTAGCCAAAAACTGGGAGCGACAAACTAAAAGAGCGGTAACGACCATAATCATGCATAGCGACAAAAAATCATTAATCAAAGAATGTAGTGATATTACAAGTCAAAAACTAAATGAACATCAATGCTAGAGGTGACTTTGATTTTAGTCATAACATGGTGTGAGCATCTGATGCATGTAAAATGCATAGATGAATTTTGCATATTTTCACATATTTTTCTATTACATATTGCATCATATAAGGGCATAATTCAATGTTTTATAGTATTTTGGGGTTCAATTACAAAGTCCCCCAACTTTTATGGAATTAACCCTTGTCGGATATATACTGAATAGGGGTATAGAAGATGGTAGACAAAGAGCCGGACTACCAGGGTGGCCTACATGGTAATGGGCTTAGGTCCATTGGGCGGCCCAGTAGTCCGACGCGCAGAAGCCGGATTCTAGAAGAACCCGGATCATGGCCCGCGTGATCTGGCTTGGAGGAGAAGACGGATTCCTTGCTTTCCAAGTTACAAGTTAAACGTAGTCTTCTAGGTTTCTTATTCTGTAAGCCCTAATCCGGCTATTATATAAAGCCGGACGGGAGATAGATTAAACAAGTTAAGTTAGACACAACAAGTTCAAGCTCTACGCAACTCGCCGAGAAGCTCATCCTCGCCGAGAAGCTAGATCTACACCCTCACATTGTAACCCTGATAAACGGGCTTTAGTCCCAATTAGTGAGAAGTGCAGGAGTAGGTACGCCGTACTGTCGCGACGTACCGAACCTGGGTAAAATCCCGTGTTCTGTGTTACTACGCTATCCCGTTACCCCACGTCTCTACCGTAGTCTCATGGCACCCCTGTCTATGAAAACTACTACGATGTCTCGACAGTTGGCGCCCACCGTGGGGCAAACGACGTCAGGCGTGAAATTCCGATCTGGGATACTTGGCGGAATTGGAAGATTGATCACTGTCGGAAGCCTGGAGTTCGACGACGACGTCGGCCGCTTCCTCGACAACGGATCCTATATACCGGCGCAAAACCACCTGGTAAGTGCCTGCGTGTTACCGATCGGATCTGCTAACATCTTTATCGGACTAACTGCAGAGGCAATGGGGTTTTGCGGTGGAAGCAAATTTATCCCACCCGCCCTATACCCAGTCGAAGACGACTATGATGCCGGATTCTGCTCAGATCGCCGACAAAAAAGTGATACACACTTTATCGGCATGGTGCAATCCGAAATCGCTGAAAACACGGATGACGGAAATCCCGTGCAAGAGGCAGACAACAACCTACCCGTCATAGAGACGGAAGAAGAAACACCCGTCACAGAGGCGGAAGATCCGACATCCGTCAACAAGACGATGAACTCGGAAGCAGAGTCCGTGCTTGCCGCCATCGAGGCGAGGTTTGAGTCGGAAACCGGATCGGATAACTTCGACTCCGAAGATGAAGACGAGGATGCCTTCGTAAGAAAGGTAAAGTCCTTTCAAGAGGGATTCCATGAAGTGCTAATGGAAAAACCAGCTGATACAACGGGTGCCGACAGCCAGGAAAGCCCTAAAACCCCTCCGCCGGTGGAAGAGAGAGAAGACGGAGAAACTTCTCCGATATTCCCCAATGTTAAGGAGATGACAGAAGATGAGCCTGTCAAAAAACCTCCCTCTTCCAAGAAAAATCACCGTGCTTCTAAAAAACTCCAATACAAACTCCGGAAGAAAAAATCAGCCGATCTCGCTGATGAAAACCTGGAAGTAGGAGATGTTAGCGGCACAAAGCCAGCGGAAAAGAAATCTAAGGAAATCACTGCTCCGCCAATGACGGAACAGGAAGAGCAAGAGCTATTACAAACACCAGTGGGACCAGATGAACCCCCTGAGATGTTGGAAGCCAGGAGACAAGCTTTCCAACGGCAACAACAACATCTGCTTAGATCTCGGCAACATCTCCAACAAACCCATAATGACATCAAAGTCATGAAGGAAGAAATAGAGGAGTACGAGAGAAAGCATAGATCCGCGTTAAAACCTACTAGGTTACCCGGAATCGCAAAACCGGAAGAACTACCGCCAAAAGAAAGGTTTTATAACCCATCTTGGCAGAAGCAGTTAAACGGCAAAGATGCCAAGGGCGAACCAATATACAAAACCGCAGCGGAAAACGCGGAAGCAGCGTTCGCCATCCTAAACAACAATCTGTACTCCAACGGGGAAAAACTCCAAGGGGTATATGCTTTCCTAGGAAAAGCATTACAGCAGCAACAGCGAGGCCAAGAACGATCAGGGAGGCTGCATGATAATTCCGCTCTCTGCAAAACAGCTACTTGCGCTGCTGGAGCACCTGGACCGGAAGAACCCGGAGATTCGGATAAAAAAGAGGATCCGAGAAAAGACAGGAAAAACCCAGACAATCGGGACGCAACGTCTAGAATCGGACCTCATCTCCCGAAAGATGGATATAAACCACACGATCGGGAAGACAAACACCGGAATGACGGAAAAATAATGCCACCTCCGAGAAACCCAGCTGAAAAAGCCGGAAGATATGATATACCTCACAGACGTGAAAGATCCCGGACACCTCCTAAGGATAAGGAAAGGCATAGAAGCAGAACTCCGCCTAAAGGACGTGAACACGGAAGAGATAGAGATAACCTCGGAAAAGCGCGTCCGTGCAACAATGGAAAAGAAAGGAGCAGATCCCCTTCTGTCTATTCAGCCGGGAGATATTCTGCACACATTGATAGAGCAGAAAAGGATGATCTATACTTTGGTCCTAAGTGTTTTACTGACAGGATCCGAAGGATAACCCTGCATTCTGGCTTCGCCAAAGTTGGTCCAACCTACCAAAAATATACCGGCAGTACAAACCCGGATACCTGGCTCTCAGATTATTATACAGCCGTCCAAATCAACAATGGGACAGACCTGGAAGCTGTCAAGTTTCTTCCCCTAATGTTGCTAGACGGAGCCAGAGATTGGATTAATGGTTTACCATCAAGAACTGTCGACAGCTGGGATGATATGGCTAGAGTATTCACTCAGCATTTTCGGGGAACATACAAACGCCCAAATAGAATCAACCAGCTGAACCGTTGCACCCAATTTGAGGACGAACCATACGTGGATTTCATCTCCAGATGGACTGCAATGAAGAATAGTTGCTCTGGAGTAACTGACGTACAAGCAATGCATGCTTTCGTCAATGGCCTAAAACCCGGACTCGTACCGTTCATGGTTGGTTCTAAACAGCACAAAGATCTCGGATCTATGCTTACAACCGCTAATGAGCATGCTGCAGCCGAAGATGATATCAGAGCAAGAGGAGGCAATATTGAGTCACTAATACTCGCCAAGAAAACCCCTCGTTCTGACAAAAAAGGAACTCCAGAGTCAACGACAAAGCCCAAGGAGGTCAACATAGCCTTTGGAGGAGAAAAGGTGAATAAGTGGAAAGGCCGCAGTTCAGATCCAATCAATTACACTCCCGAAGAATGGGAGAGAATTAAGTCGGAACCCTGCGTCCACCACTCGCAATTTGGGAAACCAACCCACACAAACGCGCAATGCCGGCTAAACAAGCATATGAAAGGCAATGCGGGATCCGGAAATAAAGGGAAGGGTTCCAAAAGGAAACTTGCCAAACAAAAGCCAGAAGCTGAAAAAGAAGACAGTGAATCGGACACTGATGACAAAATCCAGGAACAACAGCGAAAGGGCGAACCCAAATTTCCGAGAGTTGACGGAGAAGCAATGCTAACTTTCTTAGCAACCCCGTCAGCAAAGGTGGCAAAAAGAACACTTCGAGAAATAAACGCGGTTGTTCCGGCAACTCCGAAATTCTTGAAGTACTCCAACACACCGATAATCTGGGATCAGTCCGATCATCCCGGAAATATCCCTGAACCCGGCACACAAGCTCTTGTTGTAAGCCCTATTGTTCAAAATACTAGGCTAAGAAGAGTGCTGATGGACGGAGGATCCAGCATTAATATAATGTACCTGGATACACTGAAGCACTTGAAGATCTCCGAGTCCCAGCTCAACTACAGCAATATACGCTTCCATGGCATTGTTCCTGGCAGGCAAGCACGATCCCTAGGAGAAATTTCCCTAGATGTCACCTTCGGAGATAAAGATCACTTCCGGCAGGAAAAAGTATCCTTCGAAGTAGTGCCGTTCGAAAGCGTGTATCACGCAATACTCGGACGTCCAGCTTTCGCCAAATTCATGGCAAGATCCTGTTATATCTATAACAAGCTGAAAATGCCAGGACCCAAAGGAGGAGTAATCACCATAGCCGGTGATTTCAAGCTGGCAAATGAGTTGGAGAAAGAAAACGCCCTTTGCGCTCAGAGAGTTATAGCAAAGGAGGAACTGAAGGAATTAGCCAAGGAGGTATCGCCGAAAGAAATGCCGGCAGGAAAAGAAACTCGGAAGCCAACAGATAGTTTCAAGGCGTCCGAGAATACAAGACAGGTAATCCTAGATCCCAAAGATCCGACAAAATTTGTCGTCGTAGGGACTGGGATGACCGACAAATAGGAAGGCGAGCTCATCAAGTTCCTCCGTGAGAACTGGGATATTTTTGCCTGGTGTCCAGCTGACATGCCAGGCGTACCCAGGGAACTTGCTGAGCACCAACTCAAGGTTATTCCCGGATCAAAACCCGTCAAACAAGGTCTCCGTCGTTTTGACGGAAGAAGACGGAAGGCTATGGGCAAGGAAATTATCCGGCTTTTAGCAGCGGATTTCATCAAGGAAGTAATCCATACTGATTGGTCCGCAAATCCGGTCCTAGTACCGAAGAAAGACACCACTGCTCTTAGAATGTGTATAGATTACACAGGATTGAACAAGTTGTGTCCGAAAGATAGGTTCGCGTTACCGCGAATCGATCGAATAATAGATGCCACTGCAGGCTCCGAGCTTTTATGCTTTTTGGATGCATACTCCGGGTACCACCAAATACGCATGAAAAAGGAAGATCAAATCAAGACTTCTTTTATAACCCCGTATGGGACGTACTATTACATAACCATGCCTTTTGGCCTGAAGAATGCAGGTGCAACCTACCAGCGTTGCATGCAACGCTGTTTGCATAGTCAAATTGGCAGAAACGTTCATGTTTACGTGGACGATATCACTGTCGTAACCAAGGAAAAAGATACACTCCTTGAGGATTTGCGAGAAACTTTCGAAAACTTGCGCACTTACAAGATGAAGTTGAATCCATCTAAGTGCGTATTCGGGGTTCCCTCAGGAAAACTTCTGGGTTTCATTGTTTCCCATAGAGGAATAGAAGTTAACCCGGAAAAGATCAAGGCAATCTTGAACATCTCAAAACCTACATGTGTAAAAGATGTCCAAAGATTGACGGGTTCCGCTGCAGCCGTCAGCAGATTTATCAGTCGGCTAGGGGATAAAGCCTTACCACTCTACAAGCTGCTGAAAAAATTCGACAAAGTCAAGTGGATTGCGGAAGCCTGGGAACGTCTAGAAAGTTATGTACCTTTCCGTACTTAGTTCAATTCTATGTAAACATCTTTTGAGATCATGAAATAAAGTTGTCGGAATGCTGTCATCCATATTCTTTATAAGTGTAAAGTGTTTCCGCCTCATCTATTTCCCAATGATCTTACAAATTGCTCAACGTTAACCCGAATTGTGCTTGCGTACTCGGTGTTACAAAACTGAATGATTTTTCAGCCTGTTAACGGCTAAGGGAAACTTGAATTGCCTGTGTGCCCAAGTTTCACTTAAAACTTTCCTTGATTTCTCTAAGTCTTATCTGATTGTGTGTGTGTTGGGTTACTGGAACTAGTTAGTAAAAATGCCTTTAGCATGGTCCATGTTTCCGAGTTTCAAAAACTGCTTGGTTCGTCCCCAGTTACTCGGCATGAAGATTCATATTGCTATTTGAGCCATTTCAAACACTAAGGACAGTTAAAACATACACACCAGAGAACTTAGAAGATAAAGGAATGATAAAACCCAAAAAACCTGCAAAGAATTTCATAATTTAAACTGCAACAGACGGAAGTTTCATTCATACAAAAGAAGCATTACATTTTGGATTACATTAAAAGAACAGTAATGCTCCTATTGTCTATTTTTTCTATCCAGGTTCCAGGTAACCCTTCAAGCATCTGACTCCTCCTCGCTGCTTTCGTCTTCGAGGATTGGAGGGATCTCCGCTTCTGGATAGTTGACGGAGATATTTACCATGGAGGCAATCTGGGTGGCGTGGCCCTTGACTTCACCAAAGATGGTGTTTTGCTGCATATCCGTGTATCCTTGAGGGACACCGGACGCCACGCGCCAGGATTTAGCACTAGGGTAGTGCATGCGCATGAGGCCAAGAGCCATGCGCGCACCACCCCGTGCAGCGGAGCGAAGGAGAGATTCCTTAGACTCCGCCACCTCCATGATGGCACCCGGAAGTTTTTCAACCTCCGAGCACTCCCCAGATTTTTCGGGAAGAAACTTGTCTACCAGCTGCGTTGCAGCAGCCTTCATCAAAGTCCATGTCTCCCCGAAAGCTCGGATGCCTGCAACCCGAGTGCCATCTGGGGTTTCTCCTGGTTTTTCCAAAAACACACCCAAAAGGGTTAGACGGAAAAACAGAGAAAAGTAAAACATGGAAAGATGATAAATGAGTCAGAAATTTACCGATGAGCTTGTCGATCTCGGAAACTTCCTCCAGGCGAAGGTTTAGAGCGTCGGTCAAATCCTGAATGGTGGATTTGTCCTTCTCCGCCTGCTCGGAAGCCTTGGAATTAGAAACTCCAAGGGCCAGATTACTGGCTTCCAAGTCTTGTTGTGCTTTCACAAGGTTCTTGTGAAGCTCAACATTCTCCTTGCGGAGAATTTCGGCATTGCCAGAATCTTCTGCTGCTTGTTTAGCCTGAGCTAATGCAGCTGAAAAGCAAGGGAAAAATCCGAGTTAGCCAGCTCCTCGGAAAAAACTTAGGCAAATAATTGAATCGGAAATTTCAGAAGGAAAATGTTTACCTTGTGTTTCCGACAGTGCGAGCTTAGCTGATTCCAGCTCTGCTTCCCTTTCTTCAAGAATAGAGAGAAGACTTCTAACTTCTTTATTCTTGATGGTAAGCTTCTTGAAAACTTCCCTGTTGATGGCTTCGGAGGTTTGCTGAAACATAGCAAGGAGAAGAATGAGTACAAAAAGCATCAAAGCAAAAAGCACGCATTTTAATTAATGCTTGGGGGCTAGAGTTATATACCTGGCTCATGCGCTGCAAACCTGCCAAGTTTTCTTTGAACTCTTTCGCGTATTCCGCGAAGAGATTCCCGGCTGCGTCCAAGCCGTCATTGATAGCTTTGAAATCCTTGTCAAAGGTGGGAATTTCCTCGTCGAAAGTCCGAGGTAATTTTCCCACCTCTGGAGCCGCCCTTTCCCTCGTGTCCGTGTCGGACACAATGGGCTGGCTGGGCTCTGGGGGCTTGGTGGTGTGGGTTGCAGTAGGCTCTTCCGCCATTCTGCTTGGCGTGTCCGGGGCGACGGCGGGAGAAGGTTGGCTGCCTCGGCTGGAAGAAACCTTGTGTTTCTTCAGTTTCTTCGGCTTCAGGGTGGAAGGTGGCAGGCTAAAAACATAAAAACCCGGAAAAGGTTAAAACACCGGAGATGGATGAAAAAAGTTCCCATAAAAGAAAAATCCAGAAGAAAATAACCTGGAAGTGGCGACGGGGATTCCGTCAAGATCGATAATTTCTTCCGAGGAAGTTATTTTCTTGCGCTTGCGTCCACCTGTAGCGGCGGTGCGCAGCGCATCCAGCTCGGCCTCGGAGGCTAACTCCGAGTCTGGAAGATCCGCAAACTGTCGGAAGAACCAATCAGAATTAGAAGGTAGATTATCCGAGAATTGTAACTGTACCCAAATGACTGAAAAATTACCTTGGGAACCGGATTTTCGGCTGTGTACATAGGCCGACTCTCTGTGTATTGGTCGCGCGATGCGACCAACTGATTGATGCGCCGCCTAAGTTCCTTTGCGGGCCAATCTTTGGCGGATGTCCGCATTGGATCCTTGACTCCCGTGTATTCGCACAGGAGACGGCCGATGTGGTTTGCTAGTGGCTGGATCCGCCTAATCAGCCAGCATAGAACCGTGTCCATGCCGGTTAGAGGCGGATCCATGGAGGTGAGCTTGGCGATGCGCCTCTTGATCCTTAACAGATCTGGCGGCAGAACTTGGACGGCTTCTGTTCCCCAGTTGTCCTGGGGAACGGCGGCAGAATTCACAAAAGGTGGAACCCCGACGACCTTTTTAGGAAAAGGCATGTCGGGATGATAGAAGAAAGAACCCGTCCAAAATTTGACGGATTCTGAGGTTTTGATCTTGGGGAACCAATCCTCTCGGAATCTCCGAAGAGTGAAGGATATGGTCCCGCAAGTTGGGAGTGCGCCCTCCGAAGAGTTCCGCTTAACTCCAAAGCAGTACATCCAGAAGTCTAACCTAGGTTCTAGCCCTAAGTAGCCTTCAAACAAGGCCTGAAAGCCGGCCATGTATAGAATGGAATTGGGGGGAAGATTGTGGGGCTGGATGTTATAATGAGAAAGAACTTGGAGGAAGAAAGAAGAAGGCGGAAGCCCCATACCTCGCAAGAGGTGGGAAGTGAGAAGTACCCTTTCGCCGTTCTGCGGCGTTGGCTCGGTCTCTTCCTCCGGAAGCCGCCATTTCTTCTTAAGTACCAGGCCCTCCTTTTCCAAGTTTGGAAGGAGAGCCGGAGGAATACTGCAGGCAATCCAGTTGCCTGCAGATTCAGCTTCCTCGTCCGCTCCGGCGGTGGCGGCGGCGGCGGCCTCCGCGGCGGCAAGTTCGTCGCCGAGGAGCTCGATCTTTTCCTCCACTGTTTCGGGTGCAAACGGTGGGGTTGTCGCGGCACTTGATGACGCAACGTCCGCGGTGGCGGAAGAGTTCTCCCCGCCCGCCGCGGAGGCCGTAGTCTTCTCCGGTTCGCCGCCGGTGTGCTTCTGCGATCCCGGCTGCGGATCCAGATCGCTGACGAGCTCGTCGATGGCGGCGCGGGTTGGCGACGACGGCGAGGAGGCCATCTTTTGGTGGCGCGCTGTGTTCCGGCGTGCGAAGGATGCGTGCGCTGGGACAAGGAACTTGCTCTCGAGCTCGCGTTCGCGTTAATGGTGTGGGCAGTGAGGGAGTGAGGAAAGTTTCCGATGAGGACGATGATGGCTATTTATAGCTAGAAACCCGTTTAGATACGTGCCAACGGCTCTTTCGACCGTTGGATGCTCGACGCGTGTCGATCGCCGGAAACTACGGGAAATAAAACGGCAGGGGAATGATGGCTATCTCCTCGTTTTCCCGTGAGAATCTGTCAGAGATACGCTGAGGGGTTTCCCGCGTGGAACCAAGCGGCGCTTGCGTCAGCATGTTTAAGACGCTGACGTTATGAGTTCCTTTTCCGCGAAGGATCGCGATAAGAAAAGCCGGATTTTCACGGTTCCGAGTTTTATGTTACCATCTCCTTCAAAAGGAAAGTAGAAAGAATCAAGACTGCTGAATCAAGATTTCTCGGACAAAATGTACTTGGCGAAAGACGGAGAATAAGAGTTTTGATCCTTCCTGGGGGCTACTGTCGGATATATACTGAATAGGGGTATAGAAGATGGTAGACAAAGAGCCGGACTACCAGGGTGGCCTACATGGTAATGGGCTTAGGTCCATTGGGCGGCCCAGTAGTCCGACGCGCAGAAGCCGGATTCTAGAAGAACCCGGATCACGGCCCGCGTGATCTGGCTTGGAGGAGAAGACGGATTCCTTGCTTTCCAAGTTACAAGTTAAACGTAGTCTTCTAGGTTTCTTATTCTGTAAGCCCTAATCCGGCTATTATATAAAGCCGGACGGGAGATAGATTAAACAAGTTAAGTTAGACACAACAAGTTCAAGCTCTACGCAACTCGCCGAGAAGCTCATCCTCGCCGAGAAGCTAGATCTACACCCTCACATTGTAACCCTGATAAACGGGCTTTAGTCCCAATTAGTGAGAAGTGCAGGAGTAGGTACGCCGTACTGTCGCGACGTACCGAACCTGGGTAAAATCCCGTGTTCTGTGTTACTACGCTATCCCGTTACCCCACGTCTCTACCGTAGTCTCATGGCACCCCTGTCTATGAAAACTACTACGATGTCTCGACAACCCTGCCTGTCAAAAACCCCGTTTTCTATATTTTTGACGTTTCAGGGGGCAAACTTCCGCGAAATCACTTGAAAATCTGCGGGGGTCATTTTCTTGGAAGGAGAAGACTTGCGGGTGAAGGATCCACGAGAATTGGGCAAGGAGGCCCAAAAGAGGACCCTCCACGCGGCCAGATTCCTTGGCCGCGTGAGAGGCCCCCTTTTGGCCCCTGTGGCCCCAATTCCTTCCATCTTCGACTTACCGACTCCGTCTTGACCTAAAACCGACTATAAAAAGGGTCCCCCGTACCCTTACGGAGGGGGGCGCCGCCGAAACACCAAAACAGAGACCAGAAGTTCCACATTGGAGGGGGAAAACTCCGGCGGGGCGCCGCCGGTGTGATCTCCTACCCCTCCAACGTCATCACCATCGACATCTCCATGAAGAGGGAGTAGTCCACCCTAGGGCTATGGGTTTGTGGAAGTAGCACTTGTATCTCTCTCTCTATGTGCTTCACTAATTAGATCCGTATGAGCTGCCTCACATGATTACGGGCACCGTTGTAATTCCTATGTAGTGGATCTTTTCTATGAGTTATTGAATCTGAGATTGCAATTGTTTCTCTTGATTTATTTGAGTAGATGTATCTTATGTACCCCGTTCTTATTTGCTAGCTTTGATCGATCTAGTTCTTGAGAGCGTGTGTGGGGTGATGGGTGCATTAGTTGGAGTAACGGGGGGTGGCTAGTGCTGTGAAAGTGACAGAAGTTCAGCGATCCACTTAGGTTTTGTTAAACCTTTCTTAGTTACCTCACTAGGGATAAAAAGGAGTACCTTGTTACCGGGGATTTGAAGTGACACTAATCAATCTCCATGACTAGATCTAGCAAGTTCTTACTTCAACTTCATGTCACATTGCTTAAAGCTATACTCTGGTTTTTCCTTAATTATCAAGGTGTTATGATTTATTTCGCATCTTGGTGGAGTATAAGAGGGATCAATATGACCGTAGAGATCTCTATGCTAGGACGTGATGCCCATATGAAAGTACTCAATGTTAAACATGTTATTGTAATCTCACATGTAATTCTTTATGTCCAACGTCTACTTTATTTGAGAGAATGCAAGTGTGAAACCATGAACCCCGGTCCCATTTTAATTATAAGAAAACACTCTAGTTACTTTGCTGCAATTTACTTTACTTGCACTTTACTTTACTTGCATCTCCAATTCAAATTTACATTATCGCCATCACCACTTGCATCACAAAAATACAAAAACAATCCATTGCATATTTATTTTCTCATTTGCATTTAGTAGTAGATTTAATTATTGCACATTTACTTTCAGTTTTGCATTGCAATTTAGAAGTCTCACACCTTGTGCTTGACAACCACTTGGTGAGGTTGAGGGCACAAAATTCTCTACTTGTTTGCAGGATCCTGGAGGAAGCTTGGAAGACAACTGCTGAAATACTGGCTCCCCAAGAGTTCGATATAAACCCTCAAGTCACCCTCGTGGGGAAGAAGGCTTGACACTAGCTACACACTCTGCACTTGGAGTCTCAACCTAGCCATCAAGCGTTTTTCTGGCGCCGTTGCCGGGGAGCCATAGCTGAAGGAGTTGTCCAAGGGAGCTCACAAGAAGTCTTCATCACCAACAAGGTGTAAAAACACCTAAGCTTGGGGAGGTTGCACCTACGTGAGTACCGTCCTTTCTATCTCCACCTTCTTTCAAGTAGATTGTTTTGTTTCTTGCCTTGTTTTTGTTTTTGTTTTGTCTTGCATATTTTATTTTAGTTTGCATTTTAGCTTTGCATTTAGTTATCTAGTTTATTTTAGTATTTCGAATTTGCCTAGTTACTTTACTTTTCATTTTTGCATAAAAAATTAAAAACTACATAAAAACTGTTAAAATGGGTGATAGAACTAAATTAAGTGACTACACAAATACACCCAATGACTAATTCATTGCTAGGCCAATTACTACACCTGAAATACAAGATGAAAGCTATGAAGTAAGTCCTAGTTTATTGAATTTAATTACTAGAGAGCAATTTGGTGGTAGTGCTATGGAGGATGCCTCTATGCATCTTCATGATTTCATGGAAATATGTGATATGCAAAAATTTAAAAATGTGGAAAGTAGTGTTTTAAAACTGAAATTATTTCCTTTTTCACTTAGAGGAAAGGCTAAATAATGGTTACTTTCACTACCTACAGCTAGTATAAAGTCTTGGGATGATTTAAAAGAAGGTTTCATTAAGAAATATTATCCTCCCGTTAAAATTTTGCAAAATAGGAATAATATCCTCTCATTTAGGCAAAATGATAATGAACATGTAGCCATGGCATGGGATAGAATTAAATTAATGCTTAGAACATGCCCATCACATGGAGTAAATGAATGGACCATACTACACTCTTTTTATAAAGGTCTAAACTACATGTCTAGAAATATACTTGATTCTGCTGCTGGAGGTGCCTTTATGAGTAAAACTGTAGAAGAGGCTAAGAGCATATTAGAAAGCATATTGCAAAATTATAGTCAATGGAATACTGAAAGAGCACCCAATCACACTAAGAAAATAAACTCAATTGAAGAAACCAATGATTTATCTTCTAAAATGGACACTATTCTTGCCTTTATTAATAAACAAAATATGGAGAATGTGCCTTTGGAGGAGCTAGTTGGTAGGAATTCTGAAAGTGTGGATGTTAATTTTGTTAGGAATTATGGTATCAATGATTTTGGTAATGCTTACAATTCATATAGTAAACCATCTTATGTGCCAAATAAACCTTTTGTTCCATATCCTAATGCTAATGAAAATAAGTGGAAGCCTTCTAGTGAAATTTATGAATTTAATAAATTGCTTATGGAACAAGTTGCTAGTCACAATGCTATGATACATGAGTTAAATAAGTCTATTGCATCCATTAGTAGTGATATTAAAGGATTGCAACTTCAATCTTCAAATTTAGATAAAGCATTGTCAAAATTAGCTGATAATCAAGCAACTCTATTAAGCATGTCAGCAGGAAAGCCACAAGCACAACCTAGTGTAGGAATGAATTCTATTACTATTTATGCTCCTATTATTGAAAATATTGATCATATTGCTGATAATACAAGTGAGCATGTCCCTACTAGCTTAGAAGAAACTTTGAATGAAATAGTGAAGTACCATGAATATTTACTTCCATATATGTCTTATCTTGCTAGCAAAGATGAAATTAGTCCTCATAAATCAAGCATGCTAGCTAAATTAGAGAGTAAAGTAGAGGAAATTATGATGCTTACTGAAATTAAGGATCCGTTGCTTGACTTGGAAAAAAGTAGCTTGCAAGAACTTATTGCTACTCTACAAAAATTTGCTAGTGATCCCACTATAAATGTTAATCAACCTGGCTTTGGATCTTATATTGATAATCATGTCTTGCAAGAAAAAATTGCTAGGTACAAGAATGAGGCCATGATACCTCCTAAGCTTGGGGATGCATGGATCCCCAAGGTTCTAGTTTCAATTGGAAAAGAAATTCACCATGCTATGTTAGATCTAGGTTCTAGTGTATCGGTACTCTCTAAAGAATTATATGAATTGCTAGAACTAGAAAATTTAGAAAAGTGCTCAAGTGAATTTGTCCTTTCTGATAACTCTACTAAACATCCTGTAGGACAAGTAAAATATGTTATGATTGAATTGCACATGACTTTCGTACCCGTTGATTTCATTATTATGGATATGGGGGATGAATCCCCTAGAACTATTATTTTGGGTAGACCTTTTCTTCGTACTACAGGTGCAATCATAGACTCCAAGGAAGGGAATGTCAAGTTTCAGCTCCCTCACAAGAAAAGCATGGAGCACTTCCCAAAGAAGAGGGGCACGCTGAAGAACAAGCTCCCTCATGAGCTTTATCCCTCTTGATTATCAAGTAAGTAAAGCCTAGCTATATGGCTATAAAGAAAGCGCTTTACGGGAGGCAACCCGGTTGTTTTTGTTTGGATTTTCCTAGTGTACTCTTGCTGTTTCAAGAGATTAGTTTTTTGTTTTAATTCTGGAGTTTTCAATAAAGAGTCAAGTCAAACCCATTTGGACTTATAAGTTGCTATCCTAGTGCATGAAATTTCTGTTTCAGCACGAGTCTGCTCACCGTATGATTTTACATTTTTTATTGGTATGTCGGATTGAGCTGATTTTTTAGTATGTTCTGCAACTTTTCGTCCTCTGTAAGCACACAAATTGGCTTAATCTTTTGACGAGTCTAGCTTAGGGAAAAACGTTCGTTTTGCTGCTGCTGCTTTTCTTGACAGATTCTGCCTTCTTTTGTTTTATGCACTCTCTGGGATTGGGAATCGAATTTCCATGATTCTTTCAACCAAGAGAGTGAACATAAAACATAATGAACCTTATTGTATATCTACTGGAGTATTTGATTTGGAATTTTGCACAGCAAGCATGTGATTTGTTTGTCCTTGCTAATCTCACCCCACAGAAAAAGAATGGGAGAAACATGTTTTGTGAAGTTTTTTCACAGGGAATAGAGGAGCTGCGCCTCAAGACATCCAAGAATGGTGAAAGTCATAAGCTTGGGGATGTGATGAACAGCCCACTGGAGCTACACTCTTTTGGTTAGCACACGTCTACTTTCTGTTTTTCTAAGCAAAGCATTTATCGTAGAGACTTGAAGCGTCTAGTTTTTGTTTTTATTTTTGTCTTGATAAGACCACCACCATCATTTTATATGAGATTGAGCTACTGGAGTTTGGGGTTGGAATGTATTGGATGCTATTATTATGACTTGGAATAGGGATTCCATGGTTGATTTGAAGAGTTACATATGGTTGCATGATTTATAGGCTTTTTAAGTGTAGAAATTTGCAATAATGTTGTCTTGAGCTATCTCTTATTCATGTCCTTGATGTTAATTGCTGGTTTATTTAGTTTGTCATGAAATGAGTAGTTCTATGGACATATGCATGCATAGTATCTGTTCAACTATCTCCCTCTTGCTAGCCCAAAAATTTAAAAAATCCAACAAGTAAAAACTTGTTTCCAACACTCCTTACCCAAGTATTTCCAGTGAGTCCACCATATCTTCCCATTAGATTCATTTCTATTCCGAGTATGTTCACCATGTTATTGTTTTATTTATGTTCTAAATTAAAGATATTCACTTTGTTAATTGTCATGGGTTGAACTTGGGATAGGACTCTCACGAACTTTTGAAGGCACACTTTACTTTTTATGCATCTAATAAACATGACCCAATAAAGGGAGCCACAAGTTTTGCGTTTGACAAGTGTGTGGTTGGGAGCTAGCTATAAACGTGTATCACCGGAAAGCTTTCAACATTGCACAATTTTTTTTTACATTTGGTTGATATCATGTACTTTTGTTTTTGGACTCCTGCCATGCCGAAATGAAATAGAGGAATAGTAAGTTTTGATGAGTAAGTATCTATATGACTAGAGAAACGCATTGGGCCGCTAACCCAAGCCATGCTTTATCATGGTGGAAATTTACTTACAGCTTGAGTGACTCTACAACACATCCTATAATAAAATAAGAAGCTATGCATAATAGTGAATGAAAATAAAAAGGATGATGAGTCTACTCCGTTTGTTCATCTTGTCATTGTAACATGGGCTTGTTTCCATGTCATGGGGCAAGAGGTACCTCTTTGCGGTTCTCTATGATGTCATTAATACTTATTATGATTGTACAAAGCTTATTAGGAATCTTAAGTTGAGTAATCATGGAGTAGGTTTTCACACTCACGGGGCATGAGGCTTTGAACCACCTTGTCATTCTCATTACTTCAATACTCACAATTTTAAGATGCTAGTGATAAAGGGGCAATGAGAGTTCTAGATCAATGGATACCACATTTCAGTTAGTAATTTTAGTTGAATAATTTAGAGGCTAAATAAGACTTGATCATGTTTTACCTCTACTCAATTTTCTCCAAAGTATCCACCATATTTTCTATTCTCCATTATGATATTCTTTGACCAATATAGGATTTTATTTTTCATTTTGTGTATGCATTTGGTCCATAGTGCTTTTATTTCATTATACACTTTGTGAACTTTCATGAAGCATCTTTGCTTGCATATTTGATATTTCTTACAACATGAATTGTATATTGCTACTCATTTCTAGTATTAATCATTTGATTATATGTAGCATGAATAATCCTCCTTGATATCCCATGATTGTTTCAATATGCAAAACCCATCTTAGTTTTATCACCTTCATACTCGAGGACGAGCATGGGTTAAGCTTGGGGATGTTGATGCATGTAAAATGCATAGATGAATTTTGCATATTTTCACATGGTTTTCTATTACATATTGCATCATATAAGGGTATAATTCAATGTTTTATAGTATTTTGGGGTTAAATTACAAAGTCCCCCAACTTTTATGGAATTAACCCTGCCTGTCAGAAACCACGTTTCAGGGGCAAACTTCCGCGAAATCACCTGAAAATCTGCCGGGGTCATTTTCTTGGAAGGAGAAGACTTGCGGGCGAAGGATCCACGAGAATTGGGCAAGGAGGCCCAAAAGAGGACCCTCCATGCGGCCATATTCCTTGGCCGCGTGAGAGGCCCCCTTTTGGCCCCTGTGGCCCCAATTCCTTCCATCTTCGACTTACCGACTCCGTCTTGACCTAAAACCGACTATAAAAAGGGTCCCCCGTACCCTTACGGAGGGGGGCACCGCCGAAACACCGAAACAGAGACCAGAAGTTCCAGGTTGGAGGGGGAAAACTCCGGCGGGGCGCCGCCGGTGTGATCTCCTACCCCTCCAACGTCATCACCATCGACATGTCCATGAAGAGGGAGTAGCCCACCCCAGGGCTATGGGTTTGTGGAAGTAGCACTTGTATCTCTCTCTCTATGTGCTTCACTAATTAGATCCGTATGAGCTGCCTCACATGATTACGGGCACCGTTGTAATTCCTATGTGGTAGATCTTTTCTATGAGTTATTGAATCTGATATTGCAATTGTTTCTCTTTAGTTATTTGAGTAGATGTATCTTATGTACCCCGTTCTTATTTGGTAGATTTGATCGATCTAGTTCTTGAGAGCGTGTGTGGGGTGATGGGTGCATTAGTTGGAGTAACGGGGGGGTGGCTAGTGCTGTGAAAGTGACAGAAGTTCAGCGATCCACGTAGGTTTTGTTAAACCTTTCTTAGTTACCTCACTAGGGATAAAAGGGAGTACCTTGTTACCGGGGATTTGAAGTGACACTAATCAATCTCCATGACTAGATCTAGCAAGTTCTTACTTCAACTTCATGTCACATTGCTTAAAGCTATACTCTGGTTTTTTCTTAATTATCGAGGTGTTATGATTTATTTCGCATCTTTGTGGAGTATAAAAGGGATCAATATGACCGTATAGATCTATATGCTAGGACGTGATGCCCATATGAAAGTACTCAATGTTAAACATGTTATTGTAATCTCACATGTAATTCTTTATGTCCACCGTCTACTTTATTTGAGAGAATGCAAGTGTGAAACCATGAACCCCGGTCCTATTTTAAATATAATAAAACACTCTAGTTACTTTGCTGCAATTTACTTTACTTGCATCTCCAATTCGAATTTACATTATCTCCATCACCACTTGCATCACAAAAATACAAAAACAACCCATTGCATATTTATTTTCTCATTTGCATTTAGTAGTAGATTTAATTATTGCACATCTACTTTCAGTTTTGCATTGCAATTTAGAAGTCTCACATCTTGTGCTTGACAACCACTTGGTGAGGTTGAGGGCACAAAATTCTCTACTTGTTTGCAGGATCCTGGAGGAAGCTTGGAAGACAACTGCTGAAATACTGGCTCCCCAAGAGCTCGATATAAACCCTCGAGTCACCCTCGTGGGGAAGAAGGCTTGCCACTAGCTACACACTCTGCACTTGGAGTCTCAACCTAGCCATCAGCATGTGCCAAGTCAATCCAAATAAACCATTCAAAAGAGAATACCACAAATACCATGGTTCAATATGAAGAAACAACAAATGATTTAATTTCAATGGCACATTAAGCACTCTTAGCTATTTGAGACTAGTAATGATACATCATATACTACTAAGCACAATAGCACACACTTAAAATAACATCTAACATGACATGCCAAAGTCTAACCCACAGTCAAAATAAGCTTTCTATTGCACCACTATAAGCACGGAATATTTTAGTCTTCTCCAACACCAATCAATTTATTTGAAACAACTCTCAAAGAAAATAATCATCAAAGACCAGAGAGCTAGTCATATATAACTGACACAAACCAACAAGCAATGAACAAAATTCGAGTGAAAAACAAGACTAAACACTAGCAAAAAGTGAACACGCACAAAATAATAAGAGTGAAAACTAGAGTGTTCTAGGCAATGAAAATGGAGTGTGTCTCTCTCCAAACTAAAAATGTGCTAGGATCCAACCGTAAACTACAACAAAGAAAAGAAAAGAAAAATTAAAGAAAAATAAAATGATCTCCCAGAATAACACATATCATGTGAAGATAAAAATATAGTGTTTTGAAAAAACCCTGATATTTTGTTGATGAAGAAGAGGATGCCTTGGGCATCCCCCAGCTTTGAAGCTTGTACTTCTTGGACATTTTTCAGAGTGAGATTGTCATACCCAAGCTTGAGATTTTGGCTATCATTCATCTCCTTATATCATACTTCTCTTGCTACACTTGAAAACTTCCTCCACCTAAAACTTCTCACAATCTTCATTAGAACCGCTAGTGCATCAAAATAATAAATCCACTTGGTTAAGTTTCAACACAAGTCTAACACTAAATTTAAAATATTATCTACTATCACAAATTATTTTAAGCCCCCCCCCCCCCGAAAGAATTTCAAAAGAAAAAGATTAAGAGGCAAATGCAAATATTGACATAAATCTGTGAAAAGAGAATAGCTGGTAAAGAAAAAAAATTAGAGGACCTTTTGTTGCTCAAATAGAAAATATTGAAACTAATGAAAGTTAGATAACAACCTGGGGCTGGTGCCCAAAAAATATCAAAACTTCCTCGGGTTCTGGCTGAGAGAACCGAGGTTTTTGGTGAAGCGCAAAAATCTAGACAGAAAACAACAATTTCCCCAAATCATACTAACTCGCCATTAGAGGCTACTCTTGGCGCAAAAAATGAAATAAAAAGGATAATGAGTGGTTGTTCCAGAGGTAAAAACTTCTAAGACACAACTAAAACAAAATACAACAGAAGAAAACAAAGGGAAAACAAAATAGGTTGCCTCTCACAAGCGCTTTTCTTTGACGCCTTTTAACTAGGCAGGAATAACGAATCAAGTATTATCAATAGAATCATGGGTAGTCCTCACAAGGGACTTAAAATGTAAATTCATTATATTTCTAGGGAAATGTTCCATGCCCTTTTTAAGCGAAAACTGAAATCTTATAATTCCCTCTTTAATATCAATAATAGCACCAACGGTGCGAACAAAAGGTCTCTCCAAAATGATAGGACAAGAAGCATTGCATTCAATGTCCAAAACAAGAAAATCAACAGGGACATAATTATCATTAGAAATAATAAGAACATCATCAATCCTTCCCAAAGGTATTTTAACAGTGGAGTCTATAAGATGCACTCCCAAAATACTCTCGTCCAATGGGTTCAAATCAAGCATATCATATAAACTTTTAGGAAAAATAGAAGAACTTGCACCAAGATCACACAAAGAATTGCAATAAAAATCATTCACTTTTATTATATTAGTGGGCTCCCAACCATCTTGCAATTTTATAGGAATAGAGGCTTCAAGTTTGAGCCTTTTTTCCTTAGCTTCAACGAGAGCATTAGTGATATGTTTAGTGAAAGCAATATTTATCTTACTAGCATTAGAATCTTTAGATAATTTTTGTAAGAACATAATAACATAATAGATGGTGAAATTATCAAAATCAAGTTTATCATCCTCAAACATGGTGGGAAAATTTTCCTCCTAAAGTCATATTGTCCTCAATCCCACTTGTACCAAAATTTTCACTAGAATTTTTTTCAACTCAAAATATCTAGGACTCCTTCTACCTAAAGTCATGACCTCTATAATTACATTTGTTTTGACATAAATATGTTTATAAGAATTAAAATACTCATTGATACTTTAAATTTTCACTTCCTCAAAGGGTTGGATGGTATAAATTTTAACAAGCTCACTTTTAGCAGTTTTTTCAGCAATTTCAGCTTCTCTTTGTCTTCTAGGACGAATTTGAGCTAACATTCTCATGTTCTCATTTCTTTGAACTTGTATAGCATTTATAGGTTCAATTTTATTGGCCTCAAGAGGTGTAGTCCTAATTTTTACAATTTCTACATCATGAACAAGACTATGAACTTTCAACACAAGATTATCTAGTTTTGCAAGCCTTTCATCAACAGTTTTATTGAAATCTTTTTGTGAAGTGATAAATTCTTTAAGCATGTTTTCAAGATCAGAGGTGGAAATTTTAGGATTGTTGTAAGCATTTCCATAAGAATTTTCATATGAATTACCATTATTAATAGGATATGGCCTATAGTTGTTACCATCACATTATTCTTGTAAGCACTGTTGTTAAAATTGTTTCTAGCAATAAAATTCACATCAATTTGATCATTATCATTAGAAACCAGAGAGTTCAAGGGAACATTGTTAGGATCTATAGTCACTTGTTTAGCTAGCAATGAACCATTCATATCAATTTTATCACTCAAACAAAAGACCTCATCAACATAGTTTACCTTTTTACCGGTTGGATCCCTTTCTGTGTGCCATTGGGAATAGTTTTTCATTAGATCATCCAGTATTTTTTTTGCTGCACCTAAAGTGAGGTTCATAAAGGTTCCTATCGCAGTTGAATCGAATAAATTCCTTAAAGAAAAATTTAATCCTGCATCAAAAGTTTGGACAACCATCCTCGTAGTTAGTTCGTGTGTGGGACAATTCTTAACCATAGTTTTCATTCTTTCCCAAGCTTGAGCAACAAGTTCATTATCATTTTGTATAAAGTTCATAATGTTACTACTTATATGTATAAATTTTGTAGGTGGATAATACTTCCCAATAAAAGCATCTTTACATTTAGTCCAAGAAGCAATTCTATTTTTAGGCAAAGACAATAACCATTCTTTAGCTCTTCCTTTTAATGAGAAAGGGAACAATCTTAATTTCACATTATCACCGTCTACATATTTATATTTTTGCATGTAACATAACTCCACAAAGTTATTTAAATGAGAGGCATCATCTTCTCCCAATACCAGAAAATTGATCTTTCATGACAAGATTCAACAATGCAGGTTTAATTTCATAAGAATCTGTTGTAGCAGCAGGTGGAGAAATTGGTGTGCATATGAAATCATTATTATTGGTACTAATAAAGTCACAAAGCTTGGTGGTATCATTGCTAGCCATGCTAGTAAGATAAAACAAAATAAACTAAGAACACAAATAAAAGACTAGAAACTACAGAACTAATTTGTTTGGGTTTTTATAGAGAGAAAACAAGACTAAACAAAAGTAAACTAAGCAAGAACAAAACAAAATAAAGAGAGTGGAAGTGTGATACTCCCCTTGCAGCAAGCTAGAAATCCCCGACAACGGCGCCGGAAATTGTTCTTGATGAAGATGTGATCACACGCTCGTCGGGAAACCCCAAGAGAAAAGTATGATGTAGTCAAGCGGAAATTTCCCCCCATTTAAGGAACCATGATTATCAATCCAGTAGGACTTCATAGTCTTGGAGAAGGTTGCTTGTTGTCTGGTGCATCAACAAGCGTGGAACCTACACACAAACACAAACTCTCTCTTGTTCCCAACTTTCGAGAAGATTGTCTATCTTCCCGTCTTGCTGAAAACTAGAGAATTAAACGTATATGGTATTGAAAAGTAATAAAAGTAAAGACAAAACAACAAGGAAACAATTATGAAGTTCTCGAAAGAAGGTTGCAATTTAGAGGAAAACAGGACTGGGGGGCATAGGTTCACTAGTGGTGTCTCTCCAAAGAAAACAAACATGCTGGTTGAACGAATTACAGCTGGGCAATTGACGAATCATGAACATATAACAATACTATTATGATGAGTTCTAAAATTGTAGGCATTATGTCAAGGCATATGGACCGCTATGCGGCATGCATCCATATCTAAAAGTCCACCTCAAGAAAGCTATCCAGCAAATCTCTCGGGTATTAAGTTGCAGCAACGAAGTGATTGCTTTGTGTGCAACAAATAAATGCATTAATAAAAATACATAATGTAAGAAGTGGTCCTCATCCGTAGACAAGAGCACCGCTATTTTCTCCCTAGTAGAAACATCACATCCCCCATCCGTAGTGTTTCTGTCACTCGAGCACAGATGTAAGGGATGCATGAACCCACTATCTAGCATATAAACTCTCTCTTGGAGGTGAAAACAACTACGTATCCAAGATAATCATAAACACCGAAGAGCATTGCAAGACAAGATTAAATATCTCTACAAATATAAGTGAAGCATCTCAGATTGACATGAACAAAATAATTATAATCTCATGGTTCATTAGATCCCAGCAAACACAACATGCAGAAGTACATAATGGTGGTCTCGATCATGTGAGGCTGCTCACGAGACTCTAAAAATGGAGGCACAGGGGAGATAATAACCATCTAGCTACTGCTATGGACCCGTAGTCTCGAGATCAACTACTCACGCATCTGCCGAGAGGCGATCATGGCAATGTAGAGGCCTCCGATGACGATTTCCCTCTCTGGCAGGTTGCCGAAACAGGGTTGTAGAAGCCCTAGATTGGAATTTCAAGGTGACGACACCTCTATGTATGCTTCATGAAAAATAACTCCGTCCCCGATGTTTTTAGGGTTGAAGGCAATTTATTAGCGAATAGTCGACGAGAGGCGGTGGATAGGGTCTCTAGGAGCCCACCAGGCACGACGTAGGGTGGGGCCGTGCTTGGCACCCCCTGGCCCCCTCCGGATCATCTTTGGACTCTATCTTCGTTCCGGGTAAAAAAAAAAAGATCTCCGTGGATTTTTAATACGTTGCAAACGTATCTATAATTTTTGATGCTCCATGCTTGTTTTCTACCCAATACCTTTTGTTTTCCACATGTTTTCTTCCATTTTCCATTGTTTGCCCGATGTTCTAATAGACTAGCCTATTAACAAGATGCCCCATGCCAGTTGTTGTTTCCTGCTATTTTTCTATTTTAGAGAAGTTATTAAGGAATTATTCTCGGAAAGGTATGAAAATCCACGGATATCATTTTTAACCTAGAACGGAGACAAAATTGAAAGAAGAGACGGAGGGGGCCAGGGGGCCACTAGGAGGGCACCAGGCACGGTCCCTCCCTAGGCCGCGTCTGGGCTTCTAGCGCCCCTGGCCACCGCCTCTCATCGCCTCTTCTCCTATAAATTTCCTTCAACCCTAAAAATCATGGGGACCTAGGGACCATTTCCCCACGGGCGGCGCCAATGAAGAGGGAGTGACCTCAACAATCCCCGTGGTGAGGGATCTGGGGTTTCGTGAAGGAACAAGCGCTAGTGGACTACTCGACTCGACTTGTTGCTGCCCGCTAGATTTTATTCCGACATGATGAAAAGTATCGATTACAAGGGATGCTATTTACATATTGAATCTAGCGCAACTCTGAATCTAGGGTTTTATGTCCCGTTTGTGACCCCCTCCCATGCTTTATATACGTAGTCGGGTCCTAGGGGCCGTACATGAGGTGGACTCTACTATTAGTCGGCTATTACTCTTTCCTATTCTTGCTATCCAAGTCTTTCCTTGTTCTTTTCCTGCATAAGCTTCTTTTATGGGCCTCCATGCCGCACCAGGTACACACATCGTGGGGTCTCTCGGGTACCGCCACTTCACCAGCTAAGAGAGCATAGTTGTCATCCTGAGTATAATGTGCATAGTCCCAAAATTTATTATTGATTGATTCATGATAGTGGTATTTCTTGCTCTCAAATTATTTCTATCTAGTCACCATTTAAACTTTGAAGGTGTCCTGACATTTATGTTTTGCTACCACACGAAGTACTAGTTGAATACCACTTTATTATTATTATTTCTTTATGATTTAAACAAAAAATCACTTTCAATGCTTCATTATTCATTGTCTTCTATTTGTGTTACTTTTCATGTGCAACATGGTTGCTAAGTTTAGATTAGCTCAAATAATATTTAGCATGCCTTTGTTAAAGTACTTTGATCTCAGTTTGCAATGCTTTTACATAACGTTGATCAAGATTTGTGTTGGCTTCATGGCACCTCAAAAATTATTTTCTTATCACTTACATACTCGAGGACGAGCAGGATTTAGTTTTCAGCCCTTCCCGAGAATATTTCTTTAAGAACTTTTCTGAAGTAGAAAAACAGAAGAAAACAACAACTCGCCTGGAGCATCTCCTTAATAGGTTAGTTAATGAAAACATCCGGAAAAAGATTGAACACATGTGGAAAATAAAAGGTATTGGGTGGGAAACAAGCATAGAGTATCAAAAATTATAGATATGTTTGCAACAACTATGTATCTATGCACTTGTGATGGGCTGCATTGGCAACCTCACAAAAGAAACGGAGGGATAAAATTTGTTTTTTTAGGAAAATCCATCATGGCAGACTGTATTAATTAGACAACGGTACATCATCCGCCAATACACGAGAAAGAAAATCAGGGGGCTCCTCCTGTCAAACAATCTACAAGAGTCCCTCTGAATGACAAGCTAAAACATGTGCGACCATATTGGCTTCCCTAGGGAAATGAGACAAAACAACTTTCGGAAAACAATGACAAAACATATTCGACGATAGAGTCTTTAGCCGACTCCTAGGAGTTTCCTTGAATCTTAGGGGCTACACCTAGTGGGTGCACTTGTGTGCCCCCACATGGAAAAAAGCGAAAAGGGTAAAAACACATGTGTGTCGCGTCTGCTGTTACGGTAATGGAGGCACAATGCTCCACAACCTCTCAAGCCAATCCTCTAGGAACCTCATGTCACATAGCGAAACATGGACATGTCCGTGCAAATTTTACCCGAAAGGAACCAAAGCATGACAGAGAGAGATAGCTTGAGGATGACACCTTGCGATGTCCATGTCAGCGACGGTCAGTGAATCACTCTGTGTCAGGCCCTCATCTATAATAACAACTTAGGGGAGTTATCCGCCCTCCTTGGATCCAAGGATCATCTCGCTAGAGACATCCTCGCACACCTTCACATGCCCTACCACCACGCCAAGTGGCGTGTCAACATGACATACTAGGGGAGGTTGCCAGCCTATGGCCCGTTGCAACTTTCCATCTTGACTGATTGTGCACCTAGGGCTTCCAACAACTTGGAGATAATTTCTTCCTCACCCGGAGGACAAGTTGGGGTCTTATAGGTAGAGAGAGGGCTGAGGATGCCATCATCATCTAGAGGAGCGAAAAGAGAAGCATTTGGCATGGGACTAGCGAATGGAGGGACCACAATCATGTCACAATCAGGAAACATGAATTAGCAAGACATGTGCACAAAAAAAATCTACAAGCTTACAATAAAACTCTCCCTTAGAGTGCAGATGCCACCATTCTTGGTTTCTTTGTCCTTACGAGGGAGTCTGCATTTGGTCCACTCCTGACTCAGACACCTTATCTGCCTCAGGGACAACCATGGGAGCCGGATCCTAGACTGAGCACCCGGAAGACCTTGGCTGCGTGCTTGGTGGGTTGTCACGCTCAGTGGAACAGGAGATCTGAGCTTGTCTACGTTTCTTGGACGACGCTTCCTTAGAGGCCTTGGCAGGAGTGTCCACTTCAGTGACTTTTAGGCCCTTAGCCACGAAGTGAAAAGTAAGGCGAGGAGCAGGCTCAATGGCGAAAACCGGTAACGACTCGCGGGTCCCAGATTTTGAGGAATTGGCCACGGGATCCTCGTCGATCGGGGGCATGATACCTCCAAAATGTATCTACTTTTCGAAAGACTTCTGCTATTCTTTTTCCTCTAATTTGCACAATTTGGATGTAACTAACACAGACTGACGTTGTTTCAGCACAATTTCCTTTGGTATCTTGTTATTATGCAGAAATAAACTTTTGGGGGAAATTCCAGAAAAATAAGAAAACAGAGTTTCGGGAGTAAAGAGCCATGGAACCAGAAGGGGGCCCGAAGGGGGCCACCAGTACACTAGGCGTCTGGGGGCGCAGGTCGGTCCCTGCCATGCCCTCCACTAGCCTCGGAGTTGTTTCCCCGCCTCGGGCTCCCCTTTGACATAAAAACTTCCCTTCGGTGAAAAACCCTAATACCCCCGACACTTTTCTTGTTCGTGATACGGAGCCGCCACAACCCTATATTCTTCCTCGGAGAGCTAATCTGGAGGTTGATTCTGGCCTCCGGAGAGGGGAGATCGTCGCCATCATCATCACCAACGTCTCTCCATCAACCAAGCATGATCCCCCATCCATGTGTGAGTAATTCCCTGTAGTAGGCAGAGGGGATGTTAGGGGTTGGATGAGATTGTTCATGTAATAGATCGTCAAATTGTTAGGGCATGATTCATAGTATCCACTATTGATGTTAATCACCGTTGTTGCAACTTGTTGTTCTTAATTCTTGTCACTTAGGGCCCAGGTACCATGATTTCATATCTAAACATGTTATGTTTTCATGAATATAATTGTAAATGTTTATGATCATACATATAAGTTGTATGCACCTATTATGGTTCGAAACCGGAGACCCAAAGTGATACATTGGGATATCAAAGGGGAAGGGCTGTAATTTGAGGATTACATGTATCCATTGGGTGTTAATACTTTGTTCCGGTGCTTTGTAAAAGTATTACCTTAATTACCATCAGGTTCCATGATTGTCCTCGCTGAAACGGGATGGTTGGACAAAAAAAATTGCGCAATTTCTTATAGCAAGCATGTACAACTTATTGGTGTACGTAGCAGAATTTAAAACTTTTGGACCTACGTAACACACATGATATACTATGCAGGTAAAGGCGTGGATAATATGATTCGTTATCGACATGAAGTGCGGAAGTAGTGTCGACGACGATATCGGTGATGCCTGATGAAGAGTCCCACAGCTAAGCCTAGCGGTGGGACTGTTACTGATTCCCTGTATCCCACCTTCTGGATCCAGCCTGCATCGCTTCACTGTTCAGGACTAGGCACCAAAGGTTTGCAATTGAGGTGGTGAAGTCCCAAATATGGGAAAGAGAGGGAGAGAGATTAGGGTTAGGTCTAATCTAGAGAAATAGTCATCATCTCCCAATTAGAAGAAGCCCTAAACCAATTAGAGGGTCTCTAATCAGAAGTCCTGGTCCAGTTAGAAGTGTTCTAATTATAGGCTTTAATTCAATTAGAGGGTCTCTAATTAGATCTCTAATTATGAGAAAGAGAGAGAGAGAGAGAGAGAGAGAGAGAGAGAGAGAATAGTCCGAAGTCAATTGTGTGTCTCTAAAGAGAGGAGAGGGCGAGTATTATATAGTCGGTTTCCCTCTCCTCTCTTTGTCTGCATCAATCTCCTTAGGAAATTCTGGATTGGACTCCTAGATGGAGTCCAATCACCCTCCTTTTTGTCTTTTTCCCCACTTTTCCACCTCATTTATTTTTCAAATAAATTAGGGAAAATTCCGAGGAAAAAAATGCACTTTCTGAGATCATGAGCCCCACCTGGAATCCTCTAAATTTAGGGTTTGCCCACCGACGGAAAGCTGCCCCCTTCAACACTGCCCCAATATATGGGAAGTCCCCTCGAACTCTTCCAGAATCATGTGACCCCTATAGATAAAATCATCAACATTATCTAGCAATGTCGGAATCATGTTCCCAACATCCTGTGACATATCATATACTTCTTTATATCTCTTATAACATTCTGCCTACACCGACATTATTTCTCTCTTAGGGTAACTTTCCCGAAACGACTTTGATTGACACCGGACTAGTTTCTATGATATCGTAATGACATCTTTCATTACCTATTCATGTTAGAAACATATTTCCAACATCCCTAGATATCTCATGTCCTCTGTAATCTATCTTGAATATTTATTCTATCACGTCGGAATTACCCGAATGATATCCTACTCTCCTCCAGAGCATCCAGTGCAAACAACAGACTTTTACGCCATAAGTATGTGACCCCTATAGGTTCGATAAGTAGTAGATATGATTGGAAAATCATTTTCCTAATAAATAGTCAACATCGGGACCGTGGACGTCCATATTGATTCCTACAAGTTATACGAAGAAAACTGTTAAACATGTTGGTTGTTAAGTACTCCCTCCATTCAACAATAGATGACTTTCACATATCTAGATATAGATGTATCTAGACATATTTTAGTGTCTCGATACATCCATATACAGATATGTGGAAGTCATCTATTGTTGAACGGAGAGAGTAAGTTCGTATTACTTAACGATACCAATCAATACCTCGAGACGAGATGATAGATAAGACCGTGATTAAACTCTTCAATAACCTTATCACATTATTTCCGATATCTGATATGATTCCTTTTACTCGTCACCGTGATATACTATCCCATGACCAGTGTCATGTACTTGTTTGCGCGGACTTATTTACCAATGCTATTTCACCGAGTGGATCCTGGATGTATCTCTCTATAAATTTTGAGAATATTCAAATTTGAAATATATCCATTTTTTGAAATTTTAAAATTTAAAATATATTCAGATTTTTAAAATGTTCAAATTCAAAATCGTTCGGATTTAAAAAATATTTAAATTCAAAAATTGTTCAGATTTCAAGAATGTTCAAATTCGTAAATCGTTTGGATCTAAAAAATGTTCAAATTCTAAAATTATTCAAATCTCAAAGATGTTCACTATTTTTTTTTTGAAATCTAGGAACGGTTTTTGGATTCACCAATTTGTTCAAAATTAATCCGAAAAATCAGACCCGAAGTTTTCTTTTGGCGAACGAGTTATGAGTCGGACAACTAGTGTCTTCCGCGTGTGCGTAGTATAGTAGCAGCCGACATTTCCTATTTGACGCTTTGCGCACGTTAGCGGCGCAACGCGCACCCCATCCAGTGTTAGCGCTGCAAGTTGGCCCGGCCCAGCTACATTTTCAATGTTTTCTCTCGGTTTTTGCAGAGAAATTTTCTTTATTTTTTTCCTTTTTACCTCTGTTTTTTTTGTTTTAAAATTTTCAAATTCGGATTTTGTTAATATTAAAAATGTTCAAATTCGAAATTTGTTCAGATTTCGGAAATGTTCAAATTCGAAAATCGTTTGGATTTAATTTTTTTCGAATTTGAAACCTGTTCAGATTTCCAAAATGTCAAGTTCAAAAATTATTGACCATTTTTTTATAAAATCTAGGAATAGTTTTTTGTTTCACCAATTTTTGCAAAATTAGTCCGAAATATCGGACGTGAAGTTTTTTTCCTGAACGAGTTATGGACCAGCCCACTAGTGTCTTCCGCGCCAGCGTCACTCCCATAGCCGTCCCTACGGGCATAGGATAGGAGCTCCCGGAGCAGACGGCATGTGAGAGTAAAGTGGTCCGTTTCATTTCGTTTCATTTCGTTCGATCCACACGGTGAAAAACGAGACCACTAATTTGACAAGATGCGGACAGGATGCCAGCCATTGGTAGACCATACCCGTAGTACATCCTAATCACTGTGGTTGCTTCTAACTAAGTGAGTTTTACTGTTACTTAATATGAATTATTATTATCCTATGTTTTCGTTTACATGTTGTACACACGTTGAGAGCAAACCAAACGCCTGCCCTCCTCCAAATCGGACAATTTGATCCGTTTTGGTCCTCGCGGACCGATTTGGGGAAACAACCATCCCAACGCCTCCCTCGCAAAACAGATCAAGGGGAGGACAAGCCGAGTTTCCCCCGAACATGACCCAAGTTTGGTCCATGTTTCGGGTGGTCCACGGACACGCTTGAAGTCCCCCTGGCCCAGCTGACAGGGAGATAGGTGCCATTCTCCTAAACCCTTCCCAGTCTGCTCCCGACACTCGCTGCCTCCGCCCCGACAGCAGCCGGCAACCTCCCAACTATAGCCGCCGATGACGAAGACCGCCGCGAAGCCCAAGACCACCCCCACTCCACGGCCAACTCCCAAATCGGAGTCGCTCAAGTGGTAGGGCTGGTGGGAGAGGCAAAGAAGTAGTAAGAAGGATCAAGAAGCCGCCGCTATCCTTCTCCTCTCGCAGAGCCAGGCCTGCGCCATCGCCAACGCCGATCCCATCACTGCGGGATCCATGGGCGTCATCATGATGCAGGGGGAGACCTTCGGTGTCGTCATGCCCACGAAGTCCTTCCATCCGGTTGTGGCGGTGCCATCCTCGAGCTCGGTGGCTTCCACGGCCAGAACGCTCCGCTCCAGGTTGCCAGCCCTGTCGTCGGCCTCACCGCCGTGCGTATTCCCGACCACGCCGGCATTCGGGGCAAGTTCTTCATGGCTCCGTCTATCGCGGGACACATCGCCGGAGATCACCTCTCAACCTTTTGCGACCGCACTGCCTCCCATCGACCTCAACGTGACCCTTGTGTTCCTTGACACAACCCCCGGGGTCGGCAACGCCTCGCAGCTCCACAACAAAGCGGCACGGGCGGTGCCTGCGCAGAACATTCCCCAAGGCTGGCAACTGTTCGAGGAATTTCCCGTGATGGCCACGGCCGACCCGGTATGTGTTTCATCCTTTGATATCTCAACCTTTTACGCATTGAGCGATGTTGTGATCGGAGTGGAACTGTAGAGGTACTACCTCAACGAGGAGGCCAAGGACAACATAATCATGGAGTCGACTGGTGGTCATGGTGGCATTTCCATTGAAGATGCCGAGACCCAACCAGGGAACCAATATCAAGGCATTTCCATTGACGATGCGACATTGTTTGATGACGACGATGAGTGTGAATGTAAGATGGTGAGCGAGATGAGCTTGTGGAATTGGAGCCGGAAACGGGGAAGAGGACAATGCACATCAAATACTCGAAGAAATATGACCGTGTGTTGTGCGAGGCTTGGATGGTAGTGTGCCTAAACGCCGTTAATGGAGCGCAACAAAAAGGAAACGCGTACTGGAAGATAATTCGGAGATACTTCCATGAGCATCACATGTGGCAGAAGTGGAACATTGAGAGTGATGGCAGCTCAAACTCTCTAAACAAGAGATGGGTGCACATCCAAGCGGAGTGCAACTAGCTCAACAATGCATATGAACATATCAAGGCTAGGCCCGAGAGTGGTCTTGGCGTGCATGACGTCATTGTTCAAGCGGTCAAATATTTCAAGGTTTGCCATGGCACCAAGTTCACCTTGCTCCATTGTTATGACGATATCAAAGATTGTCCCGAGTGGAAAGAGATCTACACTTTGTTAAAGGAGGGGGCCAAACCCGACAATGGTAAAGAGGGAGTGCATGAGGCTGAAAAGGGGGTGTCCAAGCGCGACAAGGCCCGAAGGGCACAAAGCCAACAAGCTAGATGAAACGCAAGAGGCCTCGGCACTCGTATTGGAGCAAACGCTCAAGAGGATTCTTGCCGACAAGGAGAAAGTAAGTGTCGAGAAGGAGGAGATGAAACAAAAGGATAAAGCGGAGGCATTGAAGACCTATCTTGATGCTCAAAAGGTCAAACTAGACGTGGATGTTGCCTCAGCCGTAGGAAAGAAAGGGGTGATTAATCTTGCTTTGGTCACCGAGGACAACCGCATGAAGCTAGCAATATAGGTGGAGGAGAACCGGACGAAAATCGCTATGATCGTCGAGGATAACCGGATTGTGATGACCGATTTGAGCTCCATGGACGCGGATCAAAAGGCTTGGATCATCAAGAGGCAAAAGAAGATTCGAGAACGTGATGCGTGATCATTTTTTGCCTGTATGTGCGCATGTTTAATCAAACATTTGTATGTTCAACTATTCCTATTTTGAAAAATGTTTGTTTGTGTCTTTTGAAAACCTTGTACGTATATCTACTATTGAGATCCTCGTCACTCTAGCTTGGGAAGAGAGGAAGAGAAGAGAAACAAAATGGAGGCCTAAAATATAAGAGGGGCCGTTGAGATGAGTCCATCTAACTTACCTATCCAGGCTGAAAGTGGTCCATGAACCACTCCAAACGGATCAAAAGCTGACCAAATCTGATCCGATTTGGGAGGGGCCGTTGGGTTTGCTATAAATTTTCATGATTGCGCTGGTACATGGATTACCATAACTTTCAAATTTGCATAAATATAACTCTACAAACTCGCCCAGACCCAGCCCTCACATCCTTCGTTTATTTGATGGATCGATTGTGGTCTAGGTAGTCCTCACTTGTCAGAGCATACCAGTCGCTCTACTCCGCTGTTTCTCTCACCTCGTCGCTCTGCTCCGTGCTGACCCCTCACACAACGATGGCCACGCAATAATAATCGGAGCTCACGCAGGACGCAGCTAACATTCTCGCCACCTGCGAGTCAACCACGAGCTTAGCCAGCCCAATTACACCTAGGAGCAACACTGTATATACCTAGTACTTACACACTGTTTTTTGTCAAGAACATTCACTAATGAGAACACTTTGACTGCGTAAGGTTACGCTAGCTAGCTTCACATAAGTAGAGCAAATATCGACCGTCGACCTATCGAGTAGAATTGATCGTGGCGGGGAATCGAGCAAGGCGATCAATCGGGAGGTATTCGCCAATGTTGCCGCCGTCGACGCTGTTCGCGGTGGGAATCCTGCTCTGCCCGTTCCCCGCCTTCGTGCCGTCCGGCCGGAACCTCACCGCGCTGCTGCCGGAGCTCTGCGATCTCCTCGGCTCCCTCTACCGCTACGTCCTAGACGGGTTCTTCCTGCAGGTCGCGATCCTCCGCCGGCGCCGACGCAGCGCACTTTGAGATACCCAAAAAAGTCATGCATCCCTCGTAATCTCATTAGATGCATGATTATGTGTATGATGATGGGTGCTATACATGTGATATACTGTAGTCGCTAGTTCTCTACAGTATGTGTCAAATGTGCTAACTGTTCCTGGTAGTTATCCTTAAGCTTTTGTTCTGAAGCTGGCTCGTTGTCGTTGGCTTGTGAGGGTTCGGGGTTTAACTTTCTTTTTTTTTCTGAAATGGGAGTTTAGCCCCAGCCTCTGCATCGCGAGGATGCACACAGCTGATACTTTTTATATTAAAAAATAAAGAGAGTTACAATCCAAAGTTTTACACATCACGCATCATCCAAAATAGACACCAAAATCAACCACAGGAACTGTTGCATCAAATAAACACAGCTCATTGAATCCTCTTAGTGTACAGCCAACCACCATGATTGTAAATAGGCCGAACGACCGCCATCAAGCGAATACATCCAGAATCTATAAGAGCCCGCTGTTCCATCGGCAACAGAAATGACCACATGTGGATCCAGTATGTGGCCTGATGAATAACCTGCAAAAAATGAGCACCTCTCGATTTGTTAAAAACAATGTCATTCCTACAATTCCAAATAGCCCACACAAAAGCACAGGTTCCAATTTGAATACGTGTTTTAGTTTTTTTTATCTAAACCATGCAACCAATCACCAAACATGTGGTCAACATTCATGCGTTGGGCTATGCTAAACGTAAAATGAAGCAGTCTCCAAATATGTTTAGCAAAGTTACAGTGTACAAACAAATGATCGACAGACTCATCGTTATCACAAAACACACATTTTCTAGATCCAAGCCAGTTTTTCTTAATCAGGTTATCCTTGGTTAAAATCACTTTGCGTTGCAAGAACCACATAAAGACTTTGATTTTCAAAGGAACTTTCAATTTCCAAAGATATTTATGTACAAAAGGAGTATGGCCATGCATATAATTAGAATACATAGACTTAACAGAGAAGACACCCGAAACAGCGAGACCCCAAACAAAGTCATCATCAACATTGGTCAGATGAATTCCCATAATTCTACGCACAAGACGCAACCACGCTTCCCACCTCTCCCCGACCAAATTCCTACGGAACTGAATATTTAGAGGATTATGTGACAACACATCAGCCACTAACACATTTTTATTCCTCACAATATTAAATAAACTAGGATATTGATCAGCCAAAGGAATATTATCTAACCAAGTATCTTCCCAAAAAATCGAGTTGATAGACCATTACCTATCTTTAAAAAACCCTTCTTGAGAAAATCTTTTTTCACCAACATGATACCCTTCCAAAAAGGAGAATCAGTAGGTTTTGCCTCAACTTGAGTCAAAGATTTTTCAAACAAATATTTGTTACATAATAACTCCTGCCAAACTCCTTTTTCATGTAGTAATTTAAAGAGCCATTTGGAAAGTAAACATTTGTTCTTAACATCAAGAACCTCAATACCTAGACCTCCTTGATCCTTAGGCCTACAAATAATATTCCATTTAGAGATACGATATTTTCTTTTGTGTAAGTCACTTTGCCAAAAGAACCTACTACGAAAGAAATCTAGCCGTTTTCTAACCCCAAAAGGTATCGGAAAGAACGACAGTAAAAACATAGGCAAACTAGTAAGCACAGAGTTAATAAGAACAAGTCTATCACCATACGAAAAAATCTTCCCTGCCCACGACCCTAATTTATTCTCAAAACGATATTCCACTGGTTTCCATTCTTTATTTAGAAGATTACGATAATGGATAGGAATACGAAGGTACTTAAACGGTAAAGAGCCAATCTCACAACCGAATAGGGACTTGTATTCAGCTTCCTTTTCCGCTGCTTTCCCAAAACAATATAGTTCACTCTTATGAAAATTAATTTTTAACCCGGACAACTGTTCAAATAGAGCAAGAATTAATTTCATATTCACTGCCTTATCGAGGTCATCTTCAAGAAATAAAATCGTATCATCCGCCTATTATAAAATGGAAATTCCTCCATCCACCAGATGGGGTATCAAGGCTCCTATCTGACCATCCTCCCTAGCCCGTGCTATGAGAATTGCCGACATATCCACAAAAATATTAAAAAGTACAGGTGACAGCGGGTCCCCTTGTCTTAGTCCCTTGAGAGTTTGAAAATAGTGACCAATGTCATCATTCATCCGAACCCCCACGCTCCCACCCTGCACAAAATGGCTAACCCACTGACACCATTTTGGGTCAAAACCCTTCATTCCAAGTGCTTGTTGCAAAAAAGACCATTTCACTTTGTCATAAGCCTTTTCAAAATCAATTTTGAAAATGATTCCATCAAGTTTTTTTTGTTTTCAACTTGTGAATAGTTTCATGAAGAATAACCACCCCTTCTAAAATATTACGACCTGGCAAAAAAGCTGATTGAGTAGGTCTAATTACTTTTTGAGCAATAGAGTAAACACGATTCGTCCCCACCTTGGTAAAAAAATTGAAGCTTACATTAAGCAAACAAATACTGCTCAATTCTACTCGCATCTTCCTCTTTGGGCAACAGAGTAAGAACCCCAAAGTTCAACTTATAGAGGGGTAACTCACCGTGCTGTAATTGAACAAACAAAGCCATCAAGTCATTCTTGATAACCTCCCAAAAAGTCTGGTAGAACTCGGCTGGAAACCCATCTGGAGCAGGTGCTTTATTATGTTCCATTTGGAAAATAGCCTAGACACCTCCTTTTCAGTAAAGTCTCATGTGAGAGCCTCATTTTCTGCAGAGGACACCTGAGGCATATCCCAATTATATGTCTCAGTCATATTCACTGAGTTATACTCTGGGGCCCGAACAATTTCTTATAATACTCTGAAATGAACACTTTCAAATTATCTTGCCCAACTATAGTCCCCTCATCTTGTTCTAACTGAAAAATCCGTTTTTCCTATGCTTACCATTAGCAATCAAATGGAAGTACCTAGTGTTGCTCCCCCCTTCCTGAACGTATTTAACCTTAGCCCGTTGCGCCCATTTAGATTCTTCTTCTCTATGGAGTTTAGCCAGACACTCATCTGCATCTTTCTTGGCTTTTCTCTCTTGAGCCGACAAAACAATAGTTTCAGCCTTAATGTCTAGTGCGTCAATTAATAGTGTCAATTTCTTTTTCAATAATTTGTATTCACCACTACTACTTTTCGCCCACCCTGTAAAAAATTTGCGTAAATGACGAATTTTTAATTGTCACTGTTCAATAGGTGAGGACCCTCCCACAATGGTCCTCCAATCTCTACTAACCATATCCACAAACCCTTCTCGTTTCAACCACGACAATTCGAAGGAGAATTTAGCTATATTTCCCACATGGGCAGACTCTCCTAAGTCCAATAAAAGTGGAGTGTGATCAGATCCTGATCTAGAAAGTGCATGAATCTAGACCAGAGGGAATTTTTGTTCCCAATCCACAGAAGTAAGGAATCTCCCCAACTTTTCAAGAGTTGAAATCGGTCTCCTACCCACCCAAGTAAATTGACGCCCTGAAAGTTTCAATTCCTTGCGATCAAGACTCTTTATAATGGCATTAAAAATAAAGGGCCAACGAGCATTAAAATTGTTATTATTCTTCTCTTCGTGGCGACGAATAATATTAAAATCACCTCCTACCAATAAGGGGCTATCGACATTTTCATACACTCTCACCAATTCTGCCAAAAACTTAGGTTTCAAATCATCTTGAGCAGCCCCATAAGCGATGACAAGAGACCAAACAAACCCATCACTACTGTAACATCCCAAGTATGAAAAATAAGCCTTTAGAATGTTTGCTCTCTGTTATTTTATGTTTTGCATCATGGCATCATGTTGGTTGCAATTGTTTTGCTTGTTTTCCTTTTGTTTTCCTCTTTTCATTTGTTTTCCTTTGATTTCTATTTGAATTTCAAACCAAAATTCAAACCTTTTGTTTCGTCCTTGTGATGTTACAATTTCCAAAATGATATTTCAAATCAAAACAATCATTTGTTTCCATTTGTTTTCATTTGGTTTGCCTCTGTTTTTATTTGTTTTCACAATGGAAATTCAAACAATATTCAACCTTTGTTTCATACTTGACATGTTACCATCTTTTTTCAAATAAAAAGTCCAACTCAAAACTCCATTTGTTTCCAATTATTTCCATAATGATCAACTTCTAAAATAGTGGCTTAAATCAATTCATTAATTCCAAATTGCATTCTAAGTCAAATCAAAAACATCAAACAACACCCAATGTTAAGTTATGAAAAATACCAAAACAAATATACCCTTTTGTTTCCAAATAAAATGATATGATAGCCCTATGTTAAAATCTTGTTTTAATAACCATTTAATAACCAAAAATTCATCCAGATGCAATCAATCACAAACAACAATTTTGAATTTGAAAATTTTAGAAAACAAGTTAACAAGTGGCTGTGGTTGACCTAACTAACCTAACCAAATTTTTCCAAATCCTTCTTAACTCAAAAACCTTTCATTCTCTTCCTTTTCCAATTTCAGCAAAAAAAATATAAATAGAACAAATAATAAAAAGAGCAAAAGGGAGAGGAGCACACACAGCAGGCCCGACTTTCTCCCCCCAAGCCCACTTCCCTCTCAGCCCATACCCCTTCGCTCTCTATCCTTCTTCCTCCTCCTGTACGATCACCATCCATGGTGTCCACGTGGTTCAGAGAGAACAGCAGACGGTGATCAGCCCCACCTCCCTTCTATAAGACCTTGAGCTCCTGCCCTAGGGTTCCCCTAACCCTAACTTTTCTCCCTCCTTCCTCTTCCCCGCCACCTTCTTCCTTCTTCCTCCTTTCCCTCTCTGCTCTCTGTATTTCTTTTGTCTGAACCTGTACCGAGCACTCTACTCCTCCGGTGGTCGTCGGAGCTCCGGTCCTCCTCCGGCCAGGGAGAGGGCGGGAATGGAACCCTCGCGTTTCCCTCTCCCTCCCCATCACCTCGGCGCGGGCGGGGACGCACCACCGCGCCGCCGCCATCCTCTCTTCGCCGGTGACCGCTCCCTGCTCCGCCCTGCTCCTGTCCGCTCGCCAAGGTGAGGCCGCCCCCTCGACCCCTTCCTCCTCTCGCCTCCCCCCTCCTCCCTCTTGCACCGCACCTCCCCCACACAGCGCGCCCCCACGGCGCTCCCTCCGGCGAGCCACGGCCAGCCCAGCTTCCTGGATCGCTGCCTGCTCGAGCATTTGTCGGGTACAGGAATGATCAGTTCCAGATTCAGAAGAAAAACGCGCCCAATCTGAACCCTAAACCCCCCACTGTCCCCTTCTTTTACAAACCGAACGCACCAGCCCTACTGGCAGCAGAGCGCGTGCAGCGAGCCAACAGATCGCGAGTTCAAGTCCCGCACCCCCCACCTTTTTCTGCCCTTTTATTCCGAATTAAGTTCAGTTCAGTTTCTGAACGATAACCTCACCCCGCTGCACTTCTATCAACACAGCAGCTCCAGCCCAGTTGGTTAGCACCCAGGGTTTGCAGACAGCAGGTGCTGGGTTCGATTCCCCCTCACCACACCTTTTTATTCCCTGTTTTTTTCTTTTTCTGCCCGCAATTCAGAAAGACAGATCTGATCAATTACTTCTAAATTCCATATAAAATTGAATATCACTCCAATTTGAATGATTCAAAATCCTGTGGTTTCATAATTTTGTGCTCCTTCCAGTAATGTCAAATTTGCAATATGTTTCTGTAACATTTTTTGCACTAAATAATTAATTACTGAAAATGCAATAAAATTTGGAAACTTTGGAATTTCATAACTTTAATTCTACTCATCCAATTTTAACAAACTTGGACTCTAAAAATTTGTCTTAACAAACTCTACACATTGGTATTTTATTTGGGCACAATTGAATTAATTTTGAGCATGTTTCCCTCTGTTTACTAAAAATGGCAGAATAAGAATGATATTGGAAAATTGCATAATAAATTCAATAATCCCCCAAAAATTATGTTTGATAGCTCAAAATGTTCAATGAAACCTTTGCTACATGTTTTCAACCTTTTCAATAAAATTTGTTTACTGTTTTGAATATTTTAAATTGGTGAAACATTTGAATTCTTGTTTAAATCACTTAAATTTGCAAAATTCATAACTTGGGCTTAAAAATTCCAAATTCCACAAACTAAATATGTTTTCCAATCAACTTTTCATGTACTTTCCAAATATAAATTTTGTTTGCTGTTTTGAATAATTTAAATTGCTGAAAACAACTGTTTCTTGTTTATTGCATTTAAAATTGCCAAAATAATAACTTGCTCATTTTAAATCCAATTTCAACAAATGGAATATGTTTTCCATGCAAAATTAAACCACCTTTCCAAATATAAAATTTGTTTCATGTTTTGAATAATTAAAATTGGTTAAATGATTTAAACCTTGTTTAAATCATTTAATATTGCTAAATTCATAACTTGATCAAATTAAAACCTTTTGGGACATATAAAATATGTTTTCCAACCATAAAAGTATAAACTTTTGAAATATGAATTTGGTTTAATGTTTTGAACAAATAAAAATTCAAATAAGTTCATGTTTGAATTAAATTCATTTAATTCTTGCTTAAACTTGTTTAATTCCTAAATAATTTATTTGAAATCCTTTTTCAATAAGTGAAACATGTAATCCATCTAAAATTTGATGTACTTTTCAAATATGAACTTTGTTATCTATTTTGAACAATTTAACTTGATGAAAACAACAAATGCTTGTGTAACACCTTAAGGAACCAAAATTCCAAACCTTAATAAATGAATTTCCAAACTTGTTAAACCTTATTTCTATTTGTTTCTATTGTTGTTATTTTTCTGTTTTCCTCATCCATGCATCATGCTAATTCACTTCCACATGTTGATTAGTTGTAGAACAATTAATTCAACCATAATTCATGGGCTTTTCATATGCAACTCAGTTGCATGTGGGTCCATTTAATCATGTTGTTACCACATCAACTAGTTTATTTTGATGCATCAATTAAATGGTCATGCATCATCCCATGTTTGTGCACTATGCCATGATATTGATTGTTTATCTTTCTGCATTGTTTGTTTGCTTCTTCCCGGATATACGACGACGTTGAGACCGACGATACTTACGACACCCCTTCTAAGGATCTAGCTCAGTACCAGGCTACTGGGTTTTGCAGGCAAGTATTCACTCACATGAACCATCGTGTTCCTTTCAACATTGGTTACCGATACTTTCCGTTGTCTATTCTGCTAGCCCTATGATTAGTTGTTTATGTTACGAACCTATCACATGTATCATTTAACCCTGATATTGCCTCACCTCCATACCTATAACCTTTTGTTTGAGCCCGTGTCTTACTAGCATGCTTAGGTTGTTTTTGCTCGAGTCTGTTACCCGTTACTTTCTGTTACTATATTCCATTATGTTCTGGGGGCTCGATGTTTAATCAATCAATCATGCTAATGTTATTGTTAAATAATAATTTGATGATAAGGCACCGGCAGGAGGCCCTTTGTGGTTTTGAGGCCTGCTAGTGTCGACCCTAATAGGAAAAGGGTCTTGTCTACTGATCCATGATGAGCGCACTACCCGCATGTGGGAAGCGAGTATGGGCGCCCCCCTCAATTTGATTCGATTCGCATCTCGTCCAAATCGCCTCATTTAGTTCGGGTTTTCCATTTGCTGCATGCATGATCTTGCGAGCCCTTGGTACCCGGGTGGAACTTTCGTAGTCGGCATATAGGGGGACACGTTCTTAGAGTGCTATGAGGGTCCATTTTCTTCTGGGCTCGATTAGCCGTGCGCCCAAGGTGCTTTGGGCTTGATGCGAAGAAGAGCTGAGTTGTGTTGAGTGCCCCGCTTGGTGGAAGGGCCTTTCCATCTGGCATGTTATTCATACGTGTACGGCCAAATTGGTGCAACCCTGCAGGGATAAATCTTCTCGAGAAGCCGTGTTTTCCGCGGTTATGGACTACTTGGTGAAAGTACTGGCTAACAAGTACTCAGGACAACTTAAACCTAATGATTAACCACCTTACACCCCATGATTAACAACTTGACTAGTAATAGGCTTATTGACACAATAATATGAACCATCATTAATCCAACTGTGTGAGTTATCCTCGGATTGCTTCTTTGGATAAGGGGCGAGATCCAGGATGGGTTTGTTTGAGGTTAGTTGATAGGTTGGTTACGATACACGATCTTATCTCCTTTCTGGTAGCCGGAAGTGGTAGAAACTCTGTAGTTGTTTAGAGCAGCCAGTTGCAGCATCCTTTATATCCCCTTCCTTCCGTTGAACCCAAAGCATCTGTGCTTGGTGTTGACGGGTTACACTTTGGTGAACTGTGAGTCTTGCTTGCCAGTACGTTTATGTACTGACCCCTTTGGGGCTGTGGTTTCCGCAGACCTACGTTTCCGAGGATCTACATGGTGGCTACTACGTGAGTTTGACGAGACTGCTGACGAGTAGATAGCGGACCCGGGCAGGATCCGAGACTTCGTGGATGGGCTCCGTCTGTTCGTTTCCGGCCTCTTAGGCCTATTTGGTTCTTGTCTGTACTCAGACATTTTGAATGCTTCCGCTGTGATGTAATGATGATATGTTGGGGCATGTGCCCTCTGAATGATTGTATTTGCTATCTCTGCTCTAATGAGAGCTATTTGCAACTTATTTCAATCTTTTGTGTCGTAGAGATCTGTTGTGATATCACTTGTTCCAATGCCGTTGACGTACCATGTGTGTATGTTTTGAAGTACGTCAATGGAAGTATCCTGATTTCTATGGGATAGTTTACGTCGACGCTGAACAGATAGGGGTTGGTTGTCACACATACGTGTGTTGGCCTACTCGTAAGAGGACGCGGGTGCCGGTAAGCCCCGTAATCCAATCTACTACTGTTCAACGGAACGGCGAGTATCCTTTAGAAGTCCGGGTGCGACAAATGGTATCAGAGCCTGTCTGCCTGTAGGATCCCTTTTTACTGGTCGCAGTTGAGTCTAGAAACTATTTTGTAGCTATATAGGAAAAATGAAACGTGAGAGTAGGAATTCTGTTCTTTTTCTTCTTTCCCCACCCACCCTCCCTTTTTCTGGTAAGGAAGTGCAACGTTGTTTTCCCTTCTCATCTAAACTTTCAAGTTAGGATTTCACGAATTCTGGTTTCTCTGGGATGGTTATATCTACTAGACCATAGGAATGGAGGTGGTTGTGACATGATTTATCATGTTGCCTACTCACGATTGAGAACGGAGGCGTGTAAGCCCCGGAAGCAAATCCTCTATCCCTTAAGCAGTAGATATTGATCCTTTAGAAGCCCGGATGGGTTCTCCGTAGTACCTCAGGAGTGTTTTGATCTCGTGTTTTCCCGATGTTGATATCCTGTTCTTCTCAACATCCTTTTCGTCCGTTGAAATCTTGTTGTTGTTTTCCACTTCAATCCTTCTACCGGCGTCTAATCAAAACTTCCCAAATATCAAGTCTATCTGGCCAGAAATGTTGTTGTTGTTGTTGTTGTTGATTCCAGGCTATGAGAGCTGGCATTCCTATAACCTGGGGTTGTTTCGAGGAAGCATTCCTGAATCACCACATTCCAGATAGTCTATTCTCCAAATGAATCAAGTTCTTTTCAGCTATACACCCTCAATACAAAACCTCTCCCTTTACTTGAAAATGTTCCGGTGGTTTGCAAATTCCCTGACGTCTATCCAAGGTGCACGATGTGTTTCACGTGTCACAAGAAGTATCCGGACCTTTTCTTCTCTCAGTAGGAATCTCGGGGCGCGATTCCTTCAAGGGGGGGGGGCGTTTTGTAACATCCCAAGTATGAAAAATAAGCCTTTAGAATGTTTGCTCTCTGTTATTTTATGTTTTGCATCATGGCATCATGTTGGTTGCAATTGTTTTGCTTGTTTTCCTTTTGTTTTCCTCTGTTTTCATTTGTTTTCCTTTGATTTCTATTTGAATTTCAAACCAAAATTCAAACCTTTTGTTTCATCCTTGTGATGTTACAATTTCCAAAATGATATTTCAAATCAAAACAATCATTTGTTTCCATTTGTTTTCATTTGGTTTGCCTCTGTTTTTATTTGTTTTCACAATGGAAATTCAAACAATATTCAACCTTTGTTTCATACTTGACATGTTACCATCTTTTTTTCAAATAAAAAGTCCAACTCAAAACTCCATTTGTTTCCAATTATTTCCATAATGATCAACTTCTAAAATAGTGGCTTAAATCAATTCATTAATTCCAAATTGCATTCTAAGTCAAATCAAAAACATCAAACAGCACCCAATGTTAAGTTATGAAAAATACCAAAACAAATATACCCTTTTGTTTCCAAATAAAATGATATGATAGCCCTATGTTAAAATCTTGTTTTAATAACCATTTAATAACCAAAAATTCATCCAGATGCAATCAATCACAAACAACAATTTTGAATTTGAAAATTTTAGAAAACAAGTTAACAAGTGGCTGTGGTTGACCTAACTAACCTAACCAAATTTTTCCAAATCCTTCTTAACTCAAAAACCTTTCATTCTCTTCCTTTTCCAATTTCAGCAAAAAAAATATAAATAGAACAAATAATAAAAAGAGCAAAAGAGAGAGGAGCACACACAGCAGGCCCGACTTTCTCCCCCCAAGCCCACTTCCCTCTCAGCCCATACCCCTTCGCTCTCTATCCTTCTTCCTCCTCCTGTACGATCACCATCCATGGTGTCCACGTGGTTCAGAGAGAACAGCAGACGGTGATCAGCCCCACCTCCCTTCTATAAGACCTTGAGCTCCTGCCCTAGGGTTCCCCTAACCCTAACTTTTCTCCCTCCTTCCTCTTCCCCGCCACCTTCTTCCTTCTTCCTCCTTTCCCTCTCTGCTCTCTGTATTTCTTTTGTCTGAACCTGTACCGAGCACTCTACTCCTCCGGTGGTCGTCGGAGCTCCGGTCCTCCTCCGGCCAGGGAGAGGGCGGGAATGGAACCCTCGCGTTTCCCTCTCCCTCCCCATCACCTCGGCGCGGGCGGGGACGCACCACCGCGCCGCCGCCATCCTCCCTTCGCCGGCGACCGCTCCCTGCTCCGCCCTGCTCCTGTCCGCTCGCCAAGGTGAGGCCGCCCCCTCGACCCCTTCCTCCTCTCGCCTCCCCCCTCCTCCCTCTTGCACCGCACCTCCCCCATGCAGCGCGCCCCCACGGCGCTCCCTCCGGCGAGCCACGGCCAGCCCAGCTTCCTGGATCGCTGCCTGCTCGAGCATCTGTCGGGTACAGGAACGATCAGTTCCAGATTCAGAAGAAAAACGCGCCCAATCTGAACCCTAAACCCCCCACTGTCCCCTTCTGTTACAAACCGAACGCACCAGCCCTACTGGCAGCAGAGCGCGTGCAGCGAGCCAACAGATCGCGAGTTCAAGTCCCGCACCCCCCACCTTTTTCTGCCTTTTATTCCGAATTAAGTTCAGTTCAGTTTCTGAACCATAACCTCACCCCGCTGCACTTCTGTCAACACTGCAGCTCCAGCCCAGTTGGTTAGCACCCAGGGTTTGCAGGCAGCAGGTGCTGGGTTCGATTCCCCCTCACCACACCTTTTTATTCCCTGTTTTTTTCTTTTTCTGCCCGCAGTTCAGAAAGACAGATCTGATCAATTACTTCTAAATTCCATATAAAATTGAATATCACTCCAATTTGAATGATTCAAAATCCTGTGGTTTCATAATTTTGTGCTCCTTCCAGTAATGTCAAATTTGCAATATGTTTCTGTAACATTTTTTGCACTAAATAATTAATTACTGAAAATGCAATAAAATTTGGAAACTTTGGAATTTCATAACTTTAATTCTACTCATCCAATTTTAACAAACTTGGACTCTAAAAATTTGTCTTAACAAACTCTACACATTGGTATTTTATTTGGGCACAATTGAATTAATTTTGAGCATGTTTCCCTCTGTTTACTAAAAATGGCAGAATAAGAATGATATTGGAAAATTGCATAATAAATTCAATAATCCCCCAAAAATTATGTTTGATAGCTCAAAATGTTCAATGAAACCTTTGCTACATGTTTTCAACCTTTTCAATAAAATTTGTTTACTGTTTTGAATATTTTAAATTGGTGCAATATTTGAATTCTTGTTTAAATCACTTAAATTTGCAAAATCATAACTTGTTCATAAAAATTCCAAATACCACAAACTAAATATGTTTTCCAATAAACTTTTCATGTACTTTCCAAATATAAATTTTGTTTGCTGTTTTGAATAATTTAAATTGCTGAAAACAACTGTTTCTTAATTATTGCATTTAAAATTGCCAAAATAATAACTTGCTCATTTTAAATCCAATTTCAACAAATGAAATATGTTTTCCATGCAAAATTAAACCACCTTTTCAAATATAAATTTTGTTTCATGTTTTGAATAATTAAAATTGGTTAATGATTTAAATCTTGTTTAATTCATTTAATATTGTTAAATTCATAACTTGATCAAAACAAATTCTTTTGGGACATATAAAATATGTTTTCAAACCATAAAAGCATAACCTTTTCAAATATGAATCTCAATTAATGTTTTGCACAAATAAAAATTCAAATAAGTTCATGTTTGAATTAAATTCATTTAATTCTTGCTTTAAACTTGTTTAATTCATAAATAATTTATTTGAAATCCTTTTTCAATAAGTGAAACATGTATTCCAACTAAAATCTTGTTTTCTTTTCAAATATAAACTTTGTTATCTATTTTGAACAATTAAAAGTGGTGAAAACAACAAATGCTTATGTAACCCCTTTAAGTAACCAAAATTCCAAAACTTAATAAATGAATTTCCAAACTTGGTCAACCTTATTTCCAATTGCTTCTATTGTTGTTATTTTGCTGTTTTCCTCATCCATGCATCATGCTAATTCACTTACACAATTTGATTAGTTGTAAAACAATTAATTCAACCATAATTCATGGGCTTTTCATATGCAATCCAATTGCATGTGGGTCCATTTAATCATGTTATGTTATCTTGTCAACTAGTTTATTTCTGATGCATCAATTAAATGGTCATGCATCATCCCATGTTTGTGCACTATGCCATGATATTGATTGTTTATCTTTCTGCATTGTTTGTTTGCTTCTTCCCGGATATACGACGACGTTGAGACCGACGATACTTACGACACCCCTTCTAAGGATCTAGCTCAGTACCAGGCTACTGGGTTTTGCAGGCAAGTATTCACTCACATGAACCATCGTGTTCCTTTCAACATTGGTTACCGATACTTTCCGTTGTCTATTCTGCTAGCCCTATGATTAGTTGTTTCTGTTACGAACCTATCACATGTATCCTTTAACCCTGATATTGCCTCACCTCCATACCTATAACCATTGCTTGTTGCCCGTGTCTTACTAGCATGCTTAGTGTTGTTTTGCTCGAGTCTGTTACCCGTTACTTTCTGTTACTATTTTTATTATGTTCTGGGGGCTCGATGCTTAATCAATCAATCATGCTAATGATATTGTTAAATAATAATTTGATGATAAGGCACCGGCAGGAGGCCCTTTGTGGTTTTGAGGCCTGCTAGTGTCGACCCTAATAGGAAAAGGGTCTTGTCTACTGATCCATGATGAGCGCACTACCCGCATGTGGGAAGCGAGTATGGGCGCCCCCCTCAATTTGATTCGATTCGCATCTCGTCCAAATCGCCTCATTTAGTTCGGGTTTTCCATTTGCTGCATGCATGATCTTGCGAGCCCTTGGTACCCGGGTGGAACTTTCGTAGTCGGCATATAGGGGGACACGTTCTTAGAGTGCTATGAGGGTCCATTTTCTTCTGGGCTCGATTAGCCGTGCGCCCAAGGTGCTTTGGGCTTGATGCGAAGAAGAGCTGAGTTGTGTTGAGTGCCCCGCTTGGTGGAAGGGCCTTTCCATCTGGCAGGTTATTCATACGTGTACGGCCAAATTGGTGCAACCCTGCAGGGATAATCTTCTCGAGAGGCCGTGTTTTCCGCGGTTATGGATTACTTGGTGAAAGTACTGGCTAACAAGTACTCAGGACAACTTAAACCTAATGATTAACCACCTTACACCCCATGATTAACAACTTGACTAGTAATAGGCTTATTGACACAATAATATGAACCATCATTATTCCAACTGCGTGAGTTATCCTCGGATTGCTTCTTTGGATAAGGGGCGAGATCTAGGATGGGTTTGTTTGCGGTTAGTTGATAGGTTGGTTACGATACACGATCTTATCTCCTTTCTGATAGCCGGAAGTGGTAGTAACTCTGTAGTTGGTTAGAGCAGCCAGTTGCAGCATCTTTATATCCCCTTCCTTCCGTTGAACCCAAAGCATCTGTGCTTGGTGTTGACGGGTTACACTTTGGTGAACTGTGAGTCTTGCTTGCCAGTACGTTTATGTACTGACCCCTTTGGGGCTGTGGTTTCCGCAGACCTACGTTTCCGAGGATCTACATGGTGGCTACTACGTGAGTTTGACGAGACTGCTGACGAGTAGATAGCGGACCCGGGCAGGATCCGAGACTTCGTGGATGGGCTCCGTCTTTTCGTTTCCGGCCTCTTAGGCCTATTTGGTTCTTGTCTGTACTCAGACATGTTGAATGCTTCCGCTGTGATGTAATGATGATATGTTGGGACATGTGTCCTCTGGATGATTGTATTTGCTATCTCTGCTCTAGTGAGAGCTATTTGCACCTTATTTCAATCTTTTGTGTCGTAGAGATCTGTTGTGATATCACTTGTTCCAATGCCGTTGACGTACCATGTGTGTATGTTTTGAAGTACGTCAATGGAAGTATCCTGATTTCTATGGGATAGTTTACGTCGACGCTGAACAGATAGGGGTTGGTTGTCACACATTCGTGTGTTGGCCTACTCGTAAGAGGACGCGGGTGCCGGTAAGCCCCGTAATCCAATCTACTACTGTTCAACGGAACGGCGAGTATCCCTTAGAAGTCCGGGTGCGACAAATGGTATCAGAGCCTGTCTGCCTATATGATCCCTTTTTTACTGGTCGCAGTTGAGTCTAGAAACTATTTTGTAGCTATATAGGAAAAAATGAAACGTGAGAGTAGGAATTCTGTTCTTTTTCTTCTTTCCCCACCCACCCTCCCTTTTCTGGTAAGGAAGTTTAACGTTGTTTTCCCTTCTCATCTAAACTTTCAAGTTAGGATTTCACGTATTCTGGTTTCTCTAGGATGGTTATATCTACTAGACCATAGGAATGGAGGTGGTTGTGACATGATTTATCATGTTGCCTACTCACGATTGAGAACGGAGGCGTGTAAGCCCCGGAAGCAAATCCTCTATTCCTTAAGCAGTAGATATTGATCCTTTAGAAGCCCGGATGGGTTTTCCGTAGTACCTCAGGAGTTTTGTTCTCGTTTTCCCCGATGTTGATATCCTGTTCTTCTCAACATCCTTTTCGTCCGTTGAAATCTTGTTGTTGTTTTCCATTTCAATTCTTATACCGGCGTCTAATCAAAACTTCCCAAATATCAAGTCTATCTGGCCAGAAAGTTTTGTTGTTGTTGTTGTTGTTGTTGATTCCAGGCTATGAGAGCTGGCATTCCTATAACCTGGGGTTGTTTCGAGGAAGCATTCCTGAATCACCACATTCCAGATAGTCTATTCTCCAAATGAATCAAGTTCTTTTCAGCTATACACCCTCAATACAAAACCTCTCCCTTTACTTGAAAATGTTCCGGTGGTTTGCAAATTCCCTGACGTCTATCCAAGGTGCACGATGTGTTTCACGTGTCACAAGAAGTATCCGGACCTTTTCTTCTCTCAGTAGGAATCTCGGGGCGCGATTCCTTCAAGGGGGGGCGTTTTGTAACATCCCAAGTATGAAAAATAAGCCTTTAGAATGTTTGCTCTCTGTTATTTTATGTTTTGCATCATGGCATCATGTTGGTTGCAATTGTTTTGCTTGTTTTCCTTTTGTTTTCCTCTGTTTTCATTTGTTTTCCTTTGATTTCTATTTGAATTTCAAACCAAAATTCAAACCTTTTGTTTCGTCCTTGTGATGTTACAATTTCCAAAATGATATTTCAAATCAAAACAATCATTTGTTTCCATTTGTTTTCATTTGGTTTGCCTCTGTTTTTATTTGTTTTCACAATGGAAATTCAAACAATATTCAACCTTTGTTTCATACTTGACATGTTACCATCTTTTTTCAAATAAAAAGTCCAACTCAAAACTCCATTTGTTTCCAATTATTTCCATAATGATCAACTTCTAAAATAGTGGCTTAAATCAATTCATTAATTCCAAATTGCATTCTAACTCAAATCAAAAACATCAAACAGCACCCAATGTTAAGTTATGAAAAATACCAAAACAAATATACCCTTTTGTTTCCAAATAAAATGATATGATAGCCCTATGTTAAAATCTTGTTTTAATAACCATTTAATAACCAAAAATTCATCCAGATGCAATCAATCACAAACAACAATTTTGAATTTGAAAATTTTAGAAAACAAGTTAACAAGTGGCTGTGGTTGACCTAACTAACCTAACCAAATTTTTCCAAATCCTTCTTAACTCAAAAACCTTTCATTCTCTTCCTTTTCCAATTTCAGCAAAAAAAATATAAATAGAACAAATAATAAAAAGAGCAAAAGAGAGAGGAGCACACACAGCAGGCCCGACTTTCTCCCCCCAAGCCCACTTCCCTCTCAGCCCATACCCCTTCGCTCTCTATCCTTCTTCCTCCTCCTGTACGATCACCATCCATGGTGTCCACGTGGTTCAGAGAGAACAGCAGACGGTGATCAGCCCCACCTCCCTTCTATAAGACCTTGAGCTCCTGCCCTAGGGTTCCCCTAACCCTAACTTTTCTCCCTCCTTCCTCTTCCCCGCCACCTTCTTCCTTCTTCCTCCTTTCCCTCTCTGCTCTCTGTATTTCTTTTGTCTGAACCTGTACCGATCACTCTACTCCTCCGGTGGTCGTCGGAGCTCCGGTCCTCCTCCGGCCAGGGAGAGGGCGGGAATGGAACCCTCGCGTTTCCCTCTCCCTCCCCATCACCTCGGCGCGGGCGGGGACACACCACCGCGCCGCCGCCATCCTCTCTTCGCCGGCGACCGCTCCCTGCTCCGCCCTGCTCCTGTCCGCTCGCCAAGGTGAGGCCGCCCCCTAGACCCCTTCCTCCTCTCGCCTCCCCCCTCCTCCCTCTTGCACCGCACCTCCCGCATGCAGCGCGCCCCCACGGCGCTCCCTCCGGCGAGCCACGGCCAGCCCAGCTTCCTGGATCGCTGCCTGCTCGAGCATCTGTCGGGTACAGGAACGATCAGTTCCAGATTCAGAAGAAAAACGCGCCCAATCTGAACCCTAAACCCCCCACTGTCCCCTTCTTTTACAAACCGAACGCACCAGCCCTACTGGAAGCAGAGCGCGTGCAGCGAGCCAACAGATCGCGAGTTCAAGTCCCGCACCCCCCACCTTTTTCTGCCCTTTTATTCCGAATTAAGTTCAGTTCAGTTTCTGAACGATAACCTCACCCCGCTGCACTTCTGTCAACACAGCAGATCCAGCCCAGTTGGTTAGCACCCAGGGTTTGCAGGCAGCAGGTGCTGGGTTCGATTCCCCCTCACCACACCTTTTTATTCCCTGTTTTTTTCTTTTTCTGCCCGCAGTTCAGAAAGACAGATCTGATCAATTACTTCTAAATTCCATATAAAATTGAATATCACTCCAATTTGAATGATTCAAAATCCTGTGGTTTCATAATTTTGTGCTCCTTCCAGTAATGTCAAATTTGCAATATGTTTCTGTAACATTTTTTGCACTAAATAATTAATTACTGAAAATGCAATAAAATTTGGAAACTTTGGAATTTCATAACTTTAATTCTACTCATCCAATTTTAACAAACTTGGACTCTAAAAATTTGTATTAACAAACTCTACACATTGGTATTTTATTTGGGCACAATTGAATTAATTTTGAGCATGTTTCCCTCTGTTTACTAAAAATGGCAGAATAAGAATGATATTGGAAAATTGCATAATAAATTCAATAATCCCCCAAAAATTATGTTTGATAGCTCAAAATGTTCAATGAAACCTTTGCTACATGTTTTCAACCTTTTCAATAAAATTTGTTCACTGTTTTGAATATTTTAAATTGGTGAAACATTTGAATTCTTGTTTAAATCACTTAAATTTGCAAAATTCATAACTTGGGCTTAAAAATTCCAAATTCCACAAACTAAATATGTTTTCCAATCAACTTTTCATGTACTTTCCAAATATAAATTTTGTTTGCTGTTTTGAATAATTTAAATTGCTGAAAACAACTGTTTCTTGTTTATTGCATTTAAAATTGCCAAAATAATAACTTGCTCATTTTAAATCCAATTTCAACAAATGGAATATGTTTTCCATGCAAAATTAAACCACCTTTCCAAATATAAAGTTTGTTTCATGTTTTGAATAATTAAAATTGGTTAAATGATTTAAACCTTGTTTAAATCATTTAATATTGCTAAATTCATAACTTGATCAAATTAAAACCTTTTGGGACATATAAAATATGTTTTCCAACCATAAAAGTATAAACTTTTGAAATATGAATTTGGTTTAATGTTTTGAACAAATAAAAATTCAAATAAGTTCATGTTTGAATTAAATTCATTTAATTCTTGCTTAAACTTGTTTAATTCCTAAATAATTTATTTGAAATCCTTTTTCAATAAGTGAAACATGTAATCCATCTAAAATTTGATGTACTTTTCAAATATGAACTTTGTTATCTATTTTGAACAATTTAACTTGATGAAAACAACAAATGCTTGTGTAACACCTTAAGGAACCAAAATTCCAAACCTTAATAAATGAATTTCCAAACTTGTTAAACCTTATTTCTATTTGTTTCTATTGTTGTTATTTTTCTGTTTTCCTCATCCATGCATCATGCTAATTCACTTCCACATGTTGATTAGTTGTAGAACAATTAATTCAACCATAATTCATGGGCTTTTCATATGCAACTCAGTTGCATGTGGGTCCATTTAATCATGTTGTTACCACATCAACTAGTTTATTTTGATGCATCAATTAAATGGTCATGCATCATCCCATGTTTGTGCACTATGCCATGATATTGATTGTTTATCTTTCTGCATTGTTTGTTTGCTTCTTCCCGGATATACGACGACGTTGAGACCGATGATACTTACGACACCCCTTCTAAGGATCTAGCTCAGTACCAGGCTACTGGGTTTTGCAGGCAAGTATTCACTCACATGAACCATCGTGTTCCTTTCAACATTGGTTACCGATACTTTCCGTTGTCTATTCTGCTAGCCCTATGATTAGTTGTTTCTGTTACGAACCTATCACATGTATCCTTTAACCCTGATATTGCCTCACCTCCATACCTATAACCTTTTGTTTGAGCCCGTGTCTTACTAGCATGCTTAGGTTGTTTTTGCTCGAGTCTGTTACCCGTTACTTTCTGTTACTATATTCCATTATGTTCTGGGGGCTCGATGTTTAATCAATCAATCATGCTAATGTTATTGTTAAATAATAATTTGATGATAAGGCACCGGCAGGAGGCCCTTTGTGGTTTTGAGGCCTGCTAGTGTCGACCCTAATAGGAAAAGGGTCTTGTCTACTGATCCATGATGAGCGCACTACCCGCATGTGGGAAGAGAGTATGGGCGCCCCCGTCAATTTGATTCGATTCGCATCTCGTCCAAATCGCCTCATTTAGTTCGGGTTTTCCATTTGCTGCATGCATGATCTTGCGAGCCCTTGGTACCCGGGTGGAACTTTCGTAGTCGGCATATAGGGGAACACGTTCTTAGAGTGCTATGAGGGTCCATTTTCTTCTGGGCTCGATTAGCCGTGCGCCCAAGGTGCTTTGGGCTTGATGCGAAGAAGAGTTGAGTTGTGTTGAGTGTCCCGCTTGGTGGAAGGGCCTTTCCATCTGGCGGGTTATTCATACGTGTACGGCCAAATTGGTGCAACCCTGCAGGGATAAATCTTCTCGAGAAGCCGTGTTTTCCGCGGTTATGGACTACTTGGTGAAAGTACTGGCTAACAAGTACTCAGGACAACTTAAACCTAATGATTAACAACCTTACACCCAATGATTAACAACTTGACTAGTAATAGGCTTATTGACACAATAATATGAACCATCATTATTTCAACTGCGTGAGTTATCCTCGGATTGCTTCTTTGGATAAGGGGCGAGATCTAGGATGGGTTTGTTTGCGGTTAGTTGATAGGTTGGTTACGATACACGATCTTATCTCCTTTCTGATAGCCGGAAGTGGTAGTAACTCTGTAGTTGGTTAGAGCAGCCAGTTGCAGCATCTTTTATATCCCCTTTCTTCCGTTGAACCCAAAACATCTGTGCTTGGTGTTGACGGGTTACACTTTGGTGAACTGTGAGTCTTGCTTGCCAGTACGTTTATGTACTGACCCCTTTGGGGCTGTGGTTTCCGCAGACGACGTTTCCTAGGATCTACATGGTGGCTACTACGTGAAGTTTGACGAGACTGCTGACGAGTAGATAGCGGACCCGGGCAGGATCCGAGACTTCGTGGATGGGCTCCGTCTTTTCGTTTCCGGCCTCTTAGGCCTATTTGGTTCTTGTCTGTACTCAGACATGTTGAATGCTTCCGCTGTGATGTAATGATGATATGTTGGGACATGTGTCCTCTGGATGATTGTATTTGCTATCTCTGCTCTAGTGAGAGCTATTTGCACCTTATTTCAATCTTTTGTGTCGTAGAGATCTGTTGTGATATCACTTGTTCCAATGCCGTTGACGTACCATGTGTGTATGTTTTGAAGTACGTCAATGGAAGTATCCTGATTTCTATGGGATAGTTTACGTCGACGCTGAACAGATAGGGGTTGGTTGTCACACATTCGTGTGTTGGCCTACTCGTAAGAGGACGCGGGTGCCGGTAAGCCCCGTAATCCAATCTACTACTGTTCAACGGAACGGCGAGTATCCCTTAGAAGTCCGGGTGCGACAACTACAGAGTTTAAGTTTAAACTTGATACAAAACTCTCCACAAACAAAGTCCCGAACCAAGATAATCTGTCTATTAAAACCACTCGAACGACCATGAGGTGGTAAACAATACCATAAAAAATCGTAGCCACTAGCTAAGTTACAAATAAAATGAGGCGCAAAGTCCGCTCTCCCTGTCTCAATAACAGCTACAAAATCTAATTTTCTCTCTAAAATAGTTTCCTTCAGAAACAAGTGTTTAGCAGTATCCCCAAAACCATCACTATTCCAAATCAACCCTTTCATCTAGAAATAGGTCTTAGCTTTTCAAGTCTAGCACTTGTCCTTTTGACAGATTGGACAATGCATTTGTTCTCTTTGCCCCTGGTTTTAACGTGAGTTATTTGAGGATCCGTACACCGCATATCATGAGGACCACAACCTTCCTCCTCCTCAATAAGATCCTCCGACAAATTAGAAGCCTTATTAATAGTCATGTTACTAGCTTCGGGCCCCTCACTAACCTCAAGAGTTTTATTCAAAAAGGTCAAGTTTCTCGTTTTTTTCAATACTCTTAAGAATGAAAACCGATTTATCAACATCTAATTTGGTATCACCTAAAGACACCCCCAATCTGGCTGCCCTCTCCACAATTAGTTCATCATCTAAACTATCAAAAGACTGTGGAAGGCAAATTGTGCCTGCATATTGTTGATCATCACAGCGTTGAGCCAACATCATGGCACGCTCCATTGCCGGCACGTCCGCAAGGGGCTGTGAACGCAGTCGTTCACTAGATCGAATTCCCGCCGACACCGGTGACGCAATACCTCCATAAGCGATCACTTCCTTATCCTCCATCTCACACAATCCCTGTTTATTCTGTAACAAAACAGTAGGAGTCAACTCCTTTGGGGCCGTATTAACAGAATTCCCACCCGACAAGGAACAATGATCAAAAATAGGGTCAACCGAACTAGATACCTCAACGTTTTCTTTCTGATCATTCCTAGTAAACACATCCGCCTCCAAGTTGCCGCTGTCAAATAGCGCACCAACTTTGTCTGCAGCCCACGAAATACCCGAGGGTGACGCACCCAAGTTGACATCCAGCACCTCAGCCGCGTCGAGGACGAGTTCCGACAGAGAAACACCCGCAGCCACCGCAGGAGAGGGCAGCAGTACAGAACAAACTGCTGCCCTGGACCCCCTAGCAGCATCCGAAACTCTGCTCGGCAGCACAGATGGCAGCGAAACGGTAGAAACCGCTGCCGCGGCAGCCCTTTCGGTCTCCACACTACACGGCAGCACCGATGGCAACACAACGGCAGGGCACGCTGCCGCGGCTCCCATTTCAGCCGAAACGCTGCCCGGCAGCACCTTAGTTTCAAGCAAAGGCGCAACCACACTAACCGGCAGAGAAGCAGCACTTTTTCCAACAGATCTCAACCCAAAGTCCTGCACAAAGGACGATAACTCAACGTTGTTCAACAAAGTGTATTCAGCATTAAATAACGAAGAAAACAACAAACCCACATAGGGTAGAAAAGCCGTATTACTAACATGTTTTACCTCACAGTCTCCAGCACGTTTCGAAGCACTATCATCCACTTGATCAATGCTTGCAACGAACTCCGTACTAGAAGAACCCGAAATTGGAACAGAGCACACATTAGTGTTATTCCTCTTAATCATCGAATTAACGAAAGAGCCAGAGATAGACCCCTTCGCAGCAGGTCTGAATATTTTCCTTTCTTCTTGTAAAATTCTGTCCACACTATTAAGTTGAGCCTCCAAACTTCTCTGATTGTCAACCATCAGATCTTTAGCAGTATATTGTGTCGCACTCTCAAAAGAGCTCAACACCAACGGAGATAAAACAACTCTTGTAGATTTATTTTGCTTAGGAGTCGAACTCTGAATCTCACGGTTCACAGCAACATCTTTACCAAGACAATTTTGTTTTGTCCCATCATCCTCCAAACTCTTTCCACCCCCCTCTTTATCCTTAGCCACTTCATCCCTATCATCTGGCTTGCCCTCATCAATGTCATTAGGAAAATCGACTTCCATTTCCCCTTCATCCTCCACCAGATTCGGTTCCACAAAAAAAATTATCTGATAAAAGCCATCCTTGATCCATAAAGGTAGGTATTTTGGAATCTTGGAATGATCAACACACCCAATCAGAATACGTGGCACCTTGTGCTTTCTAGTATATGCCATATCAACTTTGGATGTTTTTCCAAAAAGTGTGCCAAGGCTCGAAAGTGCAAGAAAATCACCTCTGTGTCTCTCTGGGATCCCCTCCATCCTAACCCAAACACGAGGGAGATATTGGTTCAATATGACCATACCAAGCATCAACTTTGAGTTCACAAGCACTGTTAGGAACTCTAAATCCACCAATCAATTTTAACCGATCCAATTCAACCTTGGAAGGAAACATCACCTTATACACGTTTTGACCAACTTGAAGCACATCCCAATTGTAATCCACGGGCACCACCCGCTGCAGGTTTCTCGAAATTTGTGGGATAGACAAAGTCCCACCTGTGACCGTAACCATAGCTAATCGAGTATTCTCTGTCTTTGGTCTGTAAGAATCAGTCAACGTCATACCAAAGAAGGTTAGATCATCGTGATAATGTCCGTAAATCGTAACCTGTGGCTTAGGAGCATCAAGCAAAGGGCATTCATCGGATCCATGCTCCACGCTCTCGCAGCAATCACAGAGTGGGACCTCACACTCTGCCAGAACATGACCAGTGAAACCACAAAGGTAACACTTGGTGACTGGCTTGATCAAGTTCTGTCCAACATCAGAGGTTTGATCAGTAACAGAAATTGTCTCATCGGCCACCATCTCCTTAGCCACAGAAAGGAGAGCCGCAGCTATTTTGGTCACTACCTTAGCTCTAGTACGCTGCTGTGTTGCACTCACAGAAGTATTAGAAGCCGCAACAACAAAATTTCGGCCAGGCCCCCTTCCACGACCTCTGCCATCCCCTCCCTTAGTATTGAATCTACCTTGAGAATGCCCAAATAATCTATTTCCACTACCCTGGAAACCCGTGCCAGCGTTAAACCCTCCATTTGGTGGATCAAAATTCTGCCCACCGCCTCCATTGAACACACCACGGGAAGAACCACTCTGCCCATAGCCTCCCATGAACGCGTCCCGAGCATCATGACGAGCACCTGAGGCGACATTGTTGTTACCACCAAAAGCACCATGGTCTTGATTCTGTCCAAAGGCAGAACCCCCACGGTTATCAAAATTATTTGCCTGGTAATTACCGCCATTGAATCCTCCCCGATTTTGGTAATGTATGATAACCTAGTTGCGTTGGAACCCACCTGGTCTCTGTTGACCATCACGGCATGCCGCACCACTCGATCCACCAGCATAATTGAATCCACGACCACCGCCTCTGCCTGATCCACCTCGATCTCCCCCAGCATTGCCGCCCCCATGCGCCGCCATTGAGTTCAGCAGCGAAGGAGAGCACCATCGAAACCCTAAACGACGTCGTCTCTGCGATAGCTTTGTACCCTTGTCGATCACGTCAATCGTAATAGACCGGGCCTGCAACCGAGACGGGCTAGGAATCAATTTCCGTCCCCACCTTGGTAAAAAAATTGAAGCTTATATTAAGCAAACAAATGGTCCTATACTGCTCAATTCTACTCGCATCTTCCTTTTTGAGCAACAGAATAAGAATCCCAAAGTTCAACTTATAAAGGGGTAACTCACCGTGCTGTAATTGAACAAACAAAGCCATCAAGTCATTCTTGATAACCTCCCAAAAAGTCTGGTAGAACTCGGCTGGAAACCCATCTGGAGCAGGTGCTTTATTATGTTCCATTTGGAAAATAGCCTAGACACCTCCTTTTCAGTAAAGTCTCATGTGAGAGCCTCATTTTATGCAGAGGACACCTGAGGCATATCCCAATTATATGTCTCAGTCATATTCACTGAGTTATACTCTGGGGCCCGAAAAATTTCTTATAATACTCTGAAATGAACACTTTCAAATTATCTTGCCCAACTATAGTCCCCTCATCTTGTTCTAACTGAAAAATCCGTTTTTCCTATGCTTACCATTAGCAATCAAATGGAAGTACCTAGTGTTGCTCCCCCCTTCCTGAACGTATTTAACCTTAGCCCGTTGCGCCCATTTAGATTCTTCTTCTCTATGGAGTTTAGCCAGACACTCATCTGCATCTTTCTTGGCTTTTCTCTCTTGAGCCGACAAAACAATAGTTTCAGCCTTAATGTCTAGTGCGTCAATTAATAGTGTCAATTTCTTTTTCAATAATTTGTATTCACCACTACTACTTTTCGCCCACCCTGTAAAAAATTTGCGTAAATGACGGATTTTTAATTGTCACTGTTCAATAGGTGAGGACCCTCCCACAATGGTCCTCCAATCTCTACTAACCATATCCACAAACCCTTCTCGTTTCAACCACGACAATTCGAAGGAGAATTTAGCCGTATTTCCCACATGGGCAGACTCTCCTAAGTCCAATAAAAGTGGAGTGTGATCAGATCCTGATCTAGAAAGTGCATGAATCTAGACCAGAGGGAATTTTTGTTCCCAATCCACAGAAGTAAGGAATCTCCCCAACTTTTCAAGAGTTGAAATCGGTCTCCTACCCACCCAAGTAAATTGACGCCCTGAAAGTTTCAATTCCTTGCGATCAAGACTCTCTATAATGGCATTAAAAATAAAGGGCCAACGAGCATTAAAATTGTTATTATTCTTCTCTTCGTGGCGACGAATAATATTAAAATCACCTCCTACCAATAAGGGGCTATCGACATTTTCACACACTCTCACCAATTCTGCCAAAAACTTAGGTTTCAAATCATCTTGAGCAGCCCCATAAGCGATGACAAGAGACCAAACAAACCCATCACTACAGAGTTTAAGTTTAAACTTGATACAAAACTCTCCACAAACAAAGTCCCGAACCAAGATAATCTGTCTATTAAAACCACTCGAACGACCATGAGGTGGTAAACAATACCATAAAAAATCGTAGCCACTAGCTAAGTTACAAATAAAATGAGGCGCAAAGTCCGCTCTCCCTGTCTCAATAACAGCTACAAAATCTAATTTTCTCTCTAAAATAGTTTCCTTCAGAAACAAGTGTTTAGCAGTATCCCCAAAACCATCACTATTCCAAATCAACCCTTTCATCTAGAAATAGGTCTTAGCTTTTCAAGTCTAGCACTTGTCCTTTTGACAGATTGGCCAATGCATTTGTTCTCTTTGCCCCTGGTTTTAACGTGAGTTATTTGAGGATCCGTACACCGCATATCATGAGGACCACAACCTTCCTCCTCCTCAATAAGATCCTCCGACAAATTAGAAGCCTTATTAATAGTCATGTTACTAGCTTCGGGCCCCTCACTAACCTCAAGAGTTTTATTAAAAAAGGTCAAGTTTCTCGTTTTTTTCAATACTCTTAAGAATGAAAACCGATTTATCAACATCTAATTTGGTATCACCTAAAGACACCCCCAATCTGGCTGCCCTCTCCACAATTAGTTCATCATCTAAACTATCAAAAGACTGTGGAAGGCAAATAGATGTGCCTGCATATTGTTGATCATCACGGCGTTGAGCCAACATCATGGCACGCTCCATTGCCGGCACGTCCGCAAGGGGCTGTGAACGCAGTCGTTCACTAGATCGAATTCCCGCCGACACCGGTGACGCAATACCTCCATAAGCGATCACTTCCTTATCCTCCATCTCACACAATCCCTGTTTATTCTGTAACAAAACAGTAGGAGTCAACTCCTTTGGGGCCGTATTAACAGAATTCCCACCCGACAAGGAACAATGATCAAAAATAGGGTCAACCGAACTAGATACCTCAACGTTTTCTTCCTGACCATTCCTAGTAAACAAATCCGCCTCCAAGTTGCCGCTGTCAAATAGCGCACCAACTTTGTCTGCAGCCCACGAAAGACCCGAGGGTGACGCACCCAAGTTGACATCCAGCACCTCAGCCGCGTCGAGGACGAGTTCCGACAGAGAAACACCCGCAGCCACCGCAGGAGAGGGCAGCAGTACAGAACAAACCGCTGTCCTGGACCCCCTAGCAGCATCCGAAACTCTGCCCGGCAGCACAGATGGCAGCGAAACGGTAGAAACCGCTGCCGCGGCAGCCCTTTCGGTCTCCACACTACACGGCAGCACCGATGGAAACACAACGGCAGGGCACGCTGCCGCGGCTCCCATTTCAGCCGAAACGCTGCCCGGCAGCACCTTAGTTTCAAGCAAAGGCGCAACCACACTAACCGGCAGAGAAGCAGCACTTTTTCCAACAGATCTCAACCCAAAGTCCTGCACAAAGGACGATAACTCAACGTTGTTCAACAAAGTGTATTCAGCATTAAATAACGAAGAAAACAACAAACCCACATAGGGTAGTAAAGCCGTATTACTAACATGTTTTACCTCACAGTCTCCAGCACGTTTCGAAGCACTATCATCCACTTGATCAATGCTTGCAACGAACTCCGTACTGGAAGAACCCGAAATTGGAACAGAGCACACATTAGTGTTATTCCTCTTAATCATCGAATTAACCAAAGAGCCAGAGATAGACCCCTTCGCAGCAGGTCTGAATATTTTCCTTTCTTCTTGTAAAATTCTGTCCACACTATTAAGTTGAGCCTCCAAACTTCTCTGATTGTCAACCATCAGATCTTTAGCAGTAGATTGTGTCGCACTCTCAAAAGAGCTCAACACCAAAGGAGATAAAACAACTCATGTAGATTTATTTTGCTTAGGAGTCGAACTCTGAATCTCACGGTTCACAGCAACATCTTTACCAAGACAATTTTGTTTTGTCCCATCATCCTCCAAACTCTTTCCACCCCCCTCTTTATCCTTAGCCACTTCATCCCTATCATCTGGCTTGCCCTCATCAATGTCATTAGGAAAATCGACTTCCATTTCCCCTTCATCCTCCACCAGAGTCGGTTCCACAAAAAAAATTATCTGATAAAAGCCATCCTTGATCCATAAAGGTAGGTATTTTGGAATCTTGGAATGATCAACACACCCAATCAGAATACGTGGCACCTTGTGCTTTCTAGTATATGCCATATCAACTTTGGATGTTTTTCCAAAAAGTGTGCCAAGGCTCGAAAGTGCAAGAAAATCACCTCTGTGTCTCTCTGGGATCCCCTCCGTCCTAACCCAAACACGAGGGAGATATTGGTTCAATATGACCATACCAAGCATCAACTTTGAGTTCGCAAGCACTGTTAGGAACTCTAAATCCACCAATCAATTTTAACCGATCCAATTCAACCTTGGAAGGAAACATCACCTTATACACGTTTTGACCAACTTGAAGCACATCCCAATTGTAATCCACGGGCACCACCCGCTGCAGGTTTCTCGAAATTTGTGGGATAGACAAAGTCCCACCTGTGACCGTAACCATAGCTAACCGAGTATTCTCTGTCTTTGGTCTGTAAGAATCAGTCAACGTCATACCAAAGAAGGTTGGATCATCGTGATAATGTCCGTAAATCGTAACCTGTGGCTTAGGAGCATCAAGCAAAGGGCATTCATCGGATCCATGCTCCACGCTCTCGCAGCAATCACAGAGTGGGACCTCACACTCTGCCAGAACATGACCAGTGAAACCACAAAGGTAACACTTGGTGACTGGCTTGATCAAGTTCTGTCCAACATCAGAGGTTTGATCAGTAACAGAAATTGTCTCATCGGCCACCATCTCCTTAGCCACAGGAAGGAGAGCCGCAGCTGTTTTGGTCACTACCTTAGCTCTAGTACGCTGCTGTGTTGCACTCACAGAAGTATTAGAAGCCGCAACAACAAAATTTCGGCCAGGCCCCCTTCCACGACCTCTGCCATCCCCTCCTTTACTATTGAATCTACCTTGAGAACGCCCAAATAATCTATTTCCACTACCCTGGAAACCCGTGCCAGCGTTAAACCCTCCATTTGGTGGATCAAAATTCTGCCCACCGCCTCCATTGAACACACCACGGGAAGAACCACTCTGCCCATAGCCTCCCATGAACGCGTCCCGAGCATCATGACGAGCACCTGAGGCGACATTGTTGTTACCACCAAAAGCACCATGGTCTTGATTCTGTCCAAAGGCAGAACCCCCACGGTTATCAAAATTATTTGCATGGTAATTACCGCCAGTGAATCCTCCCCGATTTTGGTAATGTCTGATGCCCTAGTTGCGTTGGAACCCACCTGGTCTCTGTTGACCATCACGGCATGCCGCACCACTCGATCCACCAGCATAATTGAATCCACGACTACCGCCTCTGCCTGATCCACCTCGATCTCCCCCAGCATTGCCGCCCCCACGCGCCGCCATTGAGTTCAGCAGCGAAGGAGAGCACCATCGAAACCCTAAACGACGTCGTCTCTGCGATAGCTTTGTACCCTTGTCGATCACGTCAATCGTAATAGACCGGGCCTGCAACCGAGACGGGCTAGGAATCAATTTCCGTTCCCGATTAAATTTAGGCAGGCCCATCGGCCCAAATCCTCTAGGCAGAATCCCAGAATTTAAATTCTTGCGATCCGAAAACCCAGGAATCGCGGTAGAACCCATCTGATCGAAATGCGACAATTCACGATCCAAGAGTTTCCGGCGACGTCGTCCCATGACAATCGTCCAGCCTTGATCATCATCCTCCGGCAAGGAGAAGCAACTTGGTGATGGATCCAGAAAGAGCCTCATCTCGCCGTTTTTTTGAACTCGCGGCTCTGCACGAGCCAAGACCGATGAAGAAAAGCTTACCTTCAGAGAAGAATCAGATCGATCTTCCTTGAGTAGAAATGCCTCTTTCCGCTGCAAACATCTCCTCTCTTCGTGACGGCTTGATCGCTTGTCTCCAAGATCTTTCGAAGGCACAAATGGTGGCATGAGACACCAACTGCGTAGATCAAGAGATCCAGAGATTTCGATGCCGCCATCCTTCGCTGCTTCCTCCTCCTCCTCGTTCGTGCCTTCATCATCCGAGTCCGCCGCCGCGAGAGCCCAAAACTTACCACTCTGCGCGCCAGTAGACGACCGGATACCTCCTTTGCACGGGCTGGAAGCCTCCACGCCGAGGGGTTGGCAACCATTCGTCGGAGTGACGTGCGGCGGTGCGACAAAGTCATCTGGCGTGATCGCCTCCATCGTCGGAGTTTATCGTACAAAATTTATCATCGAATATATGTTCGGGGGTTTAACTACTCAGCTATGGAAATTCAACTAAATTATTTCCAAATTTTAGCCCAAAACCAGCGAGTTATATATATTTTTTCCGCTAGAGAAGTAGTCTTGAAACTGAAATAAGGTTCAAATTTGGAGCTAAAATCTAACACCGGCTGTATAAGTAGGATCGATAAGTGCCCATCTTCTGAGTAGAGAGAGACGGTCAATAAAAATGTTTTGATGTAGAGTCATGTCTTCTTATAACAGGAAAACGAACAGGATACTCTTTCAACATTTTTTTTTTGCGAATTTCAGCAAAAAGAACCAAATGTTGTGATTTTGTATTACGAACAGTATGGTCTCTGAAGTCCACGATGAAGTTGTTGCTCACTACCTGATCTCTACAGCCCAGTTATTTGGGCCTTCGTTGAGACGTTTTTTCCTATCTTTGCTCAATTGTTCTGTCCAAGTCTATTTGAATGCAGTTTTCCCCTCTAAGTTTCTACCTTCCTACACCATTTTTTGCATTCAACTTTCCCTATGAAACTCCGATTAACTATGCGTCTATGCACTTGTAATAGTCTGTGTTGAATTTTTGACAAAAGAGACCACTTACGAAAGTGCAATGTCAAAAAAGATCACCTCCTAAAAATATTGTCATAAAAGACCACCCCTCCGTGGCGGCAGGCCTCGCCAGGCGACACGTGTGACCTGCCACCACGGTGGGAGGCGGCAAGGCCTACCGCCTGCAGCGGAGGCGGCACGTTTGGTCAAACGGGTTCCGCAGGCTGCCGCCACTAGCCCAGGCAGCATGTTCTGCCAATTCCATGCAAAGCCTTGTCTGTAGCACTTAAAAGCAATCAATTTGCATGCTCCGTTCAAAAAAAATCAATTTACATGCGCAACATATTGATTAGCACGCTGGACCACACATTCACATGCAAATTGTTTTCGCGCAAAGCATGCAGCAGCACATGCCGCCTCCGGCCGAGGCGGCAGCTCGCCACATCCCCTTGCCGCCTCCGTAATTGCCGGCAGGTCACACGTGTTTCCTGGGAGGTCTGCCGCCCCGGACGGCTGGTGTTTTTTGACAATATTTTTAGGAGGTGGTCTTTTTTGACATTGCACTTTCGCAAGTGGTCTCTTTTGTCAAAAATTCGGCTGTGTTGGCAACCTCACAAAAGAAACGAAGGGATGGAAACTGTTTTTTAGGAAACCATCATGGTGGACTTTATTAATTAGATAATAATGTTACATCATTGACTAATACACCAGAAAGAAAATCAGGGGGCTCCTCCTACCAAACAATCGACATGGGTCCCTCTGAATGGCTAGCTAAAACATGTGCGGCCATATTGGCTTCCCTAGGGCAACGGGCCAAAATAACTTCCGTAAAACAATGAAAAAGCATTGTCGACAATAAAGTTTTTAGCCAACTCCTAGGAGTCGCCTAGAAACTCAGGGGCTACACGGACAAAAGCGAAAAGGAAAAAAGACACGTGTTGTGTCTGTTGATGGTACTTGATGGTAATGGAGGCCACAATGCTCCATAACCTCTCAAGTCAATCCTCCGGGAACCTCATGTCAGGTAGCTGATGTCTACTACGCGCTTCTATTCTTATAGACCACGTTGGGTCTTCAAGCACAAAGGTTTATAGGACAACAACAAATTTATCTCAAGTGAGTAACCCAAGGTTTATCGAACTCAGGGAGTTGTAGGTTGAATGTATCCCTCTCAGCAATCCTGCAATTAAAATATAAAAAGTTTGTGTCCCCAACACACCTAATACAATTGTCAGTTCTATATGTGCACTATTTTGGCGAAGAGATGATAAAATACGGGTAATATGGATGGTAAAACAAGGTATTATAAATCTTTAATAAAAATGAATGGGAGGTAACAAGTAGCAAAACTGAAAGTAAACGGTGTAGCAATGGTTGGAAAAAAGGCCTAGGGATCATACTTTCACTAGTAGTAACTCTCAGCAATATTAACATAACTAAACAGATGATATTTTATCTAACAACATGCATGATAGACGTCACTTGAAAATCATTCCTAGTGGATCAAATAGTATGATAATCGCGTAAAGATACAAAAGCACTCCTTAAAGTTCCCGTTCCCGTCAATGGACACCCCAATCCTGTCACTTTGAGCATCCGAATATAATACTAACAAACACCACAACCGATCTCTTGAACGGTCTTTTTCTAATACAAACATAGCATCCAACTATCACCTTGGCACCATGAATATTATAATCAACACAAGCATCAAGAAAGTTCATAATTCCATAATTCAATCCAACAAAATAAGAACAAGTTCATGATAAGTAACCCTCTAATCCATGATCCATACAGTCACACACGACACCCGCACTATCACCGTGGCACCACGGAACAAAAGTGACTCCGGAAGATTATACTAGATAAAATCACTTGGGCACATCACATCAATTACATGATGAAGGCGAAACATCATAAATTCAACTATAATAACATAGCTCACGATCACAATCAAGATCACTTCATGGGAGAGAGATATAACCACATAGCTATTAGCATGATCCCTCAGCCTCGCGGAGGGACTACCGTGGCATCATCATAGGAGGCATCAACATCGATGAACATAGCTTCGGGGGAACTTCCCCATCCCTGCAGAGTGCCAAAACAGAATGCAAGTGGCACCGGTTCAGTTTTCTCCGCGTGGACGTCGGTTCAGTTTTCACCGCATGGCCGCTTGCGTGGGACCGCGGTGTTAGGCACATGGTGTCGGGCGCGTATGGCGCACCCCATGATGAGTTCCCGGAGTAGGTTTCCCAGATGGGGATGCCATATCCGCAAAGAAGAACGTGGGGGAGCACTTAGGATGAGGACACGGTGGTTTACCCAGATTCAGATTAGCCGGATGGCTCCCTACTTTCTGCAAGATCAACTATGATGGCGGATTTGCGAACACAGGTTACAAGTAGCTAGGCTAGATCGAGTCTGCCTTAGGGTTTGTCTCGTCCGGCTTTATATAGATAGTCGGATCGAGTCTTATAGGGAATATCATCTGTTCACATAGCTAAACCTACAATCTATGGTCATCCGGGTTCTTAGACCCGGATGGGCTTGTGGCCGCCGTCCTGGATGCAGTCCTGCGCTTCGTTCCACTTGGGCCTGCCGTTCTGGTCCGGCCTTCTGAATACCGGGAGATACCCCATTCTGGATACCCCCAACAGTAGCCCCCGGGAAGGTTAAGGAGTATTTCCGCCATTGGTTTCCGCCAAGAATGGATGGCGGACTTCTGTTCCTGAAGCTTCCCCAATCAATCAGGTTTATCGATACCATGATCCATCATTCAGAGAAAAGATGGACCGTCTCCGTCAAAAGTTTCTCTGTAGGCCTTCTGCCCCAGACGGAATGATTTGACAGCTACAATATCTCTGTGTTATCCACACGTCCCACCAGAGCATTAATTTTCTCGACAATAACGACATTACATAATCATCATGCAAAACCCAGAGTTGGACCCTAGGAGACGCGTGACATGGTCATGGCACACGGATGACACGCAGTCAATCCGCACCGCATGGCGCGCATCCAGTGTGCGACTGTTGGGGGCGTGTACCCCCAGTGATCTTCTTCCTTCGCACCCCCACTCACAATCTCCACAACGTACCTCTCCACGGCTTCCTCGAGAAGGAGAATGAAAATCCCATCGACAAAATTTCGGCGTCCCATCGACACCATGTCCTCTGGAGGTGCTCCGGCGGGTGGAGACAGAACGGCGACGACAGAAGGCACTGCGGAGGCAGCGGTGGCAACAATTTCTTCGCCGCCTGCATCGCCCACAACCTCTTCTCCGGTCAAGACCTGGTTCGAACTGTCATCCGCTTCGGTGAAGGAAAAGAAGAACAAAATGGTGGCAGAGGATGACGCGACCGCATTGGCTTCTTAGGCCGGCGTCGAGGAAGAACCAGCTGTGGAGGAGGAGGGCTCCGGCAGCGGGTACTGGACCCCGAGCACCGTCACGACGGCGGAGCTCCAGTGTCTCAAGGATGAAGGTTTCCTTCCTCGGAAGAAATGGCGGAGCGCCGAGGGGGACATGGAGCTGAAGCCACGGGACGATGAACGCATCATCCTCCTCTCCCATCTGCAAAGGGGGTTAGGTTTTCCTTCATCCACCGTTTTCCTTTCTATTTTAGGCTACTACATCGTCCAGCCGCACAATCTCACCCCAATAGTGTCTTGTACATAGTTGCCTTCCAGGCCATATTCGAGGGTTACTTAGGCATAGAACCTATCCTAGATTTCTATAAGTATTGTTTTTTACGTTAGACGCGAGCTCGACGGGGACGACAGACTCAAGGTCTACGGAACCATTAACCTCAACCTTCATCGAAAGAGGGAGTTATGGTTCCCCAAGATCCCAAAGTCGGAATCCGTCAAATTCTGTGTGGGGACGTTCTTCTATGTGAAGCATGTTCCCTTCCCGTCGAAGGCAATGGGGATTCCTCCGTTTGTCAACGGCGCTGCTGTCTCGAGAGACAGCTAAAAAGAAGACGACATTCGGACTCTTTCGGTGCACCTGGAGAAGATCAAACGACGGATCACGAAGTTGACTTCGTCAGATCCCAAACTGAGCAAAGTAGCCATAGTGCTCTGCTGGTTCTGATGGAGGATCCTGTCATTGGCCCATCGCTGGGGCAAGCTGATGTGTGAGTATGTCGGGACGTCAGATCCCTTACACTTCACACCCAAGGAGTTGGAGAGGGCAGATCGCAAACAATCTGTCAATCTAATGATCTCAGTCTGGGGTCAATATAGTGAGATGGTACCCATGTACCACGCTGGAAATCCCCCACCCGCCATAAGTGGCTTTCCACTTTTACATTCCTTTTTGTCTCTGCAGTTTTATTGGCGATTTCTGCGTTTTGACTTGCAGCGCCAATTTCTTTGCATTTTTTGGAGCTTCTGGATGAGCATCTGTCCTCCCCAGGGGATTTGGTGGCGAAGAAGAAGCGGAAGGCTGCAACAACTTTCGACGTCCCAAAGCTTCCCAAGGACACGCGGAAGCGTCCACGGAAAATTCCTGAGGATGCCCAGGTCATCAACCTAAAGGAAGCGAATGTCGGAGCCTCCTCGTAAGTGTTTTTCCATCTTTTTCGTTTCTTCGCTCCCTTTTTTTCTCCTTTTCGCCGTTTGCCTTATGGTTTTCCTTCTCTCTCCCAGCCTCCATCCCATTTCTCTCAAAGCACGGAAGAAGAAGGTTTCTCGCAGTGTTCGGAGCTCCCAGGGCTCCGACGAGGTCCCATTGTTCTTGAACAAGGTCTTTTATCGATCCCGTCAACGCAGCACAGGCCAGCCAGCCGGAGGCCTCCGACAAGGAGGCTTTGGAAAAGGGCGGCCGCGGCCGGGAGATACTTTGTCCGGCAAGACGAAGAGACGATGGATCTTCCGACGTTCGAGGAATCCCTTTGTCGGAAGGTCAAGGAGGAGTGCTTTGACGAGCATTACCGGGTGCTTCCGGGATAGGAGCACAGATTTGTGCCTATCCCCCATCCATCTTCCAGCAAAGCCCCCACGGGTTCATACGTCTACATGAGGTATTGACATTCGGCCCGAAGAAGGTGATGGATGAGGGGTTCTCCTATCTTGAGAACCAATTCCAACGCTACAGCAAGGATTTCTTGCACATTCTAGGGCGCATCCGTCTTATGAACATGGTAAATATCCTATATCCTAGCCCCCCGAGTACCTATTTGAGCTTTCTCGGATAGTTAGTCATTTTTTCATTGGATTTGAAGGAAAGTTCCTTTCTTTTGCTTTGAGCCCTAGAAGACCACATAGCAAATGAACGACGAAGTCCTTTCTGCTTTGACGGAAAGAAACAAAAAGATGCGGAAGTTGGTTGGCCTGGTGAAGGACAAAACCAGGAGCACTCCGAGCTTCAGCAAAAGAAATGGCCAGCAATCAGGGTAAGTGACTTCCGGCTTTTGGTTACTTTTCTGTCCTTCGGGCTTTCTCTTAAGTCTGAGTTTTCTCCTTTTTCCGCCATTCTTCAAGCTGCCAAGGAAGCTCTATCCAACGCCAGCAACGCTCAAGGGTTGCATGATGAAAACCTCCGTCTTGTGAAGGACAAGGAGAAATCCGACAAAGAGCTTTGCATCTGTCAGAAATCTGTTCGCGAGGCGGAGAAAAATTGGCGGAGCAGGCGGCTCAGTCCACCAAGGATGCGGAAATCATCCAGGATCTCCAGAAGAAGCTAGGAGATCCCTGGATGACCTCGCTGTCCTGGACACCGAACTGCTTGATATGTGCCTATGATACGTTTCAAACGTATCTATAATTTTTGATGATCCATGCTTGTTTACTATCCAATACCTTTATGTTTTCACATGGTTTCCTTCGTTTTTCCGACGTTTTCATGGACTAACCTATTGACAAGATGCCACAGAGCCAGTTCCTATTTTCTGATGTTTTTGATTTCAGAAAAGTTGTTCTGGAAATATTCTCGGAATTGGACGAAACAAAAGCCAAAATTCTTAGAATTCCCTACACATTAACGTAGTCCAAAGGAGACTCAGAGGGGTGCCTTGGAGCCACGACACCATGGGTGGGCGCGGGTCCCCCCCTAGCCGCGCCTGTAGGTGGTGTGGGCCCCTCGGGTGCCCACCTCCATCGCCCTTTTACCTATAAAGTCCCCCCAAGGCATAAACCCTAAATATATCGGCCCCCATCCATGAAAAGTTTCGTATCTCTGCCGTCGCCGCTGACAAGTTTTGGGGGACAGAAAAATCTCTTCCGGCACCCTGCCGGGACGAGGAAGTGCCCTCGGAGCCATCTCCATCAACTCGACCGCCATCTTCATCTCTATTGTTGTCTCTTATGATGAGGAGGGAGTAGTTCTCCCCCGAGGCTAAGGGCTCTACCGGTATCTATGTGTTTCATCTCTCTCTCCCATGGTGTGATCTTTATATGATCATGAGCTTTGTAATGTAGTTGAATAAGTAGATGTTACTCTTCATCTATTATGCTACTCAAGTGGTTTTGTTATGAGATCTCCGTAGACACTTTGATCACGGTGTAAAGGTGATAGTGTGTAAACCGTGTGCTTGAGCATGATATTTATATTTTGTGTTGGATGACCCTATGAAATTGTGGTGTTTGTCTGTAACCATCTAGGTCTCATGGTGATAGCGTGGGGATTACCTAGATGGGGAAAGGAAAAATCTAAGGAGTGCTTTTTGCAGCCCTACGCAATGATTGGTGTTTGTTATCCGACCGGAGATTGGTTCGGAGTAGCGTAGTGAAGAGAGATATTTATGCATTCAATTATGTTATTATTGTTGAGAGTGTTCACTAGTGAAAGTATGATCCCTAGGACTTGTTTCTAAGCATTGAACCACCGTTTTCAACCAGTTCTTCTACATGTTTGCTTGCTGCCATTTTTATTTCAGATTGCAACTACTACTTATAATCATCCATATTACTTGTATTTCACTATATCTTCGCCGAACTAGTGCACCTATACAACTGGCAATTGTATTAGGTGTGTTGGGAACACAAGAGACTTCTTGTATAGTAATTGCAGGGTTGCTTGAGAGGGATACCTACGACCTCTTCCTCCCTGAGTTCGATAAACCTTGGGTAATCCACTTAAGGGAAACTTGTTGCTGTTCTACAAATCTCTGCACTTGGAGGCCCAACATTTTCTACATTCGATAAACCTTGGGTAATCCACTTAAGGGAAACTTGTTGCTGTTCTACAAATCTCTGCACTTGGAGGCCCAACATTTTCTACAATAATAGAAGCGTGTGTAGACATCAAACTCTTTTCTGGCGCAGTTGCCGGGGAGCTAAGGTAAAAGGTACTCACATCCTGTGTGAGTGCTCGAAGTTATTTCCTTTAGATTCTGCAATTATATCTTTTTGTTTCTTGTTTTTATTTTCACTAGTTAGGCTTATTTTCATTTGTTCCTTGTTTTTATTTTCACTAGTTAGGCTTAGTGGAAAACAACAAAAATATGCGAGAACTTTATAATCTTTATCTTGAGTTAGGACATGAAGTGTTTGAAGAGAAAATAAAAAACCTATGGAACTTTATTTGCATGCTAGTAGCAATGTTATTAGTATGAATTCTTTGAACACCATTATTGCTAATGCTATGGAAAAGTATAAGCTTGGGGAAGCTAGTTTTTATAAAAATGATATTTTTAGTCCCCAAAGCACTGAGGAACAAATTTACTTTGATGATACTTTGCCTCCAATATATAATGATTATAATGATTATGGTATTCTAGTTCCACCTACTATTGAGGATAAAGTTCCTTATGATTATACTATTACTCCAATTTATGATGATTGCAATGATGAATATGATATTTTCAGTCCACCTACTATTGAGGAGAAAATTAATTAGGATTATAATATGCCTCCTATATTTGATGTTTATGGTGATGAGAATAATAATGATAGCTATTTTGTTGAATTTTCTCCCACTACTATTAATGAGATTGACTATGATTATGTGGAGAGTATCAATTCTTTTATGCATGTGGCTCATGATAAGAATGTTTTATGTGATAGTTATATTGTTAATTTTATTCATGATGCTACTGAAAGTTATTATGAGAGAGGGAAACATAGTCTTATGCATCTCAACAATATCATGTTTCCCCTCTTTATGTTCAAATTCTTGAAGTTGTACTTATTTTGTCTTCCTATGCTAGCCACTTTGTGCTTTATTGACTTGTTTTTCTACAAGAATCTTTTTCATGGGAAGTCGGTTAGACTTAAATTTGTTTTATGTTTTCTTCTTGATGCTCTCTTTTTCTTAAATTCATATTTCTTATGTGAGCATCCTCTCAAATTATCATGCCTAGCTAAAAGGCTTTAAATAAAAGCACTTCCTGGGAGATAACCCATGTTTTTATTTTTGCTTTGTTTTTCTCTATTTTCTTTGAGTCAAGGTGTTGTTTACCTCTATAGCAACTCCTTTGTATCTTTATTTTCTCTCATTTGTTGTGCCAAGTAAAATCTCTAGTGAAAGTTGAGGTCAGATTTGGATTTCTTCACAGGAAACATATTTCTACTGTCCACCGTTAAATTCACATAAAGATCAAAATGACCTGAAATTTTTTGTTCTTATTCCTCGCCTAATGCCGAAACTTTTCTAGCTTTACGTTTTTTGATTTGAGAAACATATGTGCCCCAAAAAAATTCTTCTTTACATACTGTTCTGGTTTTGACAGATTCTGCCTTTTTACTTGCATTCTCTCTTTTACTATGTAGAGTGGATTTCTTTGCTCCACAAAAACATCAGTGGTTGTAGCTACTGTTTAAAAAGTATTAATAATGCTTGTGTCCATGGAGAACATGCGAATTTCTGATTATGCACTAACCCTCTCATGCGAATTACATTGAGTTTGGTGTGAAAGAAGTTTTCAAGGGTGAAGAGAAGAGGGTGATATAATGTGATCAAGAAGAGTGAAAAGCCAAAGCTTGGGGATGCCCACGTGGTTCATCCCATAAAATTCTAAGAAGACTCAAACGTCCAAGCTTGGGGATGCCTAATGCATCTCCTTCCTCATCACCAATTTATCAGGTCACTTCTAGTGAAACTATATTTTTATTCAGTCACATCATATGTATTTTAGTTCGAGCGTCTGTTTTTTTTTTCCTTGATGAAATAAACTTAGTTGGAACCTATCATTCTTGTGTGGGAGAGATACACGCTCCGTTTTTATTGCTTAGAACACTCTAGTTTTCATTCTTATTGTTCTGTGAGTGTTCACCTTTTGCTAGTATTGTGTTTAGCCCTTGTTTTCCACTCGTATTTTGTTCAGAACTTGTTAGTTTGCTTCAGTTATATATGATTAGCTCTCTAGTCTTTGATTAATATTATCTATGAGAGTTGTTTTAAACAAGTTAGTTGGTGTTGGATAAGAGTAAAATATTTCATGCTTATAACGGTGCAAATAGAAGCTTGTTTAGACTTTGGCTAGACTTTATCATGTCATGTTGGATGTTATTCTAATTTTATGCCTAGTAACTATTGATTTAGCATGACTTGTACTAAACATATTAGAGTGCTAATGTGTCGTTGAAAGAGTCATGCGTTGTTCTTATCATATAAAAGCATAAAATTGTGGTATTCTCCTTTGAATGCTTTATTTGGTTGACTTGGCGCATGCTCACACCATGTTATGACTATAAACCAGTCACCTATAGCCTCCATGATAATTTAGTTTTTGACTTGCAATGCCATTTATGCTTTGATTAATAATTTTTTCGTCGCTATGCATGATTATGGCCATTATTGCTCTCTTGATTTGTCGCTCCCAGTCTTTTGCTAGCCTCCACCTGTACTGAGTATGAGCTATACTCGTGCATCCAACTCCTAAAAAAATCAAAGTTTGCCAAATGTATCCACCATAACTACCTACATGTAGTATTTAGCCACCACTCCAAGTAAATTACTCATGTGCTACCTTTAAAACTTTCAAAATTATTCCTTTTTTGTGCCCTTGTTTTAGCTCATGAGAACGTGAGTAGAGAATCTTTATATCACTTGTTGATTGGACTTTATACACATGGATTAGTGGCACATATGCTTATCCAAAATGATAGAAGAGCTGGCAGCGGGGTGCCCAACCCAAAAATTGGTTATTAGAAAATTCTCTTCACTATTTTTGCCCCTGATTTATTAGTCAAAGCATAATTGTGTAAAGAAAAGAGAAGATGGATGATCTACTACACCAGTAGCGTCCTTCAATGGGAGCCGCTCTTGTGAAGTCTAGTTGGCTTGTGACGTACTGTATTGTCTATTTACCATTCGTTGACATAAGCATACACCTCTCTACAAAATGTTTTCAATACCTTTGTTTAATAAAATAAAAATCTCTAGCACATGACTTATTCCCTGCTTCCCTATGTGAAGGGCTTTTCTTTTACTTTTATGTTGAGTCTCCGTCTTCTAACTTTATGCATAGTTGAGATAGCGTAGTTGCCATTCTGAGTTTAATGTGCATCAGTCCCAAAGATTATTATTGATTGATTCATGATGTATTATTACTTGCTCTCAAATTATCTGTTCTAGTCATCCACTTGAACTTTGAAGGTGTCCTGGCATTTATGTTTTGCCCCACTCTTAAGGAAAATAAAAATATCACTTTGCTATTTTTTCTTTATGCTCGAAACAAACGTATAACTTTCAGGTGCATTATTATCCATGATCTTTTATTTGTGTTACTTTTCATGATGCAAAGAGATTGCTAAGTTTCATTGTTAGAATTATATCCACCATGCCTGTGTTTAAAGTACTATGATCTCAGCTTGCATATTCTTTTACAATTTATATGATCAAGTTTATGTTGGTAGCATGTCACCTCAAAAATTATTTTGTTATCACTTACCTACTCGAGGTCGAGCAGGAGTTAAGCTTGGGGGTACTTGATACATCTCAAAGGTATATATAATTTTAGATGCTCCATGTTTGTTTTCTATCCAATAACTTTATGTTTTCACATGTTTTCCTTCATTTTTAGGACGTTTTCATGGACTAACCTATTGACAAGATGCCACAAAGCCAGTTTCTGTTTTCTGCTGTTTTTTATTTCAGAAAAGTTGTTCTGGAAATATTCTCGTAATTGGACAAAACAAAATCCAAAAGTCTTAGAATTCCCGACACGTCAACATAGTCCAAAGGAGACTCGAGGGGTGCCCTGGAGCCACCACACCATGGGTGGGCGCGGGTCCCCCCTAGCCACGCCTGCAGGTGGTGTGGGACCCTCGGGCGCCCACCGCCATCGCCATTTAGCCTATAAAGTCCCCCGAGGAATAAACCCTAAATATATCAGCCCCTTCCACGAAAAGTTCCGTAGCTCCGCCGTCGCCGCCGACAAGTTTCAGGGGACAGAAATCTCTGTTCCTGCACCCTCCCGGGATGAGAAAGTACCCCCGGTGCCATCTCCATCGACTCCACCGCCATCTTCATCGGTGTTGATGTCTCCTATGATTAGGAGGGAGTAGTTTCCCCCCCCCCTCCGGGGCTGAGGGCTCTACCGGTAGCTATGTGTTCCTTCTCTCTCCCATGGTGTGATCTTTATGTGATCATGAGCTTTGTAATCTAGTTGAATAATAAATGTTACTCTTCATCTATTATGCTACTCAAGTGGTTTTGTTATGAGATTTCCATAGACACTTTGATCACGGTGTAAAGGTGATAGCGTGTGCACCGTGTGGTTTAGCATGAAATTTATATTTGTGTTGGATCACCCTATTAAATTGTGGTGTTTGTCTGGAACCATCTAGGTATCATGGTGATAGCGTGGGGGTTACCTAGATGGGGAAATGCAAACTCTAAGGAGTGCTTTTTGTAGCCCTACGCAATAATTGGTGTTTGTTATCCGACCGGAGATTGGTTCGGAGTAGCGTAGTGAAGAGAGATATTTATGCATTCAATTATGTTATTATTTTTGAGAGTGTTCACTAGTGAAAGTATGATCCTTAGGCCTTGTTTCTAAGAAATTAAACACCATTTTCAACCAATTCTGGTACATGTTTGCTTGCTGCCATTTTTATTTCAGATTGCAATTACTACTTATAATCATCCATATTGCTTTATTTCACTATCTCTTCGGCGAACTAGTGCACCTATACAAACTGACAATATTACTAGGTGTGTTGGGGACACAAGAGACTTCTTGTATAGTAATTGTAGGGTTGCTTGAGAGGGATACCTTTGACCTCTTCCTCCCTGAGTTTGATAAACCTTGGGTAATCCACTTAAGGGAAACTTTTTGTTGTTCTACAAACCCCTGCACTTGAAGGTCCAACACTATCTACAGGAATAGAAGCGTGCTTAGACATGAGGCTAACTTTTGCTGTTCTTAGATAAAGCAATTTTTTGCTTCATCTGCTTTCTTTTTCTTTTGCTGCTTTGTTTGACAGCGAGCTTTTTTCTTTCTGCGGTTGAGGAGGACAAGATCAAGTCTCGGATTGACAACATCCGATATTTCTCTACATACCTCTCCGAGATTCGTGCTTCCGGGGAGAAATTCGTCCAGAAGTTTCTTCCTGGAAGGGAGCTGGAGCGTGTCACCAAACTGCCAGCCACTCTGAACGCCGCAGCGGAGGCTTAAGACGGCCTCCTGCGCTCTGATGCACGTAGTGGGGCGAAGATGGCATTAGGCCTTCTTCGATGCCATTATGTGGACGATGAATGCTGGCGTCTAGGGACCGGCATCCCAGCGTTTCTTTCCTCCAATTGCATAGAAGAGCTCTTCAACTCCGTCAAGGGGTACACCACCAAGATAGCCCAGATGGTGTCCATCGGAACCTTCTTCACAGAAGAAGAAGTCCCGAAGACGCTAGAGGACACTGGCGCATCCGACGACGAGGATGAAGATGATGAAAGAGAGGAGTAGGCCCTACGAGACAATTAGGAAAAAACTTGCATTATCCTTGTAATCCACCAGTTTGTAATGCCAAAAACTGAATGCCTTATTCTGGGATCAATCCAACTCAATGCTTTTGCTTCCAGTTTTTCCTTAGTGTGTTTTACTGTTAGACTCCTTTGCGAATCCTTGCTTCCGCCTTTGAGTTTTCTGGCAAAAATGAGCTTTACCATTTTCGACATTGGCCAATCCGGTAAGGCCGAATCATCACGCAAGGCAACAGAGTAAATTACTAATCTATATAAACCCAGAATAATGAGCCGTCCTTTCGGGGTCTTAATGCCCAATCTAGCAACCCAACACATAACGCAATCAGATAAATACTCGCTAAGTCTAGGAAGAAATTTAAGCATTAAGCCTTTTTCGGCAAAAGAATATCAGATTTTTAATCACGTGCACGCAGGAAAAATTCGTGTTAACATTGACACTTTGTGCAAAATTGGGATTATTGGAAAATAAAAGGAAAATGGATTGAGATTCATGCGCAAACTCAATTTGGCGAAATCCGGAAATTTTTATTTCATGATCACAAATGGTCTTTACACAAGGATTTTGACTGGGAATAGAAAGGACGTAACTGCTGGATGCTCCAGGGCCTTTTTGTTTCTTCTAGTTCTTCATCTATATGCATTTTCCTCTTGCGATCTTTTTTGGTATCCCGTATGTCAACCAGGTAATATGACCATTTTTCATAGCTTCATGAATGACGAACGTCCCTTCCCATACAGGGGCTAACTTATGCCTCCTTTGTTGCACCATTCTTAGCATCAAATCACCTTCCTGGAAGGATCTAGGTTTTACTTTGCTGCTATGGTATCTTCACAAGTTTTGCTTGTATATGGTGGATCTCTGGAGAACAAGGTCTTGTTCCTCTTCTACGAGATCTAACGCATCTTGGCGTGCTTCTTCTGCGTCTTTTTAATGTAGGCTTGTACACGAGATGAGTTGTGTAGGATGTCGGTAGGTAACCCTACTTCTGTACCATAAACTAAGAAAACAGCGTCTAACATGTTGATCTGTTTGGTGTTGTAAGTATGCTCCAAAGGACGGATGGAAGTTCCTCTACCCATGCCCAACCTGCTCTATGCATAGGCGCTTATAGCCGTGGTTTATTTCCTTGTAGGATTGAGCTATTCATTCTTTCAACCTATCCATTTGACCGTGGATGTGCAATAGAGGCTAAATCTAGCCGGATTCCACCACTCTCACAGTATCTGGCTGGTTCCCCAATGGAGAAATTTGTTCCGTTGGTTGTGATGATGCTATGCGGGATGCCGAAGCTCATCACAATTTCAATGAGGAAATTTCTGGCAGTTACGCCGTCAAGCTTTTTGATGGTTTGGCTTCCACTCACCTGGTGTATTTGTCCACCGCTACTAGGAGGTGTGTTAATACTCCCCTTGCTGTCTTGAATGGCCCCATCATATCCAACCCCCATACCGCAAATGGCCAAGTGATGGGTATGGTTTTTAATTCTTGCTCCGACAAATTTATCTGCTTGGCGTAAAGCTGGCATCGTAGACAATGTTTTACTACTTCCTTAGCGTCCGCCTTTGTGGTGAGCCAAAAGAATCCTTGACAAAAGGTTTTATGAACCAAGTTTTTGGAATGAGCATGATGCCCGCAATATCCTCTGTGTATTTTTTTCTAGGATTTCTCTTCCTTCATCCGGGTCTACGCATCGCATGAAAATGCCGTATGTACTCCGTTTGTACATCTTTCCTTGTATGGCACAGTATCCTTTGCAATGTCGGATGAGTTTCCTTCTCTCTACCTTGGTGCTTGCCTCTGGGATTTTCTTGTCCACTAGGAAATCCAGGTATGACTTTGTCCAATCCCGGGTTACGATGAGAGCAACCAGCAATGCAGAGATTAGTGGGTAATCCACATCTCTGCCTTTGATAGATGGCGTCTTGAGGTGTTCGAGGAAAATATTGGGTGGTAGCTCCTTTCGTTTAGAGCCCATTCTTACTAGTGCATCAGCCGCCCATTTTTCCTTGCGCTTGATGTGTTTCACCTCAAATCCTAGGAAGCAGATGGCGAATTCGTCCATCGTTTTTCTCTACTCCGCCATTATTGGAATTTTGGCGTCCCACGTCTGGTCTAACTGGTGTTGTACTAGTGTTGAGTCCCCGTAGCACAGTATTCTCTGGACGCCAATGTCTTTCGCAATGTGCAAGCCATGGAGCAAAGCTTCATATCTGCCACATTATTTGAGGCATTGAAATAGATTTTTAACATGTAGCTTATCGTGTCTCCTGTTGGAGATTTTAAGACTATTACAGCCCCGATACTTCTTTCATCTTGGATCTGTCAGAGTGCATGATCCAACATGGGGGTTATGCTACAACTGTTTTGTCCATGTCTTCCATCCAATCTACGACAAAATCCGACAAAGCTTTAGATTGATCGTTGTCCAGGGTTGGTACTTAATATCAAACACGGCTAGTTCGATGCCCCAATAGCATCCACATTGTTGACTATATCCACTAGTGGTGCTTTTCTTATCACTATTATGGAATGTCCTTAGAAATAATGGTGGAGTTTCCTTGACGCAAAGATACACCGTATGACAACTTCTGTTGATGTAGGTACCTCTATTTTGATTCAGAAAAAACCTCGCATATGAAATACACCGGATGTTGGTCCGGGAATCCTTTTCCTTTTATTTTTTTGTGTTCCACCACTACGACCGCGCTTACCTTGTTTCTTGCTGCCAAATACAACAACATGGGTTCGCCTTCCTGTGGTGATGCCAATATAGGTGCCTCTGTCAGGGTTTTCTTGAGTTTCCCGAAAGCAGCATCTGCTTCCGCCGTCCAGACAAATTTGTCGGATTTCTTAATAGCTTATATAGCGGAAGCGCTTTGTCGCCCAGTCTGCTTATAAAATGGCTAACGGCGGCAACTGATCCTGCCAATCTTTGAACATCTTTTAAGCAAGCTGGCTTTTTGACGTCCATGATGGATTTTATCTTTTCCGGTTTTACTTTAATGCCTCTGTGCGATACGATGAAACCCAGAAGCTATCCTGAAGGGACTCCAAACACGCACTTAAGAGGATTTAGCTTCATTTTGTACTTGCGTAAACTGTCGAAACTTTCGCGCAAATCGTCAAGGAGTGTTGCCTTTTCCTTGCTTATTACTGCAATGTCATCTACGTATGCGTGGACATTCTATCCAATTTGCTTGTGTAGGCATTTTGGCATACAACGCTGGTACGCGGAACCAGAATTCTTCAAGCCAAATGGCATGATGATGTAACAGTATGTACCATACGGCGTTACGAAAGAGTTTTTTCATTTGATCCGACTCTCGCATCCAGATTTGGTGATAAGCAGAATAAGCGTCCAAAAATCATAAAATCTCGGACCTAGCTGTTGCATCTATATTTGATTAATTCACGGCAAAGCGAAAGAATCGTTGGGACACGGTTTGTTTAACTCCGTATAATCTATACACGTTCATAACCCTACTGTGTTTTTCTTAGGGACTAACACCGGATTGGCGGACCAATCGGTGTGGATGACTTCTGATACGTCCATTTTGCATCACTATTTTATATCATAATTTTCTGTTATTCGTCGATATATTTCATGTTATGATGCATCCCTTATGTTATTTTCTCTAATTTTGCATGTTTTATAATTTTTGGAGAATAAACACCGGGACCAGGAATCTGATGGAAAAAGCACCGTCGGGATACCATATTTCAGAAGATCAGAAGAAGAAGTGGGACAGCAGGGGTGTCCTAAAAGTTCAGAGGAGGAACCCAGCCAGAAGGAGAGCCGGAGGGCGGCCACCAGGGGCCCACACCATGGGGTGGCGCCCCCCTTGGCCGCGCCACCTAGGGATGTGGCCACCCTGGCCCACCTAGGGGTGTGGACACCCTGGCCCACCTCTGGGGGGTATTTTTGGCGTGTATATCCCCCAGGAAACCCTAAGCCTCATAACATCATCAAAGAATTATTCCGCCGCCGCCTCGGGGCGGAAAACACCCGAGAGAGAAAAACTCTCTCGCAGGGAGAAATCTGCCGGGGAAATTCCTCTCCGGAGAGGGGAAATCACCGCTATCGTCACCGTCATCGCGCCGGGCATCGTCGAGATCGTCATCATCATCATCATCATCATCATCATCATCATCATCATCATCATCATCATCATCAGCACCATCACCCTTATCATCCACCATCATCCCGCTGTAACAATTAGGGGCCTCTATTGTTGTTTTGCATTAGATCTCTCTCCCCGGTGTGGATTACTTGTTAGTAGTTGATGCTTGTGAGATTTATCGGTGTTTGCACTTTATGACCAGATTGTTATCATCCATTATATCACCTCTGATTATGATCCATATGATGTATTGTGAGTAGTTTGTGTTGTTCTTGAGGACATGTGAGGAGTCAAGTTGTTAGTAGTGAAGTAATGTTGAATAATATTTAATGTTTGATATTTAAGTTCTGGCGTTATTCTCCTGGTGGTGTCATGTGAACGTCGACTACATGATACTTCACCATTTATGGGCCTAGGGGGATGCATCGTATATTTGGCTACTAATTGTGGGGTTGCCGGAGTGACAGAAACCTAAATCCCCGTTAGGAAACCATTACACGAGGGAGTGTAGGATCCCGGAGTTTAAAGTTGTGGTTAGATTTATTTCTTAATTAATTTCTTGTAGTTGCGGATGCTTGGAAGGGGTATAATCACAAGTATGTATTAATCTTGGATGGGACGGTACATTAGCATAGATTCACCCACACAACACTTATCAAAACACCTAACATTATTCAGCTGCATGGAACAAGAGCACTTGATAGAAACCTCCTGTGTGTCCTCGAGAACGTTTGTTAATGATAAGTAAACCCACCGGCTTGTCCTTTGCTGAAGAAAGTATTGGGCCACTTGCTGCAATTATTACAACTGCATTTTATTTACTCGCACTTTATTTATCTGCAATATCAAAAAACCCTACAAATCTATCTTTCAGTATTTATAGGTATTCCTTCATTGAAACTGCTTGTCAACACCTTCTGCTCCTCGTTGGGTTCGACACTCTTATTTATCGAAAGTACTACGATACACCCCCTATACTTGTGGGTCATCAAGACTATTTTCTGGCGTCGTTGCCGGGGAGTGAAGCGCTATTGGGAAGTGGAATTGATAAAGGAAGCTTCTGTTGTAAATGTTGGTTTTATTACTGTCTACTGCTTTATTACACTATGTTTGGGTCTCCTTTTGAGTACTTATTTGCGGGCACTACTACCACTGCTAGGGTAGTAAGTGACCCACCGCCTGATGATTTGGATCCTTATAAAATACCTATAAAGATTGCTAAACATGTTAGGGATAACTGCTATTCAGGTGACGAAACTGTCCATCCTGGTGATCATTTGCTCTTTTTACATGAATTATGCGAGTTGTTTAAGTGTGAAGGTATAACAATGAGCCAAGTGAAGAGTAAATTATTCTCTATATCATTGACAGGCCGAGCCGCTGAATGGTTCAAACTGCTGAAAAATAGCCAGACTATTGGATGGGAGGAAATTGAGCCTCTCTTTTATTCTAAATTCTATCCTCCCAGTGAAATTCATAGAGATCGGAATTGTATATATAAATTTTGGCCTCATGACGGAGATATTATTTCCCAAGCATGGGGGAGTTGAAGTTACTAATGCTCAAATGCCCCATTCATGAGCTCCCCCGTAATATTGTTATTAATAATTTCTATGCAAGTCTTTCTCTTCATGATAAGGATTTATTGGATGCTTCTTATTCTGAATCATTTACACGTATGAAAGATGAAGCTAAATGGGATCTTCTTGACCGTATTAAAGAAAACACTGAAGGATGGGAGAATGACAAAGCTAGAAAGTCAGGTATAAATTATGACTATGAATGCATTAAAACTTTTATGTCATCCGATGATTTTCATAATGTTAGTATTGTTTATGGTCTTGGTTCTCAAATTGTTGCAAACTTATATAAGGATTTTGCTTCTTATATGTATATTCCTAAAAAGGAATGGGACAAGTACCATGCACCTTATAAAGATAATGTTAATTGTGTTCCTGCTAGAGATATATAAGTTCATACTGTTGATTCTATTGTGTCTGAACCTTATATTGAGAAAATGCCTTTCCCTGCTAAGGTAAAAGAACATTCTATGTCAGATAGTGTGGTTAATAAAAGTGCAAGGAAACATGTAGAACCCGAGGAACAAATAACTGTAGAACCTACAGTAGCAATAGTAAAGGACCTTGTTTATGAAAATGTAGAAGAGGGACACATTATATTTTGTGAATATGCTTCTAATATTGTCTCTCATCCTAGTAAATCTAGGAAACCCAGTGTTCCTGTGCTTTCTGTTAGGATAGGTGATCATTGCTATTATGGTTTGTGTGATATTGGTGCTAGTTCTAGTGCTATTCCTTATGGGCTTTATAAATAAATCATGCATGAAATTGGTTCTTGTTAACTTAAAGACATTGATGTGATTATTCAACTTGCTAATAGGGAAACTATTTCTCCGATCGGTATTGTTAGAGATGTGGAGGTCTTATGTGGTAAAACTAAATATCCTGCTGATTTTTTAGTACTAGGCACTTCTGCTAGTGATACTTGTCCTATTATATTTGGTAGACCTTTCTTAAACACTTGTGGTGCTGTTATTGATTGTAAAAAGGAGAAAATCCTTACAAAGTTTGATGGAGAGTCTTATGAATTTAATTTCTCCAAATTTGGTAAAGCACCTTATGAAGCTGAATTAACTAATGAGAACTATAGAGTTGAACAATTGGCTGCTATTGCTCTTGCTCCTAACAATCCTTTGCAGCAATACCTGGAAGACCACGAAATTGATGTCTTTAGGGAAGAAAGAAATGAAATTGAAGAGATTTTCCTACATCAGCCAGCAATGCTGAAACATAATTTACCGGTGGAAGACTTGGGTACCACATTACCACCCAAGGAGGATCCTGTTTTTGATTTAAAGCCTTTGCCTGACAATCTTAAATATGCTCATATTGATGATAAGAAATTATATCCTGTTATTATTAGTTCTAAACTTTCTGGTAAAGAAGAGGAGAGATTATTGGGAATATTGAAGAAACACAGAGGTGCTATTGGTTATACTCTTGATGATTTGATGGGGATTTCTCCTACTATATGTCAGCATGCTATTAATATTGAACCTGATGCAAAACCAGTTGTTGAGCATCAACGCCGTTTAAATCCTAAGATGAAGGATGTGGTAAGAAACGAGGTATTAAAACTCCTTGATGCTGGTATTATTTATCCTATTGCTGATAGTAGATGGGTTAGTCATGTGCATTGTGTCCCTAAGAAAGGAGGGATGACTGTTGTACCAAATGAAAATAATGAACTTATCCCTCAAAGAGTAGTGGTTGGTTATAGGATGTGTATTGATTTTAGGAAAGTTAATAAGGTTACTAAAAAGATCATTATCCTTTACCTTTTATTGATCAAATGTTAGTAAGGTTGTCTAAGAAAACTCATTTCTGCTTTCTTGATGTTTATTCTGGGTTTTCTCAAATTTCTGTTATAAAGCCTGATCAAGAGAAAACAACTTTCACTTGTCCTTTTGGAACCTATGCTTATAGACGTATGCCTTTTGGTTTATGTAATGCTCCTGCTACTTTTCAAAGCTGTATGTCTGCTATCTTTCATGGTTTTTGTGAAGAAATTGTGGAAGTCTTCATGGATGATTTCTCCGTCTATGGAACTTCTTTTGATAGTTGTTTGCAGAATCTTGATAAAGTTTTGCAAAGATGTGAGGAGACTAATCGTGTTCTTAATTGGGAGAAATGCCATTTTATGGTTAATGAAGGAATTGTTCTTGGACATAAAATTTCTGAAAGAGGTATTGAAGTTGACAGAGCTAAAGTTGAAGCTAATGAGAAAATGCCTTGTCCCAGCGATGTTAAAGGTATTCGTAGTATTGTTGGTCATGCTAGTTTCTATAGAAGGTTTATTAAAGATTTCTCTAAAATATCAAAGCCTCTTACTAATCTTCTTCAAAAAGATATACCTTTTGTTTTTTATGAAGATTGTAAAGAATCTTTTGAAATTTTAAAGAAGGCTTTAATATCTGTCCCTATTGTTCAACCACCTGATTGGAATTTACCGTTTGAAACTATGTGTGATGCTAGTGATTATGCTGTAGGTGTTGTTCTTGGATAGCGAATAGATAAGAAGTTAAATGTTATTCATTATGCTAGTAAAACTCTTCATGCTGCTCAAAAGAATTATGCTACCACTGAGAAAGAGTTCCTAGCTGTAGTTTTTGCTTGTGATAAATTTAGGCAGTATATTGTTGATTCTAAAGTTACTATTCATACTAATCATGCTGCTATTAAGTACCTTATGGAAAAGAAAGATGCTAAGCCTAGGCTTATTAGATGGGTGCTTCTCTTACAAGAGTTTGATTTACATATTGTGGATAGGAAGGGTACTGAAAATCCTGTTGCTGATAATTTGTCTAGATTAGAAAATATCTCTGATGACCCTATTCCTGTTAATGATAGTTTTCCTAATGAACAATTAGCTGCAATAAAAGTGAGCTCTCAAGAGAGTCCATGGTATGCTGATTATGCTATCTTTATTGTTTCCAAGTATTTGCCTCCTACCTTTACACTTCAGCAAAGAAGAAAATTCTTCTATGATTTGAGGCATTATTTTTGGGATGACCCACACTTGTATAAAGAAGGTGTTGATGGTATTATGCGAAGATGTGTTCCTGAAAATGAACAACAAGAGATATTGAGAAAATGTCATAGTAGTGCTTATGGAGGAAATCACGCTGGAGATGGTACTGCACATAAGGTTCTACAATCAGGTTTTTATTGTCCTACTCTCTTTAAAGATGCTAGAAATTTTGTTTTATCTTGTGATCAATGTCAAAGGGTTCGAAATATTTCTAGACGTAATGAAATTCCTATGAATTATTCTCTTGTTATTGAACCGTTTGATTGTTGGGGTTTCGACTTTATGGGTCCTTTCCCTCCTTCAAAAGGCTACACTCATATTCTTGTTGCTGTTGATTATGTTACTAAATGGGTAGAAGCTATACCTACTAAAAGTGTTGATGGTGAAACCTCTTTAAAAATGCTTAAAGACATCATTTTCCCTAGGTTTGGTGTACCTAGATATTTTATGACTCATGGGGTTCTAATTTTATTCATGGTGGTTTTAGAAAAACTCTTGCTAAATATGATGTTAATCATAGAATTGCCTCACCCTATCATCCTCAAACTAGTGGGCAAGTAGAATTATCAAATAGAGAAATCAAATCTATCTTGCAAAAGACTGTTAACAAATCTAGAAAAAATTGGGATAAGAAATTAAATGATGCTCTGTGGGCTTATAGAACTGCTTATAAAAATCCCATGGGCATGTCTCCTTATAAGATGGTTTATGGAAAAGCTTGTCACTTTCCCCTAGAATTAGAACACAAAGCTTATTGGGCAGTGAGAGACCTAAATAGAGATTTTAAACTTGCTGGTGAGAAAAGGTTGCTTGACTTAAGTTCTTTAGATGAATGGAGGAGTGAAGCATATCAAAATGCTAAGCTCTTTAAATAGAAAGTTAAAATGTGGCATGATAAAGAATTATTAAAATAGAATTTCATGTTAGTGATAAAGTACTAATGTATAGGTCTCGTCTCAGATTTTTTGCAGGAAAATTACTCCCGGGATGGGAAGGACCTTTTGTTATCGAAGAGGTATATCATTCGGGGGCAATTAAAATTGTTTCCCTTGAAGAAAACTCTTCACAAGTGGTGAATGGCCAAATACTCAAGCATTATATTTCTAGAGATCCTTATAATGAAAATATTGATTGTATTCGGGCCATGATCCCAGAGGAATTTATTAAGAAGCATATTTCAGAGACTGCAGAGTCAGTTTTCGAATAGGTATCAGCTTTGGTAAGAAAACGTTCGCGAAACATCTTCCATCTTTTATTTTTACTGTTTTTGGAAAATATCAAAAATTATGAGCCGAAAACGAGGCGGAGACAGAGACCGGAGGCTCCACACCATGGGGTGGCGTGGGCCCACCCCTGGCCACACCAGCCTATGGTGTGGGCGCCCCGGAGCCCCTCTCTGACTCGTTTTCGACCTGGACTTTCCTTTCGTTATGAAACTTTTTGCTATATAATCCCCCGGACCCCCCGAGGTCCGTATATTGTTTTCTCGCCGTGTTTCTGTTTCGAGCTGTTTTTTTGTCAGGAGTTCGGAGTTTCTAGGTCAAGATGTCCTCCTTCAGCCCTAGCATTAAGGATTACGCTGCACATCGTCTTCAACCAATCCAGCAAGACATCAACGAGGGTGCTTTCACGGGATGGGCGACGGAGGAAGAGATAGATGCAAGGAGGGAAGACATGGTTAACAGTTTGAGGGAAGAGATCCGGAGGGCTGCACCAGCACCAACAAGGAACCCCAAGTTTGTGGGATCCATTAACCCTCAGTGTCGTTACTCTCATAATGTGCAGGGGACCGTGCCTCGGGATCAAGACCCCAATGTGTTCCCTGTGATAGCTGAAGCACATCGGGTCGACGATTAATTCTGCGAACAATACCGTATTCTCAAGGCCGAGGTAGCAATTCTGGAAGCGGAAAATATTGAGCTTCGTCGTATCATCAAAGGCTTTGTGACTCCTCACCGAGTGATTCCACCTTCACCACCACCGAAGAAATAATTCGTCATTGGTTTTGGCATCCCCTTGGCTTGTTCCAAGCTTGGGGGGAGTGTCGCGGTATCACATCAGTATCTTTCATCTTTTTAATTTTTTAGTAGAGTCATATCATGAGTAGAGAAGTTATCGTATAGGATGGTTTGCAGTATGGAAGTGTCTCTCCCTAGTTGATTATCGTTGTATCCGTTGGTGTGAGTTGCCGGTTTGAAATATTAATGAGAAGTTTCATCATTTACTTTCTGTGAACATTATTTCAGTTTTCAACTTCTGTCATATGGTTGAGCTTGTTATTAGTATTTGGTATCACTATGGAGATCATCAAGTTAATCTAGTTGGTTTTGACAAACTTAGCTTGGGTCAGTAGAAATAATAATTTGAGATGCTAGTATAACAAAGAGGAATTTTCCTATTAGCTCATAAACTTAGTATTCACAAGTTAAGATCGCTTGGGCATTAATTGAAGATTGCATGATTGGTTTCATCATATGTATATTTCTTTGTTTTCCTTCAACTCTTATGCTTGCTACCCAGCCTTGCTAGCCAAAAACCCTATATTGAGAGGCAATGCTTCTCGTTCATCCAAACCTTAAACCCCAAAACCTTGCCCTCTGTGTCCACCATACCTTCCTACATGTGGTATTTCACCGCCACTCCAAGTAAATTGCTCATGTGCTACCTTTAAAACTTTCAAATTACTCATGTTTTGTGTTCCTGTTTTAGCTCATGAGGACGCAAATAGAGAATCTTTATCTCACTTATTGATTGGACTCACACACCTAGACTAGTGGCTTCATCCGCTTATCCGAATGCTAGAAGAGCTGGCACCGGGGTTCCCAGCCCCAAATAATAATACAAATTCTCTTCACTCTTTTTGCCCCTGATTTATCAGTTAAAGCATAATTGTGTAAACAAAATAGAAAGAGGGATGACCTTCTATACCAGTTGTGTCCTTCTATGGGAGCCGCTCTTGTGAGTCTAGTTAGATTGTGACGTACTGTATTTTTTGTTTGCCATTCGTTGACATAAACATACACCTCTCAAAATTAGACACTCCTCCACGGTTTGTGATTGTTGGCAGGCACCCGAGGATTCGGTTAGCCATGGTTTGTGTAATATGGATGGGAGGAGTGTCATGCATTTTATACCTTTGTTTATTAAAATAAAAGCTCTAGCACATGAGTGGTCAATGCTTCCCTTTGCGAAGGGCCTTTCTTTTACATTTATGTTGAGTCAGTAAACCCATTCCTTTCTGTCTCCAGCAAGCATTTGAGTTGTTGTGATCTCATCATCTATATGTTGATTTATTCAATCATGTTTTCTATCCTGCTTTGTTTAGCACATGCTTTATTATCTGAATGAATATTACTTTGAAAGCTTTCAATCACTGTAAAAGAGTTGTTATAATTAAACATGTTAATCTCTACAGTATAAAACTTGTTATAAATACTTCACCTAAGATAAGTATGATTTCATTAAATGTTCTATGACCAAGAACGAAGTTTGTCATCACCAATTTTGATTCTCTCTTTTGCATCTTTTTTTGTGACTCCCATTACTCGTTTCAAGTTAGGTCATATGAGAGGAAGTTGTTGTCTATAATGATTGGTGCATAGATAGATGTGATGCTTCTTGTCCGTATTTTATTTATCGAATCTTCACTCCATAAACCTGTGGTCATGTTTTCCGAGTTCAGTTTCGCTTGGGGACAAGCGAGGTCTAAGCTTGGGGGAGTTGATACGTCCATTTTGCATCACTATTTTATATCATAATTTTCTGTTATTCATCGATATATTTCATGTTATGATGCATCCCTTATGTTATTTTATCTTATTTTGCATGTTTTATAATTTTTGGAGAATAAACACCGGGACCAGGAATCTGATGGAAAACGGACCGTCAGGATACCATATTTCAGAAGATCAGAAGAAGAAGTGGGACACCGGGGGTGTCCTAAAAGTTCAGAGGAGGAACCCAGCCAGAAGGAGAGCCAGAGGGGGGCCACCAGGGGCCCACACCATGGGGTGGCGCCCCCCTTGGTCGCGCCACCTAGGGGTGTGGCCACCCTGGCCCACCTCTGGGGGGTATTTTTGGCGTGCCTGTCCCCCAGGAAATCTATCGAGGAAATTCCTCTACGGAGAGGGAAAATCACCGACATCGTCACCGTCATCGCTCCGGGAATCATCAAGATCGTCATCATCATAATTATCATCACCAGCACCATCACCCTCATCATCCACCGTCATCCCGCTGTAATAATTAGGGGCCTCTATCGTTGTTTTGCATTAGATATCTCTCTCGGTGTAGATTGCTTGTTAGTAGTTGATGCTTGTGAGATTTATCGGTGTTTTCACTTGATGTCTACGCATGATTCTATTCTTTTAGAGAGTGTTGGGCCTCCAAGTGCAGAGGTTTGTAGAACATCAACAAGTTTCCCTTAAGTGGATTACCCAAGGTTTATCAAACTCAGGGAGGTAGAGGTCAAAGATATCCCTCTCAAGCAACCCTGCAATCAAGATACAAGAAGTCTCTTGTGTCCCCAACACAACCAATATACTCGTCAGGTATATAGGTACACTAGTTCGGCGAAGAGATAGTAAAATTCAAGTCGTATGGATGATAAGAAGTGATAATAACTGATGCAGCCCACCGTATTCCACCAAGCACAACATCGATACACGACAAGGTGAACTCACTCCTATCTCCGTATGTTTCCGGTGACTTGGTGAACGGTGCGCTACCTCATGAAATGCCCCTCTTCATGCCTAGGGTGGATCCCACAATGGAGCCCAAGACGGTGTCCTCGATGCTCAAGAACATGCCCAAGACGGTGCCCGAGAAGCTAGGAAGGAAGCGGGAGAACACGACGTCAAGATCGGAGATCCGAGGAGGAAGAACGGAGGGAAACGGGGTCTCCCGGCCTCACCCCTCGGCCAGGCCGGCCTCCCTCCCCCTCAGGCCGGCCACCCACCTGAGCAGGCCGGCCTCCCCCTCGCCCACCCCTGCCTCGGGCCGGCCCAACTCCTCCTCAGGTCGGCCAGGTGCCCGAAGGCTCCGGCCCCACCCCGGCCCCAGACCGGCCTCCCAGGTCGGCTGGCCCCTAGGCTGGGCGCCCAGCCCCACCCCGGCCTCCCAGGCCGGGCCCCCTCCGAAGTGCGAGAATCAAGAGGAAAATGCCCCTTTTCACCCCACCTACCCCCTAGGCTATATAAGGGACCAAGGTGGCTAGTTCTAGGGATAGAGTTGACTTGAGATAGAATTGGGCTTTGTGCTCCCCCTCCCATGTGGAGAACCTCCCCCATGGGATCCATGGCTACTCCATAGATTCATCTATTGGAATGTATCAAGATCTCTCCAAGTAGCTACTCTTTCACCTTGTGACTCTAGTAGTTCTTGCCAATCTTCCCCTTGTGGCTTCTGTTGGATCGGTGGACCGGCCGGTGAGAGGATTCAGTTTCAATTAGCGTGTTGTTGACTTCGGTTTGCGATCCCTTGTAGGCTTCACGAGTTATCTCCCCTTTCGTGTGCGTGAGTTCATCGTGTTCTTCGTGCGTTCTTCGTGTTCTTCCCAATCTCCCCACCTCTCGTGAGTCAATCCGTGAAGATCGGGCCACCCTAGAGGCCAAGCCTATATCATCTGGTATCAAGAGCAAGGTTTTCACGGATTTGACACCCTCTTTCCCCCAAATTTTTTCTTGATTTTGCCTAAATTCAAAAATTTCCACCAAAAATAGCCCCAATTTGCTTTGGGACTGATCTGTGATTTGAGTGCGTTTTGGTAGGTTCTGATCCATGGATCTATTGCTAAACTTGTTGATCTACCTTCCTTTGCGTTCCCGTGGCTTAATTCCATCGTTTTCCCCTTCGATTTGGTGATTTTCGGAGCCATTTTCCGCCCCAAAAGGTCAAAATCGGGTCAAATTCGCGTCCCCCGGAAGCCCGGCCTCAAAGCCCGGCCAGGTCGGCCTCAAAGGCCCTTAGGCAGGACCCCCAACAGAGCGTCCCGGCCTCCACACCGGCCTCAAAGCCCGGCCAGGCCGGCCTCACAGAAAACTGCCGCGTTCCTTCACCGTTTTGGCCATAACTTTTGACTCGGGTCTCAGTTTTGAGTGATCTTTAGCTAGTTTTGTAGGAAATTACATCATCTAAATCACCATTGAAGGAGATCCATGATCCATTGAAGCCTAATTTCGTGAGCAAGCACGAAACTTTTCAGCCTATAGGGTGAAGATGGTCGGAGAGAGGTATAATCATCCCGAATCTTCTCCCTCTTGCCATTCCTTTGTGAGCCAACTTATCTTGTGATTACCTTACCTATTGAGGATAGTTCATCTTTGATTGCTTGGGATTTGCACACTTGTACCGTGTAGTTTCCGAGCGACCGTTGTATGCGCTAATTCATATAGTTTTATTTGTTGGCACAAAGTGAGTGAGCAAAAAGTGAAAAAGCAAAAGAGAGAAGAGAAAAGAGAGAGAAGAGAAGAGAAAGAATAATAGAGAAACAGGAAGCCACCACTTGCCATACCACTTGTAGGAAGCGCACAATCTCGAGGAACATCTCGTAGGTGGTGCATTGTGTGCAAATCTTTTAGCCCACCAATATTTTGCAATCGAACTAGCGGCTCTCCTTGTACTTGTGCAACACGAGCTTTATAGTCTTCTCTAGGATAATTTGGTTCCTTAGCTCACATTTTGGTTGAACTAGTCCCATTTATCTCCGTGCGTGTGTTTCCATACCTTTTTGGAGATCGACTTGTTGTTGCTTTGTGATCTTGTGGTTCTCTACTTGCCATTACAATATCTTGGTTTCCGGTTGTTCCATTTGCTTTCCACTTTCCATACCTATCCACCCATAAGCCGTGTGTGTTTTGGAGCGTGTTTTTGGATCTTTCGAACACAATTCACTTCATTCTTTTTGTTATCGGTTTCTCTTGGCATGGTCCACTAGTTCCAATATTTGCTAAAAGGTGAGGTTTGATCTCTTAGGTCTTCACACTCTATATATACACTTGTGCTTGTGAGTAACCATGTGTAGCGAGAGCGGAGCATATGGAGGCCATGATGACCATGACGAGTACATGATGTACCACTACGACTACAACAACGACAACGACTACAACGAGCTAGACATGGACCACCACTCCTACGAGCACGACATTGTGGTTGACCACTACTACGAGCATGACATGGTGGATCACCACCACTACTACGACCACGACGTCGAGCTCTACACCGACTACTCCTCCCCAAGCATCATCGACATGGAGTAGCACCACACCAACAACGACAACTTCGACTCCATGAGATCCAACGACATTTACCACTACTACAACTATGACACCGCAAGCTTGGATGACGAGATGGAGCCATGCTACACCGACAACGCATCCACAAACATGACAGAGTACGACACCGACAACGACTCCACAAGCATGAGGGACAATATGGACCTCTACACCTACTTCGACTCCGACATGGATGAGCTCACTTACAAGAACTTACTCTCCAAGCTTCGCGGGCCAAGATATCATATGTCATATGGTTCATGCTCAACACCAAGGAACTTCAAGGAGAATGCCAAGGCCAACACAAGACAACTCCCTTCAACCTCAAGATTGTGCAACGAAAAGAAATCCGACAAGTTGGCAACGTCAAGATGGGCTCCTTCTACATCAAGACGGCGCCACAAGAAGGACATCATCGAGGCCCCATCAAGCGAGAAGGACAAGAAGCCAAGGCATCCGAATGACTTTCGGAGTCATCCCACACATGAAGTGCGGAAACGCCGCAAGCTTCGTCATCAACAAACTTCAAGCTATCATCACCAAGCTCATCACCAAGATCGTCACCATGATCATCATCGACATATGGGAGAGAGTGGTACACCCACCTCACCTCATCCTCCACCACAAGCACAGTGACGACATTGGTTTGAGCATTGCTCGCCATCAGCACTACCTTGACCTCGACACCAACAAGGACGTGGTGACCCTCTTCAAGATCACCCTCTACAACCGGATATTCTTCATCACCCACCTTCTCCAAGCTCGACTCATGACTATGGTCTACATGGCTTCGTGGATGGTGCTCGCCCACATTAAAGGCTTCCAAGGCAAAATGTGTGTCGCCACCACAATGACCACCAAGACCAAGTCCCTTATCAAGAAGGTGCCCTCGACATGGCTTCGAGTGAATGCCGCCCACAACTCCACCACAATGACCACCAACGCCATCCTCTCCATCACGACAGCCATCGCCAAACCAATGAGGATGACCAACATGAGCTTCCGCTACCCATCTTTGATGAAGACCCACATGAGATACTTCCTCAACGCCAAGCAAGTGAGAATGCTCCGTATGGCTTGTTTTTTCCCATCTTTGAGGAAGACCCCAATGAGCGTCCACTTCGACATCAACCAAGTGGGATTGATCAACTTGCTACTTCACTACCCATCTTTGATGAAGACCTACAACAAGATGGACGAAGTGAAGGCCCTCCCATATATGATGATGATGCTATGAGCCTACTTTCCCCTCTCCTTCAAGATGAAGACCTCTTATGCCCCATTTGCAAGGGACATGGTCACATAATGTGGGATTGCCAAGGCGGCGACCAAGATGGTGCGTCAAATGGAGATGCCATCCATGATTCTTCTCCTACCATATTGGATGAAGCACCGCATCACCTTGACCACGGATTTCCATCGCATCATCAAGGCCATGAAGACAAAAACTTGAGCGCCCTTTGCCTCAATGTTACAAGGTTCAAGGACCATGAGTGTCATCATCAACATGAGGAATGGGATCCTCAACCTCATAATCACCATGAGTGTGCCTCCTATTCGCACCCCGCCTTCGACAAGGATCAAGATCATCCTCTCCATGGACACTATGATACCACTACTTCATCAAGGCAATAGGCAAGAGCCACTTCATCACCGACACCCATCCACAACACCCATGCGCGCCATACTTTGAGGAAGGACTATGGACTCCATGATCAAGCACATGAGCGTCATCATCACCATCAACCACTTGAGGATGCTACAAGGCATGGCTTACACTACCACATCACGGAGATGATCGAGCCTTCTTCGACACAAGCCATGACCCTACCTCCTCCGCCAAGCAAGCCCAACATTCCACACTTGGAGATCAAACCAAGAGACGAGAGGCTCGATTCCTCCTCGCCACATGCTATGACACTACCGACTCCAAGCAATGCAACTACCTCGACATACCCGCACACCTCAAGTGCCAAGACTTTGGAGCCTTCTAGTGTCCCCTCTCAAGCTTCTAGTGAGACGAGTGGTGAGAGAGAGATCCACCATCATGTGAGTGAGAGCCACAAGCCCATAATGAGTGGGAAAAGCATGAGTGTTCTTAGAGGCATCGCCATGATAACCACCAATAGTGAGATGAGAGTTGAGAGCAAAACCCCATGTGTGCTTATCGACACTAACGACTTACCAACTTTCTCTCCATCTCCGTTGTCTATTTTGCAGAGATTTGGTGACCCTATCAAGCATCATCGACCTCATGGACTTCTCCACATACAAGGCTACCCACACCGCATGAACATCGACACCGACTTGAAGATTGGGAAGGAGCACATTCCGCTTGTCATGATCCACATGGAGATTGACAAGAGCTTATACGACAATGCATTCTCCATCCACACTCCTCAAGTCAAGATCTACACGGTGTCTCACAAGCACTTCGACAACAATGCCTTCTACGCCTACCTACCTCATGTCAATATGTACTTGGAGTTCCACATGCGCATCCACGACAACGACTTCTCCGTCTACATCACAAACGTCAAGATGCACTTAGAGTTCGACAAGCGCATCAACGACAATGACTACCACGACTACATACCAATCGTCAAGATGCACTTGGCGTTCGACAAGCGCGTCAACGACAATGACCAAACACCTCTCGAGCTCTTCGCCGACGGCTACATCGCCTTTCAAGCTCATCCTCATCCATCCAATGAGGACCATGTCAAGATCGTCATCGCCTTTGGACTACACCCTCCACGAGCATACCTTGGCATGATCTTCGATAAGAGGCTCAACTTCAACGACTACACCGCCTTTCAAGATCTTCTTCACCAAACCAAGGACGACCACTTTAACATCGTCATCGCTTTTGGACCACCCCCACTACGAGACTACCGTCACATGATCTTCTACAAGCGGCTCAACTTCAACGACATCTTCGTCGTCAACATTCCTTACCCCGCTCATGAATGGACGAAACGAGAGTCGATGACGACTCTTCTTCAAGGGGGGAGATGATGCAGCCCACCGTATTCCACCAAGCACAACATCGATACACGACAAGGTGAACTCACTCCTATCCCCGTATGTTTCCGGTGACTTGGTGAACGGTGCGCTACCTCATGAAATGCCCCTATTCATGCCTAGGGTGGATCCCACAATGGAGCCCAAGACGGTGTCCTCGATGCTCAAGAACATGCCCAAGACGGTGCCCGAGAAGCTAGGAAGGAAGCGGGAGAAGACGACGTCAAGATCGGAGCTCTGAGGAGGAAGAACGGAGGGAAACGGGGTCTCCCGGCCTCACCCCCGGCCAAGCCGGCCTCCCTCCCCCTCAGGCCGGCCACCCACCCGAGAAGGCCGGCCTCCCCCTCGCCCACCCCGGCCTCGGGCCGGCCCAACTCCTCCTCAGGCCGGCCAGGTGCCCAAAGGCTCCGGCCCCAGGCCGGCTGGCCCCTAGGCTGGGCGCCCAGCCCCACGCCGGCCTCACTGGCCGGCCCCCCTCCGAAGTGCGAGAATCAAGAGGAAAATGCCCCTTTTCACCCCACCTACCCCCCTAGGCTATATAAGGGACCAAGGTGGCTAGTTCTAGGGATAGAGTTGACTTGAGATAGAATTGGGCTTTGTGCTCCCCCTCCCATGTGGAGAACCTCCCCCATGGGATCCATGGCTACTCCATAGATTCATCTATTGGAATGTATCAAGATCTCTCCAAGTAGCTACTCTTTCACCTTGTGACTCTAGTAGTTCTTGCCAACCTTCCCCTTGTGGCTTCTGTTGGATCGGTGGACCGGCCGGTGAGAGGAATCGGTTCCAATTAGCGTGTTGTTGACTTGGGTTTGCAATCCCTCGTAGGCTTCACGAGTTATCTCCCCTTTCGTGTGCGTGAGTTCATCATGTTCTTCGTGCGTTCTTCGCGTTCTTCCCAATCTCCCCACCTCTTGTGAGTCAATCCGTGAAGATCGGGCCACCCTAGAGGCCAAGCCTATATCAATAACAATCTGAAATAAAAATGGAAGCAAGCAAACATGTAGCAGAACTGGCGGAAAATGGTGTTTCAATGCTTGGAAATAAGGCCTAGGGCTCCTACTTTCACTAGTGGACACTCTCAACAATGATTACATAATTGAATGCATAAATATCTTCTCTTCACTATGCTACTCTTAACCCTCTCCGGTTGGATAACAAACACTAATCATTGCGTAGGGATGTAACAACACTCCTCAAGTTTGTATTCCCATGTCTAGTTAACCCCACGCGGTCACTATGAGCGCCCTAGAAGGTACTAAGCAAACTCCACAATTCATAGAGGAGACACACACGACGTGCACACGGTCACCTTCACACTGTGATCAAAGTGACTCCAAAGTTCATATTAATAAAGCACTTGTGTAGCAGAAGATGAAGAGTAACATCTACGAATTCAAATAGATTACAAAGCTCATGATCACATATAGATCACACCATGGGAGAGAGAGATGAACCACATAGCTACCGATAGAGCCCTCAGCCCCGGGGGAGAACTACTCCCTCCTCATCATAGGAGACAACAACGACGATGGAGATGGCGGTGGAGTCGATGGAGATGGCTTCCGGGGGCACTTCCCCGTCCCAGCAGGGTGCCAGAACAGGGATTTGTCCCCCGAAACTTGTCGGCGGCGGCGGAGCTACAGATGTATTTTGTGGAAAAGGTCGATTTTTTAGGGTTTACGCCTCGGGGAGTATATATAGGCGAAAGGGCGACGCCGGGGGGTGGCCTAGGTGGCGCGACCAGGGGGACCCACGCCACTCCATGGTGTGGCCACCCTGTGGCCCCCCTCCGGGGCTTTTTGGGACTTCTGGATGCTTCCGGGACTTCTAAGACTTCTGGGCTTCGAATTTTCCAATTCTGAGAATATTTCCAAAACAACTTTTCTGAAACTAAAAACAGCAGAAAACAGGGAACTGGCACTTGGCATCTTGTTAATAGGTTAGTCCCGGAAAACGTGTAAAAATGCTATAAAGAAGGGAGAAAACATGTATCAATTGGCATAATATCAACATGGAACATCAGAAATTACACATACATTGGAGATGTATCAAGCATCCCCGAGATTAGTTCCTACTCATCCTCCAGTAGGTAAGCGACAAAAGAAAATAATTTCTGAGGTGATATCCTACCACACAATCTTGATCATAATATGTAAAGTAGAGCATGTAAACTAGGATCAAATGAACTAAAGCTGTTATCTATATTTGATATCAACAAGTAATGCATAAATAAATAACAAGAAAGAAGCAAAACTTTTAATGAATCAATACTAAAATACTATCAACCGTGCAAAGTTTATTAGAGATGATTTAAGCTTTCAAGAACAACAATATGATGCACGTCAAACGATCTTCACAACCCCTGTTAGGATCAAGTCAAGCTTTCCACACGATGCAATGTTTGAATCTTAAAATATTTGCGCACTAAAAACAAGCAAGTGTTCTGCGTTGGTCCCTGACACCGAGATGTTATGCCTAAGAGAACATTATCGGGGGTTTGGAAGGTCAATGGAAGAAAGGCTCACAAAGCTAAAAGTGGTCATTAGACAAGAGAAATTCTTACAACCAAAGCTATGCAAGGAGTAGGGATTGCCACACAACGGATGCACATAGAGATATAAGTGTATGAAAGCTCTCAAATGGAACTAGTGGGGGTGCATCCAACTTGCTTGCTCACGAAGACCTAGAGCTCATTTGAGGAGGCTCATCATTGGAATATACAAGCCAAGTTGTATAGTGTAAAGTTCCCCACATAGTTATGAATGAATGATAATATGAAAACTCTCTCCAAACTGAAATATTGGTGCTAAACATGAAGCACAAGTGTGGTTTAAAGGATAGTGATGCGCCCCCTCTCTCTTTATTCTCTCTTTGGCCCTTTTTCTTTTTTTTCTTTTTGGGATTTTTCATTTTTTTTATTTTATATATCCTCACCGGTAGGGGCAACATCCTATATTACAATGAATCATAACACTTTTAGTACTCATAACTCATGAAGCAATATCTCTGATGTCTCTAACTGCATGCTCCTGCCAGTGTAGCAGTATGCATAAATAACCATGAAGCTCATCATCAAGTAACATAATGGAGGTGGATGTTGTTCAACAATATATCTGGGAATGGCTATGGAAATTCCATGATAGGTAGGTATGGTGGCTGTTTTGAGGAATAATATATGGGCTTATGTGTAGGAGAACAAAGTCCTCCCACGGGATTTGGATGCACTGGCAAAGTTTGCATCAACTCTTAATGTGAGAAAGGGCAATGCACAGTACCGTAGAGGCTAGCAAATATTGATGGTGGAAGTGCCAAGAACCTCAACATAGACTCACGAGTTAAAATATTACAGCAAGCAAATCATCTTACAAGGCACAATGCAAATCACTCCAAGAGGGGCCGTGGCAGTGACAAGTCACTGTTAGCTACCCCGACCGTAGCGCGTAACAAAACGCCGATCAGAAATGTATCACTCGTAGCAATCATATACCATTGTCTATCAGCTGGTAATTTAAGTGTGGCACAGTTTCAAGTTTCTTAGACCAACCATTAAAATTTTATACTTACTAGTCCTTCCCGTTTATCTATTAAGCAAATTAATATCTCAAAACAACAACAGTGATTCAAGTGAAGCAGTTTAGTGATCTACAAGACCATGCGAATTTTTCCACTATACCAACTACCACATAAACATTCCTATTTCCAAGAAAACACACATAAGAGAACCACCTAACTACAAAATCTAACAGCTCTGAATAAGAGATGCATGAAAACAAAGGCTAAACGCAATACTAGCAAAAAGTGAACACTCACAGAACAATAAGAATGAAAACTATAGTGTTCTTAGAAATGAAAATGGAGCGTGTATCTCTCCCATACAAGTATGATAAGATCCAACCATTTATTACAGAAAAGAAAACCAAACAAACTGTAACATCCCTGTTTTGCTACAATAGGGTTTGTTGTGTTGTGTTCATATCATGCATGCATGAAACAAAAATTTAAATCATGTTTTAACCAATTTAAATTGTGAATTTAAATGGTTTCAGAAAGTCTCACAAAAAGTACTATTTGGTTTCCAAAATTTTGTATTGGAAAATATTTCAAGTACACCAAAGAAACACATGGTGTTGTTGGAAATTTTACAAGCTTTCCAAATATAATTTTTGCCAAATTTTGTCTTTTCAAAAATGGCCCCAAAACCTGTGTTTCATTTCTGTTTTTAAAGGGAGAGGGGCCTCTCTGTAATTTCACAAAGCTTTCAGGGGGTTTTGCGAAAATCGTTTATTTCTTTCTTCTTCCTCACCGGACAGAAGGCCTCACCTGCGTGTCAACGCCACTGCAACCCATCGCCACCTCCTGGTTGGCTTTCCTCTGCAGATAGGACTCCAGGGAGAGTGCCGTGGTCCTCTCCATCTCCCCCATTCGAACCCCCTCTCTCTCTGTTTGTTCTGCTCACCGAACCCAAACCCTAGCTCCGGCCATCTTCTTCACGCCGTCGTCTCCGTCCATCCCCGGAGCTTTTGAAGCCACCACCAGCCCCGCCATCCCCTCCTCTACCTCTGAGCCGAACGCCGCTTCCCGGGACGGCTGAAATCGCCGGAATCGCGTCATCTTCTCCAAGTCCGGCCGCCGGCTTTCTCCTCACGCCGCGGCGGATTCCTGCCGTCCCTGCCCCCTCCGACCATGCCTTTGGCTTCACAGCGGTGCGGTGAGCCTCCCCATGACCTCCATATCCCTTCTCTCCCTCTGGTTCATCTGGGCGCCTTGCTCCGGCGTCCGCCGCCGCGGGAGGTTGTCGCCGACGGTCTCCGGTGACCGTTTGGCCATTCCGCTGCCTCCCGTACGTTTGCCTTCACCTTCTCTAGCTCTTGGAGCAGTCCATTCGGTGAAATTCTCGATCGATTGTTCGATTTCATGCTCACAGAGAGGATTCATCCCGTGTGATGTCACAATGACCTCACGATGACGTCATAACTCCCCATTGTGGTAATTTCAGGAATTTCAGAAAAGGAAATAAAATTGGATAATTAATAATTTCTGTTTTATAAATCAGAAAAATGTGTTCAATATACCAAAATGTTCAGAAAAGTATAATCTCTCTGTTTATGTAATTTTCATATATGTTTGACAAAGTTGAATTTTAGACATTATTTGAATTTGTTTAATTCGTTTAAAAATGGAAAAATAAGTTTTTATTCAATAAAATTAGAAAATTAAAATTTATATACCATTTTGCTCAAAATGACAAATGCAACCTAGTTATGATGTTTTCAAACCCATTTGAGCAATTAAAATGGTACACTCTCTCAAGATCGCCCGAAACCCCCTCCGGGGTGTATTTCGGGTTAATTTCAGTAAAATTGCACAATTGCCATACGAACCCTAGCAACCCAACGAACATGTCCAGGGCTTTATTTCAATGCATTAACTTGCTCATGCATACATATTGCGCATTGCATCGATGCCATGTGTTGATTGTTGTTTTTCTTGTTTCGGTGTTTGTTCCCCCCCCCTCGGTAGAACGTGACTCCGAAGAGAAGGCCAACAACTCCAATGGCGAATACTTGATCCTAACCGACAAGTCAAGCACTTATTCCTGAATACGTTATCTAGTTTTCTTGAAGCAAGGCAAGCATAACCTCTTATCTGCCCATATATGTTTTCGAAAGACTTTTGATTCTCGTACATTGCACTCGATTCCAATATATCTTGAGTCAATAGATAGAGTTATCATATTTATTTGCATAACCCAGATATCATGATTCAATTCTCCTAGCAGACATAGGATTTGTTTGTGTGTATCGCCAGAGCCTCAAATATGCCATGCTTAGTCATACATGTCTGTTGATCTCTGCTCCATCCGGTTGATGAATCAGAGCCGCAAATGAATCTAGTATGATAGTATGCTGTGGAAAGTTAAGAGATCTTGTTTAATATGATTTAAAGGTGTGAATGATGAGACCACAGAGGGTCTGTGGTGGTTGTCTCGTTCATGCCCCTAGGAGCGAGTTCTCGTCTTCGAGCCAAGACTGAGCGTGCATCCACACGGGGATTGGATTCCCCTCGATCTCAACTTGCCTAGTTTGTTCCATGAGTTTCCTAGTTCGGGCTTTCCATTTGGATTTGCGGGGATATCAAAACACTTTCAAAACTAGGACGTGGTGGTGTATCGACGCTCTGCGGGTAGGTAACCGTCGAGCATTGCGCACAACGATAGAGACCCGGTAGGAGATGGCCACTCCCTATTGGCGGTCCATCTCTACTCGGAGCGACTCATGGAATAGGCGAAGCAAGGGAAAGGTCGTGGTCAACCTTCCTCTGCCGGGACTTCCCGGACTAGTGCTACCACCGGTGGCATTAAGAGTTGGTTGATACGTGTGGTTAAAGTTGTACACCCCTGCAGGGTTAAATCTTTTCGAAAAGCCGTGTCCGCGGTTAAGGACGACTTGGTGACGGATTCTGTGATCATAGACAACTTAAACGGAATGATTAAAACTTGCTGATAACGAATGAAGGATGCCTCCTCGGAGATGCCGAGAGGGGTTACCTTGTAGTTTGAATTACCGGAACAACTGGAGGTGGTGATCTTTGAAGCACGAGGTGCTGATATGGTTTGGTGGTATAAAAAGATGATGATATCCGTAGTTGAGTAGCTTTCTTATCTGTTTTCAAAATACTCCATGAGACGTGCTATTCCTTCCTCAACTTGGAAAACAAAGATGGCTTTACGCAAAACAACCTTCATAACTCTTTCTAAAAGAAGCAGATATATAATAGGTTAACTAAGTCTTGTTGAGTACCTCCCGTACTCATGTTTGCTTCAACTTGGTTCAGGTGGAGTTCCTCAGTTCGGTGGTATTTCAACATGGACATCGACGAGTAGTTCGGGGTTCCCAGGTAGCAGCCTGGAATCTATGGGCTGGGACGTCGCCTTATGTTGCGGCCTCTTAGGCCTTTTTGGTTCTTGTTGATTAGCAACATAACTTGCTTTCCGTTGTCTGATGTAATGTTGGGTCGTGTGACCTCTGTTTGTAAAGCTATACTCTAGTAACATCTGTTTAATAAAGGTTCATGTTTAGAGTACTGCTTTGATCGGTTGTTGGTTTCGAGCCCGTTGTTATACAGTTTTGGCTATGCCTGCATAGTTGTCGCAGTCGAGGGGTTGTGGAGCCGATGATCCATTTCCGAGCCCGCCTGTCGATGTGATCGGCCTGGGGCGAGGTAACCCCAGTAACCCTCGATTGTTGTTGCACTTTCTGGACACATAGCAGCTCTGTATAACTTTGGTCCCGTTCCTTCAGTTTCATCCGACTCGTGGACGCTTGGGTATGCATAATTGGTTATGACTAGCATGGATACAAGGAGTAGTAGACCGGGGATCCGGACTACGTGCCGATGAATCCGGTCTGCCTGCCGTTGTTTGTTGCGGCCGGGGCTGGTAACCCTGAAGCCCTTGTGAGTCCATGGCTAGGAACACATAACAGTATGTATATCTCTGGGTCCGGGGTCCGACAAAAGTTGGTATCAGAGCAGGACTGCCTGTAGGAAAACCTTATTGCTTGGTCGATGTCGAGTCTAGTGATTGTGAAAACTATTTTGAAACTTCAAATGATTGTGAAAAACCTTCTTAGTATTCTTTTTACTCCTTATCTGGTATCGCTCTAACTCTGGGTCACCTTACCTGTTTTGATTTGAAAAGGTTTTGCTATCTCTTCTAGTCATTCAAAACCTAGGTGCCTTCTCTGGCAAGGACGTCTGTTACCCAAGTTGACCTAGTGTTAAAGTTTCTAGAGTCGTGTGTGTTCCATGGTTCGTTATCTCTTTATCTGGGAGATTTATTTCCTTCATAACCTCTCAAAGCTGTGTGGGTTCCACATACTCCTGTTCTAAAGTCTCTAAATCCTGAACCTCGAGATCTGCTTGCCATCTCGAATGTATCTGTTATTCTCTGCAGAAATTCTTCCGGAGTTAAGTTTGTCTTTTGAAAGATACCTCGTGATTTCTATTCATAGTGTCCTTTAAGACACTAAGAGAGTAGTTACTCCTTTCTTTCGGTTTCTAATCCTTGGACTTGAACCAAAGGTCCCGGAATGTGCTGAATGGTGGTGGGTTGAATCATGTGGTTTCATAACCATGTGATGCTCACTCTATTAGTACAGGATGCTGACCTTTAACCCAAGTTCTGTTTCTTTGAATCCTGAAGCATCTGTTCTACCTCAGAGGGCTAGGATTTCCAACTCTCATAGCCATAGGTTTTCTCTTGGAATCAGAAGGATCGCAACAAGAGTGATCATTATGAGTTCCACATCTTTCTTCTTGATTAAGCTATATTTCTCTTCTTGGCATGGGTTCTACAAATGAGTATTATCCTGTGCAATCAACGTGATCTTAGGAATTCTCCTGAGCATGTTTCCACCCTTTAGTTGCTCTCTAGTCTTCATCCGTTGTGTTGGACACCAAGTTGCATATGTGTGTTGGATTCCTCCAATGCATTTGCTCTCGTTTTCTGTCAAAACATTCCACTTTGGAATGTCAGGAGAAACAAACTCCAGTACCTCGTTCATCTCTAGAACCAGGTCAAAGTTTTGTAATCCACGGAATAAAGAAGTTTCATTAGCTTCTATTATGTTCTACCTCAGGGTATCACTCTCCTTTATATCAAGAGGTCGTGTTAAGTTTCACGATCTTATGGATGAAGTGATGCTCCTACACACCTTCACTTCCCCTTCTTCCAAGCTTGAATGCTCGATAATGTTGGGTGTGCATTGAGGTGTGTAAAAATTATTCCTAGCAATCTTCATTGCTTTGAAAAATCTAAGAAACATATGTATCCTTCTTAGCACTACTGGTCAACCAGTCTTTACTTAAAGTTGACGGTGTTACCAAAATTCGTTCATTCCGGTGCATATCCTCGGCCAGAGAGTTAGGTTCATGCCAAAGCTCTCCAGGCCATATCGGTTGCTTTGAAAAGCATGCCTCCTTTCGATTTCCAAGACATACCGGTGGGTTGTGATATTCTGGTTGTCTTTCTAGAAGTATTACCAGGTTTATCACCTGACCGTGATGTCTAAACAAGGGGTACTTTGAACTACTCCTTTCTCCAAGAAACCTTGCTGGATACCCTGGACTAGTTGGTTGAGCTTAAACAACAACTTGGAGAGTTGAAAGACACGATCTCTTCCCAACTTGTTCCTTGGATAAGGGATGTCTAGTTTCCCTCGTGTTGAAGCAGGATAGTACCTCCTTGCGGAAATGCTATCACTCTACCTCTTGGTTTGAGTTGGGCTATCATCAAATCAAGTTCAGCTCCAAGGACTGTCTTGATGGTGTTTCTACTCATGGTGTTTTGCCGGGTACACCTTCATGGCCTTTAATCTGACCAATATTCTGCCTTGTTCATGTATCATATGAATCCCTTCCCTTGGAATGTTTTGATAAGTGTGTTGTTGAGCCCATCAATAACATTCTTATATCTCCAAGTTACAAGAGGTTCATGCTGAACAAATGGCAACAATGTTGTAAACTTTCGAGAACCATCTTTGTGTCATCACGAAGTTGTGTTTTGGATGTTTGAAGTTACTTACTCTGGTTCATGTGCTTACGGTGAAAGTTGTCGCCATGGATCCAAGTAAAGTTTTCTTGTTCCCTCGGGAATAATCTCAAGTCGGTCATGCATGTGTGGACTGCTCTTGAGATGGTTGGTTGTTACCTCCGTCTAGTGGAAGAACTTTGCATCCACATTAAGCCACTGACTGACCATTTGTGAAAGAGAAGAAGTCTAAGAACTTCGTTATCTTTGTATCATCTTCCCAACAAGGACTTCGATGTGTTTTGTTGCAAGTAATTCATGTAGGTGCAACCGTCTTTCATAAGTTGCTAATACATGAGTTATGCAATCCTGCTCATCTTTTCGAGCTTGACATCACAGTCCATGTCTTGAGAATCTAGCATACGTATCTCGTTGGTAACCGGTGCAATCCCGCTGATCAAACATACCGAGTCTTGTTCTCAACCCACTAACCAGAGCTGAATCTCAAGCAACAGTGATGGTCGGTGTTTTCCTCAAGGGTATTGAATTAGGTCTTTTCAGAATTCGGCATGGTTGATGTTGTGGTTGACACAATTAGCCGGAAGGACTAATGTCATATCTCCTTGAATCCGTAAGAACAACCATTCTCCGTGAGAATTCTTGTGTGGCTCGTTCTCAACAAGTTTCCCTCCCCGTTCTTCCAAACCGGAGTTTTAGTTCCACTTGATGACCTATAGAAGGATTGTCGTGAGCCTGCTGTCGGTATTTAGAACATCAAGGATAACCTGGACGTTGATTCTTCCAATGCCTCTTTGTTGATTCCCAAAACCTTCGTTTCAGTGGAAACAAGTTCATCATGAGAATCATCTCGTGGTGTTTTGTAACCGCCAATGATCAGTTCTCTTTTTCAAGTTGTTTGTACTTGAAGTTCTGCTCATCTCACACATTGTGTGAAATTGTCAGCTACTTCAGCCTTGGGATCTCAACCATGTGGTAAACGTATTGCTACGGATAACCCACCATAGGAAAGAGACTCCTTAATCCTCTCGGTGTTTCAACCTTCGTTGGTTACCCATCTTTATGGTGTGACCAAGAGTTCCTCCTTCACTACGGTGTTCCAACATTTCGTGGTTAACCATCTTCTGTCATGAAGTAACATTCCTATATTTGACAAAGTTCTCGACAAACTTTGACGGAATGAAAGTTCCTTCATCTTCCGTGTCCACTCCGAGGAGTGAACATGATCCTGTATCAAATTCTCTCCGACGCACGATTACAGTGTTTTCTCGTGTTTTCCCTCGTCTGTGGATATTATGTTTTGGTATCCAAGACCATTATCTCCATCTTGGTATTCTGCTTGAAGAAAACTCGATGTCAAAAGTTGTTCAACCTTTCTTCTCTAAAAGGATTTAAAGTTGTATGCAAAGCTCATATTCTAAATCCTTTCAAGAACCATCGTCCACAAACTTGAAAACTTCTCTTATTTCCTCTGTTACCTTGATGTGTTTCATGCCGATAACTCAAAATTTCTTTATGAACATTCTTATCATGAGTTAACCATGAGATACTCGATCTTCGTGAAGATCAAATCTTAAGAGTTTTTCCCTCTTACCTAAAGTGTAGCCGCTGCAGATCTTCGCAAGTGCTACGGATCAACCTCTTCAAGAAGAGAACCGTACGGTTCGAGAAGGTCTTACAAAACCGGTGTTTCTTCTTTCTTCTCCTTCGAGAATCTCGGGACGAGATTCTTGTAAGGGGGTAGATTTGTAACATCCCTGTTTGGATACAACAGGGTTTGTTGTGTTGTGTTCATATCATGCATGCATGAAACAAAAATTTAAATCATGTTTTAACCAATTTAAATTGTGAATTTAAATGGTTTCAGAAAGTCTCACAAAAAGTACTTAATTTGGTTTCCAAAATTTTGTATTGGAAATATTTCAAGTACACCAAAGAAACACATGGTGTTGTTGGAAATTTTACAAGCTTTCCAAATATAATTTTTGCCAAATTTTGTCTTTTCAAAAATGGCCCCAAAACCTGTGTTTCATTTCTGTTTTTAAAGGGAGAGGGGCCTCTCTGTAATTTCACAAAGCTTTCAGGGGGTTTTGCGAAAATCGTTTATTTCTTTCTTCTTCCTCACCGGACAGAAGGCCTCACCTGCGTGTCAACGCCACCGCAACCCATCGCCACCTCCTGGTTGGCTTTCCTCTGCAGATAGGACTCCAGGGAGAGTGCCGTAGTCCTCTCCATCTCCCCCATTCGAACCCCCTCTCTCTCTGTTTGTTCTGCTCACCGAACCCGAACCCTAGCTCCGGCCATCTTCTTCACGCCGTCGTCTCCGGCCATCCCCGGAGCTTTTGAAGCCACCACCAGCCCCGCCATCCCCTCCTCTACCTCTGAGCCGAACGCCGCTTCCCGGGACGGCTGAAATCGCCGGAATCGCGTCATCTTCTCCAAGTCCGGCCGCCGGCTTTCTCCTCACGCCGCGGCGGATTCCTGCCGTCCCTGCCCCCTCCGACCACGCCTTTGGCTTCACAGCGGTGCGGTGAGCCTCCCCATGCCCTCCATATCCCTTCTCTCCCTCTGGTTCATCTGGGCGCCTTGCTCCGGCGTCCGCCGCCGCGGGAGGTTGTCGCCGGCGGTCTCCGGTGACCGTTTGGCCATTCCGCTACCTCCCGTACGTTTGCCTTCACCTCCTCTAGCTCTTGGAGCAGTCCATTCGGTGAAATTCTCGATCGATTGTTCAATTGCATGCTCACAGAGAGGATTCATCCCGTGTGATGTCACAATGACCTCACGATGACATCATAACTCCCCATTGTGGTAATTTCAGGAATTTCAGAAAAGGAAATAAAATTGGATAATTAATAATTTCTGTTTTATAAATCAGAAAAATGTGTTCAATATACCAAAATGTTCAGAAAAGTATAATCTCTCTGTTTATGTAATTTTCATATATGTTTGACAAAGTTGAATTTTGGACATTATTTGAATTTGTTTAATTCATTTAAAAATGGAAAAATAAGTTTTTATTCAATAAAATTAGAAAATTAAAATTTATATACCATTTTGCTCAAAATGACAAATGCAACCTAGTTATGATGTTTTCAAACCCATTTGAGCAATTAAAATGGTACACTCTCTCAAGATCGCCCGAAACCCCCTCCGGGGTGTATTTCGGGTTAATTTCAGTAAAATTGCATAATTGCCATACGAACCCTAGCAACCCAACGAAATGTACAGGCCTTTATTTCAATGCATTAACTTGCTCATGCATACATATTGCGCATTGCATCGATGCCATGTGTTGATTGTTGTTTTTCTTGTTTCGGTGTTTGTTCCCCCCCTCGGTAGAACGTGACTCCGAAGAGAAGGCCAACAACTCCAATGGCGAATACTTGATCCTAACCGACAAGTCAAGCACTTATTCCTGAAGACGTTATCTGGTTTTCTTGAAGCAAGGCAAGCATAACCTCTTATCTGCCCATATATGTTTTCGAAAGACTTTTGATTCTCGTACATTGCACTCGATTCCAATATATCTTGAGTCAATAGATAGAGTTATCCTATTTATTTGCATAACCCAGATATCATGATTCAATTCTCCTAGCAGACATAGGATTTGTTTGTGTGTATCGCCAGAGCCTCAAATATGCCATGCTTAGTCATACATGTCTGTTGATCTCTGCTCCATCCGGTTGATGAATCAGAGCCGCGAATGAATCTAGTATGATAGTATGCTGTGGAAAGTTAAGAGATCTTGTTTAATATGATTTAAAGGTGTGGATGACGAGACCACAGAGGGTCTGTGGTGGTTGTCTCGTTCATGCCCCTAGGAGCGAGTTCTCGTCTTCGAGCCAAGACTGAGCGTGCATCCACACGGGGATTGGATTCCCCTCGATCTCAACTTGCCTAGTTTGTTCCATGAGTTGCCTAGTTCGGGCTTTCCATTTGGATTTGCGGGGATATCAAAACACTTTCAAAACTAGGACGTGGTGGTGTATCGACGCTCTGCGGGTAGGTAACCGTCGAGCATTGCGCACAACGATAGAGACCCGGCAGGAGATGGCCACTCCCTATTGGCGGTCCATCTCTACTCGGAGCGACTCATGGAATAGGCGAAGCAAGGGAAAGGTCGTGGTCAACCTCCCTCTTCCGGCACTTCCCGGACTAGTGCTACCACCGGTGGCATTAAGAGTTGGTTGATACGTGTGGTTAAAGTTGTACACCCCTGCAGGGTTAAATCTTTTCGAAAAGTCGTGTCCGCGGTTAAGGACGACTTGGTGACGGATTCTGTGATCATAGACAACTTAAACAAAATGATTAAAACTTGCTGATAACGAATGAAGGATGCCTCCTCGGAGATGCTGAGAGGGGTTACCTTGTAGTTTGAATTACCGGAACAACTGGAGGTGGTGATCTTTGAAGCACGAGGTGCTGATATGGTTTGGTGGTATAAAAAGATGATGATATCCGTAGTTGAGTACCTTTCTTATCTGTTTTCAAAATACTCCATGAGACGTGCTATTCCTTCCTCAACTTGGAAAACAAAGATGGCTTTACGCAAAACAACCTTCATAACTCTTTCTAAAAGAAGCAGATATATAATAGGTTAACTAAGTCTTGTTGAGTACCTCCCGTACTCATGTTTGCTTCAACTTGGTTCAGGTGGAGTTCCTCAGTTCGGTGGTATTTCGACGTGGACATCGACGAGTAGTTCGGGGTTCCCAGGTAGCAGCCTGGAATCTATGGGCTGGGACGTCGCCTTATGTTGCGGCCTCTTAGGCCTTTTTGGTTCTTGTTGATTAGCAACATAACTTGCTTTCCGTTGTCTGATGTAATGTTGGGTCGTGTGACCTCTGTTTGTAAAGCTATACTCTAGTAACATCTGTTTAATAAAGGTTCATGTTTAGAGTACTGCTTTGATCGGTTGTTGGTTTCGAGCCCGTTGTTATACATTTTTGGCTATGCCTGCATAGTTGTCGCAGTCGAGGAGTTGTGGAGCCGATGATCCATTTCCGAGCCCGCCTGTCGATGTGACCGGCCTGGGGCGAGGTAACCCCAGTAACCCTCGATTGTTGTTGCACTTTCTGGACACATAGCAGCTCTGTATAACTTTGGTCTTGTTCCTTCAGTTTCATCCGACTCGTGGACGCTTGGGTATGCATAATTGGTTATGACTAGCATGGATACAAGGAGTAGTAGACCGGGGATCCGGACTACGTGCCGATGAATCCGGTCTGCCTGCCGTTGTTTGTTGCGGTCGGGGCTGGTAACCCTGAAGCCCTTGTGAGTCCATGGCTAGGAACATATAACAATATGTATATCTCTGGGTCCGGGGTCCGACACAAAGTGAAAACAAAAATAAAATATTCTCCAAGTAAAGCACATAAAATGTGACCGGATAAAAATATAGTTTCACTAGAAGTGACGTGATAATTTGTTGATGAAGAAGGGAATGCCTTGGGCATCCCCAAGCTTAGATGCTTGAGTCTTCTTGGAATTTGATGGGATGTACCACCGGGGCATCCCCAAGCTTAGGCTCTTCACTCTTCTTGATCATGTCATATCATCCTCTTCTCTTGACCCCTTGAAAACTTCCTTCACACCAAACTTCTCTCAATCTTCATTAGCAACGTTAGTGCAATCGAAATAATAAATTCACATGGTTCAGTTTCAACACAATACTAACACTCATAAATACATTAGATACTGTCACAACTTCTTTTAAAACTCTTTTTCTCAAAAGAACACCAAAAGAAAGAGATTAAGATGCAAATACAATTGTTGGCAGAAATCTGTCAAAACAGAACAACAGGTAAAGATGATTTTTTTCGAAAATATTCTGTTGGTCAAATAAAAAATGTAACCTAAGAAAAGTTGCGTATATAGCCCAGGATTACGCACACAAAAACTCAGGTCATTTTGAATTTTCTGTGATTTTATATGAATTTAACAGTGGACAGCAGAAATCTGTTTCCAGCACAGAAATCCGAAATATAGCCTTAACTTTCCACTAGAGGCTTTACTTGGCTCAACAAAGAAACAAAATAAAATATACAACGGGGTTGCTAAGTAAATAGACAACACCCAGGTGCAAAGCACAAAAAAGAAAACAAAGGAAAACGGGTTGAAAACAGAGAAATAAAACGGGTTGTCTCCCAGTAGCGCTTTTCTTTAACGCCTGTCAGCTAGGCACAATGATTTTTAAAAGATGCTCACATAAGAATAAGAGTCTAAGAACAATAAGAGAGCATCAAGGAGAAAATATAAAACACATTTAAGTCTAACCGACTTCCTATAGAAAATAATCTTGTAGAGAAACAAGTCAACGAAGCACAAACTGAGTAGCATAGGAAGACAAAATAAGTGCAACTTCAAAAATTTCAACATAAAGAGGGGAAACTTAATATTGTTGAGATGCATAAAACCATGTTTCCCTCTCTCATAATAACTTTCAGTAGCATCATGAATAAAATTAACAATATAACTATCACATAAAACATTCTTATCATGAGCCACATGCATAAAAGAATTAATACTCTCCACATAAGCATAGTCATTCTTATTAGTAGTAGTGGGAGCAAATTCAACAAAATATATATCATTATAATTCTCATCACCATAAACATCAAATTTAGGAGGCATATTGTAATCATAATTAATTTTCCCCTCAATAGTAGGTGGACTGAAAATAGCATGTTCATCATTGTAAACATCATATATAGAAGGCATATCATGATCACAATAAAATTTATCATTCATAGTAGGTGGAATTAGAATACCACAATCATTATAATCATCATATATTGGAGGCAAAGTATCATCAAAGAAAATTTCCTCCTCAAAACTTGGGGGACTAAAAATATCATATTCATCAAAACTAGCTTCCCCAAACTTAGAATTTTCCATAGCATTAGAAATAATGGTGTTTAAAGAGTTCATACTAAAAACATTGCTATTAGCATGGAAATAAAGCTCCATAGGTTTTTTAATTTTATCTTCAAACACTTCATGTCCTAACTCAAGATAAATATTATAAAGCTCTCTCATTTTTGTTGTTGTTTTCCATTTAAGCATAAATATAAAAACAAGTAACAAGTAAAAATAAGCCTAACTAGTGAAATTAAAATCAAGAAACAAAAAGATATAATTGTAGAATCTAAAGGAAATAACTTCGAGTACTCACACCCGAGGATGTGAGAACATTTTACCTTACCTCCCCGGCAACGGCGCCAGAAAATAGCTTGATGTCTACGCACGCTTCTATTCTTGTAGACAGTGCTGGGCCTCCAAGTGCAAAGGTTTGTAGAACAGCAGCAAGTTTCCCTTAAGTGGATTACCCAAGGTTTATCGAACTCGGGGAGGTAGAGGTCAAAGATATCCCTCTCAAGCAACCCTGCAATCAAGATATAAGAAGTCTCTTGTCTCCCCAACACACCCAATACACTTGTCAGGTATATAGGTGCACTAGTTCGGCGAAGAGAGAGTAAAATGCAAGTAATATGGATGATAATAAGTGATAATAGCAATCTGAAATAAAAAATGGTAGCAAGCAAACATGTAGCAGAACAGGCGGAAAATGGTGTTTTAATGCTTGGAAATAAGGCCTAGGGCTCCTACTTTCACTATTGGACACTCTCAACAATGATCACATAATTGAATGCATAAATATCTTCTCTTCACTATGCTACTCTTAACTCTCTCCGGTTGGATAACGAACACTAATCATTGCGTACGGCTGTAACAACACTCCTCAAGTTTGTATTCCCATGTCTAGTTAACCCCACGCTTTCACTATGAGCGCCCTAGAAGGTACTAAGAAAACTCCACAATTCATAGAGGAGACACACACGACGTGCACACTGTCACCTTCACACCATGATCAAAGTGACTCCAAAGTTCATATTAAAAAAGCACTTGTGTAGCAAAAGATGAAGAGTAACATCTACGAATTCAAATATATTACAAAGCTCATGACACATATAGATCACACCATGTGAGAGAGAGATGAACCACATATCTACCGGTAGATCCCTCAGCCCCGGGGAAGAACTACTCCCTCCTCGTCATAGGAGACATCAACGGAGATGGAAATGGCGGCGGAGTCGATGCAGATGGCTTCCGGGGGCACTTCCCCGTCCCGGCAGGGTGCCAGAACAGAGATATGTCCCCCCGAAACTTGTCGGCGGTGGTGGCGGAGCTACAGATGTATTTTGTGGAAAAGGTCGATTCTTTTAGGGTTTACACCTCGGGGAGTATATATAGGTGAAAGGGCAATGCCGGGGGGGTGGCCAGGGGGCCCACACCCCTAGGTGGCGCGGCCAGTGGGACCCACGCCACCCCATGGTGTGGCCACCCTGTGGCCCCCCCTCCGGGGCTCTTCCGGACTTCTGGATGCTTCCGGGACTTCTAAGACTTTTGGGCTTTGAATTTTCCAATTCCGAGAATATTTCCAGAACAAATTTTTCGAAACTAAAAACAACAGAAAACAGGGAACTGTCACTTGGCATCTTGTTAATACGTTAGTCCCGGAAAACGTGTAAAAATGCTATAAAGAAGGGAGAAAACATGTAGCAATTGGCATAATATCAACATGGAACATCAGAAATTAAATATACGTTGGAGACGTATCATCACTTTATGACCAGATTGTTATCATCCATTATATCACCTCTGATTATGATCCATATGATGTCTTGTGAGTAGTTCGTGTTGTTCTTGAGGACATGGGAGGTGTCAAGTTGTTAGTAGTGAAGTAATGTTGAATAATATTTAAGTTGTGGTGTTATTCTCCTAGTGGTGTCATGTGAACGTCGACTACACGATACTTCACCATTTACGGGCCTAGGGGGATGCATCGTGTATTTGGCTACTAATCATGGGGTTGCCGGAGTGACAAAAACCTAAACCCCCGTTAGAAAACCATTACACGAGGGAGCGTAGGATCCCGGAGTTTAAAGCTGTGGTTAGATTTATTTCTTAATTACTTTCTTGTAGTTGCGGATGCTTGCAAGGGGTATAATCACAAGTATGTATTAGTCTTGGATGGGACAGTACATTAGCATAGGTTCACCCACACAATACTTATCAAAACACCTAACATTATTCAACTGCATGGAACAAAAGCACTTGACAGAAACCTCCCGTGTGTCCTCGAGAACGTTTGTTAATCATAAGTAAACCCACCGGCTTGTCCTTTGCTGAAGAAAGGATTGGGCCACTTGCTGCAATTATTACTACTGCATTTTATTTACTCGCACTTTATTTATCTGCAATATCAAAAAACCCTACAAATCTATATTTCAGTATTTATAGTTATTCCTTCATTGAAAATGCTTGTCAACACCTTCTGCTCCTCGTTGGGTTCAACACTCTTATTTATCGAAAGTACTACGATACACCCCCTATACTTGTGGGTCATCAACTTTCTGGATGAAGTTGGCTGCTAGAAGCCGGAGAATCTCTGTATCAATGGCTCTTCGTCTTGGTGGATCCAAACAACGGAGTCCTTACTTCACAGGCTTGGATCCCCTTTTCACATTTAAGGAATTCTCGGCAAGTTCCCGAAGCACGCCTGACATATCCTATGGATGCCAGGCGAATATGTCCCCATTCTCACGGAGGAACTTTACGAGCTTGCTTTCCTTTTTGGGGTCCAGGTTGGCCCTAATTGTGATCTCCCTGGTGGGCTCATTGGGGTCCAGCCTAGAATTTTTGGTGTTCTGGGCACTGAAGGATTTCTTCTTCTTCAGTGTTGCCTCTTTGTCGGCAGACATTTCTTCGTGCTTCGTTTTTTCCTCCAGCTCCCATAGTTCTTCTTTGGCAATGGCAGTTTTGGCACATTCGGCATTCGCCAATTCGCACTCTTTTGCCAGCATGAAATCTCCACACACAGTGATGATGTTGCCTTTAGATCCTGGCATCTTCAGCTTGTTGTAGACATAGCACGGGCGCGCCATGAATTTGGCGAATGCCGGACACAGAAAAGAGCTTGATGTCTACTACACTTTACTACTCTTGTAGACTATGTTGGGCCTCTAAGTGCAGAGGTTTGTAGGACATTAGAAAATTTCCCTCAAGTGAGTAACCCAAGGTTTATCAGACTCAGGAAGGTATAGGTTGAATTTATCCCTCTCAATCAACCCTACAAATAAGATATAAGAAGTCTCTTGTGTCCCCAACACACCCAATACAATTTTCAGTTGTATAGGTGCACTAGTTAGGAGAAAACATGATAAAATATGGGTAATATGGATGGTAAAACAAGGTGTATTAAATCTGTAATAAAAATGGCAGCAAGAAAACAAGTAGTAAAACTCAAACAAAACGATATAGCAATGGTGAAAACAAGGCCTAGAGATCATACTTTCACTAGTGTTCACTCTCAACAACATTAACATAATTAAACATATAATACTTCCTCTAACAACATACATGAAAGACATAGGTCGGAAACTGTTCCTTGTGAATCAAATAGGATGGTAATTGCGTAGAGCTACACAAACACACCTCAAAGTTCACGTTCCCATCAAAGAACACCCCAAACCTGTCACTTTGGGCATCCAAAGATAGTACTAATAAACACCATAACATATCTCTTCAATAGTATCTTTCTAATCAATCCACAGCACCTGCACTGTCACCTTGGCACTATAGAGATTATAATAAACACAACCATCAAGAAACCTCATGATTCCAATTCAATCCAACACAGTAAGAAAAACTTCATGATAGGTATCCCTCTAATCCATGGTCCATAGAGTCAGACACGGCACCCGCACTGTCACCATGGCACCGCCGAACAAAGGTCATTCCGGAGAATGATACTAGATAAAACCAATTGAGCACATCGGAACCATTTCACAATGAAGGGGAAACATCATAGGTTCAACAATGATATAATAGCACATGATCACAATTAAGATCACATCATGAGAGAGAGAGAGAGAGTTAACCACATAGCTACTAGAATGAGCCCTCAGCCCCGAGGAAGGACTACTCCCGCATCATCATGGGAGGAAGCAACATCTATGAAGAGGCCTCTGGTCATGACTCCCCTCTTTGACAGGGTGCCAGAGGAGGGCCGCAGAAGCCCTAGATTGGACTTCCCAGGTGACGACGACTCTCTGTATGTTTCATGGAAAATAACTTCCCCCTTGATGTTTTTAGGGTGAAAGGCAATTTATAGGAAAAGGAGGGACAAGAGGCAGTGGCCAGCCTCCCAGGGAGCCACTAGGAGCGGCCAAGTAAGAGGCCGCGCCTGTTGCCCACCTGGTGGCCCCTAGCTCCCCTCTATCTCTCCTTTGGACTTTGTTTTCGTTTCAGGTTAAAAATGATCTTCGTGGAATTTCAGCCCTTTTCGATAATATTTCCTTAAGAACTTTTTTGAAATAGAAAAACAACATAAAACAACAACTGGACTAGGGCATCTTGTTAATAGGTTAGTCTATGAAAACATCCAGAAAACGAGGGAGAACGAAAGAAAACATGTGGAAACATAAGGTACTGGGTTGAAAACAAGCATGAAGCTACAAAAATTATAGATACGTTTGCGACGTATCATACGCCCGAGTATGGTGTGGTACACACTTAGGAACAGAACAACCTCAAAAGAGATTTTCTCCGTTCGGAAGTGTTTTTCTTCACCAAACGTGACGTCCAGGGATGTGGCCTGCCTCCCCGGGACTATTCCGTGGAACTTCACGTTGATATTGTTTAGTTGCTTCCTTGATAAGTGGAACTTCTCTAATGTACTTAAATTCAGGAGGTTTATGCTGGCACCACCATCCATGAGGACTTTGTGGTGCCTGGTATTTTCCACTATTGGGCTCACCACCAGAGCATGTGTTCCGGGGTCTGGGATGTATGGTGGGTGATCTGTGTGATCCCATGTTACGAGAGCTTCAGCATACTTTGGGAACTTGGGGCTTGCTGGAAGAACAACATTGATCTTCCTCCATGCAGTTTTCACCTTCTTGGCGGATGGTGTTGCCAAGAATGTGTGATTCACACTCTCACTCACTTTGGGGAACTTTGGTTCGCCTCTACTTTGTTGTTCCTGGATTTGGTTGTCCATGTCGGAGGCACTGTCTGCCTGTCCGTCTTTGGGCTTGGGTTTTGGTTGAACTTCCTCTTAAAGTTTCTCCCTTTGTACTCGTTATCAGATTCCCGCTCTCAATGCACTGTTGAGGCGACATTTCTGGTTTGTGTGGTTAGGCGTCCCGAATCTCGAGTGGTGGAGTCATGGCTCCAGTCTCACCCTATCCCAATCCATCTTCTTGATATCCCCATTGAAGTATGGCTCCTTAGACTTGCCTTTCCACTGCCTTCAATTGGGTTGCCCGCCTTTCCCAAAGGCGGTATTGACCTCCTTCTGTGGTTTTGGCGGATCCTGGTTAGACTTGCAGTCCGCCTTTGGCTGCCTTCGACTTTTTATATATTGGTCAAATTTTCCGCCATTTAGGTCGTTCGCCGCTGCGTGCTTGTTGGCGGTTGTCAACATGAATCCAAGGTCTGGGTGGTCGTACGATGTAATCATGAACTTGACCAACCCATTCATCGGGCCGTTGAGAAGCATGCATTGCTTGGAGGTCACTTACCCCCTCGCAACTATTCTTTAACGCGGTCCATCTTGAGATGTAATCCATGTTGGTTTCATTGTCGTACTAGACACAACTTTGCAGCTCATTGATTCTCTTGGGGCGTTTGTACATGCCCCGGAAGTACTGGGTGAACACCCGCGCTATATCTTCCCAACTATTTATGGACATTGCGGGAAGGCTTTCAATCCACGTTCTTTCTCCTTGGATTAGAATCAATGTAAGGACCCCCTAACCACTATTCAAGGACCTCCGATATGCATACATTCACGATCCCAGATCACACCAGTCGTGAACAACATGTCAAGTTGGCATTCAGATACAACCTCCATTACACGTTTACATAAAGGTCTTACAAAAGACACATGGTCACACAACCAAGTCTAACACAATTGCCATGCAGGGCAAGCACACAACACACACGGCGGAAGACAAAACACACACAACGTAGTAGAGCCCAAGTCACGCCTTAACCTACAGGCTGCTAACTGGGAGACAATCCTAGTTCGCAAGGCCATCAGTGTAGTACTCCTCTTCGTAGAACTCCTCCTGAGGCTCCTCCTCGAAGTCTGGCAAGTAAATACGAGGGATGAAACCAATATGAGTACGTTTGAATGTACTCAGCAAGACACCCATCATGTAGCTTACCAAATGCAAGTATGCTTATATGGTGTAGTAGGTAGGCTATACATAGGGTTTAATATCCATGATATATGAAAGATATATCATAGTTGATTTTAAAATCTATGTATCCTTGTTGAAGAAGACACTTCAAAAGAAAATAATATAGTTTTATTTCTCTTGTAGATATCACATGTACAAGAGGTTTTGTAAAAACTTTGTTAAAAGAAAGTTTTCTCTTTGCAAAACTTCTTGGAATCAACTTCCAGTTTTTGTTTGGAAAAGAAAGATTTTCTTTGCAAAACTTCTTGTAAAACAACTTATGGCTTTTCTTCAACGGTACCTCCACGGTACAAAGTTTCTCCCTTTCAGCACTTCTCAGGTTCAACTCCTCTTTCAAAAACATCCCTTTTGAAAATATTGACACAATGCTAGCTACATGGACATTCAACTGTCCATATCCGAGGACGCGGCTATTCAGAATAGTTTGACTCTGCAGAGGTGTACACAATCCACCAGATTCAGTACATACGCCGTGAACAACCATGGACTGTAACAACAGTATGTAAACATCAGATAAACGATCCTAACCATCCACTATGTTCAAGCTAGAATATGCCTATCTCGTCAGTTGAGTGTAATCTCCCAGGCAACAGGTCCCACCTCGCCAAGACAGGAGACTCTACTGTCGCACCCCGAGGATAACTTAATCCCTCATCGTGTATGTCCCGTATTCCCCTCCTAGCGACATTTCCCTTATAGAAAATTGAGATAGACACACACTAACAAAAGCAAACTTCAAGTTAAGCCCCGTTCCTATGTGGAGGTAGAGTGGCAGTACGGTAAAGGTTATTCGGCGAAGACTAGGTTATGTGTCATTTTTGTAGAAAACACCTTTTTCTCAAAAAATGACCACTTCAACATTCCTCCGGTGGATAAAGCCCAGCCTTTCCACCAGGTTTTCCATAAAGGCTTTGTTTTGCAAAAACATATTTTTAGGGTGTCCACTTAGGGACTTATACTTTTGGATGGTAAGAAATACCATATGGTGGCTATGGGCTTGGTAACACCAACTATCAACTACTGGCATAATATATAATATTAATAGTAGTAGTCACTCAAAAAAATAGTTTTTGGTAATCAAAGTTTTTGTAAAACTTTCAGAAGTAAAACATGCATGATAGATAATGATAAGTGTAGTAACAACAAGCATCGGGATGGCTTGCCTTAAAATCTTTGTGTCCCTGGCCTTGAAGTACCTTGAACTTGACACACAACTCTACAACTCCTTCTTCTTTGTTTTTTGAAGCCGTAAAAGAATAAAAGACACACACTCAGAACCAATGAAGGCAATCAAATAAACAGAGCAGTACATACAACAAGCACTTATACTAGCGCAAAACACTCAGAAAGTTATCGAGAGAACTATCTCACAAACTCTCTGGGTACAAAACTATCGTCAGAAATACATATGGTTGAGAAACCATATTCCACATCTCAAATATCATAGGTTGAGTGGGTGTATCACTCTTATACCAAGATATTTAATAAGCTAAAAATATAGCTTGTGGTCACAAGGGTGAGGCTACTAAGGTACTCATAATAATCAAAGCAATACCAATCATCAAGGCAATACCCATGGCAGTGGGTATTAACAACAACACAAGCAATGAACCCAAACAAGTTTACCACTAACCTTAAGCATAGATAACAAGGTACTACTAAACACAATAATAAAACTATTACCAAACTTATGCTAAGGTAAACACTCAGACAATTCCAAACAGCAAAGTAAACAAAACACAGATGAATCAGCTAGTTACTGATTATGCTTATGTCTACACAAAAGCTAAGGAATCACTCAATCATGAAAGTAACCAAACAAACCAGTGGCTCAATCTATTGTAACAAGTCATAATACACACTCTAAAACATAATAACAACAAGAGACATTACACCTAGCAAAATAACATAATAACAGGAGTCAACTATTAGCATACTAGTATGAAAATTCTACACAAGCATGCCATAAGAAATAATTGCATTCTACAACCCATCAACACACAAAAACTACAATATATATGCCACAATAATAGAAGTGAAAACATCCTAAACATTCTAGGACAATCATACACCCATAAAAATAGGAGGACAAAAATAATGGAGCAAACTCAAAATCTAGTGGGACACTAATGCAACACTAGAGGAGCAAACAACACTACAAGGATGCATTTTCCTAAACAAGAATTACATGAATATAAATACCTACTAACAGCACATACACCTTACACATGCTAGTGAGCAAATATACTGCAATAATTCTATGAAAACAACCGCTCATACTAGTGAAAACAACATAGTTAAATAAATCAGTCAAGGTTACACATGCTCTCCTATAAACTAATGTGCAAGCTAAAAGAGGTGATACCATCACCACATGAGTACCAAAATGGTACTGGATCCAACATAACCACAACAAAAATCTAGGTACTAAATATAGCAAGACTAGCTCACAAAATCTATTCCACAAAAATATTAGAAAACAATAAGAGACTATTTCTATTTCTATTTGTTTTCCAAACATGCACACACTTCCTAACATACTAGTACTGCAAGAAAACAACCTAATAACAGATATAAACACATCTACACAAGCTTGAAAACAAGTTTCTAACAAACAAACATTTATTCACAAACAAACACACAAGATTTAAAATAAACAGAAAAGGTGTTGTTTCTAGAAATGCACACCAAACATAATCTAGAGCTCTAAAAATTATGCAAATCTAGTATTACATAGATCTAACCACACACAAGCTCATACAATTGTATCCACATCAAAAATCATTTTTAAACTCTCACTAAAAATCCTAGAAGTGTCTACTGGCCTTTTACCAAAATGGATGGCATTTCAAAATGGTAACTCCCCTTGATGCAAGGTCAAGTCTCACTGATAGATATATCCATGTTCTACTCAAAAAATTTTGGTTTCCAAGATTTGGACACTTAAAGCACAAGTTATGATCAAAATAGTGAAATAGAGTGCTTCTGCCATTTTTCTTAGTTATCCTTAAATATAGCACAAAACATATTTCTTTAAGTTGGAGGTCGTTAATAAATAGTAGATCCATCTCTGTGATTTTTGGTGAGGCAATTTTTACTCGTTTTCATTTTCATTTCGATTTAAACTAACAAGCTAGAAACAGATCTGCAGAGGAAAAAAATAAAATCAACCTGCACAGGGGTCAACGGGCCAGATCTGGAAGGAGGGTGGGCCGCGCAGAGCGAGGCCGGCCCACTGGGCGAGCGCGCGCGCCGAACCGGTATGCCGCCGTCCGATCGGCGATCTGCGGCTGAGATAAGATGGCGCTGGATTCAAAGGGATCCACCGGATGTGGATCCGATGGCCCCAAGGTGCCCACGTCGACGCGCGCCGGCGACGACTCCAGAACGCGACGGTGTCCGCCCCGGCCGCCATAGTTGGCCGGAGATCTTGCCGCCGGGGTCTATCGTGGTCTCCTGGATATGCATAAAACGCCGGAGGCTTCAAGGAGACGAGGCGGAGCCGGTATCTCCATCAGAGGCTGCGGGAAAAGATCGGAGCAGGATCTGCACCGGTTCATGGCGGCCGGCGAGCCGTGTCGCCGATGGCGGCTCCCATGCAGTGGATGGAAAGAGTAATTAGAGGGGGCACGAGACTCGCAGGAGATCAAGGAGGGTGGAGAACGAAGTGGCGCGACCGTATATAGCCCAAATCGGCGGCTCTACGGGGAGTTCGGCCGCGGCGACTCCGGTTCGATTCTGGCGATTTGAGGAGAAAGGCAGAGGGGTTTTGGGGCAGGGGGTCGATTAGGGTGTAGAGGAAGAGGGTTGGCAAGCTGATGCGCAAGGGGGAGGCTCGGGGTGATCTAGTCGCAGATCATGGTGCCTCGACGTCCATGGCAGCCACTGTGGCGCGGGCAAGCCAGCCAGAGAGGAAATCTTCGGGCGAGACCTTGCCAGGGAGGTGGAGCATGGTGAGAACATCTCACTAGCCAGAGGAGACGGCAGGAGAAGCACGGGGGCGTCGAAAACCAGTGGTGCCCACCCAGCACACGTAGGTGTTTGACATGAAATGGGGGGAGGAGAGGGACCAGGGAGGGAGGAACGGCATGGGTGAGATCGTGGGGAGCCAAGGACTCCAGAGATAAGGATGGGGGCGCAACAAGGCATGAGGAGGTGGTATGGGCTGTCATCCCATTCCATGCTTGATTTTCAAGCCATGTGGGTGATGTGGAAAGGTAGGGGAGCAGTGCAATGTTGTCCCAAGAAGTCAAGGGGGTGGGGCCAGATGACTAGGCACTCAAGGAATCCAAGATGGATAAAAAGGAGTGAAAAACATCCACCTAAGGATCTCTTTAGAATTTGGCCAGAAGGTGTTTGTGATTGTTTTCTCCAAAATCTTGAACACAACACATGCATGAAAATATGTCTAGGAGGTAGGAAATTAAAATTGGAGTATGGTAGTGGTGGTCTTCCACTTTTCTTAAATTGTTTTCTTTGAAAACTTTCAAATTTCCAAAAACTGTTGTTTCTGTTTTTGGATGTTTTCTCCATAATTTTTAATAGAAGATATTTTTGAAAACATGTTTAATGGATAGAGAATCAAAAATTGAGTCTAGGGGTGGTGGTCCCCTAATTTTCTGAAAATATTTATCTCACAAAATTTTGAAATTTCAAAAGGTGCTGAAACTGTTTTTGGATGTTTTCTTCAGAAAAATTAAAATGATAAGCAAATGTTTTTGGATAGCTAGGTCACATATGACCCTAGGAATGTTGGGGAGCTTCCCCAAATTTTTTAGAAATACTTTTATTAAAAAAACATTAAAAGTCCATTTCTGGCCTTTTGGAAAATACATTCAATAACTCGGAAGAATGTTTATAAATCAAGTATTTTTTAGTTGGGGTGAGAGGGTATATAATATTGATCACAAAGGTGATTTTTAATAAACAGCTCGTTTGGAAAATATTTGAGGTACCAAGTGTAAAAGGGTGATAACAAGAGTTTATTTAATAGGCCAAAACCCTGAGAGAAGAGTAATCACATGGTCATGGGAGGATAAATGGATCCCATGGATATGATGTATAAGTCATGAAGATGACAAGGGAAGGTTGATGGAGCTCAAAAAAATAGGAGTGATTTTTAGGAAGACTAACAAAAGGCGTCGTGATAACAAGGACATGGTCCTATTTGTTGGAATGTCCTCAAGAGGGCTTTCGAAGAAAATGTAAATGGGTCTAATATTCAATCCAAACATTAGGATAGGACTTATAGATATGTACCATTATATACATGATGGTGCATTGGTCAAAGATCAAGATATCTCCATTATGGCAGGAGGCCAAAAATAGAGAAGTTAAAGAGATCACAAGATTAGATGGAAATAGGATATAGCATGCTACTGATGTTTGGGCTTGTTATTTGTAGATCTCATTCATTTAAAAGAACTCACAATCATCCACAAACAGATATAAACACTTCGAGGCAAAAACAAGATCAGGTCACACCATAAGGACATAATAACAAGACTTAACAAGTTCACTCAAGCAAGAGAGTTCTTCAATTTAAATTCTTGGAGGTTTCCCTCAAGTGTTAAAGAAGGTTAGTGATCAAGCCAAACCATGACAGGAGGATTTTGTAAGGGAGGTTCAACTCCAAGCTTGTTATTCATGTAATCATTTTATTTTGGTTGTGCTCAAACACAAACACAAACACAAACACTCAAGGTCAAACAAGGCAAAGAGAGGTGAAACAAAATTAATAGTTAAGCATTTCAAAAAAAGTTTTTGTTGACCCTAATTTTTGAATCTCCAACAACTGTATTTTGTTGGTTTTCAAAAAGTGGGGTGTGACAATCAAGGGCAAGAAACACACTGCTTCTAGATTTGAGTCGCCATTGATTTTCACAACCATGTGATAGTCTGGCAACCACGTGTCTGGGCTGGTGTATTCGTCATAACGCTTGTGCGTTTCTCGGACTTTGGCGAATCCTGCTTGGAGCTCCAGATGTCGAATATTGTCGTCGAAACACTTTGGCCCTAGATAATTCGCATCTTCGGCCGCCTTAATCGCGTCCAGCGTTGCTCGAGCATTGGAGTGCATGGATTTGGAATGGTGTGAGCCGTTGTTTCTTGAGTGCTCGCGCCGGGGTTCGGTGTTCGCCTTTCCAATGTGAGCGTTCTGTGATCTGGGGGTCGTTCTGTTTCTATGCCTTCTCCCATTTTCGCGTGGTGGCGATCGTGAATGCTCTCGTCTGTGATTGTTGGTTGATCTTCCGCGTCCTCCATTGGTGTTTGCCGAAGGTGGCGCATCATCCCTGTTTCTGGCGGCACGGGATTGATGAGGAAGTTCCTCCTTCCGAGGAGCTGGGTCTTTTTTCCCGCTTTTACCCTCGTGCTTTTCGTGGCTAGACCCCGTTTTTGACACTTCACCGTCTTTTTGTACCTTAGGCATTTCTTTTGGGGCTTTGGTAGCACTAGGGGCAATGGGTGTTGTCTGGGTTCTGCACAGCTGGGAATCTTTGAACAGCTTTCGGGGGCGTGTTTCGTCGTTCTGCTGCTGGACCATTGCCTGATGCAGTAGTACGTTCCCATACTTTAGCTTCTTATCCGGCGTGTAGCGGCCATCATTTAAGATATCGTATGCTACTACCGCGTTTACCGCTGGGGTTCCGGAAACGGGTTCCCCTTTCGTGTTTTTGCGGGTTGCTTCCTTCATCCAGTCGGTGGCTAATATATGACGATGAGCTGCATTTTCTGCATCCGGCTTTTCTTTGCCAATTTTTGCCTTGAGAGTGGATCGTGTGACCCGTCTCTCGTATTCTTCCACGGACGCATGTGCCTTGTCAATGGCTTCATGTGCTCTTTTCAGCTCCTTGCTCTTATTTTCCAAATAGTTAGTCTGTTTAAGCAACAACTGGCGCGTGGCTTCCAGGAACTCCAGGGGCTCGGATGGATCTACTGGGGTTCAGAGAAGCTCGTACTCATCCAGTTCATCTAAGGTTTCCAGGGGCGGTGTTTTTTTTTCTTCCCACCATTCTCCTTCGTCCCGCTAGGGCCACCTTCTTCCATCGCCTTTCCTTATAGATCTAGCTTTTTATGATTGACTGGAGGCTTTCTCTTTGGCGGATCCGCCTTCTAGGGAGGCAGCGGCGGTGATTTGGACTTTGCCTTCTTGAACCGTGTCTCCATCGAGGGCGGATCATCTTTTTTGCTATTCGGGATCGCGGTTGCCGCCTTTTCGAGGGCTTGCTCCTCCTTGGAGGGAGTGCGTTCATTCTATTCTGTTGGCTTGGTCTGCGCCGCCATGTAGACGTTGTTTGAGCATCCCGTGGCTTTCCGGACTTTTTTGGCAAAACATGTGCCATCATCATCGGAATCGCTTCCGGCTTCCGTGTCACCTTTGCCGTCAATGGCGGCAAGTATTGACTCAGGTCCAGAGCCTTCTTTCAAGGGCTCTGCTTGCACCATGCCCACGAACATAGATCTATTTGCTGGACGTTCTACATGAGACTTATCTACAGATCTGCATGGATGATGTGCGATTGTATTACCTTTGCTTATTGGGTGGTGGGCGGTAGGAAAAAATTTGCTCCCTCCGCGGAATCCCATCGTCTCCGCCGTTAGCCCAACGAAGATGTTGAAGGTGCCGATCGGGACGACGTAGGAGCAGACGAGGTGGTTGCGCGCCAGCATTACCGTGGCGCCGTTGACGAGGTAGCCTTTGTACAGTCCCAGGATGGCGGTTCCGACAGCGATCGTGTCGCCGACGCCGCCCAGGAGCCCCGCCCGGAAGATCACCTTGGACGTCGCTGGCCCCATGGTGGGCGCCAAATTATGAGTTCCCGGAGTAGGTTTCCCAGATAGGGATGCCATATCCGCAAGGAAGAACGTGGGGGGAGGGGGCGAACGTGGGGAGCATTGAAGACGAGGACACGATGGTTTACACAGGTTCAGGTTAGCCGAATGGCTCCCTACTTTCTGCAAGATCAACTATGGCGGCGGATTGCCGAACACAGGTTACAAGTACTTAGGCTATACCGAGTCTGCCTTAGGGTTTATCTCGCCCGGCTTTATATAGACATCCGGATCGAGTCTTACGGGCGATATCATCCGTTCACATAGCTAAAAGTACAATCTATTGTCATCCGGGTTCTGAGACCTGATGGGCTTGTGGCCGCCGTCCTGGATGCAGACATGCGCTTCGTTCCACTTGGGCCTGCGGCTTTGGGTCTGCCCTTCTGATCCGGCCTTCTGAATGCCGGGCATTCTGGATATCCCCGACACCCCAGGCGGCCCCAAACCCGCCCCACGTATGGGCTGGGTTTGGGATTCCGTGGACAGCCCGGACAGTTGGGCTCGGTTTGGCGTGCGTGGCTGGATGGATGATTTTGTCTCAAGCTGTGTGTAGCCTTTCTGTCCGGACGTTTGAGCCCGGAATGGAGGTCGCGGGTGGAGTTGCTCTAGGAGTAAAACTAGCCCAGCCGGATTAGATACTCTTACTTCGGCAGCCTGTTATTTTTTTCCCCAGGGTCATATTCGTTCTGCTTTCGAGAGCCTATACACTTTGCCTCCTCCAAAATTCCGTGACCAGATGTTGCGTGCCTACCTAACAACCTTTCTGAACAAACCTCTGCATTTAACCCTGCGGCTGTCCACATAACACCACGGTACTAACAGCGACCCAGAAAAATTAAAAGTAGCAGTAGTAGTACCGAGAGCGACGGTTTGAAAAGAAAACACCAGCGGAGTACCTCACATTAGTAAGAGTCTCGTTTCAAAAAAACGTAAGAGTCTGAAAAACGGAAAATGGCAGGTGTCGCTTGCCTTGAACCGTCGTCGCAAGAGGCGAGAGGATCCATGGCGACTGCGACGCGTGTGACACGGATCCTGCAAACTGCGAGGACCGCGAAAGGGGAGGGGAGAAAAAAGATCTAGTCTCAATAATTCGATGTCGTACTACCAGCTCGTAGCGTAGCGCAAGATTCCCCTCCATTATTGGCCCTGTCGACCTCTCCGGCGCTTCGTGGCTCGTCAGAAGGAACCATGGTTTTGGACAGGAATGTAGACACCAAGATTAGTCTTAGCATGGCGCGTCTGCTGCATGTCACGCGTTGCTGCCTGGTTCCCGATGCTTCTCGAACCTTTTTTTTTTTCTTACACGTCTTGCGTCTCCTTGCGACGTGGCGTTGGCTAGCGCCGGCCTGTCTACTCCAAAATTCTCAAGCGGAATACTCTGCACCGAGTGTCACACCGCCTTACGGCAGCATGGCGTGACAGAGCTCGATTCCGGACGTCCCCCGCGCCCTGGATGCATCGGTCGTTTTCCCAGTCCCTTTCATTCTCCTCCATCGATTCTTCTTCTTCTCCTCATCATAAAAAAAAAGTCGATTCTTCTTCTAGGCGACACGAGAGATCCGCCGCAATGAATTCAGAAAACGAAACGCCTGCGCCCACAAGGCCACAACTCCTCTCTCTCTCCGGCCGATCTGCCCTTCACGATCGCCGAAATATCTGGGAGCACCACCGATGGGAACGCGTGCGCGCGCTTGTTCTAGCACTAGCTCGCGCTCTCGATTTGGACCGGACCGACGGGAATTATTGCAGCGAGCGCGGACGGAGGAGCGATCGGCATCGGATCCGGACGTGTGTTTCCGGCGGTGGCGGCACCGGTCACGTCGGTTGCCGGAAAGCGCTGGTTGCTTGCGCGCGCGGAAAGGAGAAAGCTCGGCCGCACCCGCGCCAACATCACCTCTCTTGTTTCGTAAGGCTACCACGAGCCTAGCTGTACTAGGCGATCGACAGGGCTGATTGGTTTGGGCTATGTGGATGGGTTTCTTGTTAGGCTGGACTTCCGCGAAGTAGCCGTTGCTACACCACTAATAATCTCGGTGCTGCTGCGTCTGCGTGCTACGAACCACTCACCACCATCGACTCCTTTTTTGGCCACGCAGCACTCACCAGTCACCAGCATCAACTCCGGCTTCTATTTTTTTCCTTCTTATGATTAAGATGGCCCTCTTAAATCTACTCACTCGATGGATCCCCTAATGATGGCACGGAAATGTCGACCCCAAAAGTCTTTCTAGCACCGGATATTTGTTATGTCAGCGAGCGTCCGTCTAATTGAGTGGTACAAAAATCGCCCCGCGTCCGTCCAGTTGAGTGGGACAAAAATCGCCCCCCTTCATCTCGGTCATATCTTCATAAAACATGAACCAACGCAACATATTGCACCGTGTAGTAATTTTTTGTAATATCGCAACATATTTGCACTATTTTATCCACGATGTGTCAAAAACTGTATAAAAACGTCACATCATTTCGAAACCACCAATACACCCAAAAAAAAAACTTGAGTATGCATATCCGTATGCAACATGTGAGGCCAACGTTTGCAACAACCCATAAAGACATTTGCAACATCGAAGCGACATTTGCTACAAACACTCATAATCGTCGCACCATATCGCCCGTCAATTCACAACAAACCGCACACAAGTTTGCCGGTTGTAAAAAGCACCCATGCATCATAAACCCTGTGTTGGAGCACCAACCTTGCCGTCCCAAGCTCGCTAACGAGGAAAATGACTAGCCCAGAGCGCCATATCCGGTGACCCCAACACCAACTACCCCAGAGCACCATATTCCGCAAGCTCGACGGCGTATGGACAACTCCATTTCCGATCTCCAAACCGACCTCAACCATTACATCATCCATGACAAGATTATCAGATTATGAAAGAAACACAATCGAGAAGATGGAGCAGCGAAGGAGTATTCTGGCGGAGAGGACTGAGAGAAGGGAAGGAGGGTGCATGAAGAGAGGTGTTGCCACGAGTTCGCAACGTCTTGTAGCGTCCACGGGGACGAATGGACTACATGGCCTTATCAATTCATTCATTTGGGGAAGGGGGATAAGAAAACGGGGCCATAGAGACACCTGATTGATCTACGAGGAGGGTGATGCAACAAATCATTTACTGCCAGCCAGATCAGGTCATTTACCTAGCATTTGTGTGTTCTAATATTGTTAAGTTGGATGTGCTACATGTAGTAATAGAAGGTGATTACACCGGTATGCAGCAGTGAATTTACTAGGTAGACTCTGTTAGGTTGGGGCCTATCCTCCATTTGTAACAAGAAACCATAAAATATTTATGCCTCAGCAAGGATTGATGATGAAAGTTCAGGCCTTGGTCGACCAAACCCACGTATGTGACAAAATAAGAGGATGAGTTGAAATTTTGTTAGCAAGGGAAGAAAACCCGTTTGAACAAAGAAATACCACTTGCTCGAGATGCTCTTGTACTACTTTTTTTTAAAGATAGAAGGCACAACTTTGAAATAACAAAGCTCAGAGTTTTACAATGGCAAATACATATGAAACAAGGTGTTGAGGAGAACCTCTAACAAAGCAGACCAAGGACAAGCTAAAAGGGAAAAAAGGGCTACACTACACCGAGCTCCAGGTCCTTGCGTAAAACAGCCAGCCAAGAGGCGGGATCGGGCCACCAGCGAAGACAACACCACAACTAGCGCAGAGCTTGACATCGAAGAGGGAAGCCGGAGACGAAAGGACGGAGCCTTCAGCAGACGTCGAGCACGAAGGAGCGGATGCCTAGCAGCACAGCGTCGAATAGAGACCACAACATCGGCAGCGGCGAGCACCAAACCCTTGCGTAGAATAGCCAGCCTCCCAAGTGGTGGGATCGGACAACACTAATAGCGGGACACCCCAAACCCCTTGCGTAAAATAGCCAGCCACCAAATGGGATGGGAAAGGACCACCGTGTCCGCCGGAAGTGCCTCCACCAAGGCACTGGAGCAAGACAACTTCACTTCATATCGTCGGATGTGAAAAGGAACCAGCTTTGCGCTCAAACAACCATGGCGAAGCGAGGAGACCCCGGCTCCAAGGAGGTCACGACGCAAAAGCGCCACCACCATCAGGTCAAAGACTCGGGTTTTTGCTAAAATTTGGGCTGGGCTTTTAGCCCATTAGACAATTTCTATTTAATCTCTAAGGCCCATGCGGCCATAACAAGTGGTGGGAGTTTAGTCCCATATTTCTAGTTGGGAGAGTTTTGCACCAGTTTATAAGGTGAGCTCTCTCCCCACTAGTGTGAGTTGGTATGAAGAGAGAGGAGTTGTGGAGGTGTTCCACACGCGCGCTCCTCCTCCTCCGCCCGCCTCGCCTCGTCACGACACGTCACGTGTGGTGACCCAACACACCACTGCATGTGTAGTGCGCAAGTCGGTGACATAATACTCACAGAAGGACTTATCCGTGAATATTACATCTCTTAGAGTGGTACAACAGAAACACAGCGGGTCCAAGCAAAGCTATAGGATACAAATTTCATTACAAAATCTTGAGAATCTCTTTGATGAATCAAGAAGATCTCATACAAATGAAACATCAGAAGAAGCAATTCCAAGATCCAAGCTGGAGAAGAACTCTAGCTCAGAACAAAATCTACTACGGCTGATGCCAGCCCTAATCTATGGCTTGTAATAGCTAATCCAAGAATGGACTCCACCTACACCTTGATAGCTTCTCCTCCATCAGTGTTGTTGATGACGATGCTTCACGATGACGACTTCCATCAGGCTTCAACTCTAAGTAGGGGGTCAAACGGGAACGAATGAGTAACGAGCGTTACTCAGCAAGTTCATGATATATAGTGTGTAGTTGGATGCACTAACCACAGCTTTAGACTCAAAAGATTCATAAGCTAATGCAAGGTTTGGTAAATCTTTCTTCAAGAGGTTGCTTTTAATTCCGAAAAAAACTATGCCCGCCAGACCATCACAGGAGCTAGAACTTCATGGAGTTGCCTTTCCTGTAGCGTTCGCAATTCCTTCCCGGAACAAGGGGTAACATGCCACATCCTTTTACACTCTGCAGAGGTGCTTTACTTTACCCATGGGCAACCAAGACCATGTTGCACAACCAGGCTCGAGATCCTGTCCACTCCCACTCAGGTGTGGGGCCCGGTTGTTGGTCCAAGTCAAACTGTGCTTCTCCGCACAACGCATGCCCACCCATTTCTGCCAGCAGGTTGAACGCCTAATTCCACCCCTCACGATGGATATCTACGCGCCCCTGGCAGACCATCATAGACCCGCAGAGTCCGTTGGAATTAAGGGATCCCACCCATGTGCATGTAGTCTCGCAAGACCTAAAGTGTACGTCTCTCGCAGCCTGTTGACATGCGAACGAGAAAAGATCACAGCTGACTTACTCCCCCCATAGAAGACCCATGGTCAACGCGGTATTTACGACGCACCGAGTTCTGACGGCATCTGTGATTAATTCCTAGGTAATAATTTCCCATGCAGATGGAACCTTCTTTTAACCTATTCATCTTACCATGATTCCATCCGCCCACCAAACAGAACACTACCACTCGGGTAGTCATTCAATTAGTCATATTATTATAAAAATAGGATCGTGCATTCTTTTGAGACTAGGTGGTAGTACAATAGAGTTTTTTTTGCAATTAGTTTGTTATGAAGTACTGCAAAGGATATGAGCAAGTGATGAACTTGCCTGCGATTGAAATAACCATAATAATTCATGTCTTCGGGTTCAAGGGTCTCGTAGGAAATCTCGACATCTAAAAGATAGCAAAGTAGTCCTGGTAAGGACTACAGAAGACAATGGCAAGATGATACATGCATAGAAATGAGATGCAACGTGAATTACCCTGGAAAATACCCCAGCTTACAAGTGTAAGCCACGTTTGATACGATATCTCAACCACACATGTTTTAGGTGAATTGTTTCATTACTTGAGGTGATGTGGTTATTACTTCTTTTAGAGTTACATGTGTTTCACTTTTACTTGGCAAACAATTTTTATCATATTTAAATAGAGGTTTTTATTACTTGGTTAGGTAACAGGACAACAACAAATGAAAAATAACTATTGAAAAGATAACAGACACAATTTATTTTATGTTCAATAGTATAGAGCTAATGACATCAAGTTTATTTGAAAATGAAGAATTAATACAACTAACTCTATAATCACAATACTTGCTAATAACTTGTGATGGTAGGTTTATTAGGTGTGAAAACATGAGGGTTTTATTAGTAAAGAAAATAATGATGTGGTAGTTGTTTCTGGTTATAAGGAATATTACAGAATTCAATTATACCTTTGGAAACAAGTTAATGAGTTGAACAAAATGTTTTATGATTGACATATTTGAATTGGAAATGCTTTGCTCTTTAATTTGATATATCATTTTTTGTTTTCTAAAAAATATTTGAATAAGTTATAAATTTATTAATTTTAAAAGAATTAAATGATTAGGCAAAACATTGCACACATAAAAAATTGGTCAAATGACTTTGAAAACATCATATATGAGTTGCATTTGTCATTTGGAGCATTTTGGTATATAACTTGTATTTTTCTGATTTTATGAATTATTTCTTATTTTTTTCAACTTTAAATGATTTAATTTAATTAAAGAAAATATTAATTTTTAAACTTTATCAAATATTTTTAAAAAGTTGATAATCATTTAGATTATATTTTTCTAATCAATTTAGTATATTAGTTATATATTTTTGATTAATAGAATTAAAGTTATTGGTTTATTACTTTATTTGATTTTCTGCCAATTTTAAAATGACAGGTGGGTCCCACCTGTCATATTTAGTTTTCAATAGAAACAAAAGAAAAATGACTAATGACGTTAGTGTGATGTCATGATGACATCACATGAACCCGATTTCTCACAGATGGATTCGATTCAGGCGTTTGAGTGCAAATTGGTGTGTGTGATGTGTTCCATTGGCTAGAGGAGTTCATTGCGAACTTAGGGGTGGCTGCGGCTTGACCATATGGTCGCCAGAGTCGCCGGTGGCAAGCAATGGCGCGGCAGCGAGGCCCGGCCAACGGCGAGTTGACGATTTCGTCGATGAAAAATCAAAGCAAAAGCACCACGAGGAGCATGTAGAGCTTGACGGCGACTCCAGGGAGGGTGTGAATCGACGGCGGCATCGGAATCCGGCCGACGGGAGGGCGAAAGGGAACAGCCAAATTCTCCGGCCTCCCGCCATCCCGGCAAATGAGACTCATCAAGGAGGTAGAGGAGATCCTTGCGCACCTGATGGTGGCCTCAGCTCGTCCCGGGGTGGTCGACGGCGACGGCGGAGGTCCGTACGGGTTAGGGTTAGGGTTTTCTTCGAGAAGAGGAACAAAGAGAGGGATTGCGAGCGAGTGAGGAGGTAGAGGAGAGACGCAGACGTATCTTGGGGCTTTATACCCACGGAACGACGGCGAGGAGGAGGTGTCAACGGCGTCGGAGGCGGTCGCACGCCTCTGGCCTTCTGGCCAGAGGTTGAAGAAGAAAGAAAAGAAATGGAGATTTGCAATAACCCCCTATAATTTTAGGATTTTGCATATTGGTCCTTCTGTTTAAAAGAAACATTGTTTTCAGCGCCTTTCTGTAAACATAAAAAAAAATCAGTTTTAGAATCCTTATTGAATTTCTAAGCTCACCATATTTTTATTTTTCAATTTTGAGCAAGATTTGAATTTTAGACTTAGGGTGCTAGATTAAGTGATTTTATTGTTTTCACTCTATTTAATTTATTAAATGTTTTAAAATTTATTTTAGGCATGATTATCACATTCACACAACACACATATGGTTCACCAAGTGGTGTGTTATAAGGGAATCATATTGAATACAATTCCTTATAGACAGTAATTTGGTATCACTACTAGGTATTTTTTTTATACACTGCTATGAAAATCATTTGTTATGGAATTTTATTCTATGTCACACCAAATGATTTTTTAAATGAGTGAAAGAACTTGTTTTTCTTTTATGTAACTTTGTTATTCTCCTGATTGAATCTCTTAGCAAGTTTGGTTGACATTTTACTTAGGTGTGTGTAAGAAAGGTTGCTGCTTTTAGTACTTGATTAAGTGAAAAACATGTATGATTTTGGGATCTTATTTTCTTGTTTTTCATATAGGTTCCAATATGGATATTATCCCATATTTGTTTTAGAACATGTCATCATTTAAATGTGGGTGTATGGTTGAATTCTTGTTGTTTTCCATTTGTGTTATGGATGAAAAAGATCTGGAAAACAAGGTAATTAATTTGTTTTCCCCTACCTCAACATATCACAAGACATGTGGATGCAAGGGCTTGTTATTATTTTCTCTCTTGCCAATTGTTTCCATTAAAGTGTTTTTTATTTGTTCCTCATCTATGATGAGTCTTGACAAGGCATTGATTATATTTTTCTCTAATATCACTTCATAATTCACTGGAGAATTTCTTATGCTAGGCTTCCTTGCTAAACTAGTGTTTCTCCTTGTTGGTTTCTGTTGCTTGATGTTCTTATCACTGGTTGCTACTTGTCTTCTGTTATCACCTTTGTCCAATGCAGGTAGGTTCATCTCTTGGTTTCCAACTTCAACTATCTCACCCTTGTGGCGAAAACAACCAGTTGTTCCGAGCAAAGATTTTACTTAGAGGTTTATAAAAGAATGAAGGTTCATTTTGTGACATCAAGTTACCATATGCATATAAGAAGAATTTTTTAACAAGTGGGCCAGACTTGCCTCCAAATTACTACTCATATACAATTGGATGAGATGTACTAGGTTGTATGATCTTATGTTTGTTTGTGTATAACACTCAATTGTTTGAGTATACAAAAGTGATCTGTTAACAAGGTGTACAACCTTGTTACCAAACTACTTCTATATAACACTAGCATTGGAATATCACACTATTTCAAGAGTGTTAATAAGATCAGATCAATATATAAGAGTTTCCAAGTACTCTTATGATAGATTGAGATAACACTTCTAGAACACTCTAAATAATCTTCTTGTAAATCTTCATGTGGTAGTTCCTCCTGTCTTGTGGTTTCTTCTCTTGCAAAATAACTTGGAGGAGATTGGGGAAACAAGATATAATGGTCTAGCCAACATATCAAGATCTAGATTAAGAGTTAGTTCATGCTTTTATTATCCTTACATATACTTCTTATTTTATTTCACATAAATATTTACTTGTTTCATACATGACTGGTTTTACTTAGATATCAATTCAATTTCTCTAATAGAAGTTATAACTTGTTGTTATTCTTTAGTTGTATCCATATATACCTTAGTTGTGGATTTGTTGAGTTTGAGTAGAGGTGTGGAATACTTATGGAATGATGACTTAATAGTAATTTGATCAAATGGTTCATTGATGTGTTGGGATTTCATATGCTCACTTGTATAAGATGATTGAAACAATGAACATGAGAAGGCTATTGGGGGTTAATGATTTAAGTCAGAGTTGTTTAGTTGTTTTTCTCAGGTGTCTTGATTTTACTTTCTATTCTTATTTTGTAAACATAATGCAGATATAGAGGTTTGGAAATATCATATGTGATGATCAAGATTTATCAATAGTTGAAGAAGATTTATTTCTTCTTGTAGGTACTTCTTTTATGATTGATGAGATATGTACATATTCGATAAATGTGTTAATACAATTATTATATCATTTCCCACTGGTGGGTTTTGAGTTAAGACTTGTGGGTATCATTTGGGTTATGTTAAACCTTTGTTATTTGATTGTGAGGGTGCACTTAATAGTTATGAGATAATTTATAAAGGTGTGGTGTGAATGGTTGATAACTTAGAGAGTTGTGGTTTTTAGAAGATCACATCTCTATTGATGAGATGGTTCAATCATGTATTAATCATTGGTGGAAGTATGATCATCAGATATGTGATTTGGATACTCACCCCTCTTTGAGTTCTAGATACCTAGTGAATTATCCCAAGTCCCTTAAAGACTTGTGGTTAAGATTGCTGAGAGTTTGTGTTTGATCATAACCAATTATGGTTTGTCTTATCAAATGATTTGGTTTCTTAAGATACTTGTTATAAAGATCATTCCAAATGTACTCTGGACTAGATGAACTAGACCTATTTCATCGTGTCAAGTGAAACTTTGGTCACTTTGCTTTGTTTAAACTTTCGCGCCAAAATTTTCCGTACTTTTAGATGCATGCTTTGCAAATGCACATATTAAATTTAGATCCTTATAACCTCCCAAACACTGGGATGTTACATCACGTCACGTCACGTCACGCCGCGCCGCGCCGCGGGTTGCGGGAATGAGCCGAGCCGATGCCTTTATTTTGGCAGTCGGAAACGGAAAGTCAATAGACACGCAAGCGCATTGATTAGGAGGCTCAGGCAGACACAACATGCACATCTCACATACTCTGCCTCTTTGCGCCGTTCCACCTCCTGTTGCTGCCGCCGGTGATCCCATCCCGTCTACCGCGTACACGGCCGACAGGAGAGCAGGCCTCCGAAACCCTGCCTCTCCAGATCCTGTACGGGAGAGAGGCGATTAGGTTTTTGGGGAGCGTCTCTTACGCGACTGCTCGCTGTTGTACGTCTACTTCGACTACTGCTGCATCACCATCATCGTCAACATGTCCACCGAAGCTGAACGTGTTGCTGCTGCCGCCGAGGTTGCCACTGCTGCCGCCGAGGCTGCCACTGCTGCTGCAGCCGCCACCGCCGCTGCAATCACAGCCGCGGCTGCCGCCTCTGCTACGGCTACTGCCAATTGGCCGACCGCAGGGTATAACACGTTTATCCATGTCCTTGTTATTTCCGTGTGTGCAATACTAGTAGTTTGCGTAGATGTATCTACTATCAATCTAGTATGCAGGAGCATGGTTAATTATCAGTATGTTTACGTCATGTTCATGGTTTATACTTGGATTAATTTAATCTGTAAATTGCCTGAATTCTTAACAGTTTTCACCCGGAGAATACACGAGGGAGGTAGGGTGAAACCACGGTGTCGCCCCCAAGAGGGACAGCGGCACCCACGAGCGTCATCGACACCGGCGTCAGAGACGACTTGAGCTTTCGCTCGGCTCCCCCCACCCATCCCACATTGTGGGCCACTCACTCCAGCCCCGCCGCGAGGGCAAGGATGCCATGCTTGGAAAAACGCCTCTAGATTTAAATCTTGGCGAGGACCAGCACAAGCACCAGACCTCGACAGGAATTCCCTACTCCGCCCTCCTTGCCGCCCTCACGGCAAAGGAGCACAGCCAACACCGCTGCCACGTGGCTCGTCAGAAAGCCTCACGGGCGTCTACCACCCAGGGTCGCCGCCCCGGCCTCCAAACTCCCCGGAGATGACAGGACAAAGAGCAACACCATGGAGTCCCGCCGGAGAATGGCCCCGGCCGCCACACCAACCAATTGCAGCACCGCCGAACATCCATGGCAAGGCCACCAGATCTGGTCGGCCGCGCACATGGGAAACAAGGGGACACGACGGCAAGGAACTTGCAATAGGGAGCTAGGGAAGGGAGAAGGGTGCAACGCCTGCTGGAGCACCGCGCCGACGGCGGGCGCCTTGGCCCGTGCCCTGCCAACCATCTCGTCCCGCTCAGATCCTCAAGAGCACGCCCCACCACTGTCCAGCCCCGCAGCTTGAAGTCCCGGCCACGGCTCTACAGAGAGCAAGGAGGTTGAAGGACGTCGGCGCAGCCACTCACGGCCAGGACCACGCACCACCAGCCAGCCGTCAAGATCGGTCGCGCCGGCCACTGAGAGAAGCACAACACTTGGAGATCGCCTCGCTTGCCCGATGGCCGTCTCTAGCGGCGGCGGAGGTGGAGGCTGGGTAGGATTCGCTCCACCCGAGTCGCCCCAAGAGAGGAGCGACGCGGGGGCTTTTTTGCTCTTGTACTACTAGCATATCATTGTGTGTATCCTGCCGACTTAATCACGGCGTTTTTTTTTCTTTCCTAGGACAACATCCCTCGACGCTATGTAAGGTGTGCGACTAGAATTTGGCTATGTGCATATAGTTTGATAAAGGAGCTAGGATAATACTCCCTCCGATCCATATTAATAGGTCCTCAAGTGGATGTATCTAGACATGTTTTAATGCTAGATACATCCACTTGAAGACCTATTAATATGGATCGGAGGGAGTACTTATTTGGCTATCTCGGCGACTCTATTTATGAGAACCCCAGATTTCTTTCCAATGTCAAGATTTTCGTTCTAATAAATTTTTTGACCGCAATAATTTCCAATGCTCTTGGTCACGCTGACGCGGTCTTTGCAATTGTGCCGACCATGTTACTTTTTGTACTCTTCGCCCACGTCGTCAGGGTCTGGAATGTATTCCACACCACCCCGACCCCTGTCATCATTTGAATAAGCTCATCATCACGTGTATAATAATGCACAAAACTCCCAGGGATCGCATCGGCGATCATTACATTTTCTTTCTCTAAAAAATACATTAAAAAAAGGTGATGGTTACATGTAGTGGGATGAATCCTGGCCGTCCAACATTGGCGACAGTGTCAGGCTTGACAGGTCAGTTCCTGGCTGGCTCCTGGCAGCACTGTTTGGCGGGACGCCGGCGGAAAAGCGCGCCCCGTCCGTCCAACGGTGGAAGTGAAGCGTGTGCACGTGTTGGCCACCGGGGAGAGCGATCTCGCTTGTTCTCTTGCAGGGGAAAGGACGGATCTCCCTTGAGCATCTCCGTCGACGATGCGTCGCCGAGGGCAGGAGACGACGGGATCTCGGGGGTGTTTTTCCTGGGGGAAATCTGGGATCTTTTCCGGTTGCCCCGCTGGGGAAAGCTTAGTGGTGGCCATTAACCAAAGAAAGAGCAGTGCTTTGTTTGTTTCTTCCGTTTGTTTTAGTGTACGTACAAACACCGCTGCCTGCTCTCTCTCTCTACACATGTGGCATCTGGGCAGTTGCTTCGCCTGCCACTGAGCCTTTTGTCCTCACTCTCCCGGCGCAGCGAGGGAAGCTGGCCTTCTCCTCCTCCTTTTTCTACCGCCAGCCAGGGCAGGCTATTTGAGCCGCCCAGCCTTGCTCACTTGTGATCTACCGCACCGGGGGACGCCGCTTCTTCGGCTCTGCTCCGCCTCTCCCCTTCCGCCCGCTTGGCTTTCCTTGTGAGGTACGCAGAGAGTTCTTCGTTCTATCCCGGGTCGTGGCGGCTGATTCGGTGCGGTGTGGTGTGGTACGGGGGTTAATCTTTGGTTTCGCGCGCAGCTGCAGGGATCGTTGAAGATGTCGGGCGCTGCTCTGGTCGCGATTGCGGCCTCCATCGGCAACCTGCTGCAGGGGTGGGACAATGCCACCATTGCAGGTAAACCTTCTGCTCTAGCCAGATTCATTGGTGTTTACTCAACATGTGCTAATTATCAGTTATCACTCTTCCCAACTGGGGTTATGCTTCTGCTAGATTCCTTGGACACTTAAGATTCTGTTGGTTCTCAGTACTAGTTCTGGGCCATCTAATTGGGCGCAGTTCGATCGAAAAAAACAACTTGGTGCTCTTCTAACCAAACAAAAAAAAAATTGTCAAGAAAATAGTTCTGAGTTTTGATATGAATAAAACCCTGGTTATCCCTGATCTCTGCTATTACTACTGAAGTCCCAAACGTGGAATCATGGTTATGTTCTGTCCAGAGATTAAAGTTTGCAATCCTTTGCTGTGATTTGATCCAACATATGGTGAACATTACTGCTACGACTCTCTTGAAGAAAGATTAACAAGGCACACTTTTCCTCTGCAGGTGCTGTCTTGTACATAAAGATGGAGTTCCAGCTAGAGAACAACCCTACCGTGGAGGGGCTGATCGTGGCCATGTCGCTCATCGGCGCGACCATCATCACCACATTCTCCGGACCGGTGTCCGACATGGTCGGCCGCCGCCCCATGCTCATCCTCTCCTCGATCCTCTACTTCCTCAGTGGCCTCATCATGCTATGGTCCCCGAACGTCTACGTGCTGCTCCTGGCGCGTCTCGTCGACGGGTTTGGCATCGGCTTGGCCGTCACGCTCGTGCCTCTGTACATCTCGGAGACCGCTCCCTCGGAGATCAGGGGGCGGCTCAACACGCTGCCGCAGTTCAGCGGGTCAGGAGGGATGTTCCTGTCATACTGCATGGTGTTTGGGATGTCGCTGCTGCCGTCGCCTGATTGGAGGATCATGCTTGGGGTTCTCTCGGTTCCCTCGCTGTTCTTCTTCGGGCTCACCGTGTTTTTCCTGCCGGAGTCGCCGAGATGGCTCGTCAGCAAGGGCCGGATGGCGGAGGCCAAGAAGGTGTTGCAAAGATTGCGTGGAAGGGAGGATGTCTCAGGTCTGTTAATACCGAAACCTTCATGTTCGTCTCACCTATATATAATTCTAGGCAGCCTAACTGATTTCTTGAAATTAGCTCCCTGATAATCTGATATTGAATTGGCGATTAATTTGAGATTTGATATTGAAGTGGCACAAAAGTTTCTTAGAAACAAAAATTTAATTTGTAATTGATGTTTCCACTTCACAGTGAAGGATACACCAAAGCATGTCAACATAGTGGTATATATATCTAGGCCTGCTTTGCTATTTGAAATTTTGAACAAATAATTTGGTTGACAAAGCTCAGATAAACTATGTAGGTTGGCTGGTAAACGGACACAAGTACACAACAAGAATTCTCTACGTTGCATTATCTGCTAATTTCAGTAATGTACTCAAGTTAGTTAATTTATTCTTTTAAGACTGTTTTTTTGGGGTATTCTTGAATTTCACAAATCAGTTTTTAATATATGTTGAAGGCATAAGCAGTTTGCAAGTTGTGTATCTATAGCCATTTTTTTTAATAGCTAAGTCTTGGGTGAGAACCTGATAATATGGCTATTCATTACTGGTCAAATTTCAACTGTTGGTTCAATCATAGTTAACATCAAAGGCATGCTCAGTAAAGTTGCTTTGTCGTTCCAAATGAAATTGTGCAGGAGAAATGGCTCTTCTTGTTGAAGGTTTGGACGTTGGTGGAGACACGTCAATTGAAGAGTACATCATTGGACCTAACGACCATGCCGACGATCATGTCGTTGATGGAGATAATGAGCAAATAACTCTTTATGGGCCTGAAGAGGGGCAATCATGGATTGCCCGACCTTCAAAAGGACCTAGCATGCTTGGAAGCGTGTTTTCTCTCGCATCTCGGGCTGGCAGCATGGTGAACCAGAGTGTGCCCCTTATGGATCCTCTGGTCACGCTTTTCGGGAGTGTTCATGAGAACATGCCTCAAGCTGGAGGAAGCATGCGGAGCACATTGTTTCCCAACTTTGGCAGCATGCTCAGTGTGGCAGATCAGCATCCAAAAGGTGAGCACTGGGACGAGGAGAACGTTCACAGGGACGACGATGAATATGCATCTGATGGTGCTGGAGGCGACTACGAAGACAATGTGCACAGTCCACTGCTGTCACGGCAGACCACAAACACGGATGGAAAGGACATTGGACACCATGGTCATCACGGAAGCACTTTGGGTATGAGAAGGCGAAGCATGTTGGGAGAGGGTGGGGAGGCGGTCAGCAGCACCGGTATTGGTGGGGGCTGGCAACTCGCATGGAAATGGTCAGAGCGACAAGGCGAGGATGGCAAGAAGGAAGGAGGCTTCAAGAGAATCTACTTGCACCAAGAGGGAGCGCCGGACTCGAGAAGGGGCTCTGTTGTTTCACTCCCTGGTGGGGGTGATGCCCCTGAAGGCAGTGGGTTTATACACGCTGCTGCTTTGGTAAGCCACTCGGCTCTTTACTCCAAGGATCATCTGGAAGAGCGTATGGCGGCCGGTCCAGCCATGATGCATCCATCGGAGGCAGCTGCCAAAGGATCAAGCTGGAAAGATCTGTTTGAACCTGGCGTGAGGCGTGCACTAGTAGTCGGTGTTGGAATTCAGATGCTTCAACAGGTAGAGTTATACTGACTGATTTCTTCAATTACTGCATTCCAGACGTATAAATAGGGAATTGACTCCAAGTACTAAGCAACAGAACTCTTCTTGAAGAGCAACTCACCTTGCTTTATTCTCTTTAATAGCTTGACATACAAGACTTTAGCTATCTTCTAGTGAGAGTTCACTAAAACTTTTGGAGTGTTTTCTTTGTGTAGTTCGCTGGAATAAATGGTGTTCTGTACTACACTCCACAAATCCTTGAGCAAGCTGGTGTGTCGGTTCTTCTTTCCAGTCTTGGCCTAAGTTCAGCATCAGCATCCATCTTGATCAGTTCTCTCACGACTTTACTCATGCTCCCTAGCATTGGTTTAGCCATGAGACTTATGGATATATCTGGAAGAAGGTAACTTGTCCTTGCATCATCTCAGTTTTATCGCTTACCAGATCAGTGAAAGTTAATTTCGCGCAAAGGAGCACTGAATCGTAACTTGTTTCCCTTTCTGCAGATTTCTGTTACTGGGCACAATTCCAATCTTGATAGCATCTCTAATTGTTCTGGTCGTGTCCAATGTAATCAACTTGAGCACGGTGCCCCACGCAGTGCTCTCCACAGTTAGCGTCATCGTCTACTTCTGCACCTTCGTCATGGGCTTTGGTCCAATCCCCAACATTCTGTGTGCAGAGATTTTCCCCACGAGGGTCCGTGGTCTCTGCATCGCTATCTGCGCCCTGACATTCTGGATCTGCGACATTATTGTTACCTACAGCCTTCCAGTGATGCTGAATTCTATCGGCCTAGCGGGTGTCTTTGGAATATATGCATTTGTTTGCTGCATTTCCTTTGTGTTCGTCTACCTCAAGGTCCCAGAGACAAAGGGCATGCCCCTCGAGGTCATCACCGAGTTCTTTGCAGTCGGGGCGAAGCAAGCGCAGGCCAACATCACCTGATTCATTATGGCGCCTTGCTTTCGTTTTGTACACGATAAACTGCAAAATGGACAGGACTTGCTGAGTTGTAAGTGATAGGAAAGAGGATATCTGTTTGTGCTCCTGAAGCAAGCAACACAAAGAGTTCATCACCAGGAACGGGAAGCTGCAAAGTAGGAAAAGCTCATGCCATTCGTCATCACTTCTTGTTTGTTAGTATTGTATTTCTCATTAGTTGATGGTAGGGATATTCAACTTGCTAATCTGATTCGGAATCTCTATGCTCGTGTTCTAAATAAAGAAAATCATGTTTTTCTAATCAATTCGCAAGCTTTAAATGTACTGTTATGTTTCGGATAAGTGGAGTATTTTTATCACCCTCTCTCAGTTCAGAGAGAAGCAATTGTTATTTGTTTGCCATAATCTTGGATGTCATGAAAGATTGATCTTGACACGTCTAGGGAAATTAAGTACTCCCTCTGTCTCGAATTAGTTGACTGTGGATTTGTCAAAAGATAGATGTATCTATATATTTGAATATGTCTAGATACATCCATATTTCGACAAATCCACGTCAACTAATTCGGGACAGAGGGAGTACAATACTGAAGTTACAAAAATGCCTATGATATAAAACTGTGACTCAGGTCTGATTTAGAGAATTTGTGGCACTCATACAATCCATGAAAGATAAAACTGTCACTCATACACTCAGGTCCTATTATATTTGCGATTTTGTGACACGTAAATCATATTTGCGATTTTGTGACACGTAAACCATATTTGCAAAATGAGGATTTTATTGGATGCATTTTTGTTCTGTTGCAATTTTGAGGGACCGATCATGGATATACTCCTTCCATATTTGTTAAGTCAATAGTTCGTTGCCTCGATACAATTAAGCTAACATAGATTTCCTACCAATATGGCAAGTTATTCGGTATGGAAGATAAAGAATACCACACCAGAAGCCTTCACTGAATTGCACCTAAGACATATATTCATGCACTCTAAAACCTTCTCCGGAGACATTTAGAGTGTACCGAAATAGAATAAAATGTTTCCCCTGTCTAATTTGTAATCAATAGACATAATTACATCATGCTAGACACTCGTACATTCTAGAACTTCTAATGAGCTACATAAGGTAAGTGGGGAATGGTTTAGTCAAACTTGATCTATGGTACTCGTTTTGCAGCAGCACTAGTAGCTCTCGCCGTCGCCGGTGGAGTTGCTTGGGTGGTACTTCTTCGTGCACCTGTCGGCACTGCAATAACAATAGGGAGAAAAAAGGATGTTGAAATAATGTAATAGCACATCCCTTGCAGAAATATGTTCACCACTGAATATCGAGAATGTGGATAAAATCTAGGGATTTGAATAGCCTTCGGTGTTAAATAGTCTAGTAATGGTAGGAGTGGATTATCTACAAAATGTATCATTGTCAAAGTAAAGTATCAACAAAAAGTATCATTGTCATACTCAGTTCTGTTTCTCCCAAACATCACATTGTCAACCTTGGCATTTTCAAAACATTAACTTGTAATCCACATGCAAACCTAGACGTATCTTACCCGAGGGTTTAGGAACAGATGTATCTTACCTGAGGGTTTAGGAACAGATGGATCCCTTGGTTTAGGACGCAAGGCTGATGCTTTTGGGACCGTCAACTTCTGAACTCGAGATACCGCTTTTGTCCTACATGAAGGGGGAAAAAAGTAGAAGTCACCAACAACCGCTACGTCCACAGCAAAAGTTCTACTTAATGGAAAAGCTGTATAAATTAAGATGTCAAATGAATGGAACTATTATCTGAGACTAAGGAGAACTGGAAATACGCACAACCGCTCTTTCGCAGCGCTAGAAGTTCTCTCTTGCCCTTGGTCCACAGCGCTGCTTACTGAACTGTCAGTTTCAGCACCGGTGGAATTACCTCCATCAGATGCATCACTTAACCTTCCGTCAGAGTCAAAATCACCAAGACCGGAAACCTCAGGTTCAATGGAGAGCAAGGACCCAGCTTCAGATTGCCTGTCACTAATGTCAGAATAGTTATCAAGATCAGAAGCTGCTCCGCTGCCAACACTTGAGACCTTTGCTAGTGATGTCATGCCCGGAGAAGAGGAAGAATGCTTCAATAGAGAATCAACTTGTCTGTTAGACTTCAATTTGGAGGAGCTAGTATTGATTAGTTGCAGCTGTTCGATTTCATCGTCCTTCTTTGAAATAGTATCTTTGAGCATCGAAAGCTGCACGTCAAAACATCAATGTCAACAACTGTGACTATATTTCATTGTGAAAAAAAATCTTGTGCCACATGACATCCTTAATTTATTTGTACACCTCAATATCAATATCATTACATAGTTATGCTAATAGGTTGCAATATCACTTTGTATCCGTCGTTTTGGTGGACTTAATACTATGTAAGTGTATGTGTTGGTACATGGGGAATATCCGAATATGTTACCTGATCCATCAATTCTCTGACATCTTTGCCTTCTTTTCCCTCCTTATTGGTCCTTGCAGCACCTAGTTCCACCCCAGACACTCGCTCCGCAAACTTAAGGGTACTTAAGGTCTCTGTATAAGATGTAACATCTGGGTTGACCTGCACAAACATTAGCGTCTTTGCCTGCCCACCTGCATATGAAAACTTTCCATGTCATGAATCTACATACAGCATGTAATGATGTGATGAAAAATAATTCTTCAGTGAAGAAGAATACCCAGAGAAGTTTGCAAGACTTGTGTAAGCTTGCTATTTCTGTATGGTACATGCGCATTCTTCTGTGATAAGGAAAATATAACATCCCCAAGAGCAGCCAGAGATTTGTTGATATGTTGTGCTTCTTTGAGTCTGTCTCCTGTAACCGCAGAGCGGTCCACCCTCTCACTTCCAGCAAGATCCACAAGGTGTAGAGCACCACGTAAATTGTTCCCAATTTTTAGATCTTGGCCTCGGACATGAATGGTCACAACACTGCAAGGTTACCGGCTATAAGGAGGTTTATTCCTACATAAAAAGAGAAGTGACACGATTAACCTACCTGTGAGATCTGCTGCTTCTCTCATTTAAAGCTGTTGCACTCATGGCTCTATTGCCGTGCCCAGTTTGCATTAGCTCAATAACATGAGAAGTTGAGTGTACAGGACACATTGTTGCGTCGGGAACAGCAATTCCGTTGGGCTGGATGGTATTCTGAATCCCAATTGTGTGCAAGTTAAGAAAAATGGGATGTTTCAGTCCACAAAAAAGCAATTGCTTGAATTCCTACAAGCAAGACTATGACAGTACAATCTCATATATGATGAGCACTGACTAATATAGGCCTTGACAGCACAATCTCATGGATATTCCAAACATTTCCTAATAAATTACCAGAGGAATCCATAATGCATAAAACCATGGGTAAGTTGTTTGAACTTAGGAAAAACACACACAAACTACTATGCCCAGCTAAAGTTGCAACATTCTATAAACACCTAGTCCAACTAATTTTTTCTCATAATATTACCGAGACATCCAAAATGCATAAAACAATGGCTAATTTAGAACTGGCAGAAAAACACACAAATACTATCCTGTGGAAGCCTACAATCATGCGATTTTGGACAAAAAAGGATATTTCTTCTGCACGCCACCAGAAGCAAGGAGATCACGAATTTGCTCATTGTAGATCTCAATCATTTGAACACTAAGTTCATACGTGATTGTATCTTGCCGATCATGGGATATATTGAAAAGGTCATTTAGCGCTCTATAATTGACGCCCCATTCCTCCTCAGTTGCCTTTTCAGGACCCATCTAATAAATCAATAGAAACAAGGTATTATAAGCATCATTGATTGTAAACAAATATTAATTGTTTTCCCATGCAAACAGAAAAAAAAAGTGATGAATTTCGTGTTCCAAGAGCTTCATACCATAGTGTAGGTTTTCCCTGATCCAGTTTGACCATATGCGAAAATGCAAACATTGTAGCCATCGAGAACTGATCTAATTAGAGGCTGAATGTCCTTGAAGACCATATCTATTAAGGAAAATATATGGAGATAAGAAACCCAATTTATGGTATACAACACTACATGAATGCATTGTTATATAATAATGGGAACTCAAAGATGGTAAGTTGCATAGATTTCCTTGCTACGAGTACCTTGAGTAGTGGTAGGGCCAAAAACTTTGTTAAATGTGAAATTCTTGCTCCCTTCCTTCGGTTTTGTAGGGTTCGATAAAACAAGTTCACCATTTTCGCCAATATATTCAACTGAACTGGATCTCTCATCCTCCCCAGGTTGAAAAGGTCTTATCCGACATAAAACTCTGATATTTCCTGCTCATTAATACTATGTTAAGCTAATATTTTTGCTGTACTAGCTGAAGTTAATATAGATAACCAAGCAACCCTAAACCTCAAAACACTATTCACATAGTACAAAATTGGTACCTTTAAGTTCCTGGATCTCATTGAATAATTTCCTGTTTTCTGCAAGAGCTGCATGATATTTTTCTGCAGCATTGGTTACCACCTTAAGGTTTTGTCCTATAAAAACCTTAATGTTACTTGTGATTGATTGATGAAAATTAGGTAGAAAAAGTTTCATAACTACTCACAGTGTTCGTTCTTACCTAGGCCAGCTAGTTCTTCAAGCCATCTTTTCTGACAATTTAGAATTTCATGCCTAACTGAAACAGAACATAGCCTCAAATCCTGATAAAACAAAACACTATTCACGTAACTTCGAAATTTTGGAACTCCGCAAGGAAACAAAGAGAAGTGATTCATTTGACTAATACCTGAACGTTTTGTATTTGCAAACCCACAAATTGGTTGACCACTATTCCTTTTTGCTCCCAGAATTGGATTCTAGATGTCAATACTTCCTCATGTTCTCTTCTTCTCTTGATAGAATCTTCTAACATGAGTTCTACCTCTTTTATCCTTTGTTCCAACTCTTCCTTTAGTTTGGAAGCTCTGCTCTCTAATTGCTGACTATGTGTCTCATGCAACCTTTTTGTTGCTTCATGGTCTTGCCTGAGTTGCAGAATAATACTAGCATTGTCTTCCTTATCTGCAAGAAGCCTAACTACATCCTTCTCCTTAGATTCTAACTGTTTGCAGACTTCCTCATATGATGATCTTAATGCTTCCATTTCCAGGTTAATTTTCACAATTATGCTGTTACCGTCCTCTTTATCCTTCATCAACCTAAGAATTTCGTCATTCTCCTTAGTTGACCTGTCTTGTCTGAGTTGCAAAATGATACTGGCACTGTCTTCCTTGTCTGCAAGAAGCTTAACCATGTCTTCATTCTTGGATTCTAACAACTTGCAGTTCTCCTCATGTAACGATCTCAATGCTTCTAATTCCAGCTTAAGTTTCATAATTGTATTGTTAGAATCCTCATTTTCCTTCATCAACCTATTTATGTCAGTCTTCTCCTTAATTGATGTACGTGCAACTTCTTCGGTGGATTTCTTCATGTTTTCAACTGTGCCTTTCTTCAAATCAACCTTATCTTCCTTCTCCTTCAATAGTAAAATTATATCTTCCTTCTCTTTCAGCAACCTAAGCATCTCTTCCTTCTCCTCTGTCAACCTAGCGACATCTTCATCGGTTGATTGCTTCATGTTTTCAACTGTGCCTTTCTTCAAGTAAACCTTATCTTCCTTCTCCTTCATTAATATGAACATGTTTTCCTTCTCCTTCATTCGTAGAATTATATCTTCCTTCTCTTTCAGCAACCTAAGCATCTCTTCCTTCTCCTCTGTCAACCTAGCGACATCTTCATCGGTTGATTTCTTCATGTTTTCAACTGTGCCTTTCTTCAAGTAAACCTTATCTTCCTTCTCCTTCATTAACATGAACATGTTTTCTTTCTCCTTCATTAGTAGAATTATATCTTCCTTCTCTTTCAGCAACCTAAGCATCTCTTCCTTCTCCTCTGTCAACCTAGCGACAATAGCGTTCTTCTCTGCAATCAACCTATCACTGCCATCATTTGTTCTGTGTTTTTTGTCCTTAATACTACCATCTTCTAACTTAGTCGTATTTTTTCTCTCTATTGGCCCAACTATATCTTCCTTCTCCTTCATCAGTCTAACCATCTCTTCCTTCTCCTTTGTCAACCAAACTATAGTATCATCCTTCTCCTTAAGCAACCTATCTTTTCCCTCATCTGTTATTCTTTGTGTTTCTTCAACCATGACTTTTTTTAAGTCAACCATATCCTCCTTCGCCATTAACAAACTAACCATATCTTCCTTCTCCTTTAACAATCTAACCATTTCTTGTTTCTCTTTTTTCAATCTAACTATACTATCATCCTTTTCCTTAAGCAACCTATCTTTTCCTCCATCTGATATTAGCAGTCTTTCTTCAACCTTGACATTTTTCAAGTCAACAATATTTTCCTTCTCCTTCAATAACCTAACCATATCTTCCTTCTCCTTCAACAACCTAACCATATCTTCTTTCTCCGTCAGCATCCTAACCATATCTTCCTTTTCCTTCATCAATCTAACCACCTCTTCCTGGCATTTCATCAGCCTAGCCATATCTTCCTCTGGTAGTTGTCCTTTGTCTTTGAGCTTATCTTTCTCCATCTGCATGATAAGAGTGGGCTTTCATAAAGAAATGGATAACCTTAATCCACTGATGCTAAAGCTATAGTCATTCGAGTTCATGAATTCTTAGTATTTACAGATTGAACAAGAAAGTCAATCATCCTTGCTATCATTTTAAGCTTTGGTATAGACATAAACTAATGGAGTTCTGCTGTTATTCTCAGTGTGCCAATTTGTTTGAAATTTAGTGGAGGCGAGAGGAGCTCTAAAACTTATCCTGAGCAAGCAAACAATTTACATGCAGTGTACAGAAATTCTGGCAAAAAGCCAAAAACACGTAAAGAAGGTGCTAGAAATTACATGTGTTTGCCCGCTTGCCCCACCTGCTAGTGCCTCTAGCACTCTTATCCTTGACTGATACTTCTCTTCGCGAGCTTTAATCAGGTTATTTTGCTGCACACAAGTAAGAGATCACGAGGGAGTATTCAACACCGAATAAATATGAGTAGCTAGTTACTTACATTTCTTATATGCCCGGCCTGAGAAGACATACGCCGTTCAATTTCAAGTATGACCTTCCTCAGCAAGCAAGCAATGCGCTACAATGAAAATTTTGCATTCGTTTACACAAGGAAATATGCTAGCACATACAGAAACAAACCTCTTAAATACGGAAACACCAAGGTAAACTAACTATATTGCTTTTCTGAGAGGCCTACATAAGGTATCTGTCCATTCTTCCTCTCGATGCTCTCATCAACGATGCTGTTAACGACTCCGAGAAGTGACTGAGTGGGTGCATTCTGCAAAATGTACTGGTTCATCAAACACGATCCGGAGAATAAAAAAAAATCTCTTAATTTTAATTTCCACGAGAACTGGTTATCTATCCATTTGAAGTGCAGTTTGCAGCATTGTACTTACATCCAAGCTGGAGGATTTCATCAAGTCTGAAATTTTACAACCAGGAAGATCAGCATATCCCCCCTGTTTCATCTGAAATACCCCTGAGGTAGAATACAGATCGGCCCCTACTGAAGGACTGGACGATTCTGAATAGAAAGATGGCAAAAGATGGCTGTCATTATCACAATTTCACAATATCACTGCTAGTAAGTACAATAACAAGACAGTTCTCACCTGACATAATTGGACTAGTGAGCACTCTTTGCAGCTTGGCCTCCATGTGTCTTCTGCTTCCTTCGCTATCGCTTCTGGTGAGGAAACTAAAGCCACGTTCTTCGCCGATGCGTGATCCGAACCGATCCCTGAGGGCAAGAATGCAGTTCACAACAGCTGCCATTTGACCCTGGATGGGATATCAACCAAGGAGGAGAATTTATTAGCGTGGCGGCGCAGGCCCCAAAAGAACAATAGTTAGTAATAACTAATAAGGCAACCAACCCTCTCGAGGTCGAAGGCGCTGAAGGTGGGCACGCCCATCCGCTCGACGGCGGCGCGGAACCTGCCTACATTGTCCGTGGAGGCATCGTCAAGCAGGGCGCCAGGGCAGATCTTCCTGAGGAGCGCGCAGAGCAGCCTGCCGCCGGCGAGCGCGGCGTGCAGGTCGATGTCGGAGGCGTCCGACGGTGTCGGGAGGGGCACGTCCGGGAATACCCCGCGCAGCCACCCGACGGCGTCCGCTCGCCGCCTCGCTGCTCCGTAACCATCCCAAGAACCAATCGATCAGCCAATCGACACAGCAGAAAAAACAAGACGCGGTGACCAAGAACCAAGAGAATCGATCGGAAAAGTGAGTTACCTGGGTCTGAAGCGGCATTGGAGGTGCGGATGGACATGGAAATCGAGGTGAACCGGAGCGACGGAGACGGGCATGCGGTGGGTAAAAGCCGCCCAGCATCGAAGGGACGGCGAGGAGGGGAGAGAGGCGATGATGAGGTGAGGACGGGAGGTAAAGGAGCGCGCGATATGCATGGAGAAGGTAGCCACGCGGGTCTCCCGCTATTTTTAGGTGGCGGGGGTGGAGACTGGAGAGGGGGACTTGCCTCTAGAGTGAGACGCTCGACGGGAGGTAGAAGACGACGGACGAGTCTTTGCTCTGCTCACTTCTGCTCGGGTCGGAACTAGGCCAGGACACGATCCAGCCCAGGCGAGCCCATCAACCTCTTAGAACACATAGGCCTGTAACTTTTTTTTTAAGATAGTGGGCTTTTATTACTTAAAAAAGTTTAAGCATACCTGGCCTCTGCATTCAAAGAATGCACGCAGCCGAAGTCCAGAGACTGACAGAACAAAAAGACGACAAGTCTAAACTAAACATATAGATGAAGACTGTCGGCTCTATGGAGCTGCTATCCGTAGATCAAGCGGGTCATCCATGTGGGATAAAAATATCCCTCGCCACCTGCTCTAGCCGTGCACCTCCGTAAAAAGGCCTCGAAACTCCTCCCGCTGTAATATGGATCACGAACGGAGTATAAGTGTGCACCGGAATAGAACCTGCAAACGAGAAAAAAATTTATCATTGAAAATCTTGTCATTTTCACAAAGTCAGAGCGACCATATGACGGCTAGCGCTCCTACCCTAATAATAGTTTTGAATATTTTATCCACCCCGTTTAACCAGTTGCCAAAAATATTCGCAACGAAAGTGGGCTGGTAAAGATTCGAAACCATTTGGATATCTGACCATATAGAACGCGCAAATGAGCAATCAAATAATAAATGCTTAAGTGTCTCCTCATGAGGCCTGTAACTGTTCTTTAGATGAAAACCGGCCTTAAATTAACAATGTTGACAATTCAAAAAATATAAAGAAAATAATGTTAAGCGTGAAACAAATACAACGTGATGAGCTCACCTAACAACAAAACACTGCACACTTTCCTAAAAAAAGGAAAAAACACTCCGCACATACAAGAAACAGAGGCAACGCGGACATCGAAGATCAACACCACTGTCAAGAAACTACAGACAGACTGAACAGGGAAGCTAAAAAATCAACGTCAAGGAGATTACAAGCGAACATCGAAGATCACCTCCAGTGACCACACAGCCGCAGACATGCTCAACAAGGCAGTCCAAAACAAAGAACTGCTGAGGAGATTGAAGGCGACCATCGAAGACTTGTCGCAGAGCTGCGGAAAGGCTCCATGGGGAAGCCCCAAACAAAGGAACACACCCTTCCCCTACCCCAGTTTGGATTGGACTCTCCAGTTGGGGAGTCCATTCCCTTTCCATTTTTTCTTTCCTTTTTTTGGTCCTTTAGTTTTGGTTTTTTTTCTCACTAAAATCAAACATGGAATATTTGGGAGATATCATGCGTCGGCCCTAGAGGGCCAGGGAACAATGCGGCCACACCATAAATATTTTGGCGCCCCCATGCTCCCTCCGACACTCCTCACTTCCCTTATTAGGGTTTTGCCCAAACTCTTCTAAAACCAGATGACTATTGGACATGTGTCCTAGAGACAATAATGTTCAGTTATTATTCTATCTTCAAGTTCATAATTAATTTTATATAATCATGCTATAACCGCTATAATTTTTGAAAAGTGGGCTTTCAAAGGAAAAACTATGTGAGGGTGTGAAGGTACAAACAAATAAGAGTTTGATGAGGACATCCCTAGCTCTTCACCTATTGTTACACATGAGGATGCTCCTATACAAGCTAATGAAGTGAGGATTGGTCCAATGACAAGATCAAAAACCAAGCTATTACAACAACAGGTGAATTCACTCCTACTTGAATATAATGTTTATAATTGTGAGAGCTTTATACTACCTAAATCTTTGCATTTGTGTATTCTTAGGTTTGTTGATAACACAAACATGAATGGAGATCATGGAGAGGAGCTACACAAGGATGAGCATGGACTTCAAGAGGAGATGGAAAACAAGTGCTAGCATGGTGAAAACAACAAATAACAAATGTTATCATGACAAGGGGATGGTGCCTCCACAAGGTCAAATGCACTAAGTGTGGAAAACAATGTCAATTATGTTATTCCACACTCATACATGAACAAGGCAAAAGGAGGGCGCCCACAAGGAGTATCAATGCGCCATATACAAGACCTAGTTCAATTAGGATTGGTTTGTGTACCAATTTGGCCGCACCCCTTGTGTGGGGGTCGGTTTGTATCCAATTGTGGTAGATATAGGAGTCCTAGTCCAATTAGGAGTAGTGCTTGCGCAAGGGATCCCCTTGTGGCCGCACCCCTCTCATATATACCCCTTGGGGCGCATAGGAGAGGGCAGACTACGTTAAAACATAAACCCTAGACCTCTAGATTGAAACTGCTTGTAAGCCTTTCATCTGGAAGTTCATCTGCAAACTTTACGTGTTACCTGCTGTTCCACTGGGAATAAGACGGTACATGACCACTTGTAGTCGGTGGATTACTTGTGCAAGAGTGTGGAGTTGAGAATATCCTTGGGGTTGCTATCTTTTGCATTGGCATCAGGGATCAGCCGGGAGAGTTCTTAGTGGCGCACTAGTTATCATACTGGAGTTGTATGTGAGTTCACTAAGAAGATTGGGCCACCCCATATCATCTTGGTATCAGATTTACAGGTTGCCTCGGTGAGCTATCAAATTTCCCTTTAGATTTGAGTGTTTTTATTTCCTATCCAGAAAATTGCCCCACAAAAATAGTTTTAGTTCTTGCCATAGCCTAGATATCATCTTAGTTTTCAATTACTAGTGTTGTCTTTGTGCTAGATTTGTGTTGCTTTTTCTCTTTTTTAGATCTTTTGTTTTCGGCTAGATCTAGGTTTCTTTCTTCATCTAGTCGAATTATATCAAAAAATCACAAAAATATCCGCAGCACATCACCATATACCACCCCAATCCGATCCATCCTAGTATTCCTACCACGGCACAAAAATTACCAAATCCCTGCCGCCAACCATCCCTAGTTGGTTTCGGATTCCATCCATAGCACACCACCCCACCGCTGCCACCATCCTTGTTCTAATCGCACTCGGATTCCCACCGTTATATCGCTTACCAAACCCCCCGCGAGCCGCAGCACGCCTTACCAAAACCAACCGCGCGCACACACCCCACGGCAGAGAAACTCTGCCGTCGCTGCCGCCAGCTGATACCCGCGCGCACTGGGAAAACCACCGTAACACGCTTACCCGCAGCCGTAACGCGAGCGCGCGCGCTGCCGCGGTACGAAAATCGCCAGTTTTGCTGCCGCGCGCGTCTGCTAGCTGCTGTTTGCTGCCGCGGTATGATTTTTCATCGTTTTGCTGCCGTAACGTGCTGCCGCGGTACAAAAACACCCTGTTTTGCTGCCGTGAGTCTGTTTTGCTGCCGTGAGTGTTCCAAAGCCACAATTTCACCTAGATTTCTTTGTTTTTCTTTGTTTTTCCTGTTTTTATCACTAGGACTATTTTTTTTCCATACCTTGTGAACCATAGCCACAGCCTTTCTACCGCATTTTAATAGGAACTTGCCCACAAGTATAGCTATTTTGTGCTCTGACATGTTGCTTATTTTCATCACCACCATTGTGTTCACTTGTGTTTGGTTAATTGTTGCTCCTAGCTTAGTGTAAGGCCATTGGAAAAAAAAGAGAAAAGAGAAAAAGAAAAAAGTGCAAAAGGCCATATCATTACTATTGTTTACTAGTTGAGCTTGCCATTGTGACACTTGGTTTTTCATTGAGCAATCTTGTGCCTGTCAATTAAGAGCCTAGCTAGTGACTTTCTAGTGCATTGCAAAATTCATCCATATATTTGCTTTGCCACATTTGTCTCCATCATTGTGTGAGTTTCCTTGGGTATTTTTATATCTTCACTAAGACAGCAAATAGGATTGTTACTTTGGTGATTGTTAGGTATCTATACCAAGCCCCACTAAATAACCTTGTTTGCCTTTGTGAGAGTTAAAAACCTGGGTATTCTCTCTTTCACACCAAAGCACTTTAATTGCCTCTACTTGTGGTAAGTATCTCTATTCACTTTGGAGTGGTAAGATATCCTATTGTCTTGCTAGATTTTTGAGTGAGTTGTGAGAGGCACCACAACCTATACTTGTTTTATTTTCACTAACCTTCTAATGGATCCTTCTAGTGATGATCTTGTGCAGCAAAAGAAGGACCAATCGGATGGAGTGAATTGGAGGGAGTATGAGGCATTAAGGGATGTGTTGACAAATCAATTGATTGACAATGAGAAACACTTCAAGAAATATGTTAATGATGCATGTGATCCTCTATATGAAAATGTTCATAACATGGAGAAGAAGGTGGAAGAAACCAATACTTTGGCCGAGACCAATAGTGCTCAATTGAAAACAATGCAAGATTCTATTGATGCTTTCAATCATACTATGAATGATCTTCAAAGATTGATTCAAGCTCGGTTGCCACCTCTTGATGATGACAATGCTAGTGTCCATAGTGATGCAAATAATGAGGAGGAGCCTAATCTTGGCCGTGGAGCTAGAGGAGAAAGAGGCCGAGGAGGTGTTCTAGGCCGAGCTAGGCGTGTGCCCATACCAATTGCTCATGAAAATAGAGAGGATGCATTGGGTAAGCCCAAATTTTCTATTCCAGCTTTCAGCTTTGATAATATGGATGTGGAAGAATATTTGCTATGGGAGTTGAAAATAGAAAAATTGTGGAGATTGCATGACTACAATGAGGATAGAAAGATCAAGTTGGCATCTTCTGAGTTTGATGGCTATGCTCTTAGATGGTGGGATAATCTAGTGAGAAAAAGACATGATGATGGTGAGTTGCCCATTGTCACTTGGCACACCATGAAGAGGCTTATAAGAGAAAGATTTGTACTACCCAATTACATAAGGCAACAATTTGACAAGTTACAACAATTGAGGCAAGGTACCAAGACAGTTGATGCTTATTATCAAGAGATGGAATTAATCATGCAAATGGCTCGTGTGAGAGAGCAAGGAGAGCAAACAATGCAAAGATTCCTTTCAGGTTTACATTATAAAATCAAGGGCATTGTGAGGCATTATCAATATACTAATATGCATGATTTACTCCATCATGCTAGGGAGGCCGAATCACATCTACTTGAGGAAGCACAAAATTCAGCTCGAACAAGGAGTAGATTCCCATTGAGATCATCTACTACTCCTAGTATACCACCACCACCACCTCCATCATCAAGTTTTAGAGGTGCTCCATCATCCAAAACCGAGCCCAGTGTGTCTAATGCCAGGAAAACATCACAACCAGCAGCAAGTGCCTCGGGTTCTAGTGCTTCTACTACAAGAAATAGAGATATTACATGTCACACATGTGGAGGCAAGGGTCACTTCAAGAAGGATTGTCCAAATTCAAAGGTGATGATAATCAATGAGAACAATGAGTATGAGACAGGTGATGATGTTGATCCCAATGATATTGATGATGATGATGGCTATTTGAGTGATTCTCCTTTGGATGCTTATGCTACTACTATGCCATCTATTATTTGCACCCAAAATTCATTGAGTGTGGTGCCTAGTCCTGAAAATCAAAGGTGCAATTTATTTCAAACAAAGGCTGTTATTGGTCCCAACATGGCTTGCAAAGTCATTATTGATGGAGGGAGTTGTAGAAACTTGGCAAGCAAGGATTTATGTGCCAAGTTGAACCTAAAATACTTACCACATCCGAGCCCTTATCATATCCAATGGTTGAGTAGCACGGGACAAATGAAGGTATCTCATATGGTGAGAGTGGAGTTTCAAATTGGGCCTTACAAAGATACTATTGAGTTTGATGTGGTTCCTATGACAGTGTGTCACCTATTATTGGGAAGACCTTGGCAATTTGATAGAAGTGTGAAGCATGAAGGAAGAGCTAATACTTATGAGTTGCATCATCATGGGAGGACTATTATTTTGAGGCCTATGACTCCACAACAAATTGTAAATGAGTCCCAATCCAAAATTTCTATGAAAGTGGAAAAAGAGAGAGAGAGGGATGAGGGAACACCAAAAATACAAGCCATGGGGAGTGATAGTACAACCAATTCGAGTGGTAAAAAGAGAGAGAACCTATTATGCATGTTAGCCACCAAAGAGGATTTGAGGGAATTTAGGGATGATCCTTCACTAGTGAAAGTGCAATATGGTCAACTAGAGGGGGGGTGAATAGGTGACCTACAAATTTTACTCCTTTTTCACTTTTAATGGGGCTTTTAAGAAAGTAAATGCTTGATTACCTAAATGTGCAACTAAGTGAAAACCCTAGGTGATAAGAAGCAAGTAGCAGCGGAAATAAAGGAGCGGTACAAGATAACAACAAGTGAAAACACGGAGACAAGGATATGTTTCCCGTAGTTCCTTCTTAAAAGAAGTACGTCTACGTTGGAGAGGTGGGGAGCCACCTAGGCGCTCCTCAATAGCACGGATGTGCACACCTTGTTCTCCTTGAGCTTCTCCGGTGAGGGAGATTCTCGTTTCCACTATGAGGTCGACTTGAAGGCGTTGACCAAACCTTTACAAGGGGTTGAGGCTACTCCACAAGTGAGATGGAGGCTCTCAACAATCGAAGCTTCTTGCTACAAGGTGAAAGCTACAAGCACTAGGGTTTCCCTTGGATGACAAAGCAACCAAGAGATTACAAGATCCCAAGAGTTGTGGTGTGGGTACACACGTTTTGGCTTGGTGGAAAGGTAGATCTAGACCTCCTCCATGAGATCCTTGAAGGGCATCGAGTTTGGTTGGAGGAGGAGGGAGATCGGGGCGATTTGAGCTCTACAACAATGGAGGAGAGAGAGGAATGGACGAGCTGCCTATCTAGAGGAAGAAGACAGCTATTTATAGGCTCCTCCAGAATCTGACCGTTGCAGTCTTGCGGGACCGGAAATTTCCGGGCTAAAGGCCGGAATATTCCGGTCGGAGGGGCCGGATATTTGAAAAGTCCGGGGGGCGGATAATTGAAATATCCGGGGGCGGAATATTCCGCCCCAATACTCCGCCCCCATCTCTGTGCGCAGGCACCAACACATAGATGAGAAAACTGCTAAGGACCAAGGGCCGGATTTTTGCTACGGAAATTTCCGGGGCAAATTTCCGCCCCACCTTCTGTGCGCGGGCATCAACTTCTGGTAGAAAAATGGCTAAGGACTTTGATGCCCGGAATATTGAAATATCCGGGGGGCGGAAAATTGAAATATCCGGGCCCGGAAATTTCCGGACTAAATTTCCGCCCCCATCTCTGTGCGCGGGCAATGCGAAGAAGACCAAATTCTGCTAAGTCCTTGGAGGCCGGATTTTTGGCCCGGAAATTTCCGGGGCAAATTTCCGCCCCGGCTTCTGTGCGCGGGCAAGAAAATACTTAGTCGTTTTCGTGGAAGCCAGAAGAGTGGCCGGAAATTTCCGGTGAGGGGCCGGATAATCCGCCCCATAGGATCCGGAATTTCCGCCCTGTATACTGAAAAATCCGGTGGCTGAATTTCCACAATAGTGATCTTCTCTTTGATCTTTTGACTTGGATATATCGATGATCATGTAAAGTAATAGCTGCACAGGCTGAACCACATTGTTAGATAGGAGATATCCGTGTTAGCATCATCACCAAAATCATTAGAGGGATCATGAGCTTTCAATCTCCCCCTTTTTGGTGAATGATGACAACACGGGTATTTGCAGGGAATAAAGCTAACAATGCAGAATATAGAAACATCACACATCGCATATATAGGAGACATGCCTCCCAATAATATTAGTTCAACACAAATGACTAGTACGGTAGAACGGAGTTCGAAAAAGACGCACGAAAAAACGGAAAGGGCACGAAAGAACGAAAGAGAAACCCTCCCAAGCAAATCCCCACGATCATCTAAATCTTCTCCCCCTTTGGCATCAAGACACCAAAAAGAGAAAAGAGAGAGCTACGTTCCATGGAGCACACTCTAGGCCTGGGTATCCTCGTCGTCCTCTTCAGCTTCACTGTCGGTGGCAGTCTCCATGTCCTCATCTTCATCAACACCAATATCCCAGTCAACATCACGGTTGTTCCAGTTCCTGTATGCAACCCGAGGAGGAGGAAGTGGTGGCACAGAGGGAGTCTTGAGGGCAGTCATGATGTGATGCTGATTCTCCAAGATGGTGCGGCGTTCCACATAGGCTGCGTAGTTCTCCTTGTGGAGGCAAACAGTCAAGCTGAGCACCTTCTCAACAGCACGAGCAAGCCACGAGCGCTTCTTCTTTCCAGGAGGAGGAGGACGCATGCGAGCATCTCTGTGACCCTGTCCAGATCCCCCAACATCATGAGCAGCCTGCTGAGTATGAGCAGACTTCTTGTAGAGGTTGACATCCTTGTGATCCTCACAGTCCAACTCCAAGTCTTCTCGGAGTGCCTCAGGATAGCGTGCCTTGATCAGCTTCATGATATAGGGAGCATATGGTGGGACCTTGCGATGGAAAAGAGCATAGTGGATCTCATTGAAAATGAAGTCCATGACATCCACCCTGTGAGCCTCCATATCAGTCATATCAGTCTCAGAAAAGGTCAGGAATGCATGGTGCATAAGGTTGACCAATCCTCCACGAATAGCATCATTGTTCCCCGCACTTGGAGCAATGGACTCCCTGAACATACGCAGGAGAATATCATAGACTGCAAAGAGCCCTTTAGCTGAACCCACTGTGCCGCGAGGACCATAGAGCTCAGCAAGCCTGTTCTTCTGGTACTCTTCCCCATGAATGTGCATACGGTGGCCCTGAGGAGTGTTGAGGCCAGCAAACGGATAGTCAAGAACAGTGGCAAAGTCATGGAAGTTTGCAGTGAGCAGGTGAGGGCCAGACATCCAGGACATCCCAATATCTTCAGAATCATCAATGACAAGAGTAGCAAAGAACTGCTGGATGTAGGTGGTGTTGTAAGAGCAGCGAGTCTCCATAAGCTGACGAAGACCAAGGACCTCCACAAGCTGAACAGAGTTGTTGAAGTACTCGGGGTTGGCAGCTAGATGGGCAAAATTGATAACCTTCATGGGGCAAACAGGCTTGCTCATAACTGTGTAGACCTGCTTGAAGAGAGTCTCCTGCTCAACGTGCCAAAAGCACGAGTCAATCGTGGGGTCCTGAGGACCCTCCGTGTACCAAGCCTTCTTGCGCCACTCAGAAAAATCAGCAATGGGCATAGTGCCCACATTGAGAGGTGCCTTGCCTTGCTGCCTACCAGCTCTGCGAGCAGCCCGATCAGCCTCACGTTGTTGCTCATAAGCTCGCTGAGCATCTCGTTCACGCCGGCGGGTTTCATTGTCTTCCACAAAAGTTCCCTCCTCATTCTCTGTCAGATGGCGTAGGCGTTTGCGGGAACTGAGCAGCTTTCCAGACCTAGAGGTGGAACCATCTGCGAGAAAAGCAAAAGAAAGCCAAAGAAAAAGCAAACAAACATCAAAAACGGGGGCTCACGAAATGAGGAATGGAATAGGGAAGTTCTGTTGCAGAGTCAGAATAGGCCGGAAATTCCGGTCATGGAGACGGAAATTCCGGGGGACGGAAATTCCGGCCTCAGGGCAAATTTCCGGGGAGCGGAAATTCCGGCCCTGGGCGGAAATTTCCGGCCTTCGGGATTTTCGAATCCAGATCTGAATCTGTGCCTAAAATGAATCTGGAACAAGGGATCTAGTACGAGGATGAATACATGGTGCGTTGTGTGAACAAGGAACCATGCTAGATCAGGAACAAACCCTAGATTAAAAATGCATCTACTCAACCCAAAATTTTGCGGAGAAAACAAAACACGTACCGGGATCCATGGAGGAAGGGACGTGCGGTCTCTTAATCCGCAAAGGAAGAGGAGAGGCAGAGGAGGGAGGCAGGAGAGCCTCCCGGAAGGCTCGGAGGCGGCGGCGGCTGGCTGGGGCGAGTGGGGAGACGAGGGGAGGAAACAGTGCGGAACCGTCTCCTCCCGTCGCCCTTATATAGCCCCAGACCACGGGCACCGGAAATTTCCGGTGTTAATACCGGATATTCCGGACCCCGGAGATTTGGGCCGGAATATTCCGCCCAATTATCCGGTGTGCCTTCTGCGGGCGGGCACGCTGGATAGGTGGGGGGATTATTCGAGTCCAAATCTCCCTCCGGAAATTTCCGTGGTTTAGGGCACGGAATATTCCGGGTCCCCGGAAATTTGTTCCGGAAATTTCCGCTGAAATTTCCGGTGTGCCTTCTGCGAGCGGGCACAACGAAACTTAGCGAAATTTCGGGGACAAACGTCTGAGGGCCGGAATATTCCGGTCCTGGGCCGGAATTTCCGGGGTGCCAAAACCAACCGAGTTTGGTGGAATTTCCGGGGTGCCAAAAACAAATCGTGAGCCTCCAAAGATGCAAAAAAGGACACAAAATAACTCAAAACACGAGAAAAACATCAACAATGAAATCCAAAGAAAAGGTTGGTGGCCGAAGCCACCGTGTTTGAGTGATACCAAGGAGCCGCGAAGATGTATCTTGGACTCAAAAGTACAACTCACGTTTAAAGCACTATAAGTCACAAATTGACTAGATATGCATGACGTTTTGGTCGTTTTACGCATGATAGGTGAAGTGTTGGTCCATGAATTGAACTACGCTCCCCCTATGTCCATGCCTACATCTAGACTAGATAGCATATATAATGAAGGTACTTATGCAAGGGTTCAAGAGAAGTTAGACGCATCGATCACATTTAGTTCATTCCTCAAACCCCGAAATCTTGGTTCGTCAAGGGCCTTCGTGAAGATATCCGCGAGTTGATCCTTGGTCGCAACATATGAGAGGTCAATATCACCCTTCTCAACATGATCCCGAATGAAGTGATGCCGTATCTCAATGTGCTTCGTCTTGGAGTGAAGAACGGGATTGTAGGCGATCTTGATGGCACTCTCATTGTCGCACAAGAGAGGAACATTGTCGAAGATGATGCCATAATCTCTCAATGTTTGCCGCATCCAAAGTAATTGAGCGCAACAACTCGCCGCGGAGATGTATTCGGCCTCAGTGGTGGAGAGAGCAATGCAGTTTTGCTTTTTGGAAGACCAACACACCAATGAGCGACCAAGAAATTGACAACTCCCAGATGTAGATTTCCTATCCGTCTTCTCTCCCGCATAGTCCGCATCCGAATACCCAATGAGCTGAAAGCTTGAACCCTTGGGATACCAAAGACCAAAGTTTGGGGTATGAACTAAATATCGAAAGATACGCTTAACCGCTTCAAGATGACTTTGTCTAGGGGAGGCTTGAAACCTTGCACATTTACCAACGCTATACATAATATCGGGTCTAGATGCACAAAGGTAAAGCAAAGAGCCAATCATGGAGCGGTATACCTTTTGATCTACCTCTTTACCATTCGGATCGGGTTTCAAATCAACCGTCGTGGACATGGGAGTCTTCATAGGTTTAGCATCATGCATATTGAATCGCTTGAGCATATCTTGAGTATACTTGGCTTGCTTGATGAATGTGCCTTCGGGATGTTGCTTGATCTCAAAGCCAAGAAAATACTCCAATTCTCCCATCATAGACATCTCGAACTTGTCCGTCATAAGCTTGCAAAACTCATCATTGAATGCAACGTTAGTGGAACCAAAGATGATATCATCCACATAGAGTTGGCATATGAACAAGTCGCCTCCGACCTTTTTGGTGAAAAGGGTGGGATCGATTAAACCAACATTGAACCCACGATCTACCAAAAACTCTTTAAGGTGCTCGTACCATGCACGTGGAGCTTGTTTAAGCCCATATAGCGCCTTATCGAGTTTGTAGACATGATCGGGGTGGTTGGGATCTTCGAAACCCGGAGGTTGCTTGACATAAACCAACTCATGGATGGGACCATTCAAGAAAGCACTTTTAACATCCATTTGTTGCAATTTGAAGTTATGATGAGAGGCATATGCAAGTAAGATGCGAATAGATTCAAGACGAGCAACGGGAGCGAATGTTTCACCGAAATCGACACCTTCGACTTGAGAGAAGCCTTGAGCAACCAATCTAGCCTTGTTGCGGATGACGATGCCGTCCTTGTCTTGTTTGTTCTTGAAGATCCACTTAGTGCCGATGACGTTCTTGCAATCTTTGGGCCTTGGAACCAATTTCCACACTTTGTTGCGCTCGAAATTGTTGAGTTCATCGTGCATGGCTTCAAGCCAATCTTGATCTTCAAGAGCTTCATAGACCTTCTTTGGCTCAATGTGCGAGACAAATGCATGTGCTTTGCTAAAGTCCGCTAGTTGCCTTCTTGTGACGACCCTTCCACGAACTTGTCCAAGAATCATATCCTCCGTATGGCCGGCACGAGCAAGATTATCGAGTCTTCTCTTTGCTCTACGAGCTAGCATCTCCTCCAAAGTTTCCTTGGATAGGGCTTGATCATCACCCTTCATCATCGGAGACATGTCCACCTTGGTCTTGATCATCGATGGGAGATGGATCCCTAACGTGATGAGTTGCATCATCACCATGTGTATCTTGTTCTCCATCATGAGCTTGGCCTTCATCATGAGCTTGGCCTTGATTGTTTGCTTGGCCTAGTGATGAGGCATGAGGGCTTGGTGCATCTTGTTGGGTAGCATGGTTATCAATGGATGTAGTCAATGGCTCCACTTGAGTAGAGCATAGTCCTTCTCCCTCCGTCATCCGGTTTTCCTCAATGGGGATTATTTCACCAATCCCCATTCTTCTTATGACGATGGGAGGAATTGCATATCCTACAATACCATGATCTATACGGCCCCCTTGGGACCCATTATCCTCATCGAACACCACGTCTATAGCTTCTTCAACTTGTCCGGTGGATTTGTTGTAGACTCTATAGGCGTGAGAGTTTGTGGCATAACCAACAAAGATACCCTCATAGGATTTAGTCTCGAACTTTGACAAGCGTTTCCCTCTTTTGCGAATGAAGCATTTGCATCCAAAGACCTTGAAGTATGAAACGTCCGGCTTCTTGCCCGTGAGAATCTCATAGGGGGTCTTGTTCAAAATCTTGCGGAGATATAATCGGTTGCTAGCATGACAAGCGGTGGATACGGCCTCGGCCCAAAAGTTGTAAGGAGAAGAGAACTCCGCAATCATGGTACGAGCCGCATCCATAAGAGTCCGATTCTTTCTCTCCGCCACACCATTTTGTTGAGGAGTGTAGGGAGTGGAATATTGGTGAGCAATGCCTTCCTCACTAAGAAATCCCTCAACGGTGTAGTTCTTGAACTCGGATCCATTATCACTCCGGATCGCCATGATGCTCGTATTATGTTGTCTTTCCACCAAAGTGATGAATTCGATGACCCGCTTTTGAGTCTCACTCTTTCTCTTGAAGAAGTACACCCAACAATATCGTGAATAATCATCCACAATCACCAAGCAATACTTTTTGCCTCCAAGACTATCATATGATAGAGGACCAAAGAGGTCCAAGTGAATGAGCTCGAGGATTCTTGATGTAGTGATGTTCGTCTTGGTGGGATGAGCTTCTCCATGTTGCTTTCCTAGAACGCAAGAGCTACACACACGATCTTTGGCAAACTTAGCATTTGTTAGTCCTAGAACGTGATTGCCACTTTGAAGGTCATGCAACGTCCTCATATTGGTGTGGGCTAACCGGCGATGCCATAGCCAACCCACATCAACTTTAGCCATTAGGCATGTCGCGGCACACGTGTCTCCTTTGGAGAAGTCCACTACATACATGCCGTTCTCGACATGCCCAACAAAGGCTACTTTAAGAGTCGTTTCCCAAGTGACAATCACATTCTCTTTATTAAAGAAAGAGGTAAAACCACTTTTAGCAAGTTGAAGAACCGAGATGAGATTGTAGCCAAGGGACTCAACAAGAAGAACATTCTCAATTGACAAGTCATTTGAGATTGCTACCTTGCCTCGTCCCAATACCTTTAGTTCGGAGTTGTCACCAATAGTGACGCAATTGAGATGAGGTAGTGGAGGAAGAATATCACTCATTGCGTCATTGCTTCCGGTCATATGTTGGGATGCACCACTATCCACCGTCCATTTGCTCGTACCGGAAGCACCCCCCTACAATATATTAGTTGCTTGATTTAGGGACCCATTTTTGAATGGGTCCTCTCATGTTAGTGACAAGGGTCTTAGGAACCCAAATACTCCAATGATAATCGTCACCATAAGAAGTACCAACATATTTAGCATATACATGACCATCTCTAGATTTCATGAGCACATAAGATGGATTATATTTCCCGGCAAAGTTATTGTGAGTGGTGCTCCCCCTAGAGGTCTCACCACCCACAATAGTGTTGGTCTCCTTCCCTTTGGTCACCTCTCCCTCTTTCACAAATCTTACTTCTTGTGAGGAGGAGGTGACTCTCTTCTTGTTCTTCTTCTTGTACTTCTTCTTTGACTTGGCAACATAGCCAAGTCCCTCCTTTCCATTGTTGGCATGATGAGAAGCAATCTCATGGAAACTCTTCTCATTTCCTACAAGATTAGTTGTACCACAAGCATTGCTAGACAAGACATTCAAGCTAGAAGATGAAGTGGATACTACTTGCTTGTTTGATTGTTGAGCTAGAAGATTGTCACGAGATTTGGTTAACTTGTCATGAATTTCCTTAAGAGACATGAACTCTTTTTCAAGTTTTTCATAACGAGTGCCAAGTTCCTCGTGAGCAATTCCTAGCTTTAATTCTTCATGCTCAAGAGTTTTAATTAAGGCAAGAGATTGAGCATTTTCCTTCCTAAGCTTAGAGACACTTATGGCAAAGTTTTCTTCAAGACAAGACAATTTCTCCTCAAGTGAGGCACGAATGGAACGCTCATTATCAAGAGCTTTTTCAAGCTCTTGCTCATTGCAAGTATGACCTCCATGGCTTTCTAAGGTCATGATGATCTCCTCCTTTTCATCAACAAGAGAGTTAGCCTCATCAAGTTGCCTCAAAAGGGAGTTCACCTTTTCCTTAGTCTCCCCCTTAAGGCTAGATAGCCATAAACTTAACTCATTAGACTCACTATCCTCCTCACAAGCATTTTCAACACAATCCAATAACGAAGGAGGGTTAGTGACAATGGTCTTAGAGTTGGGAGAGCATACCGAAGTGGCTTTTGCCATAAGACATGTAGGTCAGGTTGCCACATTCTCATTGGGGGATTCGAATAGAGAGATCGAAGGTGATGATGCGGTGGCCTTGGCGATGTGAGCTACACCTACCACCTCATCTTCTCCTTCATCTCCGGAGATGTAAGTCTCAAGAACCGCCCCTTCTTGTACGTAGAGAGCTCTTGGAACCTTCCTTGCAAAGTTCTTGTTTTGAGGAGGCTTGGTCTTGATCTTGCGAATGAGCTTGCCTTCGTTCTCTTCTCTTGGCTCAAAGGGGCACTCCTTCACGAAGTGGTTAGCGCTACCACAATTATAGCATGTCCTTGAGCGCTCCCCCTTCTTCTTGTAGTTCTTGTTACGTGGAGGCCTTGGAGATCCGGCCTTGTGAGCTTCCCATCTCTTCCAATATCCATGCATAGCAAGGGCAATGCACTTGTGAGCTCCTGTGTAAGTATCTTCATAGTCTTCCTCATCATCATCATCTTCTTCACTTTCATCGACTCGAGCCATTGCTTTTGACTTTAATGCAAGGTTGGGAGACTTTCCCAACCCTCTAGAGCGAGCTAGAGCATCATCCGCACTCTTGTGAGAGAGAGAGATTGCGATGAACTCACTAAGAACACCTATGGAGTTGAGAGTATTGTAGTCCGCTCTAGTCCGGATGCTAGTGGCAAGATTCTTCTCGAAGGGTGTGATAGCCTTGACAAACTTCCTCTTTATCCATTCATCCGTGATCTCTTCCTTGCCAAAGTCTCTCAGTTGATTGGCGAGAGTGACAACTCGTCTATAGAGCTCTTCAGGAGTCTCATCCTCTTGCATAACAAAGTTCTCGGAGTTGTCAATGGCCACATCATACTTGGAGGACTGAATACTAGCATTTCCTTGAAACAAGGTATCAAGTTTGTCCCAAGCTTCCTTGGCGGTCTTGCAACCGCGAATGTGAGTGAGATGCTCCCTTGGAAGAGCCTTCTGGATGATAACAAGAGCAGTTTTGTTGAGTTGAGATTCAACATCCTCCCTTGGAGTCAAGTTGCTTGGATCATGAGGATGAAACCCATGGATCACGCTTCTCCACAAAGCCGTACACGATCCTGAAATGTGAGATTCCATTTCAAACTTCCAAGAGGAAAATTCGTTAGTGTTAAGGATGGGTGGAACTCCAACATTAAGGATGTGTGGCATGGAAACGATTGGGTGGATGGAATCATAGTTTTGCGGTGGTGGAACTTTTGAATTGGACCCCGAACCATTAGCCGTTTGAGACTTGGAGCCACCTTCACTCTCCTTAGCTTTGGCTTTAGCCTTTTGAGCGGCTTTAGCCTTAGCTTTGGCAATGTTTGCTTCGATTTCGGAAATGTCCGGATTTGTTTCCTCATCCGAACTATCCTCGTCGGTGACATGGGGAGAGTGGGACGGCTCCTTGGTTCTACCCATCATGTTCTCCAACATCTTCTTGATGGAGGAGACCTCCGAGCCCACACTAGAGCTAACCTTCGACAATTGGGTTTGTATGGTACAAACCGTTGTCTCAAGGTTGGCTATAGTGTCGGCCATTTTGGAGAGCTCCTCCTTAGAAGTTTCGGGAACATCCCCGTTGACCATGATTACTCTTAGGCGGTTAAGCCCGATACAAGAGCCGAGGCTCTGATACCAATTGAAAGTGCAATATGGTCAACTAGAGGGGGGGTGAATAGGTGACCTACAAATTTTACTCCTTTTTCACTTTTAATGGGGCTTTTAAGAAAGTAAATGCTTGATTACCTAAATGTGCAACTAAGTGAAAACCCTAGGTGATAAGAAGCAAGTAGCAGCGGAAATAAAGGAGCGGTACAAGATAACAACAAGTGAAAACACGGAGACAAGGATATGTTTCCCGTAGTTCCTTCTTAAAAGAAGTACGTCTACGTTGGAGAGGTGGGGAGCCACCTAGGCGCTCCTCAATAGCACGGATGTGCACACCTTGTTCTCCTTGAGCTTCTCCGGTGAGGGAGATTCTCGTTTCCACTATGAGGTCGACTTGAAGGCGTTGACCAAACCTTTACAAGGGGTTGAGGCTACTCCACAAGTGAGATGGAGGCTCTCAACAATCGAAGCTTCTTGCTACAAGGTGAAAGCTACAAGCACTAGGGTTTCCCTTGGATGACAAAGCAACCAAGAGATTACAAGATCCCAAGAGTTGTGGTGTGGGTACACACGTTTTGGCTTGGTGGAAAGGTAGATCTAGACCTCCTCCATGAGATCCTTGAAGGGCATCGAGTTTGGTTGGAGGAGGAGGGAGATCGGGGCGATTTGAGCTCTACAACAATGGAGGAGAGAGAGGAATGGACGAGCTGCCTATCTAGAGGAAGAAGACAGCTATTTATAGGCTCCTCCAGAATCTGACCGTTGCAGTCTTGCGGGACCGGAAATTTCCGGGCTAAAGGCCGGAATATTCCGGTCGGAGGGGCCGGATATTTGAAAAGTCCGGGGGGCGGATAATTGAAATATCCGGGGGCGGAATATTCCGCCCCAATACTCCGCCCCCATCTCTGTGCGCAGGCACCAACACATAGATGAGAAAACTGCTAAGGACCAAGGGCCGGATTTTTGCTACGGAAATTTCCGGGGCAAATTTCCGCCCCACCTTCTGTGCGCGGGCATCAACTTCTGGTAGAAAAATGGCTAAGGACTTTGATGCCCGGAATATTGAAATATCCGGGGGGCGGAAAATTGAAATATCCGGGCCCGGAAATTTCCGGACTAAATTTCCGCCCCCATCTCTGTGCGCGGGCAATGCGAAGAAGACCAAATTCTGCTAAGTCCTTGGAGGCCGGATTTTTGGCCCGGAAATTTCCGGGGCAAATTTCCGCCCCGGCTTCTGTGCGCGGGCAAGAAAATACTTAGTCGTTTTCGTGGAAGCCAGAAGAGTGGCCGGAAATTTCCGGTGAGGGGCCGGATAATCCGCCCCATAGGATCCGGAATTTCCGCCCTGTATACTGAAAAATCCGGTGGCTGAATTTCCACAATAGTGATCTTCTCTTTGATCTTTTGACTTGGATATATCGATGATCATGTAAAGTAATAGCTGCACAGGCTGAACCACATTGTTAGATAGGAGATATCCGTGTTAGCATCATCACCAAAATCATTAGAGGGATCATGAGCTTTCAACTAGTCCCTATTGTGCTTATTCACAAGGGAGAGATTTTGGTTTCTAATGACATGACCCCTATTCCTCTTGGTGTTTCTAATGTTTTGCGGGACTTTGAGGATGTTTTTCCACAAGATGTGCCTTCGGGATTGCCACCTTTGAGGGGTATTGAGCATCAAATTGATTTAATCCCCGGAGCATCTCTCCCAAACCGAGCTCCTTATAGAACCAATCCACAAGAAACAAAGGAGATACAAAGAGAAGTGCAAGAACTATTGGACAAAGGTTATATTCGGGTTAGTCTTTCTCCTTGTGCCGTTCCCGTTATTTTGGTTCCTAAGAAAGATGGTACTTGGCGCATGTGTGTAGATTGTAGAGCAATTAATAACATCACTATTCGTTCTCGTCATCCTATACCACGTTTAGATGACATGTTAGATGAATTAAGTGGTGCTACTCTTTTCTCTAAAATTGATTTGTGTAGTGGATACCATCAAATAAGAATGAAAGAGGGAGATGAATGGAAAACTGCTTTTAAGACAAAATTTGGTTTATATGAGTGGTTAGTAATGCCCTTTGGTTTAACTAATGCACCTAGTACTTTCATGAGATTAATGAACCATATTTTGAGAGACTTTATTGGTAGATTTGTGGTAGTTTATTTTGATGATATTCTAATATATAGCCACAATGAACATGAACACATGGATCATATTAGACAAGTTTTGCAAGTGCTAAGACATAATAAATTGTATGGTAATCTTGAGAAGTGCACTTTTTGCAAAGATAAGGTTATATTTCTTGGTTATGTTGTTTCTAAGCATGGAATTGAGGTTGATCAATCTAAAATTGAAGCTATTCGAAATTGGCCAATTCCAACTAATGTGAGTCAAGTTAGAAGTTTTAATGGGCTTGCTAGTTTCTATAGAAGATTTGTGCCTAATTTTAGTACAATTGCTGCCCCCTTAAATGATCTAACTAAAAAGGGTGTTAATTTTGAATGGGGTGTTATTCAAGATATTGCTTTTGATACATTGAAAGAGAGGTTGATTTCGGCCCCATTGCTTATGCTTCCAGATTTTTATAAACAATTTGAGATTGAGTGTGATGCTAGTGGCATAGGTATTGGGGGTGTGCTCATGCAAGAAAAGAAACCTATTGCCTATTTTTCTGAAAAATTAAATGGTGCACAATTGAATTATTCTGTTTATGATAAGGAATTATATGCACTTGTGAGAGTTTTAGAAGTGTGGAAACATTATTTGTGGCCTACAGAATTTATTATACATAGTGATCATGAAGCATTGAAATTTTTAAAGTGCCAAAATAATTTGAATAAGAGACATGCTAAGTGGGTTGAGTTTATTGAATCTTTTCCATACATCATAAAAGATAAAAAAGGGATTGGATAATGTAGTTGATGATGCTTTATCAAGAAAGAATATGTTACTCTCAAATTTAGAAATTAAGGTTTCGGGTTTGGAGGGTATTAGAGATTTATATGATGAAGATAAAGAATTTTCTATGCCATTTAATAAATGTGTTAATACTAAAGCATGGGAAAAATTTCATATACATGATGGGTACTTGTTTAGAGCTAACAAATTGTGTATTCCCGAGTGTTCCTTGCGTTTATTTTTGATCCAGGAATCTCATAGTGGAGGATTGATGGGACACTTTGGAAGAGAGAAGACTTTGTTGATGTTGGCTGAAAATTTCTATTGGGCACATATGAGAAGAGATGTGTATAGATTGGTGCAAAGATGTATTACTTGCAACAAATCCAAGTCAAAATTGAAGCCCCATGGATTGTACACACCATTGCCATCACCAAGTACACCATGGGAAGATATTAGCATGGATTTTGTGTTGGGATTGCCAAGGACAAAAAGAGGACATGACTCTATCTTTGTGGTTGTGGATAGATTTTCAAAGATGGCTCATTTTATTCCATGCCACAAGAGTAATGATGCTTCTCACATTGCCAATTTGTTCTTTAGAGAAATTGTGAGATTACATGGAGTTCCAAGGACTATAGTTTCGGATAGAGATGTCAAGTTCATGAGTTACTTTTGGAAGACACTTTGGGGTAAGCTTGGCACTAAGCTATTATTTTCTACTACTTGCCACCCCCAAACTGATGGACAAACCGAGGTGGTTAATAGAACATTGTCCATATTGCTAAGAGGTATGATCAAGAAGAATTTGAAGGAGTGGGAGGAGTGTTTGCCCCATGTGGAATTTGCATATAATAGAGCTGTGCATTCAACTACTCAATTATGTCCTTTTGAGGTGGTGTATGGTTTCAAGCCTATTACTCCTCTTGATTTATTACCACTTCCTTTACATGAGAGAGTTGATATGGAGGCATCAAAGAGGGTTGCTTTTGTGAAGAAGATTCATGAGAAAACAAAAGAAGCAATTGAGAAGAAATGAAAACATGTGGCTGAAAGAGTAAACAAGAAGAGAAAGGAGATTATATTTCGGCCAGGAGACATGGTGTGGGTACACTTTAGAAAAGATAGATTTCCGACATTGAGAAAATCAAAGTTGATGCCTAGAGGAGCTGGTCCTTACAAAGTTATTTCAAGGATCAATGATAATGCATACAAGATTGACCTCCCAATTGATGAGTTTGGTGTTAGTAATTCTTTTAATGTGGCTGATTTGACACCTTATCATGGAGATGATTTAGCATCGAGGTCGATGCCTTTTCAAGAGGGGGAGGATGATGAGGACATCCCTAGCTCTTCACCTATTGTTACACATGAGGATGCTCCTATACAAGCTAATGAAGTGAGGATTGGTCCAATGACAAGATAAAAAACCAAGCTATTACAACAACAGGTGAATTCACTCCTAATTGAATATAATGTTTATAATTGTGGGAGCTTTATACTACCTAAATCTTTGCCTTTGTGTATTCTTAGGTTTGTTGATAACACAAACATGAATGGAGATCATGGAGAGGAGCTACACAAGGATGAGCATGGACTTCAAGAGGAGATGGAAAACAAGTGCTAGCATGGTGAAAACAACAAATAACAAATGTTATCATGACAAGGGGATGGTGCCTCCACAAGGTCAAATGCACTAAGTGTGGAAAACAATGTCAATTATGTTATTCCACACTCATACATGAACAAGGCAAAAGGAGGGCGCCCACAAGGAGTATCAATGCGCCATATACAAGACCTAGTTCAATTAGGATTGGTTTGTATACCAATTTGGCCGCACCCCTTGTGTGGGGGTCGGTTTGTATCCAATTGTGGTAGATATAGGAGTCCTAGTCCAATTAGGAGTAGTGCTTGCGCAAGGGATCCCCTTGTGGCCGCACCCCCTCTCATATATACCCCTTGGGGCGCATAGGAGAGGGCAGACTACGTTAAAACATAAACCCTAGACCTCTAGATTGAAACTGCTTGTAAGCCTTTCATCTGGAAGTTCATCTGCAAACTTTACGTGTTACCTGCTGTTCCACTGGGAATAAGACGGTACAGGACCACTTGTAGTCGGTGGATTACTTGTGCAAGAGTGTGGAGTTGAGAATATCCTTGGGGTTGCTATCTTTTGCATTGGCATCAGGGATCAGCCGGGAGAGTTCTTAGTGGTGCACTAGTTATCATACTGGAGTTGTCTGTGAGTTCACTGAGAAGATTGGGCCACCCCTTATCAGAGTTCATCGTCTTGTCTCTAAGATTAGCTTATGGTTTATGAGATGATCACATTTTTCTGATTATGGACTCTAATAAAGTGTAGCAAACATAATAGTTTATTGTTAGGGTAACAATAGTACTAAACCGATCCAAGTATATGGATCTTGCTAAGAGTGACGAGGGGTGTATTTGTCGTTCCTCTAGTTTCTGCCATCCCGAGCTCTACCAGGGACGTGGTTGTTTTCCTTATGGCGGCTAGCCTCAGCTTTGTATGCCCCATGGTTTACCGGATTGGATCCAGTTCTGGATGTTGCGTCCCGGTCTCTCGTTATTTTTTCCCTTCTTTGGATGTTCATCCTTTTCTTTTGAACTACCCGAGTCTCCAAGTTCATTTGGCTCCGGTGTGGCAGCTACCGTGACGGTTTTGCATAAGGTGGAATTATCGAAAAGCCGCCCTAACCGTGCTTGACCCCGTTGCTGATGCTCTAGAGCCTTTCCTAGGAAAGCGTAAATGTCTTGTAGTTTTTGTTTTTGGAGTATAGGTCATCATTCAAGATGGCGAACGTAGCCTCCATGTTTTCAGCCGTGGTTTTGTATATGCGCTCTCCCTTAACGTTGCCGCTATTTACTTGCCTTCGCCATGTCATTTTTTTAGGTCCCTTCTGGCTGGCGGTTCTTCCGGTATTCGAACTCGAGGTAACCTTGTAGGTTTAATTGCTGAATGGTTATGGTGTTCGTATTCCTCGATTTGTTCATGCTGCGCCTTAATGGCTGCCTAGACTGTAACATCCCAAGTATGAAAAACCACCCCTAGCATGTTTGTTTCTTGTTTACTTAAAAGTTTTGCATCATGTCATCATATTCATTAAGTTGTTTGCATTTGTTTTACTTTGTTTTCATTTGGTTTGCATCTGTTTTACTCTGTTTTCACAATTCAAATTCAAACTTTATTCAAATGTTTATTTCATACTTGCTCTGTTACAACCTTTTTCAAATAATAAGTTCAAATCAAACCCTTATTTGTTTCCATTTTATTCCATAATGTTCAACTATTAAAATGATGGCTTTAATCAATAAATTAATTCCCATGTTATTCCAAAAATTCAAATTCAAATCCCAAACAGCACTCAATTGGATTTATGAATATTATCAAAACAAATCAACTCATTTGTTCTATTTAAGCAATAGGGTTCACCCTATTAAGAAGTTGTTTTCAAATAATATTTACTTAATAATAAAATCCATTCAAATTTGATTAAATCACAAACAGCATTTTAATTTGAAACTTTTTGGAAAACAAAGTTAGCATTCAGTTGCTATGGTAAAAACTAACCTAACCATAATTTTTCTAAATTTTTCCTAGCCCTAAAACCTAACAAATCCTTCCATTTTCATTTCTGCAAAAAAAAAACAGAGGAGAAATTTTAAAAAGAAAAAAAAACGGGCGCAGGGGCAGTGGGCTGCGCCAGCCCACCCTTTCTTTTCTCTCCCGCGCAGCCCAGCCCATCTCCTTACCCGCGCCGGCCCGCGTACCGGTTCGATCTCTTTTTCCCCTTCGTCCTCGCGTACGGCCGCCCATCCGTGGCGCCACGGCGGCAGCAGCGCCCTCCGACGGCGATCCGCGCCCTGTACCCCCCTATATAACCACCCTAGGTCCCCGCGCCGTAGCCCTAAACCCTAGACCCCCTATCCCCTCGAGGCCGCCGCCGTTTTCCCCTCTCGCGGCCACCTCCCTTCCCTCTGCGACCTCACCGGAGAAACGCCGCCTGAATCCGCCATGAACACCGCCGCCTCGTTGCGCCACCACCCTAGCTAGCCCCTGGAATCAACCCACCACCTCTCCCTCCTCCGTTTGGACACCGCAGCCACCCCGGAGAGCCTCCACAACGACGCCGCCGTCCTCGACCTGCCGCCACCGGAGCTCCCTCGGGCCTCTGCTCGACGACAGCCGCCGGTGAGCAGTCGTGGTTCCCCTCCTCCTCCCTCTCTGGCACGAGAAGCTGCGCCACCGTGCACACCACTCCAGCACGCACCACCCAGCAGCAGCACCATCACACCGTCCACGGCACGCCGCCGTCCGCCGTCGTCGTTCTCTGACAAAGTTCAGACAGCGCGCGCGCGTTTAAATTCAGTTAACGCGCATTTGAACGATAACCTGTCCGCGCCCCTGTATCTGACAAAACTGACGAAACACCGCAGTGGTAACACTGCCTCTCTCGCTCGCGCACGGTCGCGGGATCGAGCCCTCGCGCCGCGGAATAAAAACAAAAATTTTCCGCGCAGGGCTGACAGGCAGGCCCCACTCGCCAGTGGCCCTCGCTGCCACGCGCGCGCACGCTGTCCATGCTGACCCTAGGGCCCACGGGCAGTGCCCTAGGTTAGCCAGCTGCGCGGTAGAAAAGGTTTTCAACCTTTTCTGTTTTAATCAAAGTCCTTTTAAATTGCAGTTTGGTCCCTAAAACTAAAACCCTAATAACTTTTATTTTATAACTCCAAATAACAAAAATAAAATATGTGCACTGCTCTAAATTAAATTATCTACCTATTGGTAACAATTGTTTTCTGTTTTGAATTTTCCAAATGCATTTCAAATTTGAATTCAAACAATTCATTTGTAATTTGACAAATTGCATAACTAATTCATAATTAATCCAAATAATGCAAATAAAATATGTTTTCCATACCATTTTGAACCACCTATTCAAATATAAATTTTGTTTCATGGTTTGAATAATTAAAATTGCTTAAATAATTTAAACCTTGTTTAAATCATTTAAATTTGCTAAATTCATAACTTGCTCAAATTAAATTATTTTTGAACATGTAAAATATGTTTTCAAACTAGAAAAGTATAAACTTTTCAAATATGAATTTGAATTTATGATTGGAACAAATACAATTCAAATAATATTCAAACTTGTTTTAAATTCATTTAAAACTTGTTTAATTTTGTTTAAGTCATAATAAATTCATCCTAATTCCTTTTTCAATATTTGAAACATGTAATCCACCCAAAATTTTATGATCTTTTCAAATATGAATTTTGTTATTTATTTTGCACAATTTAACTTGGTGAAAACAACAACTATTTGTGTAATCCCTTTAAGGAACCAAAATTCCCTAACTTAATAAATAAATTTCTAAATTGGTAAACCTTATTTCCAATTGGGTCTATTGTTGTTATTTTGTTGTTTTCCTCATCCATGCATCATACTAATCCACTTTCACCTGTTGGTTAATTGGAAAACAATTGTTTCAACCAAAATTCATGGGCTTTTCATATGCAACTCAAAATTGCATATGTGTCCATTTAAATGGTGTTACCATGTCAACTAGTTTATTTTGGTGCATCCATTAACTTGACATGCATCATCCCATGATTGTGCACTATGCCATGATATTGATTGTTTATCTTCCTGTATTGTTTGTTTGCTTCTTCTCGGATAGACGACGACGTTGAGACCGACGATCTTTACGACACCCCTTCTGAGGATCTAGCCCAGTACCAGGCTACTGAGTTTGCAGGCAAGTTATCACTCACATGAACCATTGTGTTCCTTTCAACATCGGTTACCGATACTTTCCGTTGTCTATTTCTGCTAGCCATATGTATCGTTGCTTCTGTTACGAACCCATCATATGATACCCTGAACCCTGATATTGCCTCACCTCCACTCCTATAACCCCGTTGCTTGGGCCCGTGTCTTACTAGCATGCTTAGGGTTGTTTTTGCTCGAGTCTGTTACCCGTTATTTTCTGTTATCATATTTCTATTATGTTCTGGGGCTCGATGTTAAACAACAACCTGTTAATTTGAGGTAATAATAATTTGCTGATAAGGCACCGGCAGGAGGCCCGGCGTGGTTTTGAGGCCTGCTAGTGTCGACCCTAATTAGGAAAAGGGTCTTGTCTACTGATCCATGATGAGCGCACTATCCGCATGTGGGAAGCGTGTATGGGCGCCCCCCTCAATTTGATTCGATTCGCATCTCGTCCAAATCACCACACTTAGTTCGGGCTTTCCATTTGATGCACGCATATGCAGGTACGAACCCGAGGCCAGGGTGGAACTTTTGTAGTCGGCATTTAGGGCGGCGTGGTCTTCCAGTGCTATGAGGGTCCCCTTTTCTTCGTGGGGCTCGATTAGCCGCGCACGCACAGCACGTGGTGCTTTGGGCTTGATGCGAAGAAGAGTCGAGTTGTGTAGAGTGCCTCGCTTGGTGGAAGTGCATTTCCATCCTGGCGGGATATTCTTACGTGTACGGCCAAATTGGTGCACCCCTGCAGGGATAAATCTTCTCGAGAAGCCGTGTTTTCCGCGGTTATGGTTGACTTGGTGAAAGTACTGGCTAACAAGTACTCAGAACAACTTACACCTAACTAATGATAACTTGACTAGTAATAGGCTTATTGACACAACAATTTGATCCATCATTAATCCAAATATGCGAGTTATCCTCGGATTGCTTCTTTGGATAAGGGGCGAGATCCAGGATGGGTTTGTGTGGTGGTTAGATGTAATTGGTTACGATACACTATCTTATCCCTTTTCTGATAGCCGGAAGTTGTAGTATGTTCTGTAGTTGGTTAGTGCAGCCAGTTGCAGCATCTTTTATATCCCTTCTTTCCGTTGAACCCAAGGCATCCGTTCTTGGTGTTGACGGGCTACACTTTGGTGAACTGTGAGTCTTGCTTGCCAGTACGTTTATGTACTGACCCCTTTGGGGCTGTGGTTTCCGCAGACTACGCTTACGAGGATCCCCGTGACGGCTACTACGTGGAGTTTGACGAGGCTGCTGACGAGTAGGTAGCGGACCCGGGCAGGATCCGAGACATCGTGTATGGGCTCCGTCTTCTTTTTATTCCCGGCTTCTTAAGCCTATTTGGATTTGTCTGTACTCGGACCCTTTGAATGCTTCCGCTGAGATGTAATGATGTTATGTTGGGACAAGTGTCCTCTGGATGATTGTATTGGCTATCTCTGCTCTAGTGAGAGCTATTTGCAACTTATTTCAGTCTTTTGTGTCTTAGAGATATGTTGTGTTATCATTCTGTTAAACGCCGTTGACGTACCATGTGTGTATGGTATGAAGTACGTCAATGGTAGTATCCTGATTTCTATGGGATGGTTTACGTAGACGCTGAACAGATAGGGGTTGGTTGTCACACATACGTGTGTTGGCCTACTCGTAAGAGATGCGGGTGCCGGTAAGCCCCGTAATCCAATCCACTACTGTTCAACGGAACTGCGAGTATCCTCTAGAAGTCCGGGTGCGACAAATGGTATCAGAGCCTGTCTGCCTGTAGGATCCCTTTTACTGGTCGCAGTTGAGTCTAGAAACTATTTTTGTAGCTATATAGGAAAAATGAAACGTGAGAGTAGGAATTCTGCCATTTTTCTTCTTTCCCCACCCACCCACTCTTTTCTGGTAAGGAAGTGCAACGTTGTTTTCCCTTCTCACCTAAACTTTCAAGTTAGGTTTTCACGAATCCTGGTTTCTCTGGGATAGTTATATCTACTAGACCATAGGAATGGAGGTGGTTGTGACATGATTTATCATGTTGCCTACTCATGATTGAGAACGGAGGCGTGTAAGCCCCGGAAGCAAATCCTCTATCCTTAAGCAGTAGATATTGATCCTTTAGAAGCCCGGATGGGTTTTTCCGTAGTACCTCAGGAGTTTTGGTCTCGTGTTTCCCGTTGTTGCTTCGATATCCTGTTCTTCTCAACATCCTTTTCGTCCGTTGAAACCTTGTTGTTGCTTTCCACTTCAGTTCTTCTACCGGCGTCTAATCAAAACTTCCCCGATCATCTGCAGATGGATCTCAGGTTCTTCCCGCAGGTGGTTCGGATGACTCGTTACGAGAGCACTGCCGGTTATCCGGAGATGCTGAGAGACATGGTCACTTATCTGGGGTTCCGTTGGGCACCAGAGTACCAGGTCTACGAGCAGCAGCGAGAGTTTGACCAGACCTACTACCAGGCTATCGTCTACATTCTGTCAGATGATGGCATGAGCGTTGTCCACCGCTACGAGGCAGTAGGTTCCACAGTGGATATGGCCGTGCAGCAGGCAGCTTATGTGAGTCTCACCGTCCTTCGTGCTGACTACTGGGGATTTGACGATTCTATCTATCGCCACATCCCCGTGGTTACATCACTTCGGAGGGAGCTCACTTCACTCTCTACGACAACCTGGATGTCTACGAGCATGATAACACCAGGCTGCACACCACCGCTCAGTTTGTGAGGCACAGTGACGCAGTTGCCACCACACTTTCTCAGGAGTTGGCCTCAGTCAGAGAGCAGCTCTACCTTGCTTTGACTCGTCTGGCGACGTACACCACAGACTTTGTTGGAGATGAGCGCTTTGCACGTTTCGATCAGCCAGTTGGTCGTCGTCTGCCAGATGCTGGAGGTTACGAGCCGATCAGAGGTCCACTCCTCAACCTCGGTGCTGGTTACACTGGGATTCCACGCTTTGGAGCACAGGGAGTCGACGCTATGTATTTCACCACACCTAGAGTCGCTCTCAGACCACGTCAGATCTATGTGGATCGTCGTTCTACCTACTTTCGTGGGCGTGCTCCTCACCGTACTCCTCGTCGTACTACTCACCGCCGTCCTGCGTGATGAGCATGAGAGTACCGATGTATCCATTATTAGCTATGTTTAGTTATCCTTTGGCTTTCGAACCATGTATTGGTGTGTTGGATATTCTGATGTATTTGAACATGTGATGATGTACCTGTTGGTTATCTATTCATGCGTCGGAATAATCTCTCTTTCGGTTTCCAAGTCTATCTGTTTCTGTTGTTGTGCTAAAATGCATGTCTATTCAGGATGCCGCCAACAAGGAACAACCCGCCTGAGCCACCGCCAATCACGGAGTTGTTGACTCAGATGACTCAGGTCGTGACGCAGATGGCCCAGATCCAGGCTAACCAGCACAACAACCAGAATGCTCGACGAGTCAGCATCAAGGAGTTTCTGAGTCTGGGGCCGAGAGCTTTCGTGGCAACACGGGAGCCTCTGGATGCTGATGACTGGATCCGGGAGATGGCCAGGGCTCTGAACATTGCTCACGTTGCTGAGGAAGACAAAGTCAAGTATGCCACCTACCTACTGAAGGGTCAGGCAGCTACCTGGTGGGAGAACTACCAGACCATGAGAGCTGGATACCCAATCACCTGGGGTTGTTTCAAGGATGCCTTCCTGAAGCACCACATCCCAGATGGTCTCATGGAAAGGATGCGTGAGGAGTTCTGCTCTCTCAAGCAGGGCAAGCTGGACGTCATTGGCTATCAGAATGAGTTCAATCGCCTCGCTCGTTACGCTGGTGATGAGGTGTCCACTGAGGCTAAGAAGATGGCAAGGTTCCGCCGAGGTTTTAACCCGGAACTCAAGTACGCCCTCACCAACATCAAGGCCAAAGACTTCGAGGAGCTTGTGAACACCGCGCTCAATGAAAAAAATGGGCGCGAGGCGTTTGAGGAATCTCGGAAGCACTCGCGTGAGGGTGGTTCCTCCTCCAACATGACCACCCCTCCGCAGAAGCGCCGCATCTGGGTGCCAAATGGTGATGTCACTCGGGCTCCATATGCCCAAGCTTCTCCAGGCTTCGCTTCCCGCCCACCCAACCCATCTCAGATGCAGGCTCAGAGGTTCTCAATGGGGCAGCCAAGGCCAGATGCACCTCGTGTCGTCACTTGCTACAAATGCAAGCAGACAGGGCACTATGCTGACAAGTGCACTCAGAGGCAGCTACCTCCACCACCACCTCGCCCCAACACCAACCAGGCAATGGTGCGTGCTCCCCCGGCTAAAGCCTTCAACTCCAACAACAGGCCTGTCGGGAGGACCGCGAGGGTGAATCATGTCAAGGTCGACAAAGCTGAGGAAGCTGCTGACGTCGTTCTCGGTACATTCCCCGTAAACTCTAATCCAGCTAAAGTGTTGTTTGATACCGGAGCATCACATTCTTTCGTGTCAAAGATCTTTGCGACAGCAGTTAAACTACCTTTTGTTGGTTTGGGTTCCCTGCTAGTAGTAAACTCCCCTGGAGCAACTATGCAAACTTCCAAGATCAGTCATGAGAATCAGATTCTAATTGGAGGTCACATATTCCTTGCTTCCCTCATTCTGCTTGGCAATTCTGACATTGATGTCATTCTTGGCATGGATTGGTTGAAGGCCAATAAAGCTACGATTGATTGTGCTCAGAAGTCAATAACTCTGTTCCACCCTTCTGGCCAGATAGTCTATTCTCCAAATGAATCAAGTTCTGTTCAGCTTTACACCCTCGATGCTAAACCTCTACCTCTACTTGAAAATGTTCCGGTGGTTTGTGAATTCCCTGACGTCTTTCCAGAAGAGTTGCCAGGGATGCCTCCGGACAGAGCAGTTGAGTTCGTGATCGAGCTTGAACCAGGTACTGCTCCAATCTCTAAGCATCCATACAAGATAGCTCCTCCTGAACTGAAATTGTTGAAGGAGCAAATCGATATGTACATGGAGAAAGGTTACATTCAGCCTAGTTCCTCCGCTTGGGGTTGCCCAACTCTGTTCGTTGCCAAGAAGGATCAAACAAAGAGACTCGTTGTTGACTATCGTCCTCTTAACGAGAAAACCATCAAAAACAAGTATCCAATTCCTCGTATCGATGATCTTTTTGATCAACTTGCTGGAGCCTCAATATTCTCAAAGTTGGACTTGAGGATGGGTTACCATCAAATAAAGATCAGAAAGGAAGATATTCCAAAAACAGCTTTCACCACTCGGTACGGTCTATATGAATACACCGTCATGTCCTTTGGTCTCACCAATGCACCGGCGACATTCTCTAGACTCATGAATTCTGTCTTCCATGAATACCTCGACAAGTTCGTTGTGGTATATCTCGATGACATTCTGGTCTACTCAAAATCTGAGGAAGAGCATGGAGAACATCTTCGTCTCACTCTCATGAAACTTCGCGAGCATCGTCTATATGCCAAGTTCTCCAAATGTGAGTTCTGGATTCCAGAAGTTGCTTACCTTGGTCATGTCATCTCAGCCAAGGGCATAGCCATTGATCCAGAAAAGGTTAAAGCAATTGTTGATTGGAAACCTCCTAAGACGGTGAAGCAAGTCAGAAGTTTTCTTGGCTTGGCTAGCTATTGCCGTCGTTTCGTCCAAAACTTTTCCAAGATTGCCAAACCTCTCACTGATCTCACAAAGAAGGACAAGAAGTTCGTTTGGTCTCCACAATGTGAGGAAAGTTTCAATCTCCTGAAGACTAAACTCACTTCTACCCCAGTTCTGGTTGGCCCAGATACTACCAAACCTTTCCAGATATTCTATGATGCATCTCTCCAAGGTCTAGGTGCAGTTCTTATGCAAGAACGTCAAGTTGTGGCTTATGCTTCACGTCAGTTGAATGCACATGAGCAAAACTATCCCACACATGACCTTGAACTTGCAGCAGTTGTGTTTGCCCTCAAGAAATGGAGACAATACTTGTTGGGTAACCGCACTGAAATCTTTTCCGATCATAAGAGTCTGAAATACATCTTCACTCAACCAGATCTAAACCTCAGGCAAAGGAGATGGATTGAAAAGATTAAAGACTTTGATCTCACCATTTCTTACACTCCAGGCAAGGCTAATGTTATGGCCGATGCTCTCAGTCGCAAGTCATATTGCAATAATCTCATGATCATGGAAAGCCAACCTCCACTTCATGAAGAATTCCAGAAGCTGAACCTTGGTCTTGTTCCTCAAGGCTATCTTGCTAGCTTGACAGCCAGTCCAACTCTCGAGGACAAGATTCGTTCTGAACAACTTCGTGATGCTGAAATCAAGAAGATGGTAGAACACATCAAAGAAGGCAAGGAGAAATTTAAGTCCTTCTCAATTGATGACAAAGGAACTGTGTTCTTCGAAGGACGCATTGCAGTTCCTCAAGTTCAAAGTCTCAAAGATATCATTCTCAAGGAGGCTCATGAAACTCCTCTCTCCATCCACCCTGGAAGTACAAAGATGTACCAGGATCTTAAGACACTGTATTGGTGGCCTGGCATGAAACGTGAAATTGCTCAATACGTTTCTGAATGCGACGTTTGTCAACGTGTTAAGGCAGTCATCAGAAAACAGCCGGTCTACTCCAACCTCTGAAAATTCCTGAGTGGAAGTGGGACATGATTGAAATGGACTTCGTCACTGGTTTTCCAAAGTCCAAGAAGGGCAACGATGCAATCTTCGTTGTTATTGATCGTCTCACTAAAGTAGCTCACTTCTTTGCTGTCAAAGAAACAATCTCAGCTAGCCAGTTAGCAGAGCTCTACACAGCAAAGATTGTTCCTCTTCATGGTGTTCCATTGGAAATAAGCTCAGACCGTGGAAGCATATTCACTTCTCATTTCTGGAAAAGCTTTCAAGAAGCATTGGGCACCAAACTTCTGTTCAGCACAGCTTATCACCCTCAGTCTCAAGGGCAAGTAGAAAGAGTCAATCAGATTCTCGAGGATATGCTCAGAGCATGTGGTATCTCCTTTGGCATGAAATGGGAGGATTGCCTTCCATATGCTGAATTCTCCTACAACAATAGCTACCAGGCAAGCCTAGGCATGGCACCATTTGAAGCACTCTATGGCCGCAGATGCAGGAGTCCAATCAATTGGTCTGGAGCTGGTGAACGTTCACTCTTAGGCCCTGACATTGTTAAGGAAGCCGAGGAGAAAGTTCGTATCATTCGTGACAATCTCAAGATTGCTCAGTCTCGTCAGAAAAGCTACTATGACAGCAAGCACAGGGATATGATCTATGCACCTGGTGACAAGGCATATCTCCGTGTAACTCCCCTCAGAGGCACTCATCATTTTGGTGTGAAAGGAAAGCTTGCACCAAGATACATTGGTCCTTTCAACATTCTCTCAAGGCGGGCAGAAAATGCTTATCGTCTTGAACTTCCAGAAAAACTATCCAAGGTGCACGATGTGTTTCATGTGTCACAGCTCAAGAGGTGTTTCAAAGATCCAGATCGTGCAGTTGATCATGATTCCATTGAACTGCAAGATGATCTATCTTATGAGGAGCACCCTGTTCGTATTCTCGATGAGACCGAGCGTAAGACTCGCAACAAGAGCACCAAGTTCTTGAAAGTGCAGTGGTCGCATCATTCCGATAAAGAGGCAACGTGGGAGACCGAAGAGGATCTTCGCAAGAAGTATCCGGACCTTTTCCTTTCTCAGTAGGAATCTCGGGGCGCGATTCCTTCAAGGGGGGGCGTTTTGTAACATCCCAAGTATGAAAAACCACCCCTAGCATGTTTGTTTCTTGTTTACTTAAAAGTTTTGCATCATGTCATCATATTCATTAAGTTGTTTGCATTTGTTTTACTTTGTTTTCATTTGGTTTGCATCTGTTTTACTCTGTTTTCACAATTCAAATTCAAACTTTATTCAAATGTTTATTTCATACTTGCTCTGTTACAACCTTTTTCAAATAATAAGTTCAAATCAAACCCTTATTTGTTTCCATTTTATTCCATAATGTTCAACTATTAAAATGATGGCTTTAATCAATAAATTAATTCCCATGTTATTCCAAAAATTCAAATTCAAATCCCAAACATCACTCAATTGGATTTATGAATATTATCAAAACAAATCAACTCATTTGTTCTATTTAAGCAATAGGGTTCACCCTATTAAAAAGTTGTTTTCAAATAATATTTACTTAATAATAAAATCCATTCAAATTTGATTAAATCACAAACAGCATTTTAATTTGAAACTTTTTGGAAAACAAAGTTAGCATTCAGTTGCTATGGTAAAAACTAACCTAACCATAATTTTTCTAAATTTTTCCTAGCCCTAAAACCTAACAAATCCTTCCATTTTCATTTCTGCAAAAAAAAACAGAGGAGAAACTTTAAAAAGAAAAAAAAACGGGCGCAGGGGCAGTGGGCTGCGCCAGCCCACCCTTTCTTTTCTCTCCCGCGCAGCCCAGCCCATCTCCTTACCCGCGCCGGCCCGCGTACCGGTTCGATCTCTTTTTCCCCTTCGTCCTCGCGTACGGCCGCCCATCCGTGGCGCCACGGCGGCAGCAGCGCCCTCCGACGGCGATCCGCGCCCTGTACCCCCTATATAACCACCCTAGGTCCCCGCGCCGTAGCCCTAAACCCTAGACCCCCTATCCCCTCGAGGCCTCCGCCGTTTTCCCCTCTCGCGGCCACCTCCCTTCCCTCTGCGACCTCACCGGAGAAACGCCGCCTGAATCCGCCATGAACACCGCCGCCTCGTTGCGCCACCACCCTAGCTAGCCCCTGGAATCAACCCACCACCTCTCCCTCCTCCGTTTGGACACCGCAGCCACCCCGGAGAGCCTCCACAACGACGCCGCCGTCCTCGACCTGCCGCCACCGGAGCTCCCTCGGGCCTCTGCTCGACGACAGCCGCCGGTGAGCAGTCGTGGTTCCCCTCCTCCTCCCTCTCTGGCACGAGCAGCTGCGCCACCGTGCACACCACTCCAGCACGCACCACCCAGCAGCAGCACCATCACGCCGTCCACGGCACGCCGCCGTCCGCCGTCGTCGTTCTCTGACAAAGTTCAGACAGCGCGCGCGCGTTTAAATTCAGTTAACGCGCATTTGAACGATAACCTGTCCGCGCCCCTGTATCTGACAAAACTGACGAAACACCGCAGTGGTAACACTGCCTCTCTCGCTCGCGCACGGTCGCGGGATCGAGCCCTCGCGCCGCGGAATAAAAACAAAATTTTTGCGCGCGGGGATGACAGGCAGGCCCCACTCGCTAGTGGCCCTCGCTGCCACGCGCGCGCACGCTGTCCACGCTGGCCCTAGGGCCCACGGGCAGTGCCCTAGGTTAGCCAGCTGCGCGGTAGAAAAGGTTTTCAACCTTTTCTGTTTTAATCAAAGTCCTTTTAAATTGCAGTTTGGTCCCTAAAACTAAAACCCTAATTACTTTTATTTTATAACTCCAAATAACAAAAATAAAATATGTGCACTGCTCTAAATTAAATTGTCTATCTATCTATAACATTTGTTCTCTGTTTTGAAATTTCCAAATGCATTTCAAATTTGAATTCAAACAAATTATTTGTAATTTGATAAAATCCATAAGTAATTCATACTTAATCCAAATAATGCAAATAAAATATGTTTTCCATGCTATTTCAAACCACCTATTCAAATATAAATTTTGTTTCATGGTTTGAATAATTAAAATTGCTTAAATAATTTAAACCTTGTTTAAATCATTTAAATTTGCTAAATTCATAACTTGCTCAAATTAAATTATTTTTGAACATGTAAAATATGTTTTCAAGCTAGAAAAATATAAACTTTTCAAATATGAGTTTGAATTTATGTTTGGAACAAATAAAATTCAAATAATATTCAAACTTGTTTTAAATTCATTTAAAACTTGTTTAATTTTGTTTAAGTCATAATAAATTCATCCTAATTTCTTTTTCAATATTTGAAACATGTAATCCACACAAAATTTTATGATTTTTTCAAATATGAATTTTGTTATTTATTTTGCACAATTTAACTTTGTGAAAACAACAACTATTTGTGTAATCCCTTTAAGGAACCAAAAATTCCCTAAATTAATAACTAAATTTCTAAATTGGTAAACCTCATTTACATTTGGTTCTATTGTTGTTATTTTGTTGTTTTCCTCATCCATGCATCATACTAATCCACTTTCACCTGTTGGTTAATTGGAAAACAATTGTTTCAACCAAAATTCATGGGCTTTTCATATGCAACTCAAAAGTGCATATGTGTCCATTTAAATTGTGTTACCATGTCAACTAGTTTATTTTGGTGCATCCATTAACCTGACATGCATCATCCCATGATTGTGCACTATGCTATGATATTGATTGTTTATCTTCCTGTATTGTTTGTTTGCTTCTTCTCGGATAGACGACGACGTTGAGACCGACGATCTTTACGACACCCCTTCTGAGGATCTAGCCCAGTACTAGGCTACTGAGTTTGCAGGCAAGTTATCACTCACATTAACCATTGTGTTCCCTTCAACATTGGTTACCGATACTTTCCGTTGTCTATTTCTGCTAGCCATATGTATCGTTGCTTCTGTTACGAACCTATCACATGATACCCTGAACCATGATATTGCCTCACATCCAGTCTTATAACCCCGTTGCTTGGGCCCGTGTCTTACTAGCATGCTTAGGGTTGTTTTTGCTCGAGTTTGTTACCCGTTACTTTCTGTTATCATATTTCTATTATATTCTGGGGCTCGATGTTAATCAACAACCTGTTAATTTTGAGGTAATAATAATTTGCTGATAAGGCACCGGCAGGAGGCCCGGCGTGGTTTTGAGGCCTGCTAGTGTCGACCCTAATTAGGAAAAGGGTCTTGTCTACTGATCCATGATGAGCGCACTATCCGCATGTGGGAAGCGTGTATGGGCGCCCCCCTCAATTTGATTCGATTCGCATCTCGTCCAAATCACCACACTTAGTTCGGGCTTTCCATTTGATGCACGCATATGCAGGTACGAACCCGAGGCCAGGGTGGAACTTTTATAGTCGGCATTTAGGGCGGCGTGGTCTTCCAGTGCTATGAGGGTCCCCTTTTCTTCGTGGGGCTCGATTAGCCGCGCACGCACAGCACGTGGTGCTTTGGGCTTGATGCGAAGAAGAGTTGAGTTGTGTAGAGTGCCTCGCTTGGTGGAAGTGCATTTCCATCCTGGCGGGATATTCTTACGTGTACGGCCAAATTGGTGCACCCCTGCAGGGATAAATCTTCTCGAGAAGCCGTGTTTTCCGCGGTTATGGTTGACTTGGTGAAAGTACTGGCTAACAAGTACTCAAAACAACTTACACCTAACTAATGATAACTTGACTAGTAATAGGCTTATTGACACAACAATTTGATCCATCATTGATCCAACTGTGTGAGTTATCCTCGGATTGCTTCTTTGGATAAGGGGCGAGATCCAGGATGGGTTTGTGTGGTGGTTAGTTGTAGTTTGTTACGATATGCTATCTTATCCCTTTTCTGATAGCCGGAAGTTGTAGTATGTTCTGTAGTTGGTTAGTGCAGCTAGTTGCAGCATCTTTTATATCCCTTCTTTCCGTTGAACCCAAGGCATCCGTGCTTGGTGTTGACGGGCTACACTTTGGTGAACTGTGAGTCTTGCTTGCCAGTACGTTTATGTACTGACCCCTTTGGGGCTGTGGTTTCCGCAGACTACGCTTACGAGGATCCCCGTGACGGCTACTACGTGGAGTTTGACGAGGCTTCTGACGAGTAGGTAGCGGACCCGGGCAGGATCCGAGACATCGTGGATGGGCTCCGTCTTCTTTTTATTCCCGGCTTCTTAAGCCTATTTGGATTTGTCTGTACTCAGACCCTTTGAATGCTTCCGCTGAGATGTAATGATGTTATGTTGGGACAAGTGTCCTCTGGATGATTGTATTGGCTATCTCTGCTCTAGTGAGAGCTATTTGCAACTTATTTCAGTCTTTTGTGTCTTAGAGATATGTTGTGTTATCATTCTGTTAAACGCCGTTGACGTACCATGTGTGTATGGTATGAAGTACGTCAATGGTAGTATCCTGATTTCTATGGGATGGTTTACGTAGACGCTGAACAGATAGGGGTTGGTTGTCACACATACGTGTGTTGGCCTACTCGTAAGAGATGCGGGTGCCGGTAAGCCCCGTAATCCAATCCACTACTGTTCAACGGAACTGCGAGTATCCTCTAGAAGTCAGGGTGCGACATAGACTTTCATGAGGTTTTCTCGGACCGCTCCATTTGATGTTGCTGCCGCATTATGGCTTGCCTTCTAACTTCCAGGAGTTCTGGTGGTTCATGTTATGACCGGAGTTTGGAGAAGATCCACTTCGTATTCCTCAGACATCTCCTGGACTCGAGCCTCTTGAGTTTGTTTCTGCTTCTTCTTTTCGTCAGTTTTTGTGCCACTACATCCACCAGTTTTGATATTATGGTTTGCTATTTCGGCTAATCTGTCCGCCTTCTGCTTCTGATATTTTGTGGATGGCTTTTTTGTGGACTTCTTTTTTTTTCTTTGAGGACGGAGGCTTTTTTGTAACTTCGTCTTCGGTTAGTTCCATTTCTTCAGGAAATTCCAGCTCTTCCTCATCCTCTGCTTCTTTGTTGGGGTTGTCTTCAGGTGAAGGTGTTACAGGATCTTCTTCCGGATTTTCTTCGTTGTCCGCTTTTTGTGCGGTTTTAGCCATAAGAACTTCATGAAGGCGCCCTTGCATATATTTGACCTTGCGCTCAAAAGCAGCCCCGTCATCGTCGGAATCTGTATCTGAAGAGCCAGATCCGGGTTCTGATTCTACTTTTGCTTCAATGGCTGCAAGAATAGATTTAGCTTTCGATTTTTCTGCTTGATTAGCAGGCTTCGGTCTTCCACTTCTTTGATGGGTTTTTCGTCTTCTGCCTTTTTGGCATGCTGTATCGGCACCATGCCGGCGAAGTGCGATCTGAGAGGCAATGAATCCAATCATGACTTGGTGATATGCAGTTATTAAATCTTGATTTGCTCCTATATACGAATAAGGAAGACCGGGTACGAATCCAACATCAAAGCCATTTTCGATTGGGCATGGGGCGGGTGTGATAAATTTGCTTCCACCATGAACCCAGGTTCCGCCGTTATACCATTGAAAATATTAGCGGATCCAATAGGAAGGATGCAAGCACTTACCAGATAGTTCCGTGCCGACATGTAGGAGGTGTTGTTGATGATGCGCGTGTCGTATTCGTCAAACTCGAGGGTCTAGATCGTGATTGAGTCGTCGATTCCGCCAAGTAATCCCGCTCGGAACGTAATCCCGGACGCCGCTGGTCCCACGGTGGGTGTCAAGTGCCGAGTGTCCGTGGTAAGGTTCATGGTAGGGGCTGCCGTAACCAGGCGGTAGAACGTGGGTACTAGACGTAGGGAAATTCCCGGTGGCGAAGACTCGAATTTACCCAGGTTCGGTATGTCGCAACAAAGGCGGCGCCCTACTCCTGCAATCTCACTCAATCAGGTCTAAAGCCTGAAGTACAAGGTACATGGCGTGAGTATGATTTCTTCTCTCTTGCCTCTAGGGCAACTCCTGTCCGGCTTTATATAGAGAGTCGTACTAGGGCTTACAGGAAATGAACTATTCATATTAGGAAACTATCTCTAATCTTGGACTTCAAGTTGTCCGGCTTCTTCTCCAAGCCGGATTGTGTATTGGGCCACAATCCGATTCTTTTAGAATTCTCCTTCCCGTGCATCGGCCTGCTGGGCCGCCTGAGAAGCCTTCTGCTTCACCACCAATGGGCCACCCTAGCAGGCCGGTTTTTACCTACTACTGCACAATACCCCTAATTCGGTATATCCCCAACACGGGCATCTCGTAGCCTCCTACGAATCCTTCCCAGCAGGAAGGAGCGTCAGTTCCAGTCCGATAGAACCACCGCCGAGGCCGCGCAGGGCAAATCGCACCCAAGGGGATCCCGACCTCTACTGACCGTCAACGCGCGAGGAGGGGACCTCGCCGCCTCTGTCGAACACACAGGCGCAGCCTTACAGCGTCCACCAGCGACATCGGGAGAGGGGGCGGAGGGGGAAAGAGAAGGTTGGGCTAGGATTTTTTCCGCCTCCGGAGTCGCCCACGAGAGCGACCCAAAAGGCAAGGGGGGGTCTCTCCTAGGATCACAAAGATCATTCATGTAGTGCAAGAAACTAAACATTGCATGAACGTCGGCGACTCTTTGTGGCATTATACGCGTGGTGAGACATGGGGAATAATTACTCTCTAGGTCGGTAACAACCCACGTTTCTTTGAACAACAAATCTAGTGCAATGTTCGTGGATCTGAACGTGGACTCATCCACAAAACATCAGAAAAAAGGCGCGCGAATAATGAATGGCAAGGCGGGCGGTAGGGGAGCGCGCATGTGTCACTCCACTTTTCACATCGAAAAGACCATTCTACATTACGAAGTCCAACTTTCTCTTAATTTATAATGTTGGACTAGAATTTAGTCCCATTCTTATCACGCATGGATGAACCACTTGTGATTTTTAAAGAATTTATTTTTATTAGCAAATTCCAAAAAAAAAAACTCGTACAATCTGGCTTGCGATGTTGCAGAGCAAATCCTACCCTGCAAAGTTCAGCAACTTCCAAATCTCTCTCTCCCTCTCCCAAAAGTTGGTGTCTTACATGTCCACCTAATGGGAAAAGCACCGAGAAGAATCATCGGAGAAGAAAGAGAGACCGTATCATACTAACATATGGATATGAAGATCCAACAAGACACATTAAAACATGTGGTTGGATGGTTATGATGGTGGTTGTACCTCTAGCTCACGAAGAGTTCAAACCACGGGCTTGGCACCTGCGTGCCGCATATTGGCGAAATATTATTTCAGTGGGAGGCGGCATTTCTATCAATAGCAAGTCGCATGTGGTGACTTCGTCAATCTCAAGACCGACTTAGTATCTCAGAGGTGCTCATAGGGATATTGTCGAGACATCGTAGTAAGGTTCATGGACGGAGGTGTCATAAGCCTACTGGTAGAACCGTGGGGGGACGTGGAAACACTGCAAACGAGAACACCAAGTTTTACCCAGGTTCGGTACGACGCAACTAGGCGGCGTTACTACTCCTGCAATCTCACTAAATCAAGGCTGAAGTCTGAAGTATACAAAGTATAATGGTGAGTATGGTTTCACTAACTCGGTGAGGATCAACTTCTCAGCGAGTTGGCTTCTGGCTAATTGTCTGTCTGTTCTCGCTCCCGCCCGGCTTTATATAGATAGCTGGATTAGCCCTTACAGAAAGGAAACCTAGAAGGCTACGAAAAGTATCTAACTTGGAAAGTAACTAATCCGTCTTCTCCAAGCCGTACCACTTTTGTCCGTGGTCCGGGTTATTCTAGAATCCGGCTTCCTGCGCGCCAGTTTACTGTGCCGTCTAATGGATTAACTTCATTGCCTGTGGGCCACCCTGGTAATCCGGCCTTTAGGCCAATGTCGAATATACCCCTAATTGGCATATATCCGACATATATGATAGGGTGTGCGCGCGCGTTTATAGGGCGCGTTTATAGGGTAAGTGTGTACGCATGTAAAAAACACATTTTTCCTAATTAATATTAAAAAAAACTTGAGGGAAATTTAATGATCAGAAGTTTTTTTTTTTTTTTTTTTTTTTTTTGAACAGGGGATGGTCCCAGAGGGACCTAGAAGCTTTGATTATGCGGTGAACTGTTATAAGGAGGACCTAGAAGCAAAGGAAATAACAGAGAGGCCCTTACAATTTGCACAAACGACCCTAGACCTAAACCTAAAAACGCCATCGGGTCCAGCTCCACTTCCACCGCATCCGAGCTCGCCGCAGTCAAGCACACCGCCGCCGGGGACGATACCACTTGGGGAGGTGCACCGGGAGCCAACTGCAGCAACGCTAAGGGGCCTCCATCTTGGCGCAAAGGCCTGGAGGTAAAATCCATCGGGGTTCGCCGGCCGGCTTCATCCGCAACCGACGAGAAGAGGGGTCGCCCTTCGACCATCTTGCATGGCAACCTACAGAGGGCTGCCATTAGAATCCTCTCGGGAGCAGCTTCCGAGCTCCCCTGCTGCATCTCCGACAACCGCATCGACTGCAAGAAGAAGCCACCACCGAGCTCACCTCCACGGCGAAAATCGGAGATGTCTTCAACCGGCTGACGAGGGCCTTCAGATCTGCGATAAGTAGGCTTATTAGCACTGCCTTCGCTCCGTCCCTTCTCCAGCGCCGCCGTTCGCCATGACCAGCAGCCACCAGGAGGGAGCAGCATGCTTCCGAATCCGCCCAGGAGAAACAGAAGCAGACAGAGAGGCATAAAGCCAAACACCACACGGGGTACAAACTGAGAGCGAAAAAATCTACACCTACTATCTACATCGAAGCTCCAAGCGCCTCCTCCATCCCTACTCCAGGCAGCAACGCCGCCGGAGCAAGTCCGGATTCGGGCCGGGCGACGAGGGACGCGGGCGACTCTCAACTGTAGCTCTCAGAGGATAAGGGACGCGGGGGGGGGGGGGGGGGGGGGGGGGGGTATCCGCGGTCAACCTCCGATCAGAAGTTATGTTATACTAGCGCATGCTTTCTTTCTTGATTTTCTGCCTACTTGTCGGGAAACCTGAAAGCATTCTAAGTAAAGCATATTCTGATGTACCTCGTGACCCCAAAGCAGCTGATTAGACTAGCTAACCTGCCTATCTGCTTCCTACTCACGAACCATTAGCTGGTAATCATTAACTAATTGCAAAGTGTCAACTTTTGCTTTTTTGCTTCATGTTTCCTTTCCCTTCCTAGAAATTACCGGATGGGAGTAGCTAGACCGCCGACATGGCACTTGTAGCTGCTGCACAACGTGAGACCTAAAATTCAGACGAGCGTATTATAACAGCAAAGAGTTGATGCGGTGATTATCTTCGGACAAATTTCTTGGTTTGGTACTAAAAAGTAGCTAAACCGAACGTTGGAATATCCCAATCGTTATATTTCCATAACTTTTTTCTTGATCTTCATTAGGTTCAAACATTGTGGTAAACTGTTTCTCTGTGGTGAGCAGACCGTGAATACGCGTTCACTTATCAGGACGGCCAAGTGTGATGTTAACGGTCTAATGTATCGATTAAATGTCAATTTGTTCGCAGGATTCTGGACATGGGTGAATAAATAAATTACATTGTGGTGTTATGCTAGCTTGATTTCTACTCTCCCCGTCCCTAAAATAATGTCTTCACTTTATCTAAATTTGCATGTATCTAGAAACGTTTTAGTGTATACATAAATATATAAATATAGAAAAAATCGAGACTTTTTTGGGAAAGAGGGAGCACATAATTATGTTAGCAACATTGTTTGTCTAATTTACTATAGGAAACATAAAACAATATTTTCAAGGGCGAAGTATCCGGTGAAAACATCCATTCAGTGCAAACTTGCAAACCATCATCCTTGACCAACAGATCCCCATCATCCTTGACCATCAGATCGTTAACGTATGGTACAGATTAAAAGTGGGAATTCCACCGGTCACTTAACCAGTTTTGCAAATTACCCCCGCCCTTGCGTGTGATTCAACAAGAAAAAAAAAATAGAGAACCGTCTGGGACCATCTGTGACGTAGTGGAACATCTTCCTGCGCCGTCCGCCCGCTCGCTGTGTGCACCTCCGCGGATCACCCCAGGCTTAAGCCGTCTTCCTCGACCTACGCCGTCCATGTCCAGGAGTTCTCGAGTTCTCGTCCGTTACCCCTCAATCTTCCTCACGTGCGGCAACTCGGGTCGTGGAGGTCGCCTTCTTGTGGGGACATCACCGAATTTTTGGTAAAAAGGACCACATGCTCAAGTGAATGGACAAAAAAGACCACATTCAAATGCAATTGTCAAAACTACCGTGGCGGCATGTTTGGCAAGTGCCACGTAGCACTTGCCGCCACCGGCGGAGGCGGCAAGACCCTGCCGCCACAGCCCACGGCGGCACGTTGTCGAGAACGAAAATCAGTAAGGAACGGGAACGGAAAACTGGCAACATGGGCCCAGCCGCCATGACCAAGCGTAGCACACGCGGACATGCCGCCACCGGCCAAGGCGGCATCCGCTCGTCTACAGTGGTTGCACACACGATGCATGTTGGAATGTGCCGGGGCACTTGTGTTGTGATTTGTTATCTTGTCATCATGTGGAGCAAGCGTGCATGCAATCGGTAAAAAAAATTACAGGACACCGACTTGTCCTCTCGCACAAGTGGCGGCAGGGGCCACTTTGCCTGTATAGCCTGGTTTCCGTTCTAAACAACATGCCGCCGGTGCGTGTGGCGGCAGGGTCTTGCCGCCTCCGCTAGTGGCGGCAGGTGTTATGTGGCACTTGTGAGACATGCCGCCACGGTAGTTTTGACAATTCTATTTGGAGGTGGTCTTTTTTGTCCATTCACTTAAGCATGTGGTCCTTTTTGCCAAAAATTCGACATCACCATGGCCGTCAGGCCACCGTCGCATGGCCTCTGAGTCGCTGTGCTAGGGGAGCAGTCAGCCGCCATCTAATCGCCACGGCCTGCAGGTTTCCTTCGCTCGGAGGGAGAACACGTAGGCACATGCAGAAAGAGGATAACTTCCGATTTGTTTTTTTCTTACTAAATCTTAGCCAAGCACACGTAAGGGGAGTAATTTGCAAACTATGGCTAAGCGGCTGGTGGGACCCCACTTTTAATCTGTACCATATGTTATGGATCTGGTAATTTTACAAATTTGCACTGAATGGTTGTTTTCACAAGATACTTCGCCATTTTCAAGAGGTTTCAGTGAATGAAATGTTTTCACTGAAATATACTGCAAAGAAAATCGTACCTAAGTTCTTACACGATTCAATCCTAGAAAGCAAACAAAATGCATAGGAAAATTACTAAGGATCCCATCCTTACTAATTAATTAGTAGTGACAATCAGGATTTTTGTTTGTTGTATCTATAGCATGTACTGATTAATTTTTTGTAACCAGTCAAGATTTGTTTATTTTACGTATACTATGTATTGATTAACTTTTAGGACTAGTCAAGATTTTTTTTAATATCTTTGTTCTGTGTTGCAGAGGCCGGGTGTAGAACCCCTATTTCGAAGAAAAAAACTTTATTATGTGTAAAGACTCATTCCACGGATGCAGCAAGCAGCTGCAGCTGCCAACAGGTAGGGCGCCACCTGAGTAAAACAATAGGTAAACAAAAGCAATTTCATTCATCTCCATTCTCCATATAACCCAGCAATTCAGAGGCAAACTAGTGGTGGGTCATACTACTATACAGCTAGAACATATCTAAAATGATTTAGAAGAGCATTATGTGGAGAAGAAACAAGGAAAAGAGAAGACCCCAATATTAGTGCTCTTACTTTAATTAAGCACTACTAAGTGTCTCGGGAACATATGGATTAAAGGAGAATATCACGTTTGTGCTCATTATGAATGGTTCACAGAAATTCACATCTACGTTTGTCCTATTTGTGCGCACTAAACATGGGACTGGAAATATGCTAAAAAGGAGATAATAAACCAGAACAAAGGTGATTGATTATGCATGCAAATTTTATATATGTATGCTTCTAAATTTCTTTCTGAAGTGATAAACAAGCAGAGTAGTCAGCTTTTTGGCTCATTGCAGCATATGCTTCCCGATGATCAGTAAAGTCGTTAAAATGTTTGCATTTAAAAAAAAAAATTGTTTTTTTGGACAGTTTACATGTTTGCGTATGTTATCTGTGTGCAAATTTTCATCAAGGCCTCAAGGGCATACGTTGTGACGTGCATTCGCCCATGCGTGGGCAGTAAAATCTGGAAAAAAAAATTGAAGCTTCAAACAAATATAATTGTTCAACAATGTGCGTGTTGCATTTGACATGTATGCAGAGTTTCATGAAGAAAATACATTTGCGGTGCTTTGAGGGGGAAAAAAAAAGAACTGTGTTGTAGTAGAAATAATCCAGAGCACAAAACAATTGTCGCACTTTCACACGGTCAGCCTACGGCTCCTTCTGTTTCCCACTGCCGATGCTTTGCGCTGAAATTGCCTCATGGCCGCAACGTTCTGCTCGCAGTGGGCGGCGCTGCCCCAAAGTTCGGCCGCTACCGTTGCGTGTCCGCTAGCATGTCTCTGCGCGTGAGCACGATAAGGACATCTCCAGCGGGGTGCTTATTTGTCCCGGACAGGCCGGATTTGAGCAGCCCCGGACAAAACGAGGTCCCAGCGGGGCTGCTCATCTCAAGCCAGGGTCCTTTTTTTGTCCGAGGCTCCTCAAATCCAGACCAAAGGTCGAGAAATGAGCAGCCTCCGGACACAATCCATGTCTGTTTCGTCCGCAGCTACTGCTCGGTCCCACCACTTTTCTCTCCCCCGTCCTTCTCTCTCCCCCATTGTTTTTCAGCAGAGCACGTCCATGCCATCTCCGTGTGCCTCCCCTCCACGCGCCGATAAGGAGCTCGTCGACGGCGCCCCTCCGCGCCGCCCTCTCTTCTTGGCCGCGCGCCCTCACCAGGCCGCCTCTCCTCACCGCGCTCGGCCGTTGCCCACTCTGCTCGAGCCCAAGCGCCAGCCCTCACCAGACCTCGATGCCGGCCTGGTCGCCCCCGTGCACGCTGGAGCTTGAGGAGACGCGCGGTCGCCGTGGCCCCGTGCACGCTGGAGCTTGAGGAGACGCGCGACGCCGTGGTAGCCGAGGTGCGCGGCGCTCCTGGACTGCGGGCGCAGCGCTCCACCACGCGGCCAAGGATGGCGGCCAGTTCTAGACCGCGCGCTCCTCCAGACTGCGCCGGCGCCGTGGGTTCGGGCGGGGGGAGGCGCGGATGGCGGGGGGGAGGCGCAGATGCCGTCCCCGGGAGCGCGGCCGGGCGGTGGTGGGGCGGAGGGGTGCGGGCGGGCGGCGGGGTGGGCGGGCAGCAGCCGTCGTCGGGGGGAGGCGCGGATGGCGGTGCCGTCCCCGGGCGCGCGGCCGGGCACGGAGGCGGCGAGGCGCTTCCCCGGAGTCCTCGAGCACGCGCGGATGCGAGCTCGCCGGGGGAGGCGTCGAGGAGGGAGGCGTCGAGGAGGGAGCCGGCCGGAGCATCTCCCCCGTGAGCTGGGCGCGTCCAGTACAAGTTCCTGGAATCGAGTAGCAGCAGATGGCAACAAAAAAAAATCCGTTTGTATGCGTTCGTCCAGTTCTAGATCGCGACGTCCCTGTGTGTGTCTTCGCCGGCGCCCGGATGCCACGAACGGCGTCCAGCCTCGAAACTGTCCGCCCCAAAATAAGCACTCCCCCTGGGTGCACCTCCAAAAACGCATGTCCGTCGCCCTCGGACGGCTGCTCAAACGGAGACATTTGTCCCGTTTTTGTCCGCGAATTGAGTACCCCCGCTGGAGATGACCTAACAGGGTCCGCTAGACCGCTATCATGGAAATTATGCTGGTTTTCTTCATGTGCGCAGGAAAACGACGGACATGTTATCAGGATCAATCATGCAAATTTATGCAGCCATTAGTCAAACGACGACACTGCTTTAGCTCTTTGTCCACATATTGGAACTACCGATAACTTCTATTCTATGGTTTAAATCCATGCTCCACAATTAAAGTTCTTACGTTTTGGAGCTTTCTGATTGTTGGTCAGACGCGTGTCATCCGAACGGCTCTCATGTTAGCCACATTTTATGACATTGTCCGTATCCTTAAGCTCTAAGAAAACAAAGTTTCACTTGCGTGCACTTGTGACATGCTAGAGCATCTCTAATCGATCCTAGAAAAACGCGACCCGGATAACACGTTTTCGGTACCAACGATTTAAGCGCTATTTTCAAGATTTCAAACCATGATCCTTCTTCACTTCAACTTTGTCTCAACGGAGTATTTAAAACTATTGTTATGTTTCGGCGATTTCTTTTTGTCCATAAAATTGTAACTCGAGATTTATAAAGTTCATATAATATGGGTATTAAAGTTACCACGTGGAAATTTCTAACAAAAATAGTTTTTAACTAATATATTATGGCCTAGTAATAAAAGATCGCGATTAATTTTGTCAAAACATATCATAGGCCATCTAGATTTGAAACCCGCGTTGTTACCAAGCTAAAGGTGAAAGCGGATTGCTAGTCTAGGATATGATTGGTGGCAAACCAAAATTTTAGTTTTCTACGGTCAGTTTTAGATACAATGATGTCCGTACTTTCATATCTTCCGGCGTGATCTTTTTTTCAAGGTTGATCTGGATTTATTATAAAGAAATATTTCACCAAAAGTACGAGACACTCTACATATAATGAAAATTACATCGAGATCCTTGGACCACTAGATGAACAATACTATCGCCGGATCGAGCCACAAATGCACTAATATATTAAAGTTCACGTTTAGCATTTTTACTTTTAACTAATAGGAATAAAAGGACTCCATGCCAAATGATTATATTTTTGAAATTTTCTTCATTTTTCGTTGATTTTCTTTCAAAATGACGTACAAATCACGAGCGAAAGAATTCATAGGGCATAAATATTTCAAATTTATGTGTGTCCACTGCACATAATCCTACTTGGATAAATTAAAATTACTTTTAATGATTTTAGGTGCAAATTAGAGAACACTTGCAATTCAAATTTGAATTAAATTTTGAAAATGGCCAAAAACTCATTTAAGATGGACCCGAAGTTTATGTAAATCAAAACTAATTTGTGGAAATCACCAATATTTTTGGCGAAGTAGTGTAGTTTGTACAGAAAACTGATTTGGTAGGCTAGAACAATCTAGAAACCGAGCGAGTGGCGCTTTCCCTAAAAAAAGAGCTTTCCGCACATGCATTTTTAGCACCGGCCTCTTACGTGTAGGTGAAATTAGTTAGCAGAAATGCCGCCACCACCTTGTCCTTGTTTGTGCGCGTGCTACGTGGATCATGAGAAACCCTCTTCTTTTGGCAACACAGGTGTCCCTGGTCAATCCAAAGCAAATTGAGATGACCAATTATTGGGGTTGCCACGGACGAGATAGCTCTGAGTTGGATGAACCACTACTCGCTGCTTTCTTCTGTCGGCTAGGCATAAGTTTCTTCCTGGCTGAACTCGGTGGACGTACTTGTCATTTCTTCCGATTGTCTTGGAAAAAAAAAATGCATCACTCATTCTCTAGAGACTAGAGCGACGTAGATCCAGTTCTGAAGACCTAGTCTGCCGCACTGCACCAACGTCCAGCATGCACCACACCGACGGCCGGCACTGAATGATTCTGATGCTCGCGATGCACAAAGCAGAGCTCCGATTCCTGTCCGAAGTTCTCGGCAAATCGACATATGTTCCATGCATCTACGTATGGATGTATCTAGACAGATACATCCGTATGTAGATATGTGGAAGTCATCTATTGTTGAACGGAGGGAATAGTGTGCACCCATATATCCCTGGCCTTGTTAACGTACACGTAAACCACAAAGCATTCCAATCATGCTAGTGCTCCAAACATGAAAAGGGTGCACCTCCTTCGTCAACCAATAATGCAAGCCGCCACCCCCCTTTCTCGTAGTGTTTTGGACCCGAACCGGCACGCAACGACACAGAATCCTCTCCTTCAAATACCTGCCCCTACACCTTCCCTAGCCACACCCCAAGTACGAGAGTGAGTGACATCCATAACCGCGAAGCGATCGAAACAATAACCCCTCTTTCGTCTCTTGGAAATGGCCGTCAAGGGTGCCGCCGCAAAGCCTACAGCTCCCACTCAGCCCAAGAACGTGGCGGGGCGGCTGTGGCGCGTCGCGCGCGCCGTCCTCTACATGCTGCGGCGCGGGGTCCAGCCGTCCGGCGGCCGTAAGCTCGCCATGGACGTCCGCCGCAGCAGGATCGCCGGCAAGGCCCTCGGCGGCTTCGTCAGCTTCCACCGTCACGCCACCGTCGCGGCGAGGCGCCGTCACGACGACCAGGCCGCCGCATACTACAGCAACTACGACGCGGCTGACATGGCCAGGGTGTTCGAGATGCTCAACGACGGTGGGCACGTCTTCGACGACGACGAGGACGCGCTTGCGATGGCCACGCCTTCCCCCGCGCTGCGGACCTTCGGGTGCGGCGCGGCGGCGGGCCAGCTGCGCGTCACCGACTCGCCGTTCGCGGCGAGCGAGCACCAGCAGGTGGACAGCAAGGCCGACGAGTTCATCAGGAGGTTCTACGAGCAGCTGCGTGCGCAGCACAGCCTCGCCGCCACGCCGGACTACTACGGCTACGCCGCAGGAACGCACAACGGGCACGCCGCAAGGCCGGTCGCCGCTTAATATAGAGCTTTAGTGACTGCTCGAGGCGGCCTCCGGTCGCCCGGCAGGGTAGCACAGCGTTGCCATGCCTTTCAGACATTAAAAATTTGCACCAGTGGTGGTCAGCTGTAATAATTTGTGGTCAGAGATGACTCAGTTCTACTACGTTGAAATTCCCAGAAGTCTGTTCCACGTCTAAGGCCTTGCACTGTGCATATTCTACTACCGAGTTTAGTTTGTGCGCACGCATCCGCAACGTGTAAAAAAAAGCACACCTTAAGTCGTACGTGACATCTTATAAGTTGATCTTATATATTATAGAGAAAAATGAACCTATCTATAAGGCTAAGGTGCACCTCAACCTTATAGGTTGTTCACAAGCAATAAAAAATTATTTCTCTCTTCTCTCCCTCACATATGTGTGCATACCAATAGTAAATGTGGGTTTTGTCTTATGGCTAAACCTCACCTTATACATTGTGAGAAGTTCCATAAGATAACTGGGTCCCAGCTTATGGTAAAACTACACCATATACATTGCGGATGCCCTTATGTCTCAGTATGTCCGTGGATGCCCACCAGCTGATTGCTTGTGTCCGCTTGGCTTAAGTGGGACGTCGATTCTGTCCATTTAATTCTTTCAAATTAAGTGGTCATCCGTCTTCCCACTTAGATCAAGTACAATAGGATGACGTAGGCGGGCTATAAACATTTAAATACTATATTTTTGTTGAGTTGAAAGAGAGAAGATGAGAGAGAGATGAGTTGTAGGATAAGAGGAAGCTCTAGCACGTGCTCTTAGACACTTTGTGAGAGTGAATGGTGGACCATACACGAATAAAGTAACATATTTTTACATCTAGCTATTGTACATATTGGCTATAGAGATGGCTATAGATGACGTGATAATGTCTTATAGCCAAACCTTGGTTGTACTATTAAACTTGCTCTTATACCCGCGAACTGCAGTTAACCGCAGTCAAGTTTGGAAGTGCCAACTGAACTAATGATTGGGAGTGCAACATTCAGATTTATCAAACTATTAACATAACCAATATTCTGACATGGCGATGGCCACCTGAAAGACGACAGTGATTTAGAGGCCTGAGAGGAAGAGCAGCACGCTTGCTAGAAGGACTCCACGCGGCCGGTGTCCGAGTAGGCGGCGCCGTAGATTGACCAGGACGGGAGGGGCGGAGGCACGCTGGTGACCGTGGAGGCGAGCTCGACGGCTACGATGGCGGCGCCCGCGAGGAGGCCACAAAACGCCTTTGCGCCGAAGAGCACGACCGTTGTCCCCGAACTGGAGAGCATGGCGGCGGCGGCGAGCGCGGCGGCGGCCTGCGTGGTGAGCATGCTGGCGAGTTAGGCGAGGAAGAGGAGGAGGAGCGCCACACTTGCTCCCAGGTCTTGTTTATGTTGTGTCGAATCACTGGTAGAGGCCGTCGTCAAGATGGACCTAGGCGAGAGGGTGCGCGAGGAGGATGGGGACAACGAGGAAGACTAAACAAGCGCGAAGACCGGCAGACTAAACGTCGCACGTGGTGATGACCAAGGTCTTCTCGTCGAAGCTAGCGCACGGAGATGACGATGAACCTTCTGTGGCAGCCATGGCCGGATCAGTTCACTTCAAAAAGCTAGTAAATGTGTGATATGTGTTGGTCGTTATGCGGCGCATCGGCTGTAGTGGGCGAGCCGTGATTGTCTGCCAGTATTCTTTATGTGTCCATGGGTGTCCACTTACGGACTTAAGTGGGATTGGGCTGGCGGCGCTGAAAGTACACAAAAGTCAACTAGAGGGGGGGGGGGTGAATAGGTGACCTACAAATTTTAAACCTTTTTCAATTTTAATTGGGCTTTAGGAAGTAAATAACTTGGTTATCTAGATATGCAACTAGGTAGACACCCTAAGTGACAAATAACGAGTATGCAACGGAAGTAAAAGCAAGACACAAGATAACAACAAGTGAAAGACGGAGACAAGGATATGTTTCCCGTAGTTCCTTATTAAAAGAAGTACGTCTACGTTGGAGAGGTGGGGAGCCACCTAGGCGCTCCTCAATAGCACGGATGTACACATCTTGTTCTCCTTGAGTTTCTCCGGTGAAGGAGATTCTCGTTTCCACTATGAGGTCGACTTGAAGGCGTTGACCAAACCTTTACAAGTGGTTGAGGCTACTCCACAAGTGAAATGGAGGCTCTCAACAATCCGAAACTTCTTGCTACAAGATGGAAACTACAAGCACTAGGGTTTCTCTAGGATGACAAATCAATCAAGAGATTACAAGATACCAAGAGGTATGGTGTGGGAATACATTTTTTTGGCTTGGTAGAAAGGTAGATCTAGGCCTCCTCCATGAGATTCTTGAAGGACATCGAGTTTGGTTGGAGGAGGAGGGAGATCGGGGCGTTTTGAGCTCTTGAACAATGGAGAAGAGAGAGGAATGGACGAACTAACTATCTAGAGGAAGAAGACAACTATTTATAGCCTCCTCCAATTTCTGACCGTTGCAGTGCGGCAGGGCCGGAATATTCCGGGGTTAGCACCGGAAATTTCCGATGCAGCAAGGCCGGGTATTTGAAATATCCGGGGCGTAATTTTGAATATTCCGGGGCCGGAATTTTCCGGCCAATATTTCGCCCCCATCTCTGCGCGCAGGCAGCTGTGAAATCTCAAAAAACTGCTAAGGACCTGAGGGCCGGAAATTTGCCCCGGAATATTCCGGGCAAATATCCGCCCCACCTTCTGTGCGCGGGCAGTTGGAGAAAGACACCTAGTCGTTTTAAGAGGCCAGAAGGGCCGGATATTCCGGTGCAAGGGCCGGATATTCCGCCCTATATCCACCGGAAATTCCGGGGTCAGCACCTGATAAATCCGGTTGCAATATAGATCATTTTCAGAAATCTTCTTTGAACTTTTTGAGAGTATTATCAATAATCATCTGAGAGGCCAGCTGCATACACTTAAACAACATTGTTAGAGAGAGGATACCCGCGTTGTTATCATCACCAAAATCATTAGAGGGATCATGAGCTTTCAATCTCCCCCTTTTTGGTGAGTGATGACAACACGGGTATTTGCATGGAGATAATCTAACAATGCGACATAAAGTAAACACCACAGATAGCATATATAGGAGACATGCCTCCCAATAATATAAGTTCACACAATCAAATCCACGAATAACGAGCACGAGAAAACGAAGTTCGAAAAACGCACGAAGAGATAAAAATAACGATAAACACGAGGAAACCCACCCTTGCAAATCCCCGTGATCTCTAGATCTTCTCCCCCTTTGGCATCAGGATACCAAAAAGAGAAAAGAGAGCACTACGTCCCATGGAGCAAACTCTAGGCCTGGGTATCTTCTTCCTCTTCCTCGCTAGCAGAAGCAATGTCCTCATCATCGTCAACACCCAGATCACAGTCGACGTCGCGGTTGTTCCAGTTTTTGTAGGGAATCCTCTCACGAAGAGCAGCAGGGATGTTGGGAACATTGAGTGTAGTCATGATGGCGCGCTGATTCTCATGAATGTTGCGGTGCTCAACGTAGGTATTGTAGTTCTCCTTGTGGATGCACACGTTCATGCACATCACCTTCTCAAGAGCACGAACGATCCACGAGCGCTTCTTGGTGCCTGGAGGAGCTGGACGCATACGAGGATCACGGTGTCCCTGACCAGTGGCACCAACGTCATGAGCAGCTTGCTGAGTGTGGGCGGCCTTCTTGTACAGCTTGACATCATGGTGGTCTTCACAGTCCAATTCCAGATCAGCACAAAGTTCAGCAGGGTAGCGAGACTTGATGAGCTTCATGATGTATGGAGCATATGGTGGCACCTTGCGGTTGAAGAGAGCAAAGTGGATCTCATTGAAAATGAAATCCATCACATCAATCTTGTGGCGCTCAGTATTTGTCATGTCGCCCTCAGAGAAGGTCAGGTAGGCGTGGTACATGAGGTTCACTAAGCCACCACGGATCTCATCATTATTGCCACCACTAGGTGCAATAGTCTCTCTGAACATGTGCAGCAGGATGTCATAAATAGGAAAGAGTCCCTTTGCAGAGCCCACAGTACCACGAGGACCATACAGCTCAGCAAGCCTGTTCTTCTCATACTCCATCCCGTGAACGTGCATGCGAGAACCCTAAGGGACATTGAGACCGGCAAAGGGGTATCCAAGCTCAGCTGCAAAGTCATGGAATGTGGCGGTGAGCAGGTGAGGGCCAGACATCGAGGACATCCCAATCTCCTCAGAATCATCTATGACAAGAGTGGAGTAGAACTGTTGAATATAGGTGGTGTTGAAGGAGCATTTGGTCTCCATGAGGGGACGCAGACCCAGAAGTTCAGCCACCTGCACAGAGTTGTTGAAGTATGCGGGATTGGCAGCCATGTGTGCAAAGTTGATAAACTTCATTGGACAAACTGACTTGCTCATCACAGTGTACACTTGCTTGAAAAGAGTTTCCTGCTCAACGTGCCAGAAGCAGGAGTCAATAGTTGGGTCTTGAGGACCCTCAGTGTACCAGGCCTTGGTGCGCCATGCCTTAAACTCAGAGATGGAAATGGTGGCCACGTTAAGAGAAGCCTTGTCTTGCTGCTTGCCGGCCCTGCGAGCTGCTCTGGAGGCATCACGGTCACGCGCATACTCCTGCATCCCTCGCATGACGGCGAGTCTCCGCCTCATCCACAAACGTACCCTCATCATCTTCCCTCAAGTGGCGGTACCTCTTGCGCGTGCTAGTCACCTTAGGAGGCCTAGAGTTTGAACCATATGCGAGAAAAGCAAGAGAAAGCGCAAAGAAAACAAACTGAAAACGATCAAAACGGGGGCTCACATCTTTTGGAAGTGGAATAACAGATCTCTGTTAGAGATTCAGGGCAGGCCGGATATTCCGGCATGGGGCGGAAATTCCGGCCTCAGATGAAATTTCCGGGGGGGCGTAAATTCCGGCTTGGGGCGTAAATTTCCGGCCTTCGAAATTTTCGCATCAGATCTAAGAATAAGTCCTACCATGAATCTAAAACTTTGATGAAGTGCAATAGGGGGGAACACTAGGGGATATGTGATACTAGTGTATGGACGTTCCTCCCCAAGACACAAGGAAGATGAAAGTAAACGAGATCTAATCATCCGGTAACCCTAGATTGCGGAGAAAACGGAACACATACCGGGATCCATGGGTGAGGAACGGATGTGCGGTCTCTTGATCCGCAAAAAGCAACCGGAGGACAAAGAAGGGAGGCGAGAGGGCCTCCTGGACGGCTCGGAGTCGGCGGTTGTGGTTGGGGGCGGAGTGGAGGCGAGGGGAGGGGAAACAGCCAGGAACTGCCCCTCCCGTCGCCTATTTATAGCCCCCAGCCACACAAACCGGAATATTCCGGTATTAAGACCGGAAATTTCCGGGGGGGGGGGGGGGGGGCGGAGATTTGGGCCGGAAATTCCGCCCAAAATATCCGGTGTGCCTTCTGCGAGCGGGCACACTGGATGTTTGGGTTAAATTTTCTAGACAATCTCGAGCCCCGGAAATTTCCAGGGCATAAGACACGGAATATTCCGCCCCCCCCCCCCCCCGGATATTTGCACCAGAAATTTCTGCCCAAATTTCTGGGATGCCTTCTGTGAGAAGGCACCTTGGAAATGGGAGAAATTTCTGAGGCAAATATCATGGGGCCGGCATTTTCGGGGTTCCCGTGAACTCCGAGTTTTGGTGGAAAATGGATAAAGAAGTGAGCCTCCAAAAACAACAAACAAATGAAAACAATGGCGATGAACACACAAACACAAATGAATGCAAAACAAAGAACACGAAGAGAAATGTTGGTGGCCAGAGCCACCGTGTTTGAGTGTATACCAAGGAGTCGCGAAGATGTATCTTGGGACCAAAAGTATGACTCACGATTAAGCACAATAAGTCACAAAATGACTAGATATGCATGAAGTTTTGATTGTTTTGCGCATGACAGGTGGAGTGTTGGTTCATGAATTGAAATACGCTCCCCCTATGTCCATGCCTACATCTACACCTAGATAGCACATGTAGTGAAGGTAATTATGCAAGGGTTCAAGATAAGTTAGACGCATCGATAACATTTAGTTCATTCCTCAAACCACGAAATCTTGGTTCATCAAGGGCCTTCGTGAAGATGTCCGCGAGTTGATCCTTGGTCGGCACATAGGAAAGATCAATATCACCGTTCTCAACATGATCCCGAATGAAATGATGCCGTATCTCAATGTGCTTCGTCTTGGAGTGAAGAACGGGATTGTAGGCGATCTTGATGGCACTCTCATTGTCGCACAAGAGGGGAACTTTGTCGAAGTCGATGCCATAATCTCGCAATGTTTGCCGCATTCATAGCAATTGAGCACAACAACTCACCGCGGAGATGTATTCGGCCTCGGTGGTGGAGAGGGCGATGCAATTTTGCTTCTTGGAAGACCAACATACCAATGAGCGACCAAGAAATTGACAACCACCGGATGTAGATTTTCTATCCGTCTTCTCGCCCGCATAATCTGCATCCGAATACCCAATGAGCTGAAAGCTTGAACCCTTGGGATACCAAAGACCGAAGTTTGGGGTATGAACTAAATATCGAAAGATGCGCTTAACCGCTTCAAAATGACTTTGTCTCGGAGAGGCTTGAAACCTTGCACATTTACCTACGCTATACGTGATATCGGGTCTCGATGCACAAAGGTAGATCAAAGAGCCAATCATGGAGCGGTATACCTTTTGATCTACCTCTTTACCATTTGGGTCGGGTTTCAAGTCAATAGTCGTGGACATGGGAGTCTTCGTAGGCTTGGCATCATGAATGTTGAAACGCTTGAGCATATCTTGAGTATACTTAGCTTGCTTGATGAATGTGCCTTCAGGGTGTTGCTTGATCTCAAAGCCAAGAAAATACTCCAAATCGCCCATCATAGACATCTCGAATTTATCCGTCATAAGCTTGCAAAACTCATCATTGAATGCAACGTTAGAGACCCAAAAATGATATCATCCACATAGAGTTGGCATATGAACAAGCCACCCCCAACCTTTTTGGTGAAAAGGATGGGGTCGATTAAGCCAACATTGAACCCACGATCCACTAAAAACTCTTTAAGGTGCTCGTACCACGCACGTGGAGCTTGTTTAAGCCCATAGAGCGGCTTATCAAGTTTGTAGACATAATCGGGGTGGTTGGGATCCTCGAAACCCGGAGGTTGCTTGACATAGACCAACTCATGGATGGGACCATTTAAAAATGCACTTTTAACATCCATTTGTTGTAGCTTGAAGTTATGATGAGAAGCATATGCAAGCAAGATACGAATTGATTCAAGACGAGCTACAGGAGTGAAAGTTTCACCGAAATTGACGCCTTCGACTTGAGAAAAACCTTGAGCTACCAATCTTGCCTTGTTGCGAATGACAATGCCATCCTTGTCTTGCTTGTTCTTGAAGATCCACTTGGTGCCGATGACGTTTTTGCAATCTTTGGGTCTTGGCACCAACTTCCACACCTTACTGCTCTCGAAGTTGTTGAGTTCATCGTGCATAGCTTCAAGCCAGTCTTGATCTTCAAGAGCTTCATATACCTTCTTGGGCTCAATGTGAGAGACGAAAGCATGAGCCTTGCCAAAATCCGCCAATTGCCTCCTTGTGACGACCCTTCCACGAACTTGTCCAAGTATCATGTCCTCCGTGTGACCGGCACGAGCAAGATTATCTAGCCTTCTCTTTCCCCTACGAGTTAGCATCTCCTCCAAAGTTTCCTTGGATATGGCTTGATCATCACCTTCATCATCGGAGCCTTGTCCCCCTAACCCTTGATCTTGTTCATCAAGGGGAGGTGGATCACTTATATGACGAGTTCTATGATCAACATGAGCGTCTTTTCCTTGTCCTTCATTGTGAGCTTGGCCTTGATTATGAGCTTGGCCTTGAGTGTTAGCTTGGCCTTGATTGATGGAATGATCTTGATCATTAGCTTGGCCTTGATTTGAAGCATGAGGGATTGGTGCATCTTGTTGGGTAGCTTGAGTATCAATGGGTGTAGTCAATGGCTCCACTTGAGTGGAGCATAGTCCTTCTCCCTCTGTCATCCGGTAACCCTCAATGGGGATTATTTCACCAATCCCCATTCTTCTTATGACGATGGGAGGAATTGCATCTCCTACAACACCATGATCTATACGGCCTCCTTGGGACCCATTATCCTCATCAAACACCACGTCTATAACTTCTTCAACTTGTCCGGTGGATTTGTTGTAGACTCTATAGGCGTGAGCGTTTGTGGCATAACCAGCAAAGATGCCCTCATAAGATTTAGTCTCGAATTTCGACAAGCGTTTGCCTCTCTTACGAATGAAGCACTTGCACCCAAAGACCTTGAAGTATGAAACATCCGGATTCTTGCCCGTGAGAATCTCATAAGGGATCTTGTTCAAGATCTTGCAGAGATACAATCGGTTGCTAGCGTGACAAGCGGTGGAGACGGCCTCTGCCCAAAAGTTATAAGGAGAACGCAAGAGCTACACACACGATCTTTGGCAAACTTAGCATTCGTTGGTACTAGAACATGATTGCCACTTTGAAGGTCATGCAACGTCCTCATATTGGTGTGGGCTAACCGGCGATGCCATAGCCAACCCACATCAACTTTAGCCATTAGGCATGTCGCGACACACGTGTCTCCTTTAGAGAAGTCCACTACATACATGCCGTTCTCGACATGCCCAACAAAGGCTACTTTAAGAGTCATATCCCAAGTGACAATCACATTCTCCTTATTAAAGAACGAGGTAAAACCACTTTTAGCAAGTTGAAGAACCGAGATGAGATTATAGCTAAGGGACTCAACAAGGAGAACATTCTCAATTGACAAGTCATTTGATATGGCCACCTTGCCTCGTCCCAATACCTTTAGTTCGGAGTTATCACCAATAGTAACGCAATTGAGATGAGTTAATGGAGGATGAATATCACTCATTGCGTCATTTCTTCCGGTCATATGTTGGGATGCACCACTATCCACCGTCCATTTGCTCGAACCAGAAGCACTTCCCTATAATAGATTAGTGTCATGATTTAGGTACCCATCGTTGAATGTGTCCTCTTTTGTTAGTAACAAGAGTCTTTGGAACCCAAATACTCCAATGATTATCATCACCATAAGAAGTACCAACATATTAACATACACATGACCATCTCTAGATTTCATAAGAACATAAGATGGGTTATATTTTTTGGCAAAGTCATTATGAGTGGTGCTCCCCCTAGAGGTGTCACCACCCACAATGGTGTTGGTCTCCTTTTCTTTGGTCACCTCTCCCTCTTCCACAAATCTTACTTCTTGTGAGGAAGAGGTGACTTTCTTCTTGTTCTTATTCTTGTACTTCTTCTTTGACTTGGCTACATAGCCAAGTCCCTCCTTTCCATTCTTGACTTGTTGAGGAGCCACCTCATTGAGATTCTTCTCACTTCCTACAAGATTAGTTGCACTACAAGAGATGCTAGGCAATATATTCATGCAAGTAGATGATGATGACATAACTTGATTTTTTGATTGTTGAGCTAGGAGATTGTCACGAGACTTGGTTAGCTTGTCATGAATTTCTTTAAGAGACATGAACTCCTTCTTTAGTTTTTCCTGACTAGTAACTAGTTCCTCGTGAGCAATTCCTATCTTCAAGTCTTCATGTTCAAGTGTTTTAATGATAGAAAGAGATTGTTCATTATCCTTTCTAAGCTTAGAGACACTCATGACAAAGTTTTCTTCAAGACTAGATAATTTCTCCACAAGATAAGCACGAATGGAACGCTCATTCTCAAGAGCCTTTTCAAGCTCTTTGTCATTGCAAGTGTGACCTCCATGGCTTTCTAAGGTCATGATAATCTCCTCCTTTTCATCTACAGAGAGTTAGCCTCATCAAGTTGCCGCAAGAGGGCATTAACTTTCTCCTTAGTCTCACCTTTGAGGCTAGCTAGCCAAATGCCTAACTCTTTTGCCTCACTATCCTCATCACAAACATTTTCGACACAATCCAATAATGAAGGAGGGTTAGTGGTAATGGTCTTGGAGTTAGGAGAGCATACCGAGGTGGCTTTTTCCATAAGACATGTAGGTCGGGTAGCCACAATTTCATTGGGGGATTCAAATAGAGATATTGATGGAGATGATGCGGTAGCTATGGCGACGTGAGAAACTCCTACCACGTCATCTTCTCCTTCATCTCCGGAGATATAGGTTTCAAGAACCGCCCCTTCTTGGACATAAAGATCCCTTAGCACTCTTCTAGCGAAGTTCTTGTTTTGTGGAGCCTTGGCCTTGTTTTTGCGAACAAGCTTGGCTTCATTTTCTTCTCTTGGCTCAAAAGGGCACTCCTTCACGAAATGGTTTGCACTACCACAGTTGTAGCATGTCCTTGGTCGCTCCCCCTTCTTATTGTAGTTCTTGTTTCGTGGAGGTCTTGGAGAGCCGGCCTTGTGAGCTTACCATCTCTTCCAATATCCATGCATAGCGAGAGCGATGCACTTGTGAGCTCCGGTGTAGGTGTCCTCATCGTCTTCCTCATCATCATCCTCTTCTTCACTTTCATCAACTCGAGCCATTCCCTTTGACTTCAAAGCGAGGTTGGGTGACTTTCTCATTCCTCTAGAGGGAGCTAGAGCATCATCCGCACTCTTGTGTGATAGAGAGATGGCGATGAACTCACTAAGCACACCAATGGAGTTGAGAGTATTGTAGTCCGCTCTTGTCCGTATGCTAGTGGAGATATTCTTCTCAAAGGGTGTAATGGCTTTGAGAAATTTCCTCTTTATCCACTCATCGGAGATCTCTTCCTTTCCAAAGTCTCTCAATTGATTGGCGAGAGTGACAACTCTTCTATATAGCTCTTCGGGAGTCTCATCCTCTTGCATAACGAAGTTCTCGGAGTTGTCAATGGCCATATCATACTTGGAAGATTGGATGCTAGCATTTCCTTGAAACAAGGTGTCAAGCTTGTCCCAAGCTTCCTTGGCGGTCTTGCAACCACGAATGTGAGTTAGATGCTCCCTTGGGAGAGCCTTCTGGATGATAACGAGTTCAATCTTGTTGAGTTGAGATTCCACATCCTCCCTTGGAGTCAAGTTGCCTGGGTCATGTGGATGAAACCCATGAATCACACTCCTCCACAATGCGGTGCACAATCCGAAAATATGTGACTCCATTTCAAACTTCCAAGAAGAGAATTCATTAGTGTTAAGCATGGGAGGAAGTCCAACATTAAGAATGTGTGGCATGGAAACAATTGGGTGAATGGAGTCATAATTTTGAGGAGGTGGAACTTGTGAGTGGGCCCCTGAACCATTAGCCGTTTGAGACTTGGAGCCACCGGAACTCTCCTTTGCCTTGGCTTTAGCCTTTTGTGCGGCTTTAGCCTTAGCTTTGGCAATGTTCTCTTCGATTTCGGAATCGTCTGAAAACGTTTCCTCTTCCGAACTATCCTCATCGGAGACGTGGGGAGAGTTCGAGGCCCCCTTAGGTTTACCCATCATGATCTCCATCATCTTCTTGATGGAGGAAACCTCTGAGACTACAGTAGAGCTAACCTTGGACAACTGGGTTTGGATAGTACAAACCGTTGTCTCTAGGCTAGCTATAGTGTCGGCCATTTTGGAGAGCTCCTCCTTAGAAGATTCGGGATCATCTCCGTTGACCATGATACTCTTAGGCGGTTAAGCCTGATAAAAGAGTCGAGGCTCTGATACCAATTGAAAGTATACAAAGGTCAACTAGAGGGGGGGGGGTGAATAGGTGACCTACAATTTTTAAACCTTTTTCAATTTTAATTGGGCTTTAGAAAGTAAATAACTTGGTTATCTAGATGTGCAACTAGGTAGACACCCTAAGTGACAAATAACGAGTATGCAATGGAAGTAAAAGCAAGACACAAGATAACCACAAGTGAAAGCATGAAGACAAGGATATGTTTCCCGTAGTTCCTTCTTAAAAGAAGTACGTCTACGTTGGAGAGGTGGGGAGCCACCTAGGCACTCCTCAATAGCACGGATGTGCACACCTTGTTCTCCTTGAGCTTCTCCGGTGAGGGAGATTCTCGTTTCCACTATGAGGTCGATTTGAAGGCGTTGACCAAACCTTTACAAGTGGTTGAGGCTACTCCACAAGTGAGATGGAGGCTCTCAACAATCCGAAGCTTCTTGCTACAAGGTGGAAGCTACAAGCACTAGGGTTTCTCTAGGATGGCAAATCAACTAAGAGATTACAAGATCCCAAGAGATATGGTGTGGGAATACAATTTTTGGCTTGGTAGAAAGGTAGATCTAGGCCTCCTCCATGAGATCCTTGAAGGGCATCGAGTTTGGTTGGAGGAGGAGGGAGATCGGGGCGTTTTGAGCTCTTGAACAATGGAGGAGAGAGAGGAATGGACGAACCAGCTGTCTAGAGGAAGAAGACACTTAGTCGTTTGAAGAGTCCAGAGGGGCCGGAATATTCCGGTGCAAGGGCCGGATATTCCGCCCTATATCCGCCGGAAATTCCGGGGTCAGCACCTGAAAAATCCGGTTGCAATATAGATCATTTTCAAAAATCTTCTTTGAACTTTTTTAGAGTATTATCAATAATCATCTGAGAGGCCAGCTGCAGACACTTAAACAACATTGTTAGAGAGAGGATACCCGCGTTGTTATCATCACCAAAATCATTAGAGGGATCATGAGCTTTCAGGCGCCGCCGTGGGCAACCCATGTCCACTTACAGGCATACTTATGTCACATGTCACCATTTAGAGCCATCTCCACTCGCGCCTTCGCGCCCTTTTAGGCGTTTGGATCGGCGTCGAGAGACTCCCTTTGGAGGCTCGTCCGGACGGTGCGACTCTTCCACACTCCACGCCCCAGGTAAAACACGTAAAGCAGTATTTTGCTTATTTTTTTATTTTAAGTCTTTAAAATACTAAAAATACTTATGTTCTAGATTTAAATTAGTACATATATAGTTACGAATGGCTACAAATAAAAATATTCATACAACTAAAAATAAATTAGAAGTACACTATTGCCACCGTCAAGCCTTTGCGAACCCAGAAATACTCCACTAGATCATCTTGGAGTTGATTATGAGTGGCCCCATCTCAGATCTCCATATGCATAGCGATATACTCGGTCCAGTCTGCTGGCACATTGTGATCCATATTGGCGAGAGTAATCTGAAACTCATATGGAAGATGATCATGCATTGGATTTGCATGCTCATCCTCAATGATCATGTTGTGCATGATCAACATGCATTCATGATCACTTCCATCTGCTCGGACGACCAAGTGAGAGCAGGATACCAGGCAATAGAAAACCTCTGCTGGAGCACTCTAAATGCACGCTCGATAACCTTTCTTGTGCTCTTTTGCACTAACGCAAACCAGGATTACTTGTTACGTAGAGGATTAGAAATTGTCTTCACAAATGTTGACCATCTTGGTAGATACCATCCGCTAGGTAGTACCCCTTATTGTACTCGTGGCCATTGACAATATAGTTCACTGGCACAACATGACATCAACAAGTTTTACGAACACAGGGGAATGCTGCAACACATTGATGCCATTATGAGATCCTGCCATGCGGAAGAACGCGTGCCAAATCCAAGTCTCCTGATCTGTCGCTGCCTCAAGGACCACGCTGCAAACTCCTTGATGGCCCCATTTATACAATCCTTGTCATCCAAATGGACAGTTCTTCTAGATCCAGTGCATGAAATCAACACTTCCAAGCATACAAGGAAAACCTGTGGCTTCATTTGTTGTCAGGATCCGAGCAGTTTCCTCCTTGTTTGGTCTTCTCAAATAGTTTGGGCCAAACACTTCCACTGTTGATGAGTCATGTCAACAAATCCCTCGGGTGATCGGGTAGAGTTTCGAGTAGAGGAATGAATTAGGCGCTGGTGATTTCGACGGCTAACAGGGGGCACAATTTACCCAGGTTTGGGGCCCTCGTGGAGGTAAAACCTTTACTCTTTCTTGTTGTCTCTGTATTATGATGTATGGTTACAATGGCAGGCGCGTAGATCGAGAGATTGGATCTCGAGAGGCGGCTCCTATGATGCGAGTAGTCTAGACTGGATAATCCCCCGGGTGGTTCTCCCAGCATTTATAGGAGGTTGGGTCTCAAACCCGTTCCCGGATGGGTTACAGAACTCTAGCCTTAGTCGGCAAGTTAATACCATCTTGATTCGCAAGTCTTGCGGGTGAGCCGTAACATGGCCTTCTAGAACAATCGGGCGGTCCACCATACTGGGCTTCAGCGCTGGACCTTAGACCAGATAGGCTCAATTCGGGGACCCGGGAGTCATTCCTATGTTAGTATCCCTCGAGTGTTTATTCGACTGTAAAGAGTCGAGTGAGTACTCAAGACTTGTTTCAGGATCTTGCGACTCAGCAGACAGGCACTGACTCGAAGGATGTGAACCCTGCATGGGTGATACTCGAGTATCGAGCGATAAATGCGCCACATGTCGGGTTTTTCATAGAAGGGTGCGGCTCAGTTGTTTGGCTCACCCGACGGATCAGGGCCAATTAATTGCTCTTGGGCAAAAACAATTCTGGTCTACACAAACTCGAGACCTTTGACTCGAATCCGGTTAGGTGATCATTGCGACTGGGCCGTGCAGGACTTATCGAGTCGAACTTAACCTTAAAGGGGTACCCGGCGCGTCCGCTAGGATTTTTCTTCGTGTTGTTGACTGGAAAAATTACTGGAGGACGCAGATTGAGTACGATTCCAGGCCCACATGACAAATCCTTTGGTCTTACCTTCGTGCTCGAAGAATACGGCCTCCGGATGTGCCGCGATGGCCGAACGACCCGGCGTTTATCGAGTGATGTGTTTATACATCGTAATCGTGAGTTATGGTGTTTGTAGGGATCGCACACCGGCGATTTTCTCCTTACAGCGTAGCGAGTCCTGCTATTTGTCTTGATTAATGGCGAGTGCCATTGTTTCCATTTTATAATCCTCGAGCAAGGTGAATCTTTTCCTCTGATTCCATACGAAAGAAATTACGTGTTCTGAGGCGCGCTATGACGTCACTGCGCACTCGTCTACTCCCGATGGGACGTGAAGCAGTGGGACAGTACGTGTAGGGCCGACCTTGTCAGCTTTTTGACCGGAGACGGGCCGTCGTGCGCCGGTTTTCCCGCTGGACGTGCAGTTAATTATGCACAATCTTTCTTTTAAGATCGTGCGGGGTAACTACCCCCTAGCGCTTCGTTTCTGCTCGACGTGTGGTGGCTAGGATGCGCGCCACGTATGCTCCTTCTGCGAAGATCCACGACTCACAATGGCCTAGTAATAGTATAAAGTGCAAGACTTAGGGGAAAATTACTTTCCCCCGGCTCTTTTACTCTCCTTCTTCCTCTAGCTCCTCCACCATTCTCTGTGTAGGCAAGCTCCATGGCTAGAGGAAAAAGCAAGCGCTCTGCGGCCACAGCGTCCAAGGATGTGGCAAAGTACGGGTTGATGCTTTAGCGGACGTCTGCACTCAGCTGCAAGAGCATGGGAAGAGGGCCTCCTTTTCTATCCGTGATGCTTCTCGAGTGTTTTCGTTGCTGCATCAACGGTTGCTCACGGGGAAGCCGGTTCCTTCGACCATGGAGGGCCTCCTACAAGCTTTCCTTGGTGAGGGTGATCTTCTTCAGGAGTATACCCTCGCCTAGACTGAATGCGGAGCAAAGATGGCCATCCAGTTTTCCCTGGCGCACAATGTCCAAGGTGACATGGAGAAGGTGTACTCGGAGCTTCCTCGAGACAATTCGGGCAAAAAGGTAGCGCTTTGACCTTTTTACGACCGTGCCGAGAGGCTAGCGAAGATGTTGTCCGAGCTAGTTTCTCACGGCCGTGGCGCTAAACCTTCTGCAAGCAGGGCTGCTTCCGGGAAATCCGTTGCTCCTTAGGATAGGCAATATTTCTGCTTTTGTTTGTTTGGCCATGTAATGAATCCTTGAAATACTTGTCTGATGACTAGTTTGTCTTGGGATGGTAGCATCACTACTTGTCTCCTTTTTGGTGTCTCGATGCCAAAGAGGGAGAAGTAGTCTATTAGGCCTACGGGATTAGCATGGGTTTCGGTCACAAGCATGTTCTTCTACCATTCTTTGAGAGCTTGTGTCCATTTATGTGTTATGTTGTCTTATGCTTTGAACTATTTGCTATTTTGTGTGTGGAACTAAGTTTATTTTTTTGTGAGACTATGTTATCCTAGGATCTATTATTGGTTATCTGTGTTAAGGATTATCTTATTGTGCGTTGTTATTATCGTCACATCTATTCTATGCAAAATGTATGGCTGTTCAACTCTTTCCCTCAACTTAGTTGTTACCGTTGTCTCTCTTTTATATCATGTTGTTATCTTGTTGAAAATTGTTCCCCTATTAATTGTGTGGTTGCATATCAAAGGCAAACAAATTTTAGGCACACTTCTAGGGGGAGCAATTTCCATTTCCTTTACAATCATCATCGTGGTATGTTTTTATTTGCAAATCCTAGTATTTTCATCTAATACCAAAAAGGGGGAGATTGAAAGAGCATTTCTTGATCCCTAGTGTTTTGAGTGTTAGTTAACAATACTAGTGATATATTTGATCTGGTGTTAAATGGCGCAGGTCGATAAATTCATCCTTTGCATCAAACACCAATTTGAGTGAAGATAGATCAGCAATTGCAAGTTTCACAAGGTAACCCGAAATTTCTGGGTAACTAGATTATCCGGTTTTAGAAAGCACAGCGAAAACGGCCCAGGAAAGTTATCTCCCTGGCACTGGAGGTGGCCAGAAATTTCCAACCGGAAATTTCTGGCAAACCGTATTATCCTGTTCCTCCAGGGCCTGGAGAAAACGGCTAAGGACCAAGCATTTTCGGGATAGAAGTCTCCCGGAAATTTCCAGGCAACCGGATTATCCGGTTTTGGAGAAGGGACCAAAATTTGGCTATTGAAGTGTTTCGGGACAGAAGCCAACCGGATATTTGGTACCGGAAATTTCCAGGAATCAAAAATTCTGGTTTGGTCAATGGCACCCGGAATACCCCCTTCAGGTTTGAACCGGATAATTCGGCTGTTTCCTGCACTCCAACGGCCACATTTCGTGGAGGGGTATTTATACCCCTCCTTCTTCTCCAGGAACTCAAGTTCGTCCAAGCCTTCAAGATCCATTTGTAGAGCTCACTAAAAGAAAGATTTCTCCCAATCCCTCCACCCAAACTCGTTGATCTTTGGAGAATTGAAGGAGAAGGCCCCGATCTACACCTTCACCAATTTGTTCTTCATTTCCCCCTCATTTACTTGAGGTATTTGAGTCTAGGATGTCTTTGTGGAAAACCTAGACTCCATTTATGCTTACTTTTTGATTGAAGCAAGATTGTTGGTGATTCTTGGGAGCCCCCAATTCGGTTGTGGGTGTGTGCCTCAAGCTCATTGTAAAGACACCGATTTCCGCCTCAAAGGGAATCAATAGTGGAAGATGAACTAGGACTTTGTGACGAGGTTTATCGGAGAATAGGGTGAGGCCTTTGTGGCGTTGAGTAGGCCTTTATGGCGAAACTCACAGCCCTCCAACGAGACGTACTTCCCTCAAAAGGAGGAACTCGGGATTACATACTTGTCTCCGCGTGCTTCCGTTATCGCTTACCTCGTTCTCTCTCCTTTACTTTGTGTTTGTATTTTTCTTAGTGTTGTGCTTGTCATATAGATAAATTCACCGTAGTTGCATACCTAGAAATTTTACCTTTGTGTCAAGCCTAAATCAAAAAAGAGTTAAAATTTGAATTAGCACCTATTCATCCCCCTCTAGGTGCTCATACTATCCGTTCACTAACCCAAAGAACCGGCCTATGCCAACCCTTTGTGCGAGGGGACAATAGATCCCAGTCGACCGACGTTTTGCCTGGCTGCGCCCTCTGGCATTGGTGAGGGGGAGAAAAGTATTGTGGTCCCTGTCTTTTCGCCGTCTTCAGCGCCTACTCATTTATTGATAACAGAGGGGACCCCAGGGCCTGGAGGCGGTGGAGACAGGATCGCCGCCCCGTCGCCACTAGGGTCCTAAAATTTGGGGGGGGGGGGGGTGTACGAGTACAAAGTTTTTTATATAAATTGCACGAGAATTAGGAAGGCTTTTTTCTCAACTATGAATAGTAACCTAAATTCGCATTTGCGATGCCTTGAACTTGAGTGCAGGGTTTACATCCACTCCCCCAACCAGTTGAGCTAAGCTCTCTCCCTTCTCGCACTAAGCTAATAGTTTGTTGTTTAAATTGCTGGTAGAAATTTGACTCACAATGTGTGCTCATAAACGCGGGCAATGTCAGTATTATGTAAATCTGTAAAGTCAATTTCATAATTTATTCGTTTTTCTATATCTTATGATTCATAGATGCACTTATTATTTTAGGTCCCGCTTGGGAAGGGTGTTAATTTCCCCCCTCCGTAATTCTCTACATGTCTTGGCCTGTAAAATAAACGGACAAACGTCAGTAATTCTATCCGACGTTTTCCAGTCCGGAAAATACCGTACAAGCATGCCCTTAGAGCACACCCAACGCCCCCCCCCTCCCCAAAAGGGCCGAAATCGGTCCTCTTTTGGTACGTTTAGGGTGGTCCGTGGACGGGAGATGGGTCGGACCCCCCGAGTTAGGATGAAACCATCCCAACACCCCCACAATTGAATTTTGAAAAAAAAATGCAAAAACACGAATTTAGCTAAACTTTAGCTAAAATTAGATGCATTTCATATAGGGCCCGAAGGCCAATGCATACATTTTGGCCCGAAGGCCAGTACATACACATAATATTAACAAAAAAACCCTAACTAGTTGCTAGGGTTCACCGCTGTGGCGCCCGCCGGTACACCTACTCGTCGTCGTCGACGTCGATGTAGGAGGGCGCCTGCTCCGGATTCGGAGTATTTGGCGTGGGAGGGGTCTGTGGCCATGCGGGCGCAGGAGCCCATGGCCGCCTCGCCTCGTGGGCATGCCACGGTGACCCAGGTTCCGCACGAACCTCAGTCTTTGAGACCTCGAGGGAGGCCGCCAGATCTGGCCACATCTTGACCTCTGCCGCCTGCGAGGCCTCAATGGCGCGGCGGAGGTTCGCGGCCTCCGCCTCCTCCACCTGGTCCTCCTCCCGCGGGAGCTCCTCGACGTCCATCTCCTGGTCCTCCTCCTCGGCCTGGTCCTCCTCCACCTCGGCCTCCTCCTCCGCCTCCATGGCGTCGAGCTCGTCGAGGTACTCGCCGAGCCTGCTGTGGTCGCTCTCGCTGTGGTCGTCATGGACGTCGATGACGTCGTGCACGCAGGGCGGCAGGGGCACGCAGGTGGCGCTGAGGTGCCAACCGGGCGGGAGGTGCACCCGGGGCCACGAGATTGGCTCGCGGTCACGGTAAAAGGTCATCCCAATGTCGAGCGAGATCCTCATAAGTGCGCGGGGGGGGGGGGGGGGGGAAGGGGAGGGCATGGTCGCAGGAGGGAGCTCCGATGGAGTTTTCGGTGCTAGGATTTGGGGGTGGAGATGCAGATGGGGACGCACATCGATACCATTAAAAAGGACGCGGCGAGTAGGCGAGAGGGCTCCCCGTCACTGTCAGGTGGGCCAAGGAGGACGAGGCGCACGTCCGCGGACCGTCCCAACCTAAATCGGTCCACGAGAACCGAAACAGACCGTCTTGGGGGGTGTGTGGGGGGGGGGGGGGGCGGGGGAGGGGGCCGAGTTGGGTATGCTCTTAGCCCTTTTTATCTAATTAGTGGTCCCCTGTCATTCGGTTAGATCATGCTCACCTCGCTTGGCTATTCTCGCCGTGCACCTACTTCATATTGTTGTAGAGTCGCATTTGAACTTCACATCTCCCAACCGCAATGTCAAATTAATTCAAAACATGGCGGTCAAAATTCCAAAATATGATCCAAATTGTTGACCTGCAGTAACAAATAGGTCGCTCAAACCGGAATTAACTCAAGAAAAAAAAATGATTCTGCAATGTTGCACCAAACTCAATGTGCTCAGGTAGAAACTTTTTGCACATGGTTTGGTAGCACCGACCTCTTACGTGTAGATAAGTAGATTGAGTTGCCGGCCGGGACCTTGCTCGCTTGTGCATCCTACGTGGATCATACGAGGCGCTCTTCCTTTGGCAACAAGTGTCCTTGCTTCGCCGATCCAAAGCAAAGCTGGATAACCTTGAGATAAGCAATAATTGGGGTTGTCCTGGGCCTGCCACGTGATAGCCCTTGAGTGGATAAAAAATGCGTGTTACTGCTTGGTGTTCGTATGCAATTCGTGTAGTTTTTTACCTTTTTTTTGCATGTCCTTCAAATTATTTCATGTGAACATCGATAAAGAAGACAATTAAACCAGATTTTGCACTGATACAGTACAACCTTGACATGACACCGAGCCATCAATCGCTCCATGCATGAGCGGCCAGCGCGAACCAATAATGCAATGTCAGCCGCCCTCTCTCTTCTCCTTTAGAACCCTGACCTGACCGAGGCCGGCATGCACGCAACGACACAGAACCCTCTCCTTTAAATACCTGCTCATCTGCCCTTCCCTATCCACACCAAGTGCAAGCGCGAGAGTGAGCGACAATATCGTACTGTACTACACCCGCCAACGCGAAGCGAAACAACTCCAACTTACAATCTGTGCAAGATGGCCGGCAACGGCAAGGGCGTCGCCTCGAAGGCTACCGCTCAGCCCAAGGGCGTGGCGCGGCGGCTGTGGCGCGTGGTGCGCGCCGTGCTCTACATGCTGCGCCGCGGCGTGCTACCCTCGGGCCGCAAGGTCGCCATGGACCTCTGCCTCCTTCTCCGCCACGGCAAGATCGCCGGCGACAAGCCGACCGAGGTACAGTTCAGCAGCTGCAGCCACAACCACAGCGCCTCCTTCTCCGCCAAGCGCCGAGGCCGGAACCTCCGCCAAAGCGAAGACGAGGCCGCCAACGACTACAGCGCGGCCGACATCGCCAAGGTGTTCGAGATGCTCAACGACGGCGGGCACCTCCTCTTCGGCGACGAAGATGCCCTCGCGCTGGCGACGCCGTCTCCCGAGCTGCGGAGTTTGGTCAGCCCGGCGGCGAGGCAGACGCGCGTCGCCGACTCGCCGTGCGCGGACGAGCAGCAGCAGGTGGACAGGAAGGCCGACGAGTTCATCAGGAGGTTCTACCAGCAGCTGCGCGCGCAGAAGAGCGTCACAGCCACGCCGGACTACTACGGCCATGCCGGTGTCTCGTGCGTCGAGCATGCGCCACGGCCAGTGGCCGCCGGCCTCGCTTAATATAGATGCTCCATCGGTGCTCCGTGCTGGTGGCGGCCATCGGTCGCCCAGCAGTGTTTAGTTGGTTTCAAGTGTCAAGCGTGTATGGTGGTGGAGCTGGTGGTATATACCAAGCCGCCACGCTGTCCGTGACGTGTCCTCCTGTCGATGCCCAGCAGAACCTGACATCTGTAATCTGTTGCCACACTGTGAGACGTTTTCAGTATTCCTGTCTTAGCTTCTTTGCAAGCCGTCTTTTTCTTTAATACTCGTATACGGTACGCATTATACTCCCCGTCCAAAATTATTCGACGTGGATTTATCAAAATATAGCTGTATCTAGACGTACTCTAGTATATATCCATACTCTAGTATATATTCTTATTTTGACAAATCCACGACAACTAATTCGGGATAGAGAGATAAAAAAACACAAGGGAGTTGCTAGCGTGTACACTGTCTGTTGGAATTTTAGCCCATGTAAGTGTGCTGAAATAATTGGGCCCAAGGCATGTGAGCCCAATAGCAAATCCTGAAATCTCAAAATGGCCCATGTGTACTAGTGAGTGGTGGGAGTGGGAAGTTTAGTCCCACATTGGAAGTTTGAGGAGTTGCACACCACCTTATAAGGTGGAGTGTTGTAGGGATGGTATGTGAGTGAGAACAAGAGAGCCTCTCGCGCACTCCTCCTCCTCCTCCTCCGCCGCTCGCTCGTCTCGTCTCGTCTCGTCTCGACTCGACACGTCGCGATCGCGTTTCGTGAATCGAGCCGAGACAATAATCATCTTTATTTGTTTTGGAAAAACCGATTTCGTAGTCGTGACGGACGCGTCACAGCTGAGGCGGTTCGGGTCGCTCCCGTATCGCGTGCTGCAACCGACTCGGACGTGCGGCGTGGGCCTCCCACGTCGCACGCGTTAGGGTTTTCCGAACCGCATTATAAAAGACGCGCATCGTGTGCGCTGTACACACACCGAAACCAATCTAGGTTTGCCACCTCGTTCCTTGCGCCGCCACCGTAGTCTACTCCATCCCGAGCGCCGGCGTCCACCGGCGAACGGGAGAGCAGGTCTCCGGAACCAGTCGCCTTTGTGATCCTGTACGGGAGAGGGCGAATTAGGTTTTTGGGAAGCGCTTCGCGCGACTGCTCGCTGGTTCCACGACGGCTCGTCTGCCTAGCAAGTCAGGCGGTGCTGCGTACCGCCGTCTCAAGCGTCGTCTACTCCGACCCGTCATCGCCAACGTTGTCATCAACAACGTTACCACAAACGAACGGTACGGAATCTGCGTCCTGATCTGTCTGTTTAACATGTCTACTGTTTACATGTTTAGAGAGATCGTGCTGCTATTATTCATGTTGTCTGTTGCATCTAGTATGTTCAAGCTTCACATGTTAATAGCTGCTGTCATCATGATTTATATTCTGGAATTAATCGTGGAAATTATGCCTAATTATTCAACAATCCAAAAACCTAATTGTAGGCAATTTCCTGAACTGACTATGGCCCACTTAAGTGATTCGATGAAACCGGATAGGTTCAATGGTACCACCTTTAAGAGATGGCAACTGAGAAGCCAACTGTGGCTCCAGTCCATGAAAGTGTGGGACATTGTTATGAGTGGCCTTCCTGAAGGAGCTTCTGACGAGGTTCAGAATAAGTTCAAGGAAGCCAATAACAATTTCAGAGGCTGTATTCTGAGTGTCCTGGAGGGACGTCTGTGCGATGTGTATATGCACATCGAAGACGCTAAGGAGCTCTGGGATGCACTGAACACTAAATTCGGTGCGTCCGATGCTGGCAGTGAGCTGTATATCATGGAGAGCTTTAACGACTACAAGATGGTGAATAACCGTTCTGTAGTCGAACAGGCTCATGAGATACAGTGCATTGCGAAGGAGCTTGATCTGCTCAAGTGTGTGATTCCTGATAAGTTTGTGGCTGGATGCATTATTGCAAAACTGCCTTCTTCATGGAGGAGTTTCGCCACATCTCTCAAACATAAGAGACAGGAGATATCAGTTGAAAATCTGATAGCGTCTCTTGATGTTGAGGAGAAAGCTCGGGCAAAGGACACAACTGAGAGAGGTGGTGATTTGCAGTCTAGTGCCAATATGGTGCAGAAAAATCATCACGTCAAGAATAACAGCAAGAACAAAGGGAACTATAAGCCCCAGTTCAATGGCCCTGTGAACACTACTGCCTTTAAGAATAAGAAGAAGAAGAAGGTGCTGAACAAAGCTGGGCTCGAGTGCTTTACGTGTGGAGCGCTCGGCCACTTTTCTGTGGACTGCCCAGACCGTGCAGACAAGAAAGGGAAGAAAGGCTCCAAGAATGTCAACGTGGTGACCGCTAGCAACACTGATGGGTACGGTAATATACCGATGGTACTTTCAGTTCTTCAATCTCCATGTTGGTGGATTGATACGGGTGCTAATGTTCATGTGTGTGCTGACATCTCTATGTTCACTTCTTATCAGGTCGCACGGGATTCCTCCGTCCTAATGGGGAATGGGTCACATGCTTCTGTTCGTGGTGTTGGCACGGTAGATCTGAAGTTTACTTCGGGGAAGATCGTGCAGCTGAGGAACGTGCAGCATGTCCCTTCTATGAATAAGAATCTCGTCAGCGGCTCTCTTCTTTGCAGAGATGGGTTTAAAGTAGTGTTTGAGTCCAATAAAGTAGTTGTGTCGAGATTTGGACAATTTATTGGTAAAGGCTATGAGTGCGGAGGCTTGTTCCGCTTTTCTCTTTCCGAATTTTGCAATAAGTCAGTAAACCATATTTGTGGCAATGTTGATTCAGATGCTAGTGTTTGGCACTCTCGTTTATGTCATGTTAATTTTGGTTTACTGTCGCGGCTATCCAGTTTAAGTTTAATTCCGAATTTCACCATTGCCAAAGGTTCTAAGTGCCATAGTTGTGTGCAATCTAAGCAACCTCGGAAGCCTCACACGGCAGCTGAGGAGAGACACTTGGCACCTCTAGAACTCATACATTCTGATCTATGCGAGATGAATGGTGTGTTGACAAAAGGTGGAAAGAGATATTTCATGACACTCATTGATGATGCTACTAGATTCTGCTATGTTTATTTGTTGCAAACTAAAGATGAGGCTTTAGACTACTTTAAAATCTATAAGGCTGAAGTTGAAAATCAATTAGAAAGAAAGATCAAGCGTTTTAGGTCGGATCGTGGTGGAGAGTATTTCTCTAAAGTGTTTGATGAATTCTGTGAGGAACACGGTATTATTCACGAGAGGACGCCTCCCTATTCGCCACAATCAAACGGAATTGCTGAGAGGAAAAACCGCACGCTGACTGACTTGGTGAATTCCATGTTAGACACTGCTGGTTTATCTAAGGCATGGTGGGGGGAGGCTCTATTGACTTCGTGTCATGTCCTGAATAAAGTTCCTAACAAGAATAAAGAGAAAACCCCTTATGAGGAGTGGGTTGGGAGAAAACCATCACTTTCTTATTTGCGTACTTGGGGATGCTTGGCAAAAGTCAACGTTCCAATTCCAAAGAAACGCAAACTCGGACCGAAAACAGTGGATTGTATCTTTCTAGGTTATGCTCAGCGTAGCATTGGTTATAGATTTCTAGTGGTTAAATCCGAGGTGCCTGATATGCATGTTGATACTATTATGGAATCTCGTGATGCAACATTTTTTGAGAATATATTTCCTATGAAAGATATGCATAGCTTTGCTGAATTTTCTTCTGAATTAATTCCGGAATCTAGTACATCTAGTGATCATACTGAACAACCACATGATGAGAACGTCCTTGAGAAGGATGACAATGAAGCTCCTAAACGGAGTAAGAGACAGAGGATTGAAAAATCCTTTGGTGATGATTTCATTGTGTACCTTGTGGACAATACTCCTACGACTATTGCAGAGGCATTTGCATCTCCAGATGCAGATGACTGGAAAGAAGCTGTCCATAACGAGATGGACTCCATTCTTTCTAATGGGACGTGGGAGTTATCTGAACGACCTTATGGTTGTAAGCCAGTGGGCTGTAAGTGGGTGTTCAAGAAGAAGCTAAGGCCTGATGGTACTATTGAGAAGTACAAGGCACGGCTTGTAGCCAAGGGCTACACTCAGCGAGAAGGCGAAGATTATTTTGACACCTATTCACCTGTTGCTAGACTGACCACCATTCGTGTACTACTTTCCCTGGCTGCCTCTTATGGTCTTATCGTTCATCAAATGGACGTAAAGACAGCTTTCCTTAACGGAGAGTTGGAAGAGGAAATTTATATGGATCAGCCTGATGGGTTTGTGGTAAAAGGTGAAGAGAGAAAGGTGTGCAAATTGTTAAAATCTTTGTATGGACTGAAACAAGCACCTAAGCAATGGCATGAGAAGTTCGACAGAACTTTAACTTCTGCGGGCTTTGTCATTAATGAGGCTGACAGGTGTGTATACTACCGCCATGGTGGGGGCGATAGTGTTATATTATGCTTGTATGTTGACGACATACTGATTTTCGGTACAAGCATAATTGTGATCAATGAGGTCAAGTCTTTTCTATCAAAGTGTTTTGATATGAAAGATCTGGGAGAAGCTGATGTAATTCTGAACATTAAGCTTATTAAGGATGAGAGTGGGATTACGTTGACGCAATCACACTATGTTGAGAAGATCTTGAGCCGTTTCGGCTTTATTGATAGCAAGCCTTCTCCAACACCTTATGATCCTAGCGTGACGCTTCGAAAGAACAAGAGGATTACGAAAGATCAATTGAGATACTCTCAAATAATCGGTTCACTCATGTACCTTGCGAGCGCGACGAGGCCTGACATCTCTTTTGCTGTGAGCAAATTGAGCAGGTTCATGTCAAACCCGGGTAATGATCATTGGCATGCACTTGAAAGGGTCATGCGCTATCTGAATGGTACCATGAGCTATGGGATTCATTATTCAGGGCACCCTGCTGTGCTTGAGGGATATAGTGACTCTAACTGGATCTCAGATGTAGATGAGCTCTACGCCACAAGTGGATATGCATTTCTTCTTGGAGGTGGCGCAGTGTCATGGAGGTCTTGTAAACAGACCATATTGACGAGGTCAACCATGGAAGCAGAACTTACTGCTTTAGATACAGCCACTGTTGAGGCAGAATGGCTGCGTGAGCTCTTGATGGACTTGCCGGTGGTTGAGAAACCATTACCGGCTATCCTCATGAACTGTGACAATCAAACGGTGATTGCCAAGGTGACCAGTTCTAAGGATAATGCGAAGTCATCAAGACACGTCAAAAGACGTTTGAAGTCTGTCAGGAAATTGAGAAACTCCGGAGTAATTACTGTTACGTATATTCAAACAGACAAAAACCTGGCAGATCCCTTTACGAAGGGACTATCACGTAATGTGATAGATAGTGCATCGAGGGAGATGGGTATGAGACCCGTGAGCGTTACACCATAGTGGTAACCCAACCTATGTGATCGGAGATCCCGTGAATTAGGATCTGGGAAAAACAAGCTAGTGGTTTGACTGAGGAGAGTATTTGATAAACCCTCTCTAAGTAATGATGCATAACTCTCAAAAAGCTGTAAGGCAGGTTGGCAACATGCCTTAATGTGTTTATGTTGGCTATTCATAGCAAAGATGCTGTCCTACAGAGCATTCTTGAAAGAACACACCTATGTGAGTCCGACTGTAAACGTCGCAGTCTATGAGATTTGGGTGATCTCTAGTAAACTCATGAAGAGACCACGGAGTATGACGCATATGCTCCACCCGCGGGGTAGGCTACTGGCAGCCAAGTACTAGTTATGACTTTGAGTAAAGTCTATTGGCACAAAACTTGCAATTCAAGGCATAGTCCATTGTTCAAGTTGCTGATAGATGTAGCTTAAGGCTCTAGGCGGAAGTTCAACTTAACAGTCTCTGCTGAAACACTGGTATATAAACAAGTAGCGAGGATTGGCAAATCTTCAAATGGGCATTTGAGATCTGGTGGGGGATTGTTGGAATTTTAGCCCATGTAAGTGTGCTGAAATAATTGGGCCCAAGGCATGTGAGCCCAATAGCAAATCCTGAAATCTCAAAATGGCCCATGTGTACTAGTGAGTGGTGGGAGTGGGAAGTTTAGTCCCACATTGGAAGTTTGAGGAGTTGCACACCACCTTATAAGGTGGAGTGTTGTAGGGATGGTATGTGAGTGAGAACAAGAGAGCCTCTCGCGCACTCCTCCTCCTCCTCCTCCGCCGCTCGCTCGCTCGTCTCGTCTCGACTCGACACGACACGTCGCGATCGCGTTTCGTGAATCGAGCCTCGAGCCGAGACAATAATTATCTTTATTTTGCTGTTTTGGAAAAACCGATTTCGTAGTCGTGACGGACGCGTCACAGCTGAGGCGGTTCGGGTCGCTCCCGTATCGCGTGCTGCAACCGACTCGGACGTGCGGCGTGGGCCTCCCACGTCGCACGCGTTAGGGTTTTCCGAACCGCATTATAAAAGACGCGCATCGTGTGCGCTGTACACACACCGAAACCAATCTAGGTTTGCCACCTCGTTCCTTGCGCCGCCACCGTAGTCTACTCCATCCCGAGCGCCGGCGTCCACCGGCGAACGGGAGAGCAGGTCTCCGGAACCAGTCGCCTTTGTGATCCTGTACGGGAGAGGGCGAATTAGGTTTTTGGGAAGCGCTTCGCGCGACTGCTCGCTGGTTCCACGACGGCTCGTCTGCCTAGCAAGTCAGGCGGTGCTGCGTACCGCCGTCTCAAGCGTCGTCTACTCCGACCCGTCATCGCCAACGTTGTCATCAACAACGTTACCACAAACGAACGGTACGGAATCTGCGTCCTGATCTGTCTGTTTAACATGTCTACTGTTTACATGTTTAGAGAGATCGTGCTGCTATTATTCATGTTGTCTGTTGCATCTAGTATGTTCAAGCTTCACATGTTAATAGCTGCTGTCATCATGATTTATATTCTGGAATTAATCGTGGAAATTATGCCTAATTATTCAACAATCCAAAAACCTAATTGTAGGCAATTTCCTGAACTGACTATGGCCCACTTAAGTGATTCGATGAAACCGGATAGGTTCAATGGTACCACCTTTAAGAGATGGCAACTGAGAAGCCAACTGTGGCTCCAGTCCATGAAAGTGTGGGACATTGTTATGAGTGGCCTTCCTGAAGGAGCTTCTGACGAGGTTCAGAATAAGTTCAAGGAAGCCAATAACAATTTCAGAGGCTGTATTCTGAGTGTCCTGGAGGGACGTCTGTGCGATGTGTATATGCACATCGAAGACGCTAAGGAGCTCTGGGATGCACTGAACACTAAATTCGGTGCGTCCGATGCTGGCAGTGAGTTGTATATCATGGAGAGCTTTAACGACTACAAGATGGTGAATAACCGTTCTGTAGTCGAACAGGCTCATGAGATACAGTGCATTGCGAAGGAGCTTGATCTGCTCAAGTGTGTGATTCCTGATAAGTTTGTGGCTGGATGCATTATTGCAAAACTGCCTTCTTCATGGAGGAGTTTCGCCACATCTCTCAAACATAAGAGACAGGAGATATCAGTTGAAAATCTGATAGCGTCTCTTGATGTTGAGGAGAAAGCTCGGGCAAAGGACACAACTGAGAGAGGTGGTGATTTGCAGTCTAGTGCCAATATGGTGCAGAAAAATCATCACGTCAAGAATAACAGCAAGAACAAAGGGAACTATAAGCCCCAGTTCAATGGCCCTGTGAACACTACTGCCTTTAAGAATAAGAAGAAGAAGAAGGTGCTGAACAAAGCTGGGCTCGAGTGCTTTACGTGTGGAGCGCTCGGCCACTTTTCTGTGGACTGCCCAGACCGTGCAGACAAGAAAGGGAAGAAAGGATCCAAGAATGTCAACGTGGTGACCGCTAGCAACACTGATGGGTACGGTAATATACCGATGGTACTTTCAGTTCTTCAATCTCCATGTTGGTGGATTGATACGGGTGCTAATGTTCATGTGTGTGCTGACATCTCTATGTTCACTTCTTATCAGGTCGCACGGGATTCCTCCGTCCTAATGGGGAATGGGTCACATGCTTCTGTTCGTGGTGTTGGCACGGTAGATCTGAAGTTTACTTCGGGGAAGATCGTGCAGCTGAGGAACATGCAGCATGTCCCTTCTATGAATAAGAATCTCGTCAGCGGCTCTCTTCTTTGCAGAGATGGGTTTAAAGTAGTGTTTGAGTCCAATAAAGTAGTTGTGTCGAGATTTGGACAATTTATTGGTAAAGGCTATGAGTGCGGAGGCTTGTTCCGCTTTTCTCTTTCCGAATTTTGCAATAAGTCAGTAAACCATATTTGTGGCAATGTTGATTCAGATGCTAGTGTTTGGCACTCTCGTTTATGTCATGTTAATTTTGGTTTACTGTCGCGGCTATCCAGTTTAAGTTTAATTCCGAATTTCACCATTGCCAAAGGTTCTAAGTGCCATAGTTGTGTGCAATCTAAGCAACCTCGGAAGCCTCACACGGCAGCTGAGGAGAGACACTTGGCACCTCTAGAACTCATACATTCTGATCTATGCGAGATGAATGGTGTGTTGACAAAAGGTGGAAAGAGATATTTCATGACACTCATTGATGATGCTACTAGATTCTGCTATGTTTATTTGTTGCAAACTAAAGATGAGGCTTTAGACTACTTTAAAATCTATAAGGCTGAAGTTGAAAATCAATTAGAAAGAAAGATCAAGCGTTTTAGGTCGGATCGTGGTGGAGAGTATTTCTCTAAAGTGTTTGATGAATTCTGTGAGGAACACGGTATTATTCACGAGAGGACGCCTCCCTATTCGCCACAATCAAACGGAATTGCTGAGAGGAAAAACCGCACGCTGACTGACTTGGTGAATTCCATGTTAGACACTGCTGGTTTATCTAAGGCATGGTGGGGGGAGGCTCTATTGACTTCGTGTCATGTCCTGAATAAAGTTCCTAACAAGAATAAAGAGAAAACCCCTTATGAGGAGTGGGTTGGGAGAAAACCATCACTTTCTTATTTGCGTACTTGGGGATGCTTGGCAAAAGTCAACGTTCCAATTCCAAAGAAACGCAAACTCGGACCGAAAACAGTGGATTGTATCTTTCTAGGTTATGCTCAGCGTAGCATTGGTTATAGATTTCTAGTGGTTAAATCCGAGGTGCCTGATATGCATGTTGATACTATTATGGAATCTCGTGATGCAACATTTTTTGAGAATATATTTCCTATGAAAGATATGCATAGCTTTGCTGAATTTTCTTCTGAATTAATTCCGGAATCTAGTACATCTAGTGATCATACTGAACAACCACATGATGAGAACGTCCTTGAGAAGGATGACAATGAAGCTCCTAAACGGAGTAAGAGACAGAGGATTGAAAAATCCTTTGGTGATGATTTCATTGTGTACCTTGTGGACAATACTCCTACGACTATTGCAGAGGCATTTGCATCTCCAGATGCAGATGACTGGAAAGAAGCTGTCCATAACGAGATGGACTCCATTCTTTCTAATGGGACGTGGGAGTTATCTGAACGAACTTATGGTTGTAAGCCAGTGGGCTGTAAGTGGGTGTTCAAGAAGAAGCTAAGGCCTGATGGTACTATTGAGAAGTACAAGGCACGGCTTGTAGCCAAGGGCTACACTCAGCGAGAAGGCGAAGATTATTTTGACACCTATTCACCTGTTGCTAGACTGACCACCATTCGTGTACTACTTTCCCTGGCTGCCTCTTATGGTCTTATCGTTCATCAAATGGACGTAAAGACAGCTTTCCTTAACGGAGAGTTGGAAGAGGAAATCTATATGGATCAGCCTGATGGGTTTGTGGTAAAAGGTGAAGAGAGAAAGGTGTGCAAATTGTTAAAATCTTTGTATGGATTGAAACAAGCACCTAAGCAATGGCATGAGAAGTTCGACAGAACTTTAACTTCTGCGGGTTTTGTCATTAATGAGGCTGACAGGTGTGTATACTACCGCCATGGTGGGGGCGATAGTGTTATATTATGCTTGTATGTTGACGACATACTGATTTTCGGTACAAGCATAATTATGATCAATGAGGTCAAGTCTTTTCTATCAAAGTGTTTTGATATGAAAGATCTGGGAGAATCTGATGTAATTCTGAACATTAAGCTTATTAAGGATGAGAGTGGGATTACGTTGACGCAATCACACTATGTTGAGAAGATCTTGAGCCGTTTCGGCTTTATTGATAGCAAGCCTTCTCCAACACCTGATGATCCTAGCGTGACGCTTCGAAAGAATAAGAGGATTACGAAAGATCAATTGAGATACTCTCAAATAATCGGTTCACTCATGTACCTTGCGAGCGCGACGAGGCCTGACATCTCTTTTGCTGTGAGCAAATTGAGCAGGTTCATGTCAAACCCGGGTACTGATCATTGGCATGCACTTGAAAGGGTCATGCGCTATCTGAATGGTACCATGAGCTATGGGATTCATTATTCAGGGCACCCTGCTGTGCTTGAGGGATATAGTGACTCTAACTGGATCTCAGATGTAGATGAGCTCTACGCCACAAGTGGATATGCATTTCTTCTTGGAGGTGGCGCAGTGTCATGGAGGTCTTGTAAACAGACCATATTGACGAGGTCAACCATGGAAGCAGAACTTACTGCTTTAGATACAACCACTGTTGAGGCAGAATGGCTGCGTGAGCTCTTGATGGACTTGCCGGTGGTTGAGAAACCATTACCGGCTATCCTCATGAACTGTGACAATCAAACGGTGATTGCCAAGGTGACCAGTTCTAAGGATAATGCGAAGTCATCAAGACACGTCAAAAGACGTTTGAAGTCTGTCAGGAAATTGAGAAACTCCGGAGTAATTACGGTTACGTATATTCAAACAGACAAAAACCTGGCAGATCCCTTTACGAAGGGACTATCACGTAATGTGATAGATAGTGCATCGAGGGAGATGGGTATGAGACCCGTGAGCGTTACACCATAGTGGTAACCCAACCTATGTGATCGGAGATCCCGTGAATTAGGATCTGGGAAAAACAAGCTAGTGGTTTGACTGAGGAGAGTATTTGATAAACCCTCTCTAAGTAATGATGCATAACTCTCAAAAAGCTGTAAGGCAGGTTGGCAACATGCCTTAATGTGTTTATGTTGGCTATTCATAGCAAAGATGCTGTCCTACAGAGCATTCTTGAAAGAACACACCTATGTGAGTCCGACTGTAAACGTCGCAGTCTATGAGATTTGGGTGATCTCTAGTAAACTCATGAAGAGACCACGGAGTATGACGCATATGCTCCACCCGCGGGGTAGGCTACTGGCAGCCAAGTACTAGTTATGACTTTGAGTAAAGTCTATTGGCACAAAACTTGCAATTCAAGGCATAGTCCATTGTTCAAGTTGCTGATAGATGTAGCTTAAGGCTCTAGGCGGAAGTTCAACTTAACAGTCTCTGCTGAAACACTGGTATATAAACAAGTAGCGAGGATTGGCAAATCTTCAAATGGGCATTTGAGATCTGGTGGGGGATTGTTGGAATTTTAGCCCATGTAAGTGTGCTGAAATAATTGGGCCCAAGGCATGTGAGCCCAATAGCAAATCCTGAAATCTCAAAATGGCCCATGTGTACTAGTGAGTGGTGGGAGTGGGAAGTTTAGTCCCACATTGGAAGTTTGAGGAGTTGCACACCACCTTATAAGGTGGAGTGTTGTAGGGATGGTATGTGAGTGAGAACAAGAGAGCCTCTCGCGCACTCCTCCTCCTCCTCCTCCGCCGCTCGCTCGCTCGTCTCGTCTCGACTCGACACGACACGTCGCGATCGCGTTTCGTGAATCGAGCCTCGAGCCGAGACAATAATTATCTTTATTTTGCTGTTTTGGAAAAACCGATTTCGTAGTCGTGACGGACGCGTCACAGCTGAGGCGGTTCGGGTCGCTCCCGTATCGCGTGCTGCAACCGACTCGGACGTGCGGCGTGGGCCTCCCACGTCGCACGCGTTAGGGTTTTCCGAACCGCATTATAAAAGACGCGCATCGTGTGCGCTGTACACACACCGAAACCAATCTAGGTTTGCCACCTCGTTCCTTGCGCCGCCACCGTAGTCTACTCCATCCCGAGCGCCGGCGTCCACCGGCGAACGGGAGAGCAGGTCTCCGGAACCAGTCGCCTTTGTGATCCTGTACGGGAGAGGGCGAATTAGGTTTTTGGGAAGCGCTTCGCGCGACTGCTCGCTGGTTCCACGACGGCTCGTCTGCCTAGCAAGTCAGGCGGTGCTGCGTACCGCCGTCTCAAGCGTCGTCTACTCCGACCCGTCATCGCCAACGTTGTCATCAACAACGTTACCACAAACGAACGGTACGGAATCTGCGTCCTGATCTGTCTGTTTAACATGTCTACTGTTTACATGTTTAGAGAGATCGTGCTGCTATTATTCATGTTGTCTGTTGCATCTAGTATGTTCAAGCTTCACATGTTAATAGCTGCTGTCATCATGATTTATATTCTGGAATTAATCGTGGAAATTATGCCTAATTATTCAACACTGTCATGGCGCAAGTGGCAACACCATAACGCAGGGACCTGCACTCCTTGAGAATGTTCGGCAGAAGAGTTAACAGCCAATCTGGTCTGTCCTGTGCTTCTGTGTGCCTAAGTCCTTGTCTCCCGGCAGCTCTCCCGGACCTCTTTCAGTCAGCACGGAGAAGCAGTTGATTTTGTACAACAACAAACTATGGCATGGTTAGGATCTTCAGGGTCTTGTCCACAAAATAGGATCTCTCAGTCACATTCCGTTGGACTTGAGTATTCGAAAGCACCTTCCAGCTATTGAACTCCCACTTCCACCGCCAGTGTTTGCTATTGATCTCGTGGCAAGGCAAATGCTCAATCCCCATCCTGCAGGGCAGCGAGGCATCAACCAGTCGTAAAAACTGTGTGGTCTCATGCTACTAGTAACAAAGTTAGATGTCTTTTCATTCTCCCCCAACTGGCGTCCTGAACAACTAGCTAGCAGAAAGCAACGAGAAATTCTACAAAACTCGCCACCTTATCCACTGGAGAGGCTCCAGCTCAGTCTGTCCTACTAGCTCCCTGTACAGGCTAAAGCATATGGTTATCTCCAAATCCACAGGCTCCAAAGGAACAGCCTTTCTCTACTTATATTAATCACCACTAGTGCAAACACTAATGCATGCTTCCTTTCTCAATTTCCTGCCTACTGCTTGTCGCGGAACCTGAAAGCATTGCAAGTGAGCCTAATCTATGGCACCTCGTTTACACAAAGCAGCTGATTGATTAAGATATCCTCCTATTTCCGTCCTACTCACGGAGCATTAGCTGGTAATTAGTTAACTAACTAGTAGCCGGTAGGGTAGAGTCGCTTTTAGTTGATCCCCTTTCTCAGTTTTTTTTTCCTTCCATGGGAGGTCGCCTGCAAAGGATTTCAGCTGCGAGTAGTTATGAAGTTATCCAGTCGACATGGCACTCGCAACCGCTGCCGCACAATCTGAGACATAGATATAACTATAATACGATGCTGCGATTGCTTAGATTTATATTCATTCTTTTGAAAAGGAGCGAGTGCCCTGGCCTGTGCATGGAGTGAGTGATCATCTGTTCTCTGTGTAAGAAACACATTCTTGTTCATCGCTGGCTGCAGTACTGCACCACTTGGGGAAAAGAAAGCAAACAGAGGCAGCTTCGTTCATCTCCATTCTCCCTGGAATAATTGCAGTGATGGTATGATATTCAAAAGGATGTAACCCAGCAATAATTCAGATGCTAAATTTCTGTCAGAAAGTAATAAACAAATTAGAGGACAGCTAAAAGATGAGCCGTACTAGAGCTAGAGCTTATCTGAACTGACTTGGCAGAGCATTATCTGAAGACGAGTAAGAAACAAGGAGAAGGAAAGACCCCAGTGGCCAGTGATCCTACTTTTATTAATTAAGTATACTTGTCTCGGGGACAAAAGGATTAAAGGATATCTATGAACTTACACCCTGCTCTTGTAAAATTCTAAATCTACGTTGTGCTCGTACTGTGAAACGATGCAATTAGACATGGAGCATTATGTAGATCTTCTCCAGTGCGAGAAGGTGACGGCCATGCATCGACGACGATCAATCATGCAATTTTGTAGCCTTAATTAGCTCGAATGACGGTGCTCCTTTAACTTTTTACTACAGTTTTCCCTACTTAAGCTTTAATGTATTTCTTGCGTGTAGCGTTCCACACGCATGATTCAAACCAATGCTCTAGCAACTTCTTAGCTTTTGGAGCTTTGCTTTCTGACCACACACGTGTACCAGGGGTCTTCCGAACGACTCGATCTCATGTTCGTGGCCCTTTTATGCCGTTGTCATCATGTCCTTACGCCCTAATAAATTAGAGTTTCTTCATTTGCGGGCATGAGTGAGCTAGTTTTTTTCTTCTCCAAAAGGGGAGTTATTACGTAGTTAATCAATCAAGTTATTTTTTTAGATAAAAGGTAATTTTATTACCCGACTTTGATTTAACAAAGCCACACAGTTCGCATAAGAGTACAGACATGCTAGGCCTACAGCTTAGCCAAAACACAAAGAAGAAAAGACAAGCGCCACAAGTAGGGCAACATAAACAGGAAACTCTAGCAGCTACAAGCTTGGCGGGATGGCAGCCGGCAAGACGAGTGCACCTCCTTCAGCTTGTCAATGATCCATCTAGCGCCCTCCCTGTCCAACAGTCGCAGAAGAGGTAGCCACGCCTGGAGGAAAATCATAGTTTTGAAGATAATGTCAGCAGGGTGATTAACACATTTCTTCTCAATAGAGAGTTTATTGCGCACATTCCAAAGAGCCCAAGACTGGGCTAAAAACAAGACCCAAATCAACCGCCGGGCCCTCCCGTGGGTTGACGAGAGCAAGGCAAAAAACTGAGGAAAGTTGGAAGGATTCCAGTCCCTCCCAAGAATTTGTCTTAACACCGCCCAAGCAAAAACCGCGACAGAACAAGAAAAGAACATGTGGGAGGCATCCTCCGTCTGTCCACACAGTGCACAAGCACCATCCTAGGGCCCCTGCCTCGTGGCCAATTGTGCACCCGAGGGGAGACGGTCCAGAATCAGCTGCCACGAGAAGACCTTAATTTTAAGGGGAACCTTAGCCTTCCAGATATCCCTGAAAAACGTGACGGATGCCCCTGCCGAAAGCGCTTTATACACCGAATTAACGGAGTAAGAGCCCGAAGGCTCAAGAGGCCAGGTGATAGTATCCTGAGAGTCCGACAAATGTACAGCTGCCAGAACCTCGTCGAGACGCGACCATTGAAGTGCCCCCTCAGCATCAAGCGTCTGTCTGAATCTACACCCCTCCGAGACCGCCGTAGCCAAAGAGATATGGGCGTCTTCGCAAATACTAAAGAGGAGGGGGAACCTATCTTTGAGGGCCCCCTCCTCGTGCCACCAGTCCAACCAGAACTGGGTACGTCTCCCGTTCCCCGGGACGTGTTTCGCACCCAGCTTTAAAAGGAACTTGATCTTATGGAGGCTCTTCCAGAACTCCGAGCCTCCCCTAGCCGTCGAGGAGAAGATATCCCCCAAGGGAGTGTACTTAGCCCAAATGATGGACGCCCAGATGGAGCCGTCCAAGGCGTAGAGTTTCCAGATCCACTTCAACATCAGAGTTGTGTTCATGTCTCTAGAGTTAGTAATGCCAAGCCCACCGCACTCCCTAGGGCGGCAGACTGAAGGCCAATTAACCATGTGATATTTTCGCTTTCGACCAGCTCCTTCCTAGAAGAACTTGGCCCTGTGAGAGTCCAATTGCACATGAACGCCTTCCAGAAGAAGGAAGAGACCCATCGCGTAGGAGGGAAGGTTTGCTAGGCAGGAGTTCGAGAGGATGAGTCTACCCCCTGAGGAGAGAAACCGACCAATCCAGGGTTCGACTCTGTCAGCCAACTTCTGCACGAGGAAGGCCCACTATTCGATGGTCAGTTTTCTATCCGCAATCGGCAGGCCGAGGTAGAAAAAAGGTAAGGACCCTAACTTGCAGTTCAAAAGTCTAGCTATCTCCTCTTGGGCTTCCCGAGGCTGCTCGAACACAAACACCTCGCTCTTATGGAAGTTGATTTTCAGCCCAGACATGTTCTCGAAGCACATGAGCGGAAATTTGAGGTTAGCAATCCCCAGCTCTGTGTTCTGAATCAAAACAATGGTACCGTCGGCATATTGGAGATGAGAGACGCCCCCTGGCACAAGGTGAGGCACCACTCCACTGATATGACCCGCCTGGCAAGCAGCAGAAAGGATGGCGGAGAGGCCCTCACCAACAAAGTTAAAGAGAAGCGGGGAGAGAGGGTCCCCTTGCCGCACTCCCCTCTTGTTTCGAATGAAAGAGCCCATCTCACCATTAATGGAAATAGCCGTCTGACCCCCAGCAACCAACTGGGAGATCCGGTGCACAAAACCTACGTTGAAACCCTTCCTGCGCAGCACTTCGAGAAGGAAATCCCAATTGACTCTGGTGTATGCTTTTTCGAAGTCCAGTTTAATTAGAATGCCCCCCAGCTTCTTACTTTTAATCTCATGGACAATTTCATGAAGGGCGAGGGCCCCATCCAGAATGGAGCGCCCCTTGATAAGGCGATTTGATTAGGGCTAATGACACGGTTAGCAATAGGATCCAAACGCGAGGCAAACACTTTGGAGATGATCTTGAAGACAACATTGATCAGCGCTATCGGACGGAACTGCGAGATCTTATCTGCGCCAGGGACTTTAGGAATGAGCGACAACACCCGAAAGTTAAGTCGCGAAATATCAATCCTCCCAAGGATGAAGTCGTTTAGAATGTGAAGGATACCGTGTTTAACCAAGGGCCAACACTTCATAAAGAATGGGACAGAGAAGCCGTCCGGACCAGGTGTAGTGTCGGACTTCATACTCATCACTATGTCTTCTAATTCTTTCTCGGAGAAGGTAAGCGCCAACACAGTGTTTTCCTCCTCCGAAACCTGGCCGGGAGAACCCCACGTATGTCCGGCCAGCCCACAACTTCTCGGAGCCGAGGCCCCCATCAACTCACGGCAGAAGCCGTAGATGTGCTCCTGAAGCACCTGTTTGCCCGAGATAACTCCCGTCTCAGCTTGAAGTGAGTAGATGTTACACCTGCGGCGTTTCCCGTTAGCCACCGCATGAAAATAAGCAGTGGTCACGTCCCCCTGGAGCGCCCACCGAATGTGACCACGTTGTCGCCAATACTCTTCCTCCATCTTATAGATATTCAGGAGTTGGTCTTCTAAATGATAGCGGAAAGCCCACTCCTCATCGTCCAAACCAGTCGAGTCCGCCTGGAGATCCAACTGTTGGATCTGCGCAAGCAACCCCTCTTTCTTCAGCCTAGCCTCCCTACCGATGTTGCGGCTCCACCCTCGGAGCTTCTGCCGGAGACCCCCACTCATGAACTTCCACCTGTCCACTATATCCCGTCCACGAACCGTGCGAGCGAGCTCCTCCTATTTAAGTTGGACTAAGGCCGGGAACTCAGGCAATTCGAACCAACCGGATTCGAAGAAGAACCTATTACTGCGGATAGGGGTACCCTCACCCGTATCCAAAATAATCGGTGTATGATCCGAGCCCAGGCTAGTTTCAGCGACTACCGCAGTGAGCGGGATCTCCACGTCCAATGAAAGCGACATAAAAACCCTATCCAACACACAACAAACCGGGTTCAGCCTTTTATTTGTCCAAGTGTAACGTGCCCCCGCACGTGGAATTTCCCTCATATCCCAATTCGCAATGTGGGAGTTGAAGAGGTTAATACGGGGCCAGGAGACATTGTCATTATTCTTCTCGTCCGCCCTGCGGATCAAGTTAAAATCACCCCCATGATAATATGGAGTGAGCATCTAGCCACCTTAGCTGAGATTTCGTCTAAAAAGAGTGCTGAGTGGGCATGGTCAGCCGGAATATATACACCCACCAGTTCAAACTTGCGGCCAGAGGGTCTGTGGAAAAGGGACAGGCTAACGAAAATCTCTCCCTCGTCAAAGGACCCGACGTCTAGGAGGCTATCCTTGACCCCAACAAGGATCCCTCCCGAACGCCCGTTGGGAAGAAGCCACTTCCAAAAGAACTTCTCGCCACTCTCAAGACCGCGGAGCTCGAGATCAGAAAACTCGCCCTTAATCGTCTCAAGCAAACACACTGCATCTATGCGATGGTTCCGGAGGCCTTCTTTGAGCAGGGCTCGCCGCCCCTGGACAGCAAACCCGCGGATATTAAGAAACAAGCACCGCATTAAGACACCACCGATTTCGCCCATGCTTGGCGGGTGTAGGGTTTTTTTGGGACCTTGGAGGACTGGATCACATCCTTTGCCCTAGCGCTCCTGCGCCGAGTAATAGGAACAGAGCAGGTCGGCCTGGGTGTCTGCACAACCGCGGTCGAGGGGGTCGCACCTGCCACCCTGGCAGGTTCCACCGGCTCGGAAGAAGAGGGGGAGCAACAACAGCCGCCTCCCTGGCTAACTTATCCCTCGCAAGGGCTAGCTCAGCCTGGGCCACCTCGGCCGCATGCAGAACAGACAAGGATTGCGCCGGCGGACCGGCCTCGGGGAGAAAACAATACAACTGTCACTAGCTACTTCAAGGAAATTATCATCGGAAAGGGAGTCCAAAACTGTAAATGCAGCGATAGATGACGTACCTGCAGGGGTCTTAGCTCGCGAGCCACCCAATTTGCCCTTAGAGTTCGGTGCAGCACTAGGGGCGTCCACCACCCCCTTTGCCTTCAGGGCCATGGCCCTATCCAGCATCGGGCCTTCCGTCGAGCCCTCACCGCGCGTGCTCTTGCGCACCGAGAGCACCGGTAAGGCCACGCTGCGCGGAACTCTCGCCACAGCTGCCTGGAGTGCTGGGACCACCCCGGACGCAGGAGACGCCATCGAGTCCGCTGAGAAATCAGGTTGAGGGAAGGGAGACAACGAGGCAGCCAGCACCCTAGCCGGCCTATCCTCATTCGACTTGCTGCGCCGTTCCCTGTCGCGCGCCCTCACACGATCAGCCTCAAGAGCCGCAGATGGGAGGGCCAGGCCAAGGGATTTGGAGGAAGGAGTGGGCGCAGGGGCCATGTCAGAAACACCTTTGAAGCCGGTATCCAGAGTGAGCGACGGGGAGGAGGGAGGATGGCCATCCACAGAGACAAGAGAGCCTCCGTCGAGCGGGCGGGGGGGTGGTTGAGTACCAAGTCCCAAGAAAGCCTGAGAGGGGGTCTTCCGAGAGAGGAAAGATCCGTACTGATCCAGAGGGGGGGCGAGGCCGCTTTCGATCTGGGCGGGGAGGCCACCACTCCCTTGTCGGGCCTCTTGGATCCTTCTCCCCCTTTCCCGCCCTTGGGAGTGGGGGTCTTCTTCTTTTTCTCCGAACTCCCGCGGCGCCAGTTCTTGTCGTTATCGGTGTCGTCTTCGGAGGAGCCGTCACCGTGGTGATCCTCCTCCTCGCGATCCTTGTCCTTGGGGTCATTGCTGCGATTGTTGGGCGGTGGAGGGGGCGGGGAGCTAGAGCGAGCATTGGGAGCCTTTTCCACCTCCACTCGGATCTTAAATCCCTGACCATTGACAGTGAGAAGGAAATGTGCTAGCACTGGGCATCCCGCCCGGACCCCGATCTTCATGCGAACCAGTAGCGCGTCATTCAGAAGCGAGTCGGCGTCCACCTCCATCGGCCACCCGACAGGCCGTGCACCAACCAGCATACGCGACACCGAACGGAAGGGAGGAGGCACATCATGCAACTTGACCCAAATTTCTGATAAAACCTCGGATGCATTCTCATCAATGGACCCCTCCATGACAAGGGCGCGAGCTTTGGACATTGGAAGCCTCAGACCACCCACCCCCCCGGATGGCCATACACAAGCTTTCCTTCGAAGGGAAGACCAAAGAAAAATCCGACTCCGATAACATCTTCACCTGCCAGTTCCAATTTTCTTCCACGAGATCTTTGAATTCTTCCTCCACTTGTTCGGCCGGGAGTTCCGCCCCATCGATGAACAAGGTAGCTGAGTTCGGGGGGGGGGGGGGGTGGACCATTTCCGACGCCGGGACTTCGAGACACATGAAGCCCACTCCATCACTTCCAAACCCCGCCCAGAACACCTCGTTGCGGACAGCGCCAGCCACGCACATGGCCGAGAGGTGTCCCTTGGAGTTACACTTCACGCAGAAAGGCTCCGCCTCGCAGCCCTCTTGTAGATGACCTTGGTGCCCGCAGTTATAGCAAGTGACCTTCGAGAGGTCCGCCGGCGGCGGCTAGACCCCTGTCTCCACCCCCGAGGCCGGACCGGTGCCGGTAGAATCCGAAGAAAGGCGAGGCGGAGGGGGCGGTTGAAGTTCCTGGCGCCACCCCAGTCGTACTCACGCCCTCGTGGGTACGGGTCCGGCTGATGGGCCTGACGGGGACGGCCGCGGTCTTCCTCGCGCCGATCTCGCTCGCGTTGCTGCCGCCTATTCTCCTCTTGCTCACGCGCGAGGCGGATGTTGAGCTCCCTCCGGTCACCGCCCCCCCCACGAAGTCGTCGAAGTTCCGCTTCCCGCGGCGCTGATCATCACGGCGATCCATGGAGAGCAGACGGAGGGGAGAGGAATGGGAGGAGCGATTGAGAAACTTTGCTCTCGAACGGTGGCGGCGGATGTCGTCTGGATGAGCTGGGAAAACTAGGGTTAGGTCACGAGATCCTTTGGGGATCCAGCACCATAAATATCCCTCGGCCTCCCCCCGGGCTGGGCTGGTGCTGGGCCTAACCGCAGTAGCCGTGTGCGGCCCGCCAATGGAAGCGGCCCATCCGACCGCGAGGGGACGAGACGAAACAGTTTCACCTTCCTATACTGGGCCCCCGGGCCCACGAATCAGCGCCTGAGGCCCACCCGCAGACGCAGCCGACGTCACCCCCAAATCTGGATCTGGGGAGCCCACCGGCGACAGCGGGACCTCCACCGCCCCGATGTGCACCACCGTGGGAGACAGCGCCCCCCAGGCGCCACCCGGACCGGCGAGAAAAGCTCGCGATCCCCTCTCCGCCCCGGCGAGATAGAGGGGAGCGGCGGGAAGTCCTTCCAGGAGCACAACGGCGGCATACCGGCGGGCGGCAACTCCAGCGCGGTGCCCGGAGCAGGAGCAGGCGCAGATGGCTTACTCCCCAGCGACCCTTGCACGGCAGGGAGAAAGTCTCCCAGGCTGCGCGGTGCCAGCCCCGCCCTCGGGGAGCACGCGTCCACGCTGCTGACGGAGGAGCCGTCATCTTCACCGAGCGCGGCGAGGACTTCGAAGAGATTGCGAGACCCCACCCTAGGGGACTCCTCTTCACCAGCGGCGCGCCGGGAAGCACGGAGAAAGTGGCGGCGCGGCGGGCGGAAATCGCCCTGAGAATCGCCATCCGCCTCGCAGGAGCCCCTCGTACCGCTTCACATCTTTTTTTGTGGATACCAATCATTCAAGTTATTACAGAAGCTATTAATTTGTTGAAGCAACAATACTCCCTCCGTTTCTTTTTACTCTGTTTATTAGGATTGTCTTAAGTCAAACGTTCGGCTAGTGACTCGTCTAATGAGAGTTAGTCTTTCTAATGAGAAGGTAATTTTGTTTGGAATCTCAATAACAATGGGTTGTTTTCGGTGAAATCCATATACAGTGATTATATGCATGAACATACCCCTTATCTTCACAAATACCTATGAAAACTGAAATTTCCTCTGAAAATTAAAATTAAAGTGTTTATGTGGTTCCTCCAGCACAAAGTAATTCTCACAAAAGACAAACTTAATTAAAAGGAATTGGAGGGTGTAAAAAGATATGTTTTTTGTGATGTTGATGAATCAGTGGATCATCTGTTTATTTCTTGTCATTTTGCACGTCATGTATGGAGGTTGATTCACTTTACTTTTTTCTATTCCACCACCATCGAGTGTGGCTAATATGTTTGGACATTGGCTTGATGGTATTGATAGAAAGACTAAAGCCCATATACAAATTGACACTTGTGCTTTCAATTGGGCTATTTGGAACTGCAGGAACGATATAATGTTTAACAAGTCCACAGGTGCTCATGTTTTACAGGTCGTTCATCAAGTAACTTATTTAATTTACATGTGGTCTTTCCTCTTACCACAAGAGTAGCGAGAGCTTATGGATACCGTATGTACTCACTTGATGGCGGCCGTTTGGGCTATTTTCAGCCAGGGTGGCTGACAGCACACTAGAAGGCTTCAAAATGTGTAGTCGTAGCATGTTGGCAGTTTTCCTTTGTTTGTTTTTGGAAGCCATTGTGGCTGGTGCTTGAGTTGTAATGAATATGATCTTCACACTTTTCGGTTCATTTTTAATATAATCATGTTTGTGCATCATCACGATGCAAGGATGACACTTTCCCATTTAAGAAAAACGTTCTAAAGTTTGACCAAATTTATAAAACAAAATATCAACATTTTAAATGTCAAATGGGTATCTTTACCTAATAATAATAAAGAGAGGAAGGCTTCTTCCGGTCCATCCGGATTTTTTACCGTTTTGCCCTCCCACCAAATCGCATATTACATAAAATTGCCATGATATGGGGTTGTTTTGTTCTATTACCACTTCCATCCTGCGGTCCTGTACGACCCCTCATGACTCATGAGCGCGCCGCTACCATCATCTCTGTCCATGGCGCCGTCGGCAACCCGTTCGTCCTTTGCCAAGCAGGCGGCCAAGTATGCCCCACGCGCCCAGTTTGGTGTCCAGCGCTCCGGATGGAGGCCCCACTCCCTGCAGAAGGGCAGGCGCTGCGCATGGGGAGGCTGACGACCGGATAGGTAGCGGGGATGGATAGGCCTTACCTAGGCGTGCTACTGGGATCGGACGGCCGCTGCCGGCCGGAAGGAACCCGAGTGCCTCCGGGTTACCTCGCCGCCGGCCTATGCCCGTGGTCTTTCCCCCGCGCCTGGTAAGGAGCCGATCGCTGGTTACACGAGAACGCCATGGTTTGCTATTTGCTGGTCGGGCCAGACGGACGGCATAGCCTTGTCTGCATGTCAGGCGAGACGAGGCACGAGGACGCCATGGTTTGCTATTTGCTGGTCGGGCCAGACGGACGACATATCCTTGTCTGCAGGTCAGGCGATACGAGGAACGGTGGAGCGCACAGATCTGATACAAGAGCAGCTAGATGGTGTAGATGCAGGAGGTTGCAATGGCATGAAGATAATATGAGGCCGGCATGGAGTTCGTCATGGTTCCGATGTACTCTGCAGTCTATAAGGAACAAGGAGATGTCAACTTGATGCGTGCAGCCGAGGAACTCCGAAGGCAAAGGATGAACAGCGTTGTTTAAGTAGTCAGTACACTTGCTCCTCCTTTGATTCTCGAGACAACCTCCACATTCTTCCCATGTTCCTATAGGCCTTTTGTGCTTGGAAATTTTGTCTCACCTCCTGATCGAGCGCTCTCGTTAATGTGTCTCTCTTCTGTCACAGACAATCGGGAATGCTCATCTGCTCATGTTCCCATTAGCAGTAGGTTTTCTTTATTGCACAAGATGATCAATAAATAAGTACGACACGCGAGGAAGATAAAAATTGTTATGCTTAACGTTCAGTTGCTGGAATTGTGTGAATTTGACGAGACAGATGGTATTATCTGTTTGTATTTGTGATTTTTCTCTTACCTCTATCTGAAGCTAAAAAATAGTTGTTATGACTTGCTGGTAGAGTGTGGCGCTTCACAAAAATCACTTGGAGTTTACATTTCATACGTGAAAATAATCGAAGCGGTTCAAATTATAATCGAAGCACTCTGCAAAAAAGTAGACCATTTGCATATTATACTAGCCATTGCTATATCTGAGATATGTAAAAAAATCTATTTGAAATGATTCAAACGGAGAATTGGACCATGGTGGAGATTCTTCCGAGGTAAAAAGATGGAAGCACACAATAGCAACTAAGTAGAGTAGAAGACACATAGTGTGAAAGAAGGAAAGAAGAGGGGTGTGAGGTTGTCATATGAGAGTGTTAATTGAGTTATTAAAGGGTTTCTCCATCTCTCCAAGCATTGGTGATCATGGAATCCCACCGCAGAGCCCTCCCAACTGTGAGTAACCATATGAATGTAGTTCAGGCATCGTCGATTGGTTTCGGAGAAACGAGAGAAGCAGTTTTAGACGTCAGTTTTCTAATCTACTTCTTTACAACGTCGTGCTTGATAGGTCGAAGAAAATATTCAAGGTAATATAACAAAGTTGTTTTCCGATATTCTTAAGTATGTGTTAGCAATATCGGAAAGAGGAGTCGGATACACCGGGGCAATGAGAAAACGGTACATAAACGAGCAAAGCTATTGTTGTCACGGCTATTCGCAATGTTGTTTGTCGTTTCATGTTGCAACGCACGGGCACTTTTACTAGTAATATAAAAATATATTCCATAATGAATCGTATGATATTGAATTGATATTGTTAATGTTGATATTTTTTCCTATAAAGTTGGTCAAACTTTAGGAAGTTTGACTTTTGACAAACCTAATATGCAGAGTAAAAAGAAATACTGGGAATATTTCATTACTGTTTAGGAGGAAGATTTTCTTTCATTACAAAACATCCATTTATTATGTATGGAAATAAAATAAAGATTTTTTGGATGCAAGAGAGAACCATAAGCTATATTACAATTGGAAACTAAATTTTCCTAATAAAAAAAGGAAGCTAAATTCAATTGATGCGCAGAATAATCTTTATGACAAAGTTAATCATTCCTCCTACCTGTAAGAGTGAAGTCTTCATCTGGAGTCGTGGCTCCTGTTCTACAGGCCATGTCTGAGCTACAAGAGCTATGTGGGAAACATGCTTCACCTATCCCCATGATGTCTTTGATGGAGGACTCGCTTGAGGCCTTGGTGGTGCCTTGACCGCCCACACCTGCACCATTAGAGACTATCAAGACGCTCGCTTTCGTGGAGCGGGAAGGTCTCGACGATGTTGTCGTTCACACGACTGAGTCCACCAGACAGTTGGTTTCTATGGACGACAAGGTTGTTGCTTCCCTTTTAGCTTGGAGGCCGATGATCCTAGATCTTGCAAGATGATTGGGTGCCTTTTAAAGGAGAGGGCAATCTGAAACAAAAGTAAGAAGGTGGGATCTTGCAAGGAGAAATCATTTAAGAGAAAAACCAAGAGTGTCGCCCCAAGGAAGGCTTTCGCAACAGTTTGATTCATGGTTCTCATCTCTTCGGTTTAGCGTGTTCGAGAGTTCGTTGTTGTGCTTTTCGTGGGGTTCTTTTGCGATGTGGTGATCAATGTCTCAAGAGGTTGCGGTTGTAGTGAGCTGAGAGAATTGGTTGATCTGCCTTAGCGGTCGGGGAGTTGCATGTCTTGGGAATAGTCCACATGTGTTTTTATTGTAACGGTTTTTGCCCGATTTTTCGTTAATTAACTAGTCGGTTCACTTCATATTAATAAATAGATTTAGGCAAAAAAGTTTCCTCCGTTTCAAAAAAAAAAATCATTCAAGTCACTAGATGATTCTCGACACGTTGTTGTAGGAACACTCATGTACACATGACTAATCAGATGACTGAATGAAATATTAACTAATTTGGCACCAACAAACATCAGTATAATATGGAACATCTTCTTGCATCGGGAGCAAATTTCATATTTTTTATTCTGGAAAATATGTGGAATTGTATTCGAAATTCAAGTAGGAAGGAAAATATTTTTATAGACCAGAAGGAATTCTTATTTCAATGAGAACGCATCGCTATCGTATGCACTATATTTTAGCAACCAATGCATAGACTTATAAAATCAAGAATTTTGTGCACCATGTATGTATATATAAGTCATTATTTAGTTACATGCAGAAGGTAAGCAAATATAAGCAATTAACATTATTTTTTAACTTTTGTACGAATAACTACATTCCTAGTCAAAATCCAATAGTCCGCATCAAGCTATCAACTAACTAACCTCATAACAAAAGGATATAAAAACTTTAAAACTACGTCTCCACATAAGAGACTTCGGAGGCCTCGACACATTACAAAAAAAATTGTATTAATTGCATAGAGAAACATCATTAGAATACAACACTTGATTGGTTAATTTCTTCTGTGAAATTTATATGTTCGATAAATAGCTCCGGATGGATCTGAAGAAAACATTGAGAAAGGATTTGAACATATAAAAAGATCAGGGGTGACTTGAGGTCAACTGCAAAAACATCAAGCTCTTAATATTATAACTGATCAACTAAAACGAGAAGGAAATATATAGCTTCCATAAAGTCTGCTGACCAAATGGTGAACTGGAGATGGACTCATGCTCACTCGACCAGTTGGCAAGCAAAGCAGGCTGGAGATCATACATTCCCTCTTAGGGCTTGTTTGGTTGGTGGGGGAGGTAAAGCCAGGGAACTAAACCCCTATGGGAAACTTTCCTGAGCACAAGGGATCCTCCTCCCACCATGAAGAAATCTCCTCTTCTGGCATGGTCATTTGGTGGCAAGTGGGAGGGGAACTGAGCTCTCAGAAGAATGTTGGGCACACAAGCACATGCTAAAAAATCCAACAATTTTTCTTCAAAAACCCATAGAATTGAAAATATGAGCATAACCGTTAGAGATACCTCCAAAGCACTTGATAAAATTATAAACAATATCCAAAAATTAGTGGACATCAAAAAATAAAAAATAATAACAAACACCAATAATTAGATGCAAGGTTACAGTAGTCGGTATTGAGATTTTATTGGTACAAAGATGGTACATGCATGAATATTCCTCTTTTATCATGTACAAAGAGATTGATTGCACGAACGGTGATGGAATTCATCATTGTATCTCTTCTACGTCATAATTTTTGTCCGGTACTTCAGAGCTCATGGTACATGTTCTCTAGGACCAACTGGCCAGAATCACCCTTTGACTCTTGCTACGTTAGCTAAAACAAATCGGGGAAAAAAATTATCTCGATTGAAGCTGAAAAGAAACCTTAGCTCCAAAAAAAAACATCAACATGATCTTATTTGAGATATTACATCATTCTTGCTAAGAAAATGAATATATGTTCTTATTTATGTCCTAAAATTTATCCATAGAACTAAAGTATGATTTCCGCAGAGGATTTATAGTCAACTAGTTATTGTGAGTTTTAACTTTCGGAGATAGAGCCAACAAATCAGGCAAACAAGAATAAGTAGAAACTACTTCTTGTCTCTTTTGTGAAAATAATATGCAACAAGGTTCTTCATGAACAAGTAAATGCTTTCATGGCATGAAAAATCATATTGTAAATAATTCCACACATATAATTCGCTTTATTCCTACTTTATGCTAGAGGAGGGAAGTGAAATGTAGAAACAAAAACATATGTTACTTGTGTAAGCAAGCATTTACTTGATGATCATGAAGTGAAATAAAATATTTCTCAAGTTCAAAAATCAGAAGTATGCATGGGATCAGGAATATTTAAGAGTGGTGCAGAATAAATAAATTATAAAGTTTGCTTGTGAGATTCTGGTATATAGGCTCACAAGATTCTGGTATAAAGAAAACAAGCAGGAACACTACAAGAAATATGTTGATACATGACCATTTTATAATGACCGTAAATGAATTAGTCATAATTCTATGACCATTTCAAGCCAATTGGTCGTTGGCTCTTTGGAAGGGTCCAAAGTTGAAAACATAACGACTATTTTGCTGAGAAAAGTCATGATTTCATTAGACGAATTGGTCATAAGCCGACAACATTGTGATGCATTCCGCCACCTCATCATTTTTGCTTATGTGTCGTCCTAGTTGTCTCAGTTTCACATATGTAGTGTTGAGCTGTCAATTTCTCTTACGTGTCAATTTCTCTATTGACATTTTGGACCTGCATGTAAGCAACTACACGGTGCCTATTTTCGACCTACATCTAAGCAACTAGATGGTGCGATTTTTTTTAAGTTGATGGTTCGTGATAGAATGGCACGTTTATCCCTTTTCTACATGAGAATTCGTCCTGGGCTGGGTCGGCCATGTTGCTGGGCTGCCGGCCGCGCTGCTTGGCTAGGCCACCCGTGCCTCCGCCGTGCTGCTAGGCTAGGCCAGACGGCTTGCCAGGGTTTTTTCTTCTCTTTGAACTTTTTTTCTTTTTTGTCTTCTTTTATAACTTTTGGTTCTGAACTCTAATTTCAACCAGATAAGTTTTGATTTCTTTTTAAAATATGTCTTTTCTTATTATAGACTATTAGGGACCATTCTTGGTCAAAATAAAATAAAAATACCACTAAGCTTTATATATTGCTTCATATAGGGTTGTGAAGATTCTTAATTAAAATTTTAGATTACTCTTTTAAATTCATATGCAAGATAAAAAATGCAGGGTTTTAAAATTATTCCAAGTTTTTTTATGGACGCTAGGACACATATGATGACACATTGCGAAGGTTAACCATTTTTTGAATGTTTTCGAACATCTTTTGAACGTTTTATGCCGATTTCGGAATACGGTCAAAATGGGGGACATGACCGTTTATACCTAAGTGTTGAATCTCGCAAAAATCTTGGTGTATCTCTGATCAAATAGGTACTTTTGTACCAAAAATGATTTTTACAGAAAAACATGAGCAAACGGTAAGGCACCTGTCGTTCAAATTTGACCCTCTTTCAGCTGAATCGGCAGAAATTTGTCTTTTTCAAAAGAGGTGTATGTAAGATATTTAGAGGAAGAAATTTGGTTATTTCTATATAAAATATGGCATACTTACTTTATAAATTTATTTGGTACAATTTTGTAGCATATTTTGGATAAGTGCTTCACAAATAAAAAACATTTTTGACACTCGGAAAATGGAAAATGATATTTTTATTCAAAGAAAAATAAAAATATCTTTGTCAACATTGTTCTTTTGCCAATATGCATCTTTGTGTGTAATATGGGCACATTAAAATAAACTATGCCATGAAAGTGGCCATAACAACCGCCATTTGGCCCGAAAATCATGAATCTTCGTAGATAATAGCTCATTTCTGTGGACACTTTTTTTGCGATAATTGGCGTATTCCAAGTTTATTATTGTTTATGGTTACTAGGTAATATATGATGTCACATTGCGAAGGTTATCCATTTTTTATTTTTTTGAACATCTTTTGAACGTTTTATGCCGATTTCGGAATACAGTCAAAACGTGGGACATGACCGTTTGTAGCTAGGTGTTAAATCTCGCAAAACTCTTGGTGTATCTCTGATGAAATAGATACTTTTGTACCTAAAAATGATTTTTACAGAAAAACCTGAACAAACGACGAGGCACCTGTAGTTCAAATTTGACCCGCTTTCAACTGAATCGGCGGAAATTTGTCTTTTTAAAAAAAGATGTATGTAAAGATTTTTAGAGGAAGGAATATAGTTATTTCTATATAAAATATGGTATACTTAATTTATAAATTTATTTGGTACAATTTTGTAACAAATATTGGATAGGTGCTTCATAAAAAACTCATTTTTGACACTTGGAAAATGAAAAACGATATTTTTATTCAAAGAAAAATAAAATGTCTTTGTCAACATCGTTCTCTGTTCCAATATGCATCTTTGTGTGTAATATGGGCACATTAAAACAAACTATGCCATGAAAGTGGCCATAACATCCGTCATTTTGCCCGAAAGCAATGAATCTTCGTAGATGATAGCTCATTTCTGTGAACAATTTTTTTGCGATAATTCGTGTATTCTAAGTTTATTATTTTTTATGGTTACTAGGTCACATATGTTGACACATTGCGAAGGTTATGCATTTTTTGAACTTTTTTGAACATCTTTTAAACGTTTTATGCTGATTTCGAAATACGGTCAAAACATAGGACATGACCGTTTGTAGCTAGGTGTTGAATCTCGCAAAACTCTTGGTGTATCTGTGATGAAATAGGTATTTTTGTACCTAAAAATGATTTTTACAGAAAAATATGAGCAAACTACGCGGCACCTGTAGTTCAAATTTGACCCGCTTTCATCTGAATCGGTAGAAATTTGTCTTTTTCAAAAGAGGTATATGTAAAGATATTTAGAGGAAGTAATTTGGTTGTTTCTATATAAAATATGGTATAATAAGTTTATAATTTTATTTCGTACAATTTTGTAACATATTTTGGATAGGTGCTTCACAAAAAAACCATTTTTGACACTCCGAAAATGAAAAATGATATTTTATTCAATGAAAAATAAAAATATCTTCGTCAACAATGTTTTTGTTCCAATATGCATCTTTGTGTGGAATATGGGCACATTAAAACAAACTATGCCATGAAAGTGGCCATAACATCCGTCATTTGGCCCGAAAGCCATGAATCTTCGTAGATGATAGCTCATTTCTGTGAACACTTTTTTTTTGCGATAATTGGCCTATTACAAGTTTATTACTTTTTATGGTTACTAGGTCACATATGATGACACATTGCGAAGTTTATCCATTTTTTGAATTTTTTTGAACATCTTTTAAACGTTTTATGCCGATTTCGCAATACGGTCAAAACGGGGGACATGACTGTTTGTAGCTAGGTCTTGAATCTCGCAAAACTCTTGTTGTATCTCTGATGAAATAGGTACTTTTGTAGCTAAATATGATTTTTAAGAAAAAATATGAGGAAACTACGAGGCACTTGTAGTTCAAATTTGACCCTCTTTCAGCTGAATTGGCAGAAATTTGTCTTTTTCAAAAGAGGGGGGTGAAAATGTTTTTTGAGGAACAAATTTTATTATTTGTAGATTAAATATGGCATAATAACTTTATAATTTTATTTGATACAATTTTGTAACATATTTTGGATAGGTGCTTCACAAAAAACCCATTTTTGGCACTCCGAAAATGAAAAATGATATTTTTATTCAAAGAAAAATAAAAATGTTTTTGTCACCATTGATTTTTTTCTAATATGCATATTTGTGTGGAATATGGGCACATTTAAACAAACTATGCCATGAATGTGGCCATAACATCCGTCATTTGGCCTGAAAGCCATGAATCTTCGTAGATGATAGCTCATTTCTGTGAACATTTTTTCGTGATGCTTGTCGTATTTCAAGTTTATTATTTTTTATTGATGCTAGGACTCATATGATGACACAACGCGAAGCTTTTCCATTTCTTTGAATTTTTTTGCACCTTTTATGCCGATTTCGGAATAAGGTCAAAATGGGGGATATGACTGTTCGTATCTGTATTAAAATAGGTACTTTTGTACCTAAAAACGATTTTTACAAAAAACCAGGAGCAAACTACGAGACACCTGTAGTTCAAATTCGGCCTGGTTTTAGCAAAATCGACAAAAAACTGTCTTTTTCTAAAGAGGTGTATGGAAACCTTGTGAGGGGAAGTAATTTGGTTAATTGTATATAAAATTTGGTGTAATAATTTTAAAAAAAATGCATAGATAAAGAATTTTTAACATATTTCTCGTAGATGCTTTTCAAGTAAACCCATTTTTGGCACTCGGAAAATGAAAAATGGATTTTTTTTGCAAGTAAAACCTTTTTCGCCAGCATTGTTCGTGGTTCTAAGATACACTTGATGATATCTCATTTATGATAGCACTTTAAAAAAATCCTTTTTGATTGACAAGTTTTATCACACACCTCCATTGGGAGAAATCTCATATCTAGCGATCTAGACGACGACACTACCTTGCCATATCGTGGTTACTTTTGAAGGCACCTAATAATTTTGCCTGATTGAGCCAAGACAATATTTTGGAAGATCCCCCCCCAAGACAAACAGTTCGGAGCCGAATATTTCCAAAATTGGGGTTCAAAATTTGGATATTCGAGCTCGAAACAGCCAACCAATGAGAAGTGGGGAGCGACCTCGAGACGGATCACCCTGTTAGACGAGATCTGAGCCGTCCATCACCTACAATCCAATGGAGGAGTTTGTTCGGAGAAACCAAAACGACGCGCTTTTGACTTGGACTTGGAGCGAAAATTTTGGAGGAGGCGGGCGGAGAAACTAAATTCTAGATGGAAGCCCACCACTTCGGACCCTCCCGAGAAAAAATTTCGGAAGCCCCCACTTTCCCCACCACTCCCGAGCCTCTCCCCACCGCGCCGCAAGCCATAACCCTAGACCCCTGATCCCCACTCGTCCCTCGTGCCGCAAGCCCCCATCCCTTCCTTCTCCATCACTGAGCCGGTCCATGGGTGTCGCCGCCGAGCTGCAGATGGGGGTGCTCGGGCAGAGGCGGTGGATCGATGGACCCTGCGTGGCGGCACGCCACTCCAACCTTTCTGCTCCACGCCAGCTCCTGCTCGCTGTCTAGGAACAGGCAGGCCGCAGGAATTGCAACGGGGATCCACAACCACGGGTTGGTCGAGTGCCAGACCTGCCGCCGTCCACCACGGTAACGACCAAGCTCTCAGGGCCGTACGCCGGTGTCTCCGAGTGACACCACGGAGGCCTCTACGCTGAAGGTCGGGTGAGGGGTGTCCACCTCGTGCCGGCTCCTCCTCGCCCCCAAAGCCAACCGCAGCTCATACAAGATCCCAACCCAAAGATCCAAATTCTCTCCCTTGCAGCTGTGGTGTGAATCCGTTGCTATCCGATCCACCCCCGTTTTCTACTAATACTCACTAAAATATCCATCTGGCACCACCGGCAGGCAAGAGGAGGCCTAGTTCAGCACCACCCCACTGCTCCAGTGAGTTCTATTCCAGGAAGTGCACCTCCGCCTCGACTAACATTCCACTTTGGTGGTGAGCTCCCTCGTCCTCCTAATCTACGTGCTCTCTAGATCTCCGTTGGATCTGGATGCCAACGCTGCTCGAGATGTTCCTGCAGGAGCTATTCCTACCCGGGATGGACGAGATCCACTCGACCCAACCGTCGTTGCCGATGTCGTCCAGGACGCTGGCCGCACCAATGGTGAAGGATTTGCGGAGTTTCTGCTCACCAAGAAGGACGAGCGCCCCGCCCTCAGTGCGTCTGACCCAGGGCGCGTTAAGGCTAACCTCTTCCGGAAGAAGGGCCAAGCTCACAAGGGTATCCCTATCTGCCTCTCTTACTGGATTCATCCTCCTCCCTATTTTTTTCTTTTGATTGGTGGTACTTATGCTCATCTTTCTAGTATAGATAGTGTTGTATGCTTTGTAGTTGCATTATGCTCATCTTGCTATTACAGATAGTGTTGTATGCTTTGTAGTTGCATTTATGTACATACATATATTAAATGTTTTTATTGTTTTAGAATATGCTTACATGTTTGTAAAATTTGACCGAAACAACTGCAAGTACCCCTTGGTAGCACCTGTTATGCCACCTGCTAAACATGTTTCTTCGTTAGAAGGGTATGATGATCACAGCGGTAGGAGTCTTCCCCTTAGTTAAGAACCAGGGTTATCAATCCAGTAGGAGAAAGAGGACCTTCGCAAGGTTGATGCCAATGACGGTGGTGTTGGCGCTTCACCGGTGTCAGCAACAACGTGGAACCTGCACAGGTTGTCAATCTCACCGGTCTTGCTGAAAACAAAGATTAAACGTATAGTGTGGAAAATAGTGTATGCTTGCAGTAAGTAAAGAAAGCAAGAAATTGTTGTGGTTTGTTTAATAGTGTGGAAAATGGCATGGGGTTCATAGTTTCACTAGTGGTGTCTCTCCATAAAAGATAGCATGTTGGGTGAACAAATTACAGCTGGGTAATTGACAAATAAAGGTTGCACCATAGTGCACAATATGACATGAAAATTACTATGATATTTAGTGTGGGCATTACAACAAGATTCGTAGACCGACATCCATCTGCATCTATGACTAATAATCCACCCTCAGGTTATCATCTGAACCCCTTTAGGTATTAAGTTGCAAGCAACAGGTAATTGCATTAAACAAAGTATGTAATGTAAGCAATGATTATGCACGCGGGCACTCTCACCGTTGTTTTCTCCCTAATGGCAACAACACATCCTCCCCCTTCATGTTTATGTCACTCGAGCAAGGTGAAAAGGAGGCATGAACCCACTATCGAGCATAAATACTCCCTCTTGGAGTCACTAGCAACTACTTGGCCAGAGCAACCACTAGCAACGGAAAGCATGCACGATCACAAATAGCATAGGAAAATAAAGACTTTAATCAACTTGGCATAAGTTCAATATTCATCGGATCCCAGCAAACACATCATATAGAGTTACATAAGATTAGTCTCGATCATGATAGGTGTAACATCCCAAGTATGAAAAACAGCCTTACAATGTTTGCTTTTTTTTTAAATTTAGTTTGCATCATTCCATCATGAGTTTTGCATTTGTTTCAATTGTTTCCCATTTGATTTTCAAACAAAAATTCAAATCCTTGTTTCATACTTGTTCTGTTACAATTTTTCAAATGAAACATTCAAATCAAAACATCCAATTGTTTCCAATAAACTTGAAATTCCAAACTTTAAACTTGCTTAAGTTTCAATAAGTCAATTATTGCAATTTTCACTCAAATCCATTTGAATTTCAAACAGCAATAAAAATTTAAAATTTTGGAAAACAAAAAGTTGCACAACTGGGCTTTTGTAATAAATAACTAATAAAAATTATCACCAAATTTTTTTCCACCCCAACACCCTATCCTTTTCCCTCTTTTCTTCCTACACAAAATAGGGTGAACAAAAAAAATAGAAACAGAAAGCAAAAACAAAAAAGAAGAGGGGGAGGGCAGGCCAGCCCAATTGGGCCAGCTCACCACACCCCCACAAAGCCCAGGCGCACGACCCCTGTCGTCTTCCTCCTCTGTACGGAGACAGAGGAGGGGAGGCTCCCCCACCTGCAGCCTACCTGCCCCCCTCCTCCTATATCTGCTCCCTGCGCCGCACATCCCTCACGAACCCTAGCCCTCCTCCGTTCTCCTGCCGCCGCCGCCATTTTTTCCCCTCTCCCTTTCCCTCCTGTTCTCTGTCTCTCTGAACCTGCTCACCGAAAGTTCAGAGGAGGTAGTCGCCCTCGACCTCGACGCCATGGACTCCTCCCGGCCGGGCTAGCTGCGGGAACGGAAAGCCCAGGTCTTCCTCTTCCGATTCCGCTTCCAGGGAGGAGCCCTGGAGCCTCGGATCGTCGCCGGCGAGCGCCTCTCTGCCACCGCCATTTTCTCTGTTGCCAAGCTCCCGCTCGAGCCCGCTGTGAGCACACCCCTCGCCCTCGCCCCTGCCTCTCTCTCCCTCCTACCCTCTGCACCCACGGCCATCGAGCGCCCGCCCAACGCGCCTCGCACGCCGGCAGCAACCGCAGCGAGCGGATCGTCGCCGTCGTACTCCTCGACAGCGTGCAGTTAACTGAACTTATGTTCAGTTTCGACAGTAGCCGGGAGCGATACCTCAAAAACCCGCACGCCTGTACCTAATCAAAAACCGATCGTTAGCCCAGTGGCTTGAGCCGTGCGCGCGCATCCAGGAGGTCCTGGGTTCGATTCCCCCGCGCGGGATTAAAACCCACCTTTTATTTTTCTTTTTCAGATCCAGATCTGAAAAGATCTTCACAACAAGATCCATTACTATTTGCACACAAGTCCCTGTAATTTTTTTCCTAAGTCCCTGGTTATTATAATAAACCATAAAAATGCCTAAACTTTGTAATGTAATAACTTTTGCTTGGAAACTCAAATTGCAAAACTTTCAACATGAAAACCACTCCATTTTAAATGCTCTACCACATTATCAACTTTATTTCTGTTTTTGAATAATTGAAAATGCTGAAAACATTTATTACTTGTTAAATACTTTAAATATTGCAAAAGTCATAACTTGGGCATAAAAATTCCAAATTCAACAAATAAAATATGTTTTCCATACCAAATTAAATTCTCTACATGTTTAAACCATTTGCATACTGTTTTGAACCTTTCAAATGGTTTCAAAAATTCAAATTCAAACAACTCTCTCAAATTTGGTCAAATTCATAACTAATTCCAATTTAATTCAAATGGCACATATAAAATATGTTTTCCATTCAATTTTTCATGTACTTTGCAAATATCAACTTTGTGTTATGTTTTAAATAAATTAAATTGCTGAAAACAACTGTTTCTTAATTAATGCATTTAAAATTGTCAAATTAATAATTAATTCATTTTAAATCCATTGTCAACAAATGAAACATGTATTCCACCTAAAATTTTGTGTTCTTTCCAAATATGAATTTTGTTATCTATTTGCAACAATTAAAATTGGTGAAAACAACAAATGCTTGTGTAACTCATTTAAGAAGCCAAATTTCATAACTTAATAAATACATTTCCAAACTTGGTAAACACCTTTTCAAATTGAAGCTATTGTTGTTTTCTTATTGTTTTCTTCATCCATGCATCATTCTAATAAACTTTCACATGATGGTTACTTGTAGATCATTTAATCCAACCTTAATTCATGGGCTTTTCCATATGCAATCCAAATTGCATATGGGCCCATTTAATTAAGTTGTCATGTCGACTAGCTTATCTTGATGCATCAATTAAATTGCCATGCATCATCCCATGATTGTGCATTATGCCATGTTATTGATTGTTTGTCTCTCTGCGTTGTTTGTTTGCTTCTTCTCGAATAGACGACGACGTTGAGACAGACGAGGTTTACGACACTACTTCTGAGGAGTTAGCCCAGTACCAGGCTACTGAGTTTGCAGGCAAGTATTCACTCACATGAACCATTGTGTCCTTTCCACACTGGATATCGATACCTTCCGTTGTCTATTCTGCTAGCCTTAAGATTCGTTGCTTGTGTTCCGATCCTATCACATGTTATCATGTAACCCTGAAATAGCCTATCCTCCACACCTATAACCCCGTTGCTTGTTGCATGTGTCTTACTAGCATGCTTAGGGTTGTTTATGCTCGAGTATGATGTCCGTTATTTCTGTTACACTATTTATTATGTTCTGGGGCTCGATGTTTAAACAACAACCTGTTAATGTTTGCGGTAATGTTAATTGATGATAAGGCACCGGCAGGAGGCCGGGTATGGTTTTGAGGCCTGCTAGTGTCGAACTCAGGAAAAGTTCTTGTCCTCTAGATCCATGATGAGCGCGCTAACCGCGTGTGGGAAGCGTGTATGGGCGCCCCCCTCAACTTTGATTCGATTCGCATCTCGTCTAAATCACCTCATTTAGTTCGGGTTTTCCATTTGCCGCATGCATATGCAGGTGCGAACCCTTGGCGCCAGGGTGGTAACTTTTGTAGTCGGCATTTAGGGAGACACGTTCTTAGAGTGCTATGAGGGTCCCCTTTTCTTCGTGGGGCTTGATTAGCCGTGCGCTCAACTGCACGGGGTTCTTTGGGCTTGATGCGAAGAAGAGTTGGGTTGTGTTGAGTGTCTCGCTTGGTGGGTTTGATCCCCGTCTGGCGGGATATTCTTACGTGTACGGCCAAATTGGTGCATCCCTGCAGGGTTAAATCTTCTCGAGAAGCCGTGTTGTCCGCGGTTATGGATGACTTGGTGATAGGGCTGGCTAACAAGGATTAGACAACTTACACCTAATCAATAATAATTTGACTAGTAATAGGCTTATTGACACAATAACTTGAACCTTCATTAATCCAACTGTGTGAGTTATCCTCGGATTGCTTCTTTGGATAAGGGGCGAGATCCAGGATGGGTTTGTTTGAGGTTAGTGGTAGTTGGTTCCGATACGCTATCTTATCCCTTTCTTTTAGCCGGATGTTGTAGCATGTCTCTGTAGTTGGTTAGAGCAGCCCGCTGCCGCATCTTTATATCACCTATCTTCTGTTGAACCCAAAGCATCTGTACTTGGTGTTGCCGGGTACACTTTGGTATCTTGTGCGTCTTGCTTGCCAGTACTCGTCTGTACTGACCCCTTTGGGGATGTGTGTTCTGCAGACTACGTTTCCGAGGATCCCCATGGTGTCTACTACGTGGAGTATGACGAGGCTGCTGACGAGTAGATAGCGGACCCGGGCAGGATCTGAGACATCGTGGATGGGCTCCGTCTTTTCGTTTCCGGCCTCTTAGGCCTATTTGGATCTTGTCTGTACTCAGACACTTTGGATGCTTCCGCTGTGATGTAATGATGACTTGTTGGGACATGTGTCCTCTGGATGATTGTATTTGCTATCTCTGCTCTAGTGAGAGCTATTTGCCACTTATTTCTATTTCTTTGTGTCTTAGAGATTTGTTGTGATATCACTTGTTCAAATGTCGTTGACGTACCATGTGTGTATGTTATGAAGTACGTCAATGGAAGTAGTCGGATTTCTATGGGATGGTTTACGCAGACGATGAATAGTAGAGGATGGTTGTCACACGTTTACGTGTTGGCCTACTCATATTGAGATGCGGGTGCCGGTATGCCCCGTAAGCCATTTATCTACTGTTTAGCGGGCTGTGAGTATCCTCTAGAAGTCCGGGTGCGACAATAGGCAGCTCACGAGATCTAAACATGGAGGCATATGAGGAGAAGACAACCATCTAGCTACAAGCTATGAACCCGTAGTCCAAGGATGAACTACTCACGCATCACTCTGGAGGCAGACATGGTGATGTAGAAGCCTCCGCTGATGATCTCCTCTCCGGCAGGGTGCTAGAAACAGCTTCAGAACCCCCCTGATCTAGGGTTGAGGGTGACGGTGTCTGCGGAACTTTTCGGGGATTTTTTATCAGGTTTTTAGGGTTTTCCATCCCGGGGGGATTAAATAGGCGAAAGGGCAAAGGCGGTGGAGCTCCAGGGTCCCCACACCTATAGGTGGCACGACCAGGGGGACCCGCGCCACCCTATGGTGTGGCCCCCCTGTTCCCCGTCTTCAACTCCTCTTCGGTGTTCTGGATGCTTTCGGGGAAAATAGGAACTTCGGGCTTTGTGGGGTCCAATTCCGAGAATGTTAGCAGAACAACTTTTCTAAAACCAAAAACAACAGAAAACAAGTAACTGGCACTTGGCATCTTGTTAATAGGTTAGTCCCGGAAAACGTATAAAATGCTATAAATAAGGGAGAAAACAAGTAGCAAGTGGCAAAATATGATCATGGAGCATCATAAATTATAGATATGTTAGAGACGTATCAAGCATCCCCAAGCTTAGTTCCTTCTCGTCCTCGAGTAGGTAAACGATAAAACAATAATTTTTGAGGTGACATGGTACTGACATAAACTTGATCAATCAAATGTAAAAGCATATGCACGCTGAGATCATAAACTTTAAACACATGCATGATAAATAAAACTTTAATAATAAAGTATAGCAATTACTTTGCATCAGGAAGAGTAACTCAAATAAAGGATCATGAATAATAATGCAAAGAAAGGTAGACATTTGTTTCAGGTATAGAAAAGCATGGCAAAATGATATTTCGATAGTCCTTAAGAGTGGGGCAAAACATAAATGCCAGGACACCTTCAATGGTCATGAGGAAGACTAGAACAAATAATTTAAGAACAAATGATATCACATCATGAAGTAATTATTGATTCTTATGGGACAAATGCACATAGAACTCAAAATGGCAAAAATTCTCTCTCAACTGTGCATAAAGTTAGAAGATGGAGACTAAACATAATAGTAAAAGAAAGGCCATTCGCAGAGGGAAGCAGGGATTACTCATGTGTTAGAGATTTTATTTTATTAAACAGAGGTATTAAAAGTTTCACACTCTTCCCATCCATCTTTCACAAACCATGGCTAACCGAATCCTAGGGTGCCTGTCAACAATCACATACCGTGGAGGAGTGTCTATATTTTGGGAGATGTATGCTAATGTCAACGAATGGTAAACAGAAAATACAGTACGTCACAAGCCAACTGGATTCACAAGAGCGGCTCCCATGGTGAAGGACTCAACTGGTGTAGAAGGTCATCCCTGTTTCTCTTTTGTTTACACAATTATGCTTTGACTGATAAATCAGGGGCAAAAATAGTGAAGAGACTTTGTTTGCATTAATTTGGGGTTGGGCACCCCGCTGCCAGCTCTTCTACCATTTGGATAAGCGGATGAAGCCACTAGTCTAGGGTGTGAAATCCAATCAACAAGTGAGATAAATATTCTCTATTGATGTCCTCATGAGCAAAAACAGGAACATAAAGCAGGAGTAATTTTGAAGGTTTTAAAGGTAACACATGAGCAATTTACTTTGGAATGGAAGTTAAATACCACATGTAGGTAGGTATGGTGGACACAATGGGAAAAAGTTTGGTTTAAGGGAGTTTGGATGCACGAGTAGAGCTCATACTCAGTATAGGTGGAGGCTAGCAAAAGACAGGGAGCGACAAATCAAGAGAGCATAAGAGCCATAATTAATCATGCATAGCGACATAAGCATCATTAATTAAAACATAAGCAGTATCACAAGTTCAAAAACTAAGTGGTCATGGAGGCTATTCGTGACTGGTTTGTAGTCATAAACATGGTGTGAGCATGCGCCAAGTCAACCAAATAAAACATTCGAAAGGGAATACGATATATTGATGCTTTACTATAACAACAACAACTCATGAATATTTCAAGACGTATTAAGCACTCTCAGTTATTTGAGGCTAATCATGCTACTCAATAACCACAAGGCTTTAAAACTAAAATAACATTTAGCATGGCATGAAAAAGTCCTAGCCACAGTCTATACATGTCGGGGGGCTACCCCCGAGTAGAGGTAAGACAGGTGATAAAACAGAGACCAGAGTACTATTTACCAGGTAGGCGGCTACCCGGGTGTCTGCTATCCGGTAGGTGCTACTCGGTAATAAGTATTGAAGGCCAAGAGAAGATAAGGAGGAAGATTGGAATCATCCGAGTAGAGATCAGGTGGTCCGAGTAGATGGGCATCAACCCTACTCGGGCACAAAGTCAATGGAGCCGTTCTGACGAGATCCCGTGTATCCCGCGCTACGGCGTGGGTACAGTGAGGGTGGGCGCCTGTCGTGTCTTGTCACTGACAGAGGGGACTGGACATGTCAGGAGCCTACTCTGTGAGACTGACAGGGTGGACAAGTCCTGTCAGCCGGGCGGCGCGGCGACTTCTCGCAATGGCGTCAGCGGAAACACGGAAGCATGCTGATGCTGTCACAGTGGCGTTGTCTTATCGTGTACCTTTAATCGTTGTTTACTCGCTCGGTACCAGTATATAAGGTGCCCATCCCCTCCTGCGCGAGGGACATTGCCCTGAGAGCATTTATTGCGCTCCTTAGTGCTACACAGAGAGAGAGAGAACAAGAGAGTGGCTACTCGGCTAAGAGCCTGGTTTGTACTGTGGCTCGGCAGAACTATATACAGAGAGGTTGGCAGGAGTAGGGGTGTTACCTCCACACGAGGGCCCTGAACCTGGGTAGATCGAGGTGTTTGCAGTGTTTCTGAGCGCGTCTACTCGACGTGCGATCCCTCCCCGAATACCTACAGCGTCCATCGGCCCCAACAATTAGCCATCCCATGGCATCTGTCTTCTCCACACCACGACAGTTGGCGCCCACCGTGGGGCCAGCAGCAGCGCTGACTGGGGTTCATATTCGGACGGGACCGATTTCTGCATCGGGGGAGCGCGTGGTCTGTGGCCTTGTCCACAGATTCGGCTCCTTCGACTTCGTCACCGACAACGCCGGCGATTTCGGCGGCAGGCCCGTGCCTGCAGGCGGCTCGGTCCTCTCCTTCGGCACGCATCTGGTGTACGTCGCCACCACCGTCATCCGCGAGTTCCCGGAGGAGGTGCTCGTCGCGGATGATCCTCCTGCTGTACTCGCTGCCCACGGGAAGCCAGCTGGCTGCTCTGCGGACAACGTGGAGGTGATGATGACGGGCCCGACTATCGATGCCGGGAAAGGCGCGGCCACTGCGGCTGAGGTCATCGAGGAGCCGGCTGCGGCCAGGGGTCACAAGCCCTACGAGATGCCCCGGAACATTCCGGGCTACGTGGCTCCTTCCACGTCAACGGCTATACCGGCTGCTCGCGTTGGCGCCACCGAGCAGCTGGGCATGCCGCCTCCCACCGACGCGGAGCTCATGGCTTTGAAGGCGCAACTCGAGCAGCAGCGTCAAGCGCTACTCGTGGAGGCCCAGGAGCTGGAGAAGGTTAGGCTTGAGCTTAACCTGGATCAAAATGAGTACAATAGAGCGCATGGCTTTACTCCTGTTTCTAGGCTGCCTAGCAAGATAGGCGTTATTCGTCGCAACTTGGGCGCTGAGCTAGCTAGAGATGGTAGGGCTGTTAGTCAATCTGCTAGTTTGAACACTGCTAATAGGCCAAAATATAGTTCCCCTGCCAAAACTCTTAGGGATGCAGAGGCAGTCGCTGCCGAGTTGCCGCATCTCACTGGCGACGCTCGCGCTAGGCAGCAGGATAGGCTTAATGAGCTAGTGCTAGAAGCTGGCAGGCAGAATGAGGCTTTCCGAAAAGCCAATCCGGGAGCCGGTGCTTCCCATGTTGTTCACTCGCATGGGGTTAGATCGGTGGATCAGGCCTCATCGCCGCTTCCCGGCACTGAGAGGGCTCAGAGTGTGAACTCTGGAAAAAACAAACAGATGCAGGTGTACGACCCGGCTGTCGCCGGAAAACAGCACGCTGTAGAGCGGCAGCCCGGCCAGAAACACAACTCTGCAGGAGCCGGCTATCAAGCCACCAAAGCTCGCAGCAAGGGACAAGGAGGAAACCGAGATGGCCCATCTCGGCATCAGGCTGTCAACCCGGTTCAGCAGAGGGTACAGCCGCATGCAGCTGAGCAGCCGCGAGCAGTTGTGGCAGCGGCCAACCCGGTTGCTCAACCCGGTCCTGTGCAGCAAGACCGCTATGATGATGGGTACTCGGCAATGGAGCTAGCCGGGTACGCTGATCCGAGAGATGTCACTGATCGTCTGGGTGGCAGGATGCTGGAGCCCAGCGATGCAAGGTACAAGTTGGACCGGATTCACCGGTCCGAGCAGATAGAAGAGAGGGGGCCACCCGGCCCAAGCTGTTTTGGTCATAGAATTATGGGAGAGCCTGCCGTGACCAAGTTCCAGCTGGCCAGGGGGACCAAGTCGTATGATGGGAGCACCAAGCCGGATGACTGGTTGAATGACTATGTCACCGCCGTGCATATTGCAGGCGGCAACCGGAGATGGGCTGTGAGATACGTCCCGCAGATGCTGGAGGGCCCTGCCCGGATCTGGCTCAATAACTTGCCGAAGGACAGTATCAACTGCTGGCTCGACTTCTCGGAAGCCTTCATCAGCAACTTCACCAGCACGTACAAGAGGCCGAATAGGCCGCAACAGCTCTCGGCTTGCAAGCAGCGAGAAGAGGAGACTGACCGAGAATACCTTACTCGGTGGAGCACATTGAGGAACACCTGTGAGGGTGTGAATGAGTCACAGGCAATCGCCTGGTTTGCTCAAGGCTGCAGGCATGGCAGCATGCTATGGCAGAAGTTGCAGAGAGAGATGCCGAGTACGCTCGCCGAGACGATCAAGACAGCTGATATGTATGCACTCGGTGACCCTACTCAGCCTCTGCTCGATGCTTTCGAGCCAAGAAGAAGAAACCAAGATGGCAGCAGACGCCAAGACTTCCGCAACAAGCGCAGAGATGACCGTCCCGATACTCGGTACGGTTCTGAGCAAGTGAATGCTGTGAACCAAGACACCGCGGCTGCTGGGATCAGCCAAAGGCAAAAAACTGCTGGAGCCCAATACGGGCAGAACCAGAATCAGGGCCAAGGCTTCAAGAAGCCATACAATGCTCCCCAGCAAGGCAACACCAACCCGGAAGCCGGAGATGCTCAGAGATTTATCTTTGAGAACATGAAGGATGGACCTTGCAGCTTCCATACTCGGCATCCGAGTAGGCCAGCCAACCACACTACCCGGCAATGCAGCTGGTGGGACCGCATCAAGAGTGAAGGTTTTGGTCAACTGCCCCTCCTCCTCTGCCGCCTGCGGATGCCAATGTGCAGCCTATCCGGGCAGCTGCTCCTAGGCCGGTTGTGAATCCGAGAAGGGAGAATGTGAATCAAGTGGCTCAGGGAGTCAACCGCAACTACAATAACCGCAACGACCGCAACCGCAAATACTACACCCGCAAAAACAACCGCAACAACAACCGGAACAACAACAACAACAGCAATGGCAACAACAACAACGGCAATGATGGTGGTGGAGACCGGAACCAGTATCAGGAGCATCATGAGAGCTACATGGTGTTCACCACCGAGCCGGATGACAAGCAGTCGCTGCGTAGGCGTGCGATGGAGGTGAATGCAGTGATACCGGCTGTGCCGCATTACTTGCACTGGTGCGACCAAGAAATTACTTGGTCCAAAGATGAACATCCCAAGGTGATGCCCAATCCGGGTACATATGCACTAGTGGTGGATCCCACCTTCCTGGGAACCAAGAAGAATGTCAGGTTCAGCAAGGTGCTGATCGACAATGGCAGCAGCATCAACATCATGTACCGAGATACCCTGGAGAAGCTCGGCCTTGCCGAGAACATGCTGCTTCCCAGCAGGACCACCTTTCATGGCATTGTGCCGGGAGTGTCTTGCGCTCCAATCGGCCGCATCTGGATAGATGTGCTATTCGGCACCAGGGAGAACTGCCGCACCGAGTGCCTGCAGTTCGAAGTGGTTGATCTTCAGAGCCCCTATCATGCTCTACTCGGTAGGCCTGCGCTCACCAAGTTCATGGCTTCAACCCATGCAGCCTACCTGAAGATGAAGCTACCTGGTCCCAATGGTGTCATCACCATCTCGGGTGATTACAAGCGCTCCCTGGATTGCGCATCTGCTGGATCTCTGCTGGCAGAGTCTTGGTCATCGCTGCTGAGAAGAAGAAGATACACGAGGTGGTGGCTATGGCTCAAGCAGCTCAAGTCGGTATGCCTGGCATGCCGAGTTCTCAGTACGGAGCCACTTTCCAGGCCTCCCAGGAAACCAAGAAGGTGCAGGTGGACCCTGAGTTCCCAGACCGCGTTGCCATCATTGGCGCCGGGTTGGGCGAGAAATAGGAAAGCGAGCTCATCCACTTCCTCCGTGAGAATCGGGATGTCTTTGCATGGTCCAATGAGGACCTGCCGGTGTCCCGAGGGAGTTGGTTGAGCACTCGTTGCATGTGCGTCCTGATTCCAAGCCAGTTAAGCAGGCGATGCGCCGCTTTGGTGATGAGAGAAGGAAAGCTATCGGTGATCAGATCACCAAGCTGCTGATAAGTGGATTCATCATGGAGGTACTGCATCCGGATTGGCTGGCCAATCCGGTCATGGTTGAGAAGAAGAAGGAGGACCCCAAGGCCGAGGTGGCATGGCGCATGTGCGTGGACTACACCGACTTGAACAAAGCCTGCCCCAAGGACCCTTTTCCGCTACCCCGCATAGATCAGGTGATCGATTCCACTGCCGGTGCGAGCTTTTGTCTTTCATTGATGCCTACTCTGGTTTTCATCAGATACCTCTTAACCCGGCTGATCAAATAAAGACTGCTTTTATTACCCCGTACGGGGCTTATTGCTATCGTGTTATGTGCTTTGGGTTGAGGAATGCTGGGGCTACTTATCAGAGGTGCATGCATAAATGTTTGCATGACCAAATCGGCAAGAATGTGCAGGTGTACGTAGATGACATTGTCATCAAAACGAAAGAAACACATACTCTGCTTAGTGATATTGAGGAAACATTTGCTAGCTTGCGCAAGTACAAGATGAAATTGAATCCGACTAAGTGCACTTTTGGCGTCCCGGCTGGCAAGCTGCTCGGCTTCTTGGTATCCAGTCGGGGCATTGAGGCCAATCCTTCAAAGATAAAAGCTATAGAGAGCATGTCTTTGCCGAGATCACTGAAGGATGTGCAGAAATTTACCGGATGCTTGGCTTCCCTTAGCCGCTTCCTGGGAAGAATGGGTGAGAAGGCCTTGCCTCTCTATCAGCTCATGAAGAAGAGTGACAAGTTCGTCTGGACGCCACAAGCTGATGTGGCCTTCAAAGAACTCAAGGCCATGCTGGGTAGCGCTCCCATCCTGGCAAGCCCTCTGCCCAAGGAGCCAATGTTGTTGTACATCGCAGCTACCAACCGGGTAGTCAGCGTGGTGATAGTGGTGGAAAGAGAAGAGGAAGGCAAGACTGTGCAGCGGCCAGTGTACTATCTCAGCGAGGTGCTATCCAGCTCCAAGCAAAACTACCCACACTACCAGAAGATGACATATGGCGTGTACCTAGGTGCCAAGAAGCTCAAGCATTACTTCCAAGAGCATCCCATCACAGTGGTGAGCACTGCTCCCATCTCGGAGATCATGGGCAACAAGATGCAAGCGGCCGGGTAGCCAAGTGGGCAATTGAGCTAGCCGCGTACACCCCTCTGTACGCGAGAAGAGAAGCAATCAAGTCACAAACTCTGGCAGATTTCTTGGTGGATTGGGCCGAGATGCAGTACGACCCTCGCTTGCCAGAAACCAACTTCTGGAAGATGCATTTTGATGGCTCCAAAGTGAAAGAAGGGCTCGGTGCTGGCGTGGTGCTCACGTCACCCAAGCGAGATCAACTCAAGTACGTGCTGCAGATCCATTTCAAGGCATCCAATAATGTGGCCGAATATGAGGCATTGGTACATGGCCTGAGGGTATCCAAGGAGATCGGAGTTCAGCGCATTGTCTGTTATGGCGACTCCGATTTGGTGGTTCAGCAAGTTTCCGGCAATTGGGATGCCTTGGATGCCAACATGGCATCCTACCGGTTTCTGGTGCAAACTATGACTGGGTTCTTTGAGGGGTGTGAGTTTCATCACATACACCGAGCTGAGAATGATGCAGCTGATGCACTGTCCAAGTTGGGGTCTTCTCGGCAGTTTATCCCGGCTGGGATTGCCTTGGAGCATTTGAGAAAGCCATCCATCAAGCCATCCCCCAACTCGGAATCCATATTCATTCCATCTCTACCAGGATCGGAAGCTGTCCCCATGGAAATTCATTGGGAAACTGCAAAGGAGAACAAGGGGACTGTCGTCTCCAACCCGGGGACTGGCACTTGCAACCCAGGGACTGCTTCACTCAACTCGGGGACTGTTGCGTTCATCGAGGGGATCATTTCTCAGTACTCGGGGACTCGGGGACTCGTCTCCAACTTGGAAGAGGTCATGGTAGCTGATCCAATGGAAGTGGACGAACCAGTGTTTCCCATCCGGGAGACAACCAGTTGGGCTCTGCCCATATTATCCTTTCTAACGGATGGCTCATTACTGAGTGATGACGTCGCGGCCAGGCAGATACAGAGAAGATCCAAGGGCTACACCATCATTAACAAGGGGCTGCACAGAAGGAGTCCTACTGGCGTGCTGCAACGCTGCCTTGAGCCAGAGGAAGGAGAAGAGATTCTTAGAGAGATACACCAGGGAGAATGCGGGCATCATGCCTCTTCTCGGGCACTGGTCAACAAGGCTTTTCGGCATGGATTCTTTTGGCTCACTGCCTTGCGGCAAGCTGAAGATATAGTGAGAAAGTGCAACGGGTGCTAGAGGTTTGCAAGCAAGATTCATATGCCAGCATCGAGTTGAAGACCATTCCCATTACTTGGCCATTTGCTGTCTGGTGTTTGGATATGGTAGGCCCTTTCAAGCCAGCTAGAGGCAACATGACTCACATCTTGGTCATGGTTGATAAATTCACCAAGTGGATTGAGGTCAAGCCTATTCGGAAGTGTGATGGAGTCACAGCTGTGAGCTTCCTGAAGGATATCATTCTGAGATACGGCTACCCGCACAACATCATCACCGATAATGGCACAAACTTTGCTGAGGGTGCGTTTGCAAGATTCTGCAAGGAGAAGCGGATCCGGCTAGATGTTGCATCAATTGCGCATCCAGCCTCAAATGGGCAGGTTGAAAGAGCAAATGGCATGATCCTATCCGGGATAAAGCCAAGTCTAATTGAGCCATTACAACGAACCCCTGGTTGTTGGCTGGACGAGTTGCCGGCGGTGTTGTGGAGTCTAAGGACTACCCCTAACCGATCAACCGGATACACACCATTCTTCCTGGTATATGGAGTTGAGGCCGTGTTGCCCACTGACCTAGAGCATGACTCGCCCAGAGTAACACTCTACACTGAAAAAGAGGCGAGAGAAGCTCGAGAAAATGACGTTGACCTGCTAGAAGAAGCAAGAGAGTTAACTCTGTCACGTTCAGCCATATATCAGCAAAGCCTGAGGCGTTATCATAGCCGGAAAGTAAACCCAAGGGTTTTCCGAGAAGGAGACATGGTCCTTAGGCTCGTGCAGCGCACGACCGGGATGCACAAGCTATCCCCTCCGTGGGAAGGGCCTTTCATTGTGAGCAAGGCTCTACACAATGATGCCTACTATCTAGTTGACGCACAGGCACCGCAGAAGAACAGGACGGATAGAGCCGGAGAGGAATCGAAACGTCCCTGGTATGTAGCTCTACTCCGCCATTTTCATTCATGAGCAAACATTGTATGTATCTCCTCAACCGAGTTAAAATTCAGGTTGGCACTCCGAATTCAAACTCGGGGAGTGCATGTGCAAAAACCTTGCCTTGTGTTGTTTAATTTATTTCCTTTGTCTACTCGGTTGGTCTACTTGGAATTTCATGCGCATATCTAGTAGTGTGTTTAAACCCAAGGGCCAACTCTTCGACTCTGCTGTTGTCCGCAACCCGGCTTCATGGCAAGCAAGAGAACAAGCCAAATGTCAATAAACACATGAAAATGGCTAAGGAAAAGAGAAGTATAGCAACTGAGTAGGGTGTTTTTACTTCTCTGTTTTCTTTTCGGCTAAGTGGTGGGCAGTGTTAGAATCCAAATCTCAAGGTGGTTGAGTATCTCAAACTTGGTTTTTGAAATCTTGTGACTCGACTACCAAAAAGCCACAAGTGGCAGGTAAGAGCAAAGACAAAAAGACAAGTGGAAGAGAAATGCAACTCGGGGACTTGCATTATAACGCAATCCGGCATTAAGCCAGTCTTGCTAAAAGTGAATCAAATAAAACCGAGTCTCGAGAAAAAACATAAGTGTAATGATTACATCTGCACCTGGCATCCCGGGGATCTGATAAGTGTTTTAAGATAAGAACTGCAGGAATTTAGACGACAGTGGAGGTGGTGGTATCCGAGTTGGTGCTGGTAGGCGCCACTGGCTCGGAGGCAGCAGTTGTCGACGCAGGCTCAGTCGCTGAAGAAGTTGGAGTATTGGAGATTGGCTCCGATGCAGAGTTGGAGGCCTGAGTGACGGAATCACTAGGAAGAGGGTAGAGCTCGGAGATGGCGGCCCTGGTCGCACCCAACTCGGGAGCGGGGTCATCAATCACCATCTCGGTGGTGAGAACCACCTCCTGCGCGGCGGGTTGCGGCTGCTCGGTCTCCGGATTGGCTTCCATCCCGGAGTCCTCCGCGCGGCCACGCTGCTCGGTCTCCTCTTGCTCGGCCTCTCTGTGCTCGGACTCCTCCTGCTCGGCTTCCTCGTCATCTCGGCTGTGGTCTTCGTCGGCATCTTCGTTGAACTCGGCTTCCTCCTCTTCATCAACATCGGTATCCGGCTCGGTGGGGCCGTCGATGTATTGGCTGGTCTCAGCATAGGAGGCAATCTCATACGCCACTTCCTTTCGGCGTAGGACGCACTCAGGACGCCCAGTCCACTTGGAGCCATTTCTGCGAGTGCCAATCCTTTCAAGATCAAGATTTTCATACCAGGACAGGATAAAGTGGAGGACTTCGTCAGCTCCGGCCCGGGCTGCGGAGGCGCGCCATTTCTTCAGCTCCTCCTTAACATGATCCAGGTTGGCTGCCATGCCGCGGATGGTATCTGGGACATCGCGTTCTGGCCAGAACAGTTTGTGCAGCTTCATTGCAGTGGACACCATGGAGGTACCCAAGCCTTTGAGGGAGTGCACGTGGGTCTTGAGGTTGACGAGATGATCATCGATGCTGGAGGTGTCATCAACACTCAGACAACCTGCTGCCCTGGCCCTTCTCGCTTTCTCCACAGCGGTTTCAGCGGCGACACTGAGGTCCGGGAAGATATCTGGATCGGGAAATGCTGGTTTGGGTCAGAAAGGGTAACCGAGAAGAAGAGAGACTGAGTAGAAGAAGATAGAAGGATAAAAAAACTAAACAAGGTGAAGGGTAGCGGCAACTCACAAGCCATTTCCAGCACAAGGGCTCCCAGCTTGGTCCTCCAGTCGTCCGCTTCCCGGATATGCTTATCCTGGATGCGGCGCGAGTCGTTGACTATGACCTCGAGAGCTTGGTTCCTTTCTTTTAGAGTTCGGATTTCTCTCTCGAGTTCCTGCTTCTCGGCAGCGGCTTGTTTCTCCAAATCTTTCTTTTCGGTGATAGCATTGATCGCAGTTTGGAGTGCGTCGGTAAGATCAACCTGGAGCTTCTCGAATTCCGCCTTCTCGGCCTCCCGCTCCTTCTGCAGCTCGGCCTCACGGACCTGCACTTGGTGATGTGCTTCAGCTGGAGTGAGGCATTGCAGATGTTCCTCTCGGAATTTCTTGTATTCTTCTGCGGGTAGAGCAGCAAGTTAGCAAAGGGAGCAAGCAGTAGCAAGCTAAGTGAAGGGAACAGAGAAGGAGTAGCTCACCTTCTAATCTAGAGATCGTGCTCTGTGCGGAGGCGGCCATGACCTCACAGTCCTGGTGCCTATCAACGAGCGCCTTGAGCTCACCTGCAGAGATGACAATGACTGAGCAAAAAAGCAAAAAAACGGGCGTAAGCAAAAAAACGCACAAACTGAGATGCTAAAAGCTTACTTTCCATAGCGGACAGTTTGATAGCGCTTTCCATGGAATTCTTCTCCATAGCGTCCATCTCGCTTTTCTTGAACTCCAGCTCCCGGTTCCTGTCTCGCACCAGGCGATGAGACCACAGGAGCTGGCGGAAGACCTTGGTCCTCTCCTGGACGCTATCCTGCAGAGAGGAAAGAAATTTGATGAGTTTGGAAGATTTGGCCCGAGTAGATGGCAACTCGGTTGAGCTTTACCTACTCGGCCTGAATCTCGGGGACTGAGTAGTGGATAAGAGAAGAGAGGTGAACAAGAAATTTGGCAACTCAGAAAGATCAAAAGAAAAAAGATACTTACCACATAGCTCTGCTTGATGTCTTCGAGGTTTTTGCGAAGGACAAACAGCTTGCAGGCGAGAGTACTACAAGGCCCGACTACAGCTAGACCAATAGGGCCGATGTCGGCTTTCTTCCACTCTGTCCGGTAGTTGTCGAGGTTTCGCAGCTCGGTACCGTCCCATGTGGCGTGGCCAAGTCTCTTGATATCCCATAATTTCTCAATGAAGCCTACTCGGTCAAGGATAGCTGCTACGCCTTCCTCAGGGAGCTCCTCTTCATCCTCGTCGCGGGAAGTAATTTCTTTGATGATCAGGGAGTATTTCTTCCCCTTGGACTTGGAGTGGGATACGGCTCTTCGCTCTTTCAGAGCAGCTATCCTTTCAGCTTCCTGGGACATCTTGATCTAGTGGCGTTCCTGCAGCTGAGTCCAGTACTCGGGGAAGGTAGGAGCTTTCTCGGTTTCGCTGGCGCCTGCGTCGGGAGCTTGCTCTTCTTCAGGGCCAAACTGGACGTCGGCCTGCACCAACCTGGTGTTCGGATTGGGGCCTTTCCTGGCTGTGTTAAGCGGCCATTTGGGATTCTCAGGTGGCGGCTGCTGTTGAGCGGGTTGCCCACCTGGCTGGCCGCCTGGCTTCTGTGGCCCTGATGGCTGAAAGGACAGCTGCTGTTGCACAATTTGCCGATGTCCGGTTGGCTGCGCACCAGCTTACGCTGCACCTCGTGGAGGTTGCTTCCTGGTGGCCTGCAGGATCACCTTGGCGGTAGACGGCGCTGACTGCTTCTTGGTGGAAGGCGCAGGAGTTGGATGCGGAGGCACTTGGCGAGTTAGCGGCGCCTGCGGTTGGCTGACTGGCGCAGCATCCGGCTGCACTATGTATTGGTGTGATGGCTCCTCCACGGGGTCTTCTACCCGCTGCTCGGCAGCAGGGTCCGGCTGCTCTGCATCAGTTTCTTCAGGTTGCTGCTCGGCGGTAGGATCCGGCTGCTCCGCGGCGGTGTCCTCTTGCCGCTGCTCGGCAGCGTGATCAGTGGTCTCCTCAGCTGATGCAGCTGGAGCAATCGGTGACTTCTCGGTGTTGGTGGCGTCTTGAGCAGCGGGCTGCGCGGTGGGCTGCGGCTGCTCGGGAGTGCGCTCTGTATCCATCTTGGCGCCTGCATTCTGAGCGCCAAGATCTCGCTCTTCTCGGAGAGGAGAGGACGCCGGCGTCTGGTCCACTGGTACTTGATTCCCTTCATCGTCAGAGAGCTCCACGAGTTCTCGTGGTGGATCTCTCTTCCTCCGGGGAGCTGGTGCGTTGGTGGTATCGGCATCAAGGGCATCACTGAAAGGAAATGGGTAAAAGAGGAAGGAAATCAGAAAATGTGCAAGGAAGAAGGCCAGGGAGAAAACAGAGTAGAAAGCAAAGGACTAGGAGCAACCCGGAAGGACTTACCCATCAACAGTGGGGCGCTTCCTGCGCAAGTTGGGCTTGGTTCCCGTCTTGATCCCCGGTTTCTTCTTGATCTTCTTGGGAGGGGGTTCCAATGCCCCGCTACCCGTCCTCTTCCTGGTGGTGGTGGGAGCAGCCACGGGCACCGGAATCGCATCCACAGGTTCCTCTAACTCGTCCAGTTCAGGTTCCTCTGCAGTGGAAAGAAGGAAGAATTCACAATAAAAAAGATGGATTCAAGAACACTGCAGGCAAGTAAAGAGGTGAACCCGGTCACCTTCTTCATCCTCTGACTATTCCCGGATAGAACCTGCGACTAGGGACTTACCATCCTGAACAACGTGAGGGATGCACAGGGTGTCCTGGATGTCGTACGCCGTGGCGTCATCCTCGGTCCTATCTGCCTCCCAGTTGGCCTTGAAGATGGGCTGGTCCTCGGTCTTCTGCGATGGATGTACTGCTGATGCAAACATAAAGCACAGAAAGTTGAATTTCAACAGAGTAGGTATCCTACTCGGTCTAGCGTGCAAACAGAAAGCACTAAATGCTAAGGACCAGAAGAGGTAAATGAATAAAACTTCTACTCGGAACAACATGCAAACATAAAGCATATCAAGCTAAGTGTTAAGAGAGGAGCTCTATCCGGCACATCATGCAAACATAAAGCATATGAAGCTAAGAGGAGGTCTATTCGGCATCAAACACAAATACTGAGCATGCAGAGAAGAAAACCAACCTTGGGGATGGGCTTGGTGCGGCTATACGACACGAAGCCATAAGCCCAGTTCTCAGTGAGGGTGGTCCGCGTGATGGATTTGGCCCAGATGGCCACCTCTGCTTTGCTAAGCTCGAAGGTGGTAGTCCGGGTGCAATCCCGGGGGCCTCCCATGTAGCACATTTTGTGTGCCCGATCTTGGAGCGGGAGCACTCGTCACGAAATCCAGCAGGCGGTCGGATCATCCTGCAGAAGCCCTTCCTTCACCAGCTGCTCCAGGCGCTTGTCTACCTGGACGACGTCAAGCACCATCTTCTTGGGATTATACCCCCAGTTCTGTCCGGTGGGCAACGCATTCTCGAACTTGGGGAGGCCAATTAGGTCCTCAACGACTTCTCCTTCTACGGGAGGGACATTCTTCACATACAGGAAGCCCCGCTGCCACTTACGCACGGTCTCCAAACTGAGTACTCACGGGTGGTGCCTAGTGCTACGCTGCAGCATTATTGCGCTACCCGTCTGGGTCATCGCGCGTGGAACTAATGGATTGTTTGGGTTTGAAACGCTTTGTTGGCGGAGAAAGAAGTATCTGGCTCAAGTCTGGACTGTTGGGTACACGCCTAGGAAGGCTTCACAGACGGTGGCGTGGGTGGATAGCATCACGATGGTGTTTGGAGGAAGATGATGTGGCTGGAGGCCAAAGTGGCGGATAAAATCAGCGAAGAACTTGGATATGGGCAGACCTAGGCCGCGTTTGAAGTGGGAAAGAAAAAAATACATACTCACCGGCTTCCGGAGTCGGGACGAGCTCCTTGCCGGGAGGATGGCACATCACGTCGGGAGGGACGCGGCGAGTGTTCACCAGCCACTGGCAATCAGCAGCGGTGACATCCGAGCCCTCCCAGCCGGCGCAGGCTAGTGCCATCTCATCCTCGTGCTGGTCCGCGGCAACATTCGCGAGATCCAAGACGGCGCGGCTGCTGGTAGAGAAGCAGGAGCTCGTCGAAGTTGAGGTTGATGACGAAGACGGAGACGCACGGAAACCTTTGCTCTCTGCTCTCAGTGCGGCGGCGCGTGGCGAGTTCGCGAAGGCGCTGCACTCTGCGGCGAAGGCGAAAGCAAGGAGAAGCGGTGCGAGAAGGGGAAAGTGCGAAGGAAAGAAGTGATTTGGGCGGCGCGGAGGTATTTATTTCATCTGCGGATTGCAGTTACTAGCGGGATTGAAAGTGGCTGGGATCGTGCGGCGTGGGGGCTTAACTGCCCGTTAGAAACGCATATAGCGCAAAATGCACGTGTAACGGGCGCAGTTAATCCCACGACGTGGGTCATGGGCTCTCGAGTACACAGGCGAGGTGACTTAACGGGCCGTGGACCCCAGGCGCAGTGGATGGCGCGTGGCACGCTGTAGCGCCAGAACCGAGGCGTCGGAGGCGCGGGTGCGTGACACGTGCCCTCCCTGGACACGAGAAGATGGATTTGCGCTGGATTGAGCGGGAGCGAGTGGAAATTTTCGCTAAGTGTTGGGTTGTCGGCAGAGCTCTGCGTTGCGTGGTCTACTCGGCACTTAGAAGATTTCTCTCAAGACATTAATCAGAGAAGTTCGAGCAAGGACTTTGAGTGTCCAAGTTGAGGAGCAACTCGGCCAGACCGCTTCACGGAGGCAATTTGGTTTAACCTGGCAGGGCCCAACGAACAAATTCACTGGAGTCTACCAGCTTCGGGGACTAATATCGGGGGGATACCCCCGAGTAGGGGTAAGACAGGTGATAAAACAGAGATGAGAGTACTATTTACCGGGTAGGCGGCTACCCGGGTGTCTGCTATCCGGTAGGTGCTACTCGGTAATAAGTATTGAAGGCCAAGAGAAGATAAGGAGGAAGATTGGAATCATCCGAGTAGAGATCAGGTGGTCCGAGTAGATGGGCATCAACCCTACTCGGGCACAAAGTCAATGGAACCGTTCTGACGAGATCCCGCGTATCCCGCAGCCGTACAGGCGTGTGGTTCAACTTACAAGAAGCATGATTATCTGCGCTACAGCGTGGGTACAGTGAGGGTGGGCGCATGTCGTGTCTTGTCACTGACAGAGGGGACAGGACATGTCAGGAGCCTACTCCGTGAGACTGACAGGGTGGACAAGTCCTGCCAGCCGGGCGGCGCGGCGACTTCTCGCAACGGCGTCAGCGGGAACACGGAAGCGTGCTGCTGCTGTCACAGTGGCGTTGTCTTATCGTGTACCTATAATCGTTGTTTACTCGCTGGGTACCAGTATATAAGGTGCCCAGCCCCTCCTGCGCGAGGTACGTTGCCCTGAGAGCATTTATTTCGCTCCTTAGTGCTACATAGAGAGAGAACAAGAGAGTGGCTACTCGGCTAAGAGCCTGGTTTGTACTGTGGCTACTCGGCAGAACTATATACAGAGAGGTAGACAGGAGTAGGGGTGTTACCTCCACACGAGGGCCCTGAACCTGGGTAGATCGAGGTGTTTGCAGTGTTTCTGAGCGCGTCTACTCGACGTGCGATCCCTCCCCGAATACCTACAGCGTCCATCGGCCCCAACAATTAGCCATCCCATGGCATCTGTCTTCACCACACCACGACAATACAAGCTTCTACTAGCACTGTTATAAATTCTACTTCAAGCAGAAGATTTCTTTCTCCCAACAAGCACCATACAAAACATGCTTTAACAAAAATACTCTTTATGATACATCAAGCAAACATGAGAGTACTCACATAGCACTACTAAAACTAACAGCTCTAACAAGAGATGCATGCAAAACATGAGCTAAATAAATGCAGCAGTGATGCATGTAAAATGCATAGATGAATTTTGCATATTTTCACATGGTTTTCTATTACATATTGCATCATATAAGGGTATAATTCAATGTTTTATAGTATTTTGGGGTTAAATTACAAAGTCCCCCAACTCTTGTGGAATTAACCCTGCCTGTCAGAAACCCCGTTTTCTATATTTTTGACGTTTCAGGGGGCAAACTTCCGCGAAATCACCTGAAAATCTGCGGGGGTCATTTTCTTGGAAGGAGAAGACTTGCGGGCGAAGGATCCATGAGAATTGGGCAAGGAGGCCCAAAAGAGGACCCTCCACGCGGCCAGATTCCTTGGCCGCGTGAGAGGCCCCCTTTTGGCCCCTATGGCCCCAATTCCTTCCATCTTCGACTTACCGACTCCATCTTTACCTAAAACCGACTATAAAAAGGGTCCCCCGTACCCTTACGGAGGAGAGCGTCGTCGAAACACCGAAACACCAAAACAGAGACCTGGAGTTCCAGATTGGAGGGGGAAAACTCCGGCGGGGCGCCGCCGGTGTGATCTCCTACCCCTCCAACGTCATCACCATCGACATCTCCATGAAGAGGGAGTAGTCCACCCCAGGGCTATGTGTTTGTGGAAGTAGCACTTGTATCTCTCTCTCTATGTGCTTCACTAATTAGATCCGTATGAGCTGCCTCACATGATTACGGGCACTGTTGTAATTCCTATGTGGTGGATCTTTTCTATGAGTTATTGAATCTGAGATTGCAATTGTTTCTCTTGAGTTATTTGAGTAGATGTATCTTATGTACCCCGTTCTTATTTGCTAGCTTTGATCAATCTAGTTCTTGAGAGCGTGTGTGGGGTGATGGGTGCATTAGTTGGAGTAACGGGGGGTGGCTAGTGCTGTGAAAGTGACAGAAGTTCAGCGATCCACTTAGGTTTTGTTAAACCTTTCTTAGTTACCTCACTAGGGATAAAAAGGAGTACCTTGTTACCGGGGATTTGAAGTGACACTAATCAATCTCCATGACTAGATATAGCAAGTTCTTACTTCAACTTCATGTCACATTGCTTAAAGCTATACTCTGGTTTTTCCTTAATTATCGAGGTGTTATGATTTATTTCGCATCTTGGTGGAGTATAAGAGGGATCAATATGACCGTAGAGATCTCTATGCTAGGACGTGATGCCCATATGAAAGTACTCAATGTTAAACATGTTATTGTAATCTCACATGTATTCTTTATGTCCACCGTCTACTTTATTTGAGAGAATGCAAGTGTGAAACCATGAACCCCGGTCCTATTTTAAATATAAGAAAACACTCTATTTACTTTACTTGCACTTTACTTTACGTGCATCTCCAATTCGAATTTACATTATCTCCATCACCACTTGCATCACAAAAATACAAAAACAATCCATTGCATATTTATTTTCTCATTTGCATTTAGTAGTAGATTTAATTATTGCACATTTACTTTCAGCTTTGCATTGCAATTTAGAAGTCTCACACCTTGTGCTTGACAACCACTTGGTGAGGTTGAGGGCACAAAATTCTCTACTTGTTTGCAGGATCCTGGAGGAAGCTTGGAAGACAACTGCTGAAATACTGGCTCCCCAAGAGTTCGATATAAACCCTCGAGTCACCCTCGTGGGGAAGAAGGCTTGCCACTAGCTACACACTCTGCACTTGGAGTCTCAACCTAGCCATCAAGCGTTTTTCTAGCGCCGTTGCCGGGGAGCCATAGGTTAAGGAGTTGTCAAGGGAGCTCACAAGAAGTCTTCATCACCAACAAGGTGTGCAAACACCTAAGCTTGGGGAGGTTGCACCTACGTGAGTACCGTCCTTTCTATCTCCACCTTCTTTCAAGTAGATTGTTTTGTTTCTTGTCTTGTTTTTGTTTTTGTTTTGTTTTTGTTCTTGTTTTTGTTTTGTCTTGCATATTTTATTTTAGTTTGCATTTTAGTTTTGCATTTAGTTATCTAGTTTATTTTAGTATTTCGAATTTGCCTAGTTACTTAACTTTTCAGTTTTGCATAAAAAATTAAAAATTACATAAAAACTGTTAAAATGGGTGGTAGAACTAAATTAAGTGACTACACAAATACACCCAATGACCAATTCATTGCTAGGCCAATTACTACACCTGAAATACAAGCTGAAAGCTATGAATTAAGTCCTAGTTTATTGAATTTAATTACTAGAGAGCAATTTGGTGGTAGTGCTATGGAGGATGCCTCTATGCATCTTCATGATTTCATGGAAATATGTGATATGCAAAAATTTAAAAATGTGGAAACTAGTGTTTTAAAACTGAAATTATTTCCTTTTTCACTTAGAGGAAAGGCTAAAGAATGGTTACTTTCACTACCTACAGCTAGTATAAAGTCTTGGGATGATTTAAAAGAAGCTTTCATTAAGAAATATTATCCTCCCGTTAAAATTTTGCAAAATAGGAATAATATCCTCTCATTTTGGCAAAATGATAATGAACATGTAGCCATGGCATGGGATAGAATTAAATTAATGCTTATAACATGCCCATCACATGGAGTAAATGAATGGACCATACTACACTCTTTTTATAATGGTCTAAACTACATGTCTAGAAATATACTTGATTCTGCTGCTGGAGGTGCCTTTATGAGTAAAACTGTAGGAGAGGCTAAGAGCATATTAGAAAGCATATTGCAAAATTATAGTCAATGGAATACTGAAAGAGCACCCAATCCCACTAAGAAAATAAACTCAATTGAAGAAACCAATGATTTGTCTTCTAAAATGGACACTATTCTTGCTTTTATTAATAAAAAAAATATGGAGAATGTGCCTTTGCAGGAGCTAGTTGGTAGTAATTCTGAAAGTGTGGATGTTAATTTTGTTAGGAATTATGGTAGCAATGGTTTTGGTAATGCTTACAATTCATATAGTAAACCTCCTTATGTTCCAAATAAACCTTTTGTTCCATATCCTAATGCTAATGAAAATAAGTGGAAGCCTTCTAGTGACATTTCTGAATTTAATAAATTGCTTATGGAACAAGTTGCTAGTCACAATGCTATGATACATGTATTAAATAAGTATATTGCATCCATTAGTAGTAATATTAAAGGATTGCAACTTCAATCTTCGAATTCAGATAAAGCATTGTCAAAATTAGCTGATAATCAAGCAACTCTATTAAGCATGTCAGCAGGAAAGCCACAAGCACAACCTAGTGTAGGAATGAATTCTATTACTATTGCTGCTCCTATTATTGAAAATATTGATCATATTGCTGAGAATACAAGTGAGCATGTCCCTACTAGCTTAGAAGAAACTTTGAATGAAATAGTGAAGTACCCTGAATATTTACTTCCATATATGTCTTATCTTGCTAGCAAAGATGAAATTAGTCCTCATGAATCAAGCATGATAGCTAAATTAGAGAGTAAACTAGAGGAAATTATGATGCTTACTGAAATTAAGGATCCATTGCTTGATTTAGAAAAAAGTAGCTTGCAAGAACTTATTGCTACTCTACAAAAATTTGCTAGTGATCCCACTATAAATGTTAATCAACCTGGCTTTGGATCTTATATTGCTAATCATGTCTTGCAAGAAAAAATTTCTAGGTACAAGAATGAGGCCATGATACCTCCTAAGCTTGGGGATGCATGGACCCCCAAGGTGCTAGTTTTAATTGGAAAAGAAATTCACCATGCTATGTTAGATCTAGGTTCTAGTGTATCGGTACTCTCTAAAGAATTATATGAATTGCTAGAACTAGAAATTTTAGAAAAGTGCTCAAGTGAATTTGTCCTTGCTGATAACTCTACTAAAAATGTTGTAGGACAAGTAAAAGATGTTATGATTGAATTGCACATGACTTTCGTACCCGTTGATTTCATTATTATGGATATGGGGGATAAATCCCCTAGTCCTATTATTTTGGGTAGACCTTTTCTTCGTACTACAGGTGCAATCATAGACTCCAAGGAAGGGAATGTCAAGTTTCAGTTCCCTCACAAGAAAAGCATGGAGCACTTCCCAAGGAAGAGGGGCACGCTGAAGAACAAGCTCCCTCATGAGCTTTATCCCTCTTGATTATCAAGTAAGTAAAGCCTAGCTATATGGCTATAAAGAAAGCGCTTTACGGGAGGCAACCCGGTTGTTTTTGTTTGGATTTTCCTAGTGTACTCTTTCTGTCTCAAGAGATTAGTTTTTTTGTTTTAATTCTGGAGTTTTCAATAAAGAGTCAAGTCAAACCCATTTGGACTTATAAGTTGCCATCCTAGTGCATGAAATTTCTGTTTCAGCACGAGTCTTCTCACCGTATGATTTTACGTTTTTTATTGGTATGCCGTATTAAGCTAATTTTTTAGTATGTTCTGAAAATTTTCGTCCTCTGTAAGCACAAAAAATGTCTTAAGTTTTTGACGAGTCTAGCTTAGGGAAAAACGTTCGTTTTGCTGCTGCTGTTTTTCTAGACAGATTCTGTCTTCTTTTGTTTTATGCACTCTTTGGGCTTGGGAATCGAATTCCATGATTCTTTCAAGCAAGAGAGTGAACATACAACATAATGAACCTTATTTTCTATCTACTGGAGCATTTTATTTGTAATTTTGCACCACAAGCATGTGATTTGTTTGTCCTTTCTAATCTCACCCCATAGAAAAAGAATGGGAGAAACATGTTTTGTGAAGTTTTTTCACAGGGAATAGAGGAGCTGCGCCTCAAGAAATCCAAGAATGGTGAAAGCCATAAGCTTGGGGATGTGATGAACACCCCACTGGAGCTACACTCTTTTGGTTAGCACACGTCTACTTTCTGTTTTTCTAAGCAAAGCATTTATCGTAGAGACTTGAAGCGTCTAGTTTTTGTTTTTATTTTTGTTTTGATAAGACCACCACCATCATTTTATATGAGATTGAGCTACTGGAGTTTGGGTTTGGAATGTATTGGATGCTAGTATTATGACTTGGAATAGGGATGCCATGGTTGATTTGAAGAGCTACATATGTTTGCATGATTTATAGGCTTTTTATGTGTAGACATTTGCAATAATGTTGTCTTGAGCTATCTCTTATTCATGTCCTTGATGTTAATTGCTGGTTTATTTAGTTTGTCATGAAATGAGTAGTTCTATGGACATATGAATGCATAGTATCTGGTCAACTATCTCCCTCTTGCTAGCCCAAAAATTTAAAAATTCCAACAAGTAAAAACTTGTTTCCAACACTCCTTAGCCAAGTATTTCCAGTGAGTCCACCATATCTTCCCATTAGCTTCATTGTTATTCCGAGTATGTTCACCATGTTATTGTGTTATTTATGTTCTAAATTAAGACATTCACTTTATTAATTGTCATGGGTTGAACTTGGGATAGGACTCTCACGAACTTTTGAAGGCACACTTTACTTACACCTTGAGTGACTCTACAACACATCCTATAATAAAATAAGAAGCTATGCATAATAGTGAATGAAAATAAAAAAGGATGATGAGTCTACTCCGTTTGTTCATCTTGTCATTGTAACATGGGCTTGTTTCCATGTCATGGGGCAAGAGGTACCTCTTTGCGGTTCTCTATGATGCCATTAATACTTATTATGATTGTACAAATCTTATTAGGAATCTTAAGTTGAGTAATCATGGAGTAGGTTTTCACACTCACGGGGCATGAGGCTTTCAACCACCTTGTCATTCTCATTACTTCAATACTCACAATTTTAAGATGCTAGTGATAAAGGGGCAATGAGACTCCTAGATCAATGGATACCACATTTCAATTAATAATTTTAGTTGAATAATTTAGAGGCTAATTAAGACTTGATCATGTTTTACCTCTACTCAGTTTTCTCCGAAGTGTCCACCATATTTTATATTCTCCATTATGCTATTCTTTGACCAATATAGGATTTTATTTTTCATTTTGTGTATGCATTTGGTCCATAGTGCTTTTATTTCATTATACACTTTGTGAACTTTCATGAAGCATCTTTGCTTGCATATTTGATATTTCATACAACATGAATTGTATATTGCTACTCATTTCTAGTATTAATCATTTGATTATATGTAGCATGAATAATCCTCCTTGATATCCCATGATTGTTTCAATATGCAAAACCCATCTTAGTTTTATCACCTTCATACTCGAGGACGAGCATGGGTTAAGCTTGGGGATGTTGATGCATGTAAAATGCATAGATGAATTTTGCATATTTTCACATGGTTTTCTATTACATATTGCATCATATAAGGGTATAATTCAATGTTTTATAGTATTTTGGGGTTAAATTACAAAGTCCCCCAACTCTTATGGAATTAACCCTGCCTGTCAGAAACCCCGATTTCTATATTTTTGACGTTTCAGGGGGCAAACTTCCGCGAAATCACCTGAAAATCTGCGGGGGTCATTTTCTTGGAAGGAGAAGACTTGCGGGGGAAGGATCCACAAGAATTGGGCAAGGAGGCCCAAAACAGGACCCTCCACGCGACCAGATTCCTTGGCCGCGTGAGAGGCCCCCTTTTGGCCCCTATGGCCCCAATTCCTTCCATCTTCGACTTACCGACTCCGTCTTGACCTAAAACCGACTATAAAAAGGGTCCCCCGTACCCTTACGGAGGAGAGCGACGCTGAAACACCGAAACAGAGACCTGGAGTTCCAGATTGGAGGGGGAAAACTCTGGCGGGGCGCCGCCGGTGTGATCTCTTACCCCTCCAACATCATCACCATCGACATCTCCATGAAGAGGGAGTAGTCCACCCCAGGGCTATGGGTTTGTGGAAGTAGAACTTGTATCTCTCTCTCTATGTGCTTCACTAATTAGATCCGTATGAGCTGCCTCACATGATTACGGGCACCGTTGTAATTCCTATGTGGTGGATCTTTTCTATGAGTTATTGAATCTGAGATTGCAATTGTTTCTCTTGAGTTATTTGAGTAGATGTATCTTATGTACCCCGTTCTTATTTGCTAGCTTTGATCAATCTAGTTCTTGAGAGCGTGTGTGGGGTGATGGGTGCATTAGTTGGAGTAACGGGGGGTGGCTAGTGCTGTGAAAGTGACAGAAGTTCAGCATCCACTTAGGTTTTGTTAAACCTTTCTTAGTTACCTCACTAGGGATAAAAAGGAGTACCTTGTTACCGGGGATTTGAAGTGACACTAATCAATCTCCATGACTAGATCTAGCAAGTTCTTACTTCAATTCATGTCACATTGCTTAAAGCTATACTCTGTTTTTTCCTTAATTATCGAGGTGTTATGATTTATTTCGCATCTTGGTGGAGTATAAGAGGGATCAATATGACCGTAGAGATCTCTATGCTAGGACGTGATGCCCATATGAAAGTACTCAATGTTAAACATGTTATTGTAATCTCACATGTAATTCTTTATGTCCACCGTCTACTTTATTTGAGAGAATGCAAGTGTGAAACCATGAACCCCGGTCCTATTTTAAATATAATAAAACACTCTATTTACTTTACTTGCACTTTACTTTACTTGCATCTCCAATTCGAATTTACATTATCTCCATCACCACTTGCATCACAAAAATACAAAAACAATCCATTGCATATTTATTTTCTCATTTGCATTTAGTAGTAGATTTAATTATTGCACATTTACTTTCAGTTTTGCATTGCAATTTAGAAGTCTCGCACCTTGTGCTTGACAACCACTTGGCGAGGTTGAGGGCACAAAATTCTCTACTTGTTTGCAGGATCCTGGAGGAAGCTTGGAAGACAACTGCTGAAATACTGGCTCCCCAAGAGTTCGATATAAACCCTCGAGTCACCCTCGTGGGGAAGAAGGCTTGCCACTAGCTACACACTCTGCACTTGGAGTCTCAACCTAGCCATCAAGCAGCTAGATAGAAATTAAGAATACAACGTATTCTCATGAAAAAGTGGAGCGTGTCACTCTCCGATAAAAGAATGCTGGGGTCCAACCAAGCTTATTGAAAAAGTAAAAAATTGAAAGAAAAAGAAAAAGCAAACTGGAAACAAAAATAAAAGACGCTCCAAGTAAAGCACATAAGATGCGACCGAATAAAAATATAGTTTCACTAGTAGTGACCTGATAATTTGTTGATGAAGAAGGGGATTCCTTGGGCATCCCCAAGCTTAGACGCTTGAGTATTATTGGAATTTTCTTGGATGTACCACCGGGGAATCCCCAAGCTTAGGATTTTCACTCTTCTTGATCACATCATATCATCCTCTTCTCCTGACCCTTGAAATCTTCCTTCACATCAAAATTCTCACAATCTTCATTAGCAACGTTAGTGCAATTGAAATAATAAATTCACATGGTTCAGTCTCAACACTAGTATAAAACTCAAAAACACATTATCTACTGTCACAATTTCTTTTAAAACTCTTTTTCTCAAAAGAACACCAAAAGAAAGAGATTAAGATGCAAATGCGATAAATGGCAGAAATCTGTCAAAAAGAACAGCAGGTAAAGATCTATTTTTTCAAAAATCATCTGTTGCTCAAATAAAAAAATGGTCTTCTAAGAAAAGTTGCGTATATAACTCAGTATTAAGCAAAAAAAATCTCAGGTCATTTTGAATTTTCTGTGATTTTTAACGGAATTAACAGTGGACAGCAGAAATCTGTTTCCTGCGCAGAAATCCGAAATATAGGCTCAACTTTCCACTAGAGGCTTTACTTGTCTCAACAAAACCTCAAAAGAAAATATACAGCAGGGTTTCTAAGGAAATATACAACACCCAGGTGCAAAGCACACCAAAGAAAACGAAGGAAAACGGGTTGAAAACGGCGAAATAAAACGGGTTCTCTCCTGGTAGCGCTTTTCTTTAACGCCTTTTAGCTAGGCATAAAAGGAAAACTCAAGTATTTTAAAGTGAAGACGCATGAACATCATATTTTTCTCTAATAATAGAGTCAAAACGTAGCTTCATCTTCTTTCTAGGAAAGTGTTCCAAACCTTTCTTGAGGGGAAGTTGATATTTAATACTCCCCTCTTTCATGTCAATAATAGCACCAACAGTTCTAAGAAAAGGTCTTCCCAAAACAATAGGACAAGAAGCATTGCATTCAATGTTCATAACAACAAAATCAACAGGGGAAAGTTTATTATTAACCATAATAAGAACATCATCAATTCTACCAAGAGGTTTCTTCTTAACATTATCAGCAAGATGAACATCCAAATAACAGTGGTCCAACGGTGGTAAATCAAGCATATTATAAAGCTTTTGAGGCATAACAGAGATACTAGCACCAAGATCACACAAAGAATTGCAATAAAAATCATTTACTTTTATCTTAATGATAGTCTCCCAACCATCATCTAATTTTCTAGGGATAGATGTCTCAAGTTTCAACTTTTCTTCCCTAACTTTCATGAGAGCATTGGTAATGTGTTTAGTAAAGGCCATATTCATGGCACTAGCATTGGGACTTCTAGCAAGCTTTTGTAGAAACATAATAACTTCAGAGATATTGCAATCATCAAAATCAATATTATTATCATCAAAAGTAATGGAACCATTATCTCCCATATCTCTAAAAATTTCAACAGTTTGAGGCGATTTAGCAAGTTTCACCAAAGGGGTATGGACTTTATTAACACCAACTACTTTACCATTGATAGTAGGAGGTCTACTAGCACTTGGAGCTTCAGTTTTACTAGTGGTTGTGATAGTGCAAACTCTAGCAATATTATTCTTTTTAGCCAAGTCATCTTCTCTTTCCCACCTAGCACGTAATTTAGCCATCAACCTAACATTATCATCAATTCGAACTTGGATGGCATTCAAAGTTTTACTTTGTTTAACATCTTGTGGCAAAACCTTTATTTTTAGAAAATCAACATCAATAGCAAGGCTATCTACTTTAGAGGCAGGAACATCTATTTTACCAAGCTTTTCCTCAACAGATTTATTAAAAGCAGTTTGTGTGCTAATAAATTCTCTAAGCATGTTTTCAAGATCGGAGATAGAGCTTTTATTTCCATTGTAGGGGTTTCCATAAGAATTACCATAACCAATATTAGGAGGATAAGGTTTACAATTATTTCCACCATAATTATTTCTATAAGCATTGTTGTTAAAATTATTATTTCTAATAAAGTTCACATCAACATGCTCTTCTTGAGCAACCAAAGAGGCTAAAGGAACATTGTTAGGATCAACTTGAGCTTTACCATTAACAAGCATAGACATAATAGCATCAAGCCTTTCATTTAAAGAGGACGTTTCCTCAACAGAATTTACCTTCTTACCTTGTGGAGCTCTCTCAGTGTGCCACTCTGAATAATTTATCATCATATCGTCAAGAAGCTTTGTTGCATTGCCCAAAGTGATGGACACAAAGGTACCTCCAGCAGCTGAATCCAATAGGTTCCTTGAGGAGAAATTCAGTCCCGCATAAAAGGTTTGTATAATCATCCAAGTAGTCAGTCCATGAGTGGGACAATTCTTCACCATAGTTTTCATTCTTTCCCAAGATTCAGCATAATGTTCATTATCAAATTGTTTAAAATTCATTATGTCACTTCTCCGGGATATAATCTTAGAAGGAGGATAATATTTTCCAATGAAAGCATCTTTACACTTAGTCCATGAATCAATACTATTTCTAGGCAAAGATACTATCCATTCTTTAGCTCTTCCTCTCAAAGAGAAAGGAAATAATTTCAGTTTAATAATATCTCCATCCACATCTTTTTATTTTTGCATCTCACATAGTTCAACAAAATTATTAAGGTGGGCAACAGCATCATCAGTACTAATACCAGAAGATTTTTCTTTCATCACAAGATTTAATAAAGCAGGTTTAATCTCATAGAAAGCAGCAGTAGAAGCAGATGGAGAAATAGGTGTGCAAATAAAATCATTGTTGTTTGTGCTAGTGAAGTCACACAACTTAGTATTATCAGAGGAACTCATTTTAGCAGAATAAAAGCAAGCAAATTAATAACAGCTATGAATTAAAATATTTTTTTGTGTTTTCAATAAAGAGAAGCAAAACAAGACAATAAACAAAATAAAGATGTTGAGAGTGAGAGACTCCCCTTGCCGGAAGACTTCCTTCTCCCCGGCAACAGCGCCAGAAAAATCCTTGATGCACTTTTTTGGGAACCCCAAGAGGAGGGCATGATGAGCACAGCGTTAGGAGTTTTCCCCTTAGTTAAGAACCAGGGTTATCAATCCAGTAGGAGAATGAGGACCTTCGGAAGGTTGATGCCACTGACGGTGGTGGTGGCGCTTCACCGGTGTCAGCAACAACGTGGAACCTGCACACAACACAACCAAGATACTTTGCCCCAACGGTACAGTGAGGTTGTCAATCTCACCTGTCTTGCTGAAAATAAAGATTAGACGTATGGTGTGGAAAACAATGTATGCTTGCAGTAAGTAAAGAAATCAGGAAATTGTTGTGGTTTGTTTAACAGTGTGGAAAATGGACCGGGGTTCATAGTTTCACTAGTGGTGTCTCTCCATAAAAGATAGCATGCTGGGTGAACAAATTATAGCTGGGCAAATAACAAATAGAGGTAGCACCGTAGTGCACAATATGATATGAAGATTACTATGATATTTAGTGTGGGCATTACAACAAGATACATAGACCGACATCCATCTGCATCTATGACTAATAATCCACCCTCAGGTTATCATCCGAAACCCCTTAGGTATTAAGTTGCAAGCAACAGATAATTGCATTAAAAAAAGTGTGTAATGTAAGCAATGATTATGCACGCGGGCACTCTCACCGCTGTTTTCTCCCTAATGGCAACAGCACATCCTCCCCCTTCACGTTTCTGTCACTCGAGCAAGGCGAAAAGGAGGCATGAACCCACTATCAAGCATAAATACTCCCTCTTGGAGTCACTAGCAACTACTTGGCCAGAGCAACCACTAGCAACGAAAATCATGCAAGATTACAAATATCATATGCAAATAAAGACTATAATCAACTTGGCATAAGTTCAATATTCATCGGATCCCAGCAAACACAGCATATAGAGTTACATAAGATCAATCTCGATTATTATAGGCAGCTCACGAGATCTAAACATGGAGGCATATGAGGAGAAGACAACCATCTAGCTATAGCTACGAACCCGTAGTCCAAGGATGAACTACTCACGCATCACTCTAGAGGCAGGCATGGTGATGTAGAAGCCTCCGGTGACGATCTCCTCTCCGGCAGGGTGCCGGAAATAGCTTCAGAACCCCCTAATCTAGGGTTGACGGTGCCGGCGGCTGCGGAACTTTTCGGCTATTTTTATCAGGTCTTTAGGGTTTTCCATCCGGGGGGCATAAATAGGCGAAAGGGCAAAGGCGGTGGAGCTCCAGGGGCCCCACACCTATAGGTGGCATGGCCAGGGGACCCGCGCCACCCTATGGTGTGGCCCCCCTGTTGCCCGTCTTCGACTCCTCTTCGGTGTTCTGGATGCTTCCGGGGAAAATAGGAACATCGGGCTTTGTGGGGTCCAATTCCGAGAATGTTTGCAGAACAACTTTTCTCAAACAAAAAACAGTAGAAAACAGGGAACTAGCACTTGGCATCTTGTTAATAGGTTAGTCCTGGAAAACGTATAAAAATGCTATAAATAAGGGAGAAAACAAGTAGCAATTGGAAAAATATGATCATGGAGCATCAGAAATTATAGATACGTTGGAGACGTATCATCAGCCAAGTAATCTCACTCCTCTTCCCAATCCAGCCAGGTAATCGTTCACCATTTATGTAGTTTCATTCTCTTGTTTTTTGAGTAATGTATTAGCTAGACATCTATATGGCATACGACGTATCCTTAATTTCTGATGTTCCATGTTCTTTTATTATTGTTTCCCACATGTTTGCTATACACTTTATGTCATTTTTATCGATTTTACGGACTAACCAACTGACAAGATGCCACAGAGTCAGTTCCCTGTTTTCCGTTGTTTTCAGTTTCAGAAAAGTTGTTCTGGAAATATTCTCGGAATTGGAAATATTCAAAGCCCAAAAGTCTTAGAATTCCAGAAGGTTCCACGGAGTCCCGAAGAGACCCGGAGGGAGGGCCCGCACCATAGGGAGGCGCCCCCCTGACCGCGCCATGGGATGGTGTGGGCCCCCCGGCCTCCACCGCCTTTGCCATTTCGCCTATTTATACGCCCCGAGACGTAAACCCTAAAATATGCCACTTTTTTCCGAGAAACACCCGAGGCCGCCGTCATCATCATCCCGAGATCAGGAGGGTTCTGGAGCTCCCCCCGACGCCCTGCCGGGAGGGGAATTCATCACCGGAGGGGTCTACACCACCATGCCCTCCTCTGAAGTGATGGGTGAGTAGTTCATCCCTGGACTACGGGTCCATAGCAGTAGGTAGATGGTTGTTCTCTCCACTTTGTACCTCATGTTTAGATCTCGTGAGCTGCCTCACATGATTGACATCATCTTTATGTAATGCTACATGTTGTGTTTGTTTGGAGTGAATGTTGAATGCTATGTCTTCTGATTATCAATCTATCATGTTATCTTCATGCATATGTTATTTATGATCTTGCATGCTCTCCGTTATTAGTAGATGCTCTGGCCAAGTAGATGCTATTAACTCCAAGAGGGAGTATTTATCCTCGATAGTGGGTTCATGCATCCTTTGCATCTGTGCTCGAGTGACCGAAACGTGATGGATGGAGGATGTGTTGTTGCCATTAGGAAGAAAACAATAGTGTTTACCTAGTTTACATTGTTTACATTACACACTTTGCTTACTGCGATAATATGTTGCTAGCAACTTAATAACAAACGTTTGTTCGCATGATATTCGGAGGGTGGATTATTAGACATAGATGCAGTTGGATGAAGGTCCATTTTCCTCATACTGATAAAATACCTACTGCTTTCATACTGATAAAATACCTACTGCTAAAATTTGTTCACCACACATGTTATTTATCTTTCACGGAGAGACACCACTAGTGAATTGTGGAGCCCGGTCCATTTTCCTCATACTGATAAAATACCTACTGCTTTCATACTGTTCCTACTGGTTTTGTACTGTTTTCCACACCATACGTTTAACCTCTTTGTGTTCAGCAAACCGGTGAGACTGACAACCTCACTGCTTCGTTGGGAAAAGTGATTTGATTGTGTTGTGTAGGTTCCACGTTGCTGTTGAACCGGTAGTGCGCCCTACCATCTCCGCTGCATCAACCTTCTGAAGTTACTGGTCGATTCAACCTTGGTTTCTTTCTGAGGAAAACTTGCTGCTGCATTCTTCATACCTTCCTCTTGGGGTCTCCCAACGAACGTGTGTTCACACGCATCAAGCACTTTTCTAGCGCCGTTGCCAGGGAGGAAGAGAATTTCTGCAGGGGGAGTCTCTCACTTCCAATCTCTTTACTTTGTTTTTGTTTTGCTGAGTTTATATTTTGTCTTGTTCGCTTCTCTTTATAAAAACACACAAAAAATTTCTTGTTCTATCTGTAGTTTTATTCCTGTTTTTAGCCTTGTTAAAATGACTACTCCTGAGAACACTAAATTGTGTGAATTTACTAGCACCAACAATAATGATTTCATAGCACACCTATTGCTCCACCTGCTCCTACTGCTGATTTTTATGAGATAAAGCATGCCCTAATAAACCTTGTTATGAGAGAGCAATTTTCTGGTGTTAGTACTGATGATGATGATGTTGCCCATCTTAATAATTTTTTTGAACTATGTGAGATGCAAAAATATAAAGATGTAGATGGAGATATTATTAAACTGAAATTGTTTCCTTTCTCCTTGAGAGGAAGAGCTAAAGAATGGTTGTTGTCTTTTCCTAGAAATAGTATTGATTCTTGGACTAAGTGTAAAGGTGCTTTCATTGGAAAATATTATCCTCCTGCTAAGAATATATCTTTACGAAGTAGCATTATGAATTTTAAGCAACTTGATAATGAGCATGTTGCTAAATCTTGGGAAAGAATGAAATCTTTAGTAAGGAATTGTCCCATTCATGGATTGACTACTTGGATGATCATCCAATCCTTTTATGCGTGTCTGAATTTTTCTTCATGAATCCTTCTGGATTCAGCTGCTGGAGGAACTTTTATGTCCATGACCTTAGGGGCCGCAACAAAGCTTCTTGATGATATGATGGTAAATTATTCTGAGTGGCACACTGAGAGAGGTACAAATAGTAAGAAGGTAAATTCTGTTGAAGAAACCTCCTCTTTGAATGAAAGACTTGATGCTATTATGTCTATGCTTGTGAATGGCCATGCTCCTATTGATCCAAATAATGTTCCTTTAGGCTCTTTGGTTGCTCAAGAAGAGCATGTTGATGTGAACTTCATTAAAAATAATAATTTCAACAATTATAGGCCATATCCTTTTAATAGTGGTAATAATGATAGAACTGGAATGTCTAATGGAAGAATTTCAGAAGTTGAAAGGGGAACTAAAGACTTTATGCAAAAACAATATGAGCAAAATAAACTATTTACTAAAACTATGGATGAACAATCTGTTATGCTAAAAAAATATCAGCTGTCAACTTGAGAGTCTAAATAGAGAAATACTTGGGTTGCAAGTTAAAATTGCTCATGCTGAAACTTCTATTTCATCCATGTCTGAAGCTCAATCTTCTTTGATTAATAGAATGACTGCTAAAACTGAAACCATAGATGAGAATCATTTTTCTGCTAATAATGCTATTCAAATTCGAATTGATGATATTGTTAGGATGTTAGCTGAATTGCATGCTAGATGGGAAAGAGAAGATGAAATAGCTAGAAAGAATAATATAGCTAATGTTTGCACCATGACCACAACTAGTAAAACTGAAGCTTCACATGCTAGAAAACCTTTTACTATCAATGGTAAAGTAATTGGTGTTGGAAACACTCCCACTTCTGCTATTAAAAATGCAAAAGTGCCTGAAACTGCAAAAAATGTTTCTGATAAAAGTGCTAACATTTTTAGAAACATGGGAGACAATGGTCCCATTATCTTTGATAAAAATAATCTTGACTTTGATGATTGCAACATAACTGAAGTGATTAAGTTCTTACAAAATCTTGCTAGTTGTCCTAATGCTAGTGCTATGAATATGGCTTTCACAAAACATATTACAAATGCTCTCATGAAAATTAGAGAGGATGAATTAAGATGTGAAGCCTCTATCCCTAGGAAGCTAGATGATGGTTGGGAGCCTATTATTAAAATGAAAGTGAATGATTTTAATTGCAATGCTCTATGTAATCTTCGTGCTAGTATCTTTGTTATGCCCAAGAAACTCTATGATATTCTTGATTAACACCATTGGAACCTTGTTATTTGGATATTCGTCTTATTGATAATGTTAGAAATAAATCTTTTGGGGAGATTTTATGATGTTCTTATCATGGTTAATAATAATCGTGTCCCCGTTGATTTTGTTGTTTTGAATATTGAATGCAATGCTTCTTGCCAATTGTTTTGGGGAGACCTTTTCTTAGAACTGTTAGTTCTGTTATTGATATGAAAGAGGGGAATATTAAATTTCATTTCTCACTCAATAAAGGTACGGAACACTTTCCTAGAAAAACAATGAAGTTTCCTTTTGATACCATTATCCGAAAAAGTTACAATTTGGATGTTTCTTCACTTGAAAATACTTAATTCCACTTTTTCGGGCCTAGCTAAAAGGCGTTAAAGAAATGCAATTCTTGGGAGATAACCCATGGTTTTATTTTTTGCTTTGTTTTTCTCTACTTTCTTGGAGTCAAGAGGTTGTATACTTCTGTAGAAACTCCTTTCTAACTTTCTTTGCATGTTTTAGTAGTGCCAAGTACGGTTTCTGACGAGAGTTGGAGTTGGTTTTCGGATTTCTGAGCAGGAAACAGATTTCTACTGTCCACCGTCAAAAAATCGTATAAATCCTATAAAAATCAGAATTACCTGAAATTTCTTGTTCTTATTCCTCGGCTAATTCTGCAACTTTTTTGTTCTTTAAGTTCTTCGATCTGAGCAACGTGAGTGCCTCAAAAAAATTCGTCTTTACAGACTTCTCTGGTTTTGACAGATTCTGCCATTTTTCTTGCATTTGCTCTTTTGCGATGTCAAGTGGATTTGTTTGCTTCACGAAACATCAGTGGTTGTAGCTTATGTTTAAAAGTATCATTAGCACTTGTGTCATACAGAACCAATGGATTTTTAATTGTTGCACTAACCCTCTAATGCGAATTACTGTTTGAGTGTGTTGTGAAGGAGGTTTTGAAGGGTCAAGAGAAGAGGTGATATATGTGATCAAGAAGAGTGAAAGGTCAAAGCTTGGGGATGCCCCCGTGGTTCAGCCAAGGATATTTTTAGAAGACTCGAGCATCTAAGCTTGGGGATTCCAAGGCATCCCCTTGTTCATCAACAATCTATCAGGTCACTTCTCGTGAAACTATATTTTTATTCGGTCACATCATATGAACTTTACTTGGAGCGTCTGTTTGTTTTTATTTTTTTTCTTTTATTTTCCTTTGTTTTCTTTTGTTTTCCTTGCTGCAATAATATAGGTGGACCCTATAATTCCTTGTTTGGGAGACAGACATGCTCTGCTTTTTCGTTTGAATACTTGCTATGCTAGTATTCTTAGTTTTTCTTCTAGTTGCTGCAAAAATTCTTGTTTAGCTCTTGTTTTCATTGCATCTCTTATCCAGAGTTGTTAGTTTTAGTAGTGTTATGTGAGTCCTCTCATGTTTTCTTGCTGAAGCATTTAGAGAGTTTTTGTTAAAGCATGTTTTGTTTGGTGCTTGTTCGGAAAAGAAACTGATGCTTGAGGTAGAATTTTTAACAGTGCAAGTAGAAGCTTGTATAGACTGTGGCTAGACTTTTTCATATCATACTAGATGTTATTTTAGTTCTAAAGCCTTGTGGTTATTTAGTATCATGATTAACCTCAAATAGCTGAGAGTGTTTAATGTTCCATTGAAAGAATCATGAATTGTTCCTATCATATTGAAGCATAAATTTGTGGTGTTCTCCTTTGAATGTTTCATTTGGTTGACTTGGCGCATGCTCACACCATGTTTATGACTATGAACCAGTCACTAATAGCCTCCATGATCATTTAGTTTTTGAACTTGTGGTACCACTTATGCTTTGATTAATGATGTTTATGTCGCTATGCATTATTATGGCTCTTATGCTCTCTTGATTTGTCGCTCCCAGTCTTTTTCTAGCCTCCACCTGTACTGAGTATGAGCTCTACTCGTGCATCCAACTCCCCAAAACCAAAGTTTTCCTATTGTGACCACCATACCTACCTACATGTGGTAATTAACCGCCACTCCAAAGTAAATTTCTCATGTGTTACCTTTAAAACTTTCAAAATTACTGCTGTTTTAGCTCATGAGGACGTAAATAGAGAATCTTTATCTCACTTGTTGATTGGACTTTCACACTCTGGACTAGTGGCTTCATCCGCTTATCCAATGATAGAAGATCTTGCAGCGGGGTGCCCAGCCCCAAATTAATAACACAAATTCTCTTCACTGTTTTTGCCCCTGATTTATCAGTCAAAGCATAATTGTGTAAACAAAAGAGAAAGAGGGATGACCTTCTACCCATATGCGTCCTTCTATGGGAGTCGCTCTTCTGAAGTCTAGTTGGCTTGTGACTAACTGTATTTTATGTTTACCATTCGTTGACATAAGCATACACCTCTCTTAAAATATAGACACTCCTCCATGGTATGTGATTGTTGGTAGGCACCCGAGGATTCGGTTAGCCATGGTTTGTGTAAGATGGTTGGGAGGAGTGTCAAGTTTTTTTATACCTCTGTTTAATAAAATAAAAGCTCTAACACATGAGTGATCCATGCTTCCCTCTGTGAAGGGCCTTTCTTTTACTTTTATGTTGAGTCCCCATCTTCTAACTTTATGCACGGTTGAGAGAGCATAGTTGCCATTGAGTTTAATGTGCATTTGTCCTAGAAACATTATTAATTGATTCATGATGTGTTATTGATTGTACTCTAATTATTTGTTCTAGACTTCCTCATGAACTTTGAAGGTGTCCTGGCATTTATGTTTTGCCCCGCTCTTAAGGACTAGCGAAATATCACTTTGACATGTTTTCTCTATACTTGAAAGAAACGTATATCTTTTGTTGCATTGTTATTCATGATCTTTTATTTGTGTTACTTCTCATGATGCAAGGTGGTTGCTATGCTTTATTATTAAGATTCTATTTATCATGCTTGTGTTTAAGTTCTATGATCTCAGCTTACTTATGCTTTTACATTATTGATGATCAAGTTTATGTTGGTAGCATGTCACTTCAGAAATTATGTGTTTTTATCGTTTACCTACTCCAGGACGAGTAGGAACTAAGCTTGCGGATGTTGATACGTCATAAACGTATCCTTAATTTCTCATGTTCCATCTTGTTTTCTTATTGTTTCCCACATGTTTTATATACACTTAATGTCATTTTTATCGATTTTCCGGACTACCCTATTGACAAGATGCCACAGAGCCAGTTCTCTGTTTTCTGTTGTTTTAAGTTTCAGAAAAGTTGTTCTGAAAATATTCTCTGAATTGGAAAATTCGATCGGAAGTCTTAGAATTCCCGAAGGTTCCATGGAGTCCCAAAGAGACCCGGAGGCGGGCCACAGGGGGCCCACACCATAGGGCGGCGTCCCCTGCCGCGCCATGGGGTGGTGTGGGCCCCCGGCCTCCACCGCCTTTGCCCTTTCTCCTATTTATACCCCCGAGACATAAACCCTAAATATATGCAACTTTTTCCCAAGAAACACCCGAGACTGCCGTCATCGTCATCCTGAGATGGGGAGGGTTCTGGAGCTCTCCCTAGCACCCTGCCGGGAGGGGAATTCATCACCGGAGGGGTCTACACCACCATGTCCTCCTTCGAAGTGATGCGTGAGTAGTTCATCCCTGGACTACGGGTCCATAGCAGTAGCTAGATGGTTGTTCTCTCCACTTTGTACCTCATGTTTAGATCTCGTGAGCTGCCTCACATGATCGAGATCATCTTTATGTAATGCTACATGTTGTGTTTGCTGGGATCTGATGATTGTTGAATGCTATGTCATCTGATTATCAATCTATCATGTTATCTGCATGCATATGTTATTTATGATCTTTCATGCTCTCCGTTATTAGTAGATGCTCTGGCCAAGTAGATGCTAGTAACTCCAAGAGGGAGTATTTATGCTCGATAGTGGGTTCATGCATCCTTTGCATCTATGTTCGAGTGACAGAAACGTGACGGATGGAGGATGTGATGTTTCCATTAGGGAGAAAACAACGGTGTTTACCTAGTTTGCATTGTTTACATTACACACTTTTCTTACTGCGATAATCTGTTGCTAGCAACTTAATACCCAACTTTGTTCGGATGATATTCGGAGGGTGGATTATTAGACATAGATGCAATTGGATGACTGTGTATGTATATTGTTGTAATGCCCGCATGAATCACATAGTAATCTTTATGTCTTGCATATGCACTACGGTGCAGCCTTTATTTTTGTCAATTGCCCAGCTGTAATTTGTTCACCACACATGTTATTTATCTTTCACGTAGAGACATCACTAGTGAACTGTGGACCCTGGTCCATTTTCCTCATACTGATAAAACACCTACTGCTTTCATATTGTTCCTACTGTTTTCCACACCATACGTTTAACCTCTTTGTGTTCAGCAAAACCGGTGAGATTGACAACCTCACTGCTTCGTTAGGGGCAAAGTGATTTGATTGTGTTGTGTAGGTTCCACGTTGCTGCTGAACCGGTAGTGTGCCATGCCATCTCCGCTGCATCAACCTTCTGAAGTTACTCCTTCTCCCTACTGGTCGATTCAACCTTGGTTTTTTTCTGAGGGAAACTTGCAGCTGCACTCTTCATGCCTTCCTCTTGGGGTCTCCCAACGAACGTGTGTTCACACACATCACATACCACTCCGTTGAACACATTCTTCATGCTTATGTTAGCTCACATATGGTTAGTGGAATATCCTTCATGTTACCTATGAACAAAAGATTTTGCATATGTAGCAGGTTGCTATCAGCAGCACCTTGTTGTATCCTAATATACAGTATCTGCATTGGTCAAACAATCCTTCACCGCATTAATTACTAAGATCCATGTTGTATCATGATTCAAGTCGGAATTTATTTTTTCATTATCTCGACATGGAGACCTTGAACATAGCAACTCATTTCGCACAACATATAGTAATTTACCTTGCATTTGCACCTATAGAAACTCATGCTTAGATGTCCCTTGCATCCAACAAGTTTGTTATTTTTGTGCAAAAAAATAGTTTCTTATTTTATTTTATTTGCATTCGTTGCAATGTTGTTGGCCGATTTAGCAATTGTTTTAAATTTTCCAGAGCCTCAGCGAGATCCCAGACAAGCCCCTAAGGAACAAAGATGGTTCAAGAATCTGCAAGGTATATTCACTCCTGCAAATGCTCGAAAAGGAGCAACGTCATATATGTTTGTTTGTATTAAAACTGAGAGGAATGAGATCTTGTGTTCGACCCTTTTCTATGAGTTGTGTGGTACCATGGCCATCGAGCCGATAACATGCTATTTGGTAGACAATGTTTAGGCTTTGGCTATATAAATTAGAATTAGTTTTCCAGCATGTTTCTTCTGTCCAACTGAGTAAAACATATACTACACTGGAATTGGTTTCCTATTTCGAAGCTAACATTGGTTTATCTGTTTTAAACCATGCATCAATTTTCTAGTTCCCAAGGGATGCTACCAGTCTGCTCCTTATATGCAGAAATGTGTGTGTTGTGCGTTCTTCTCAAGTGCATTGTGTTGGAGCAGCTAATGCAAACATTCTAACCCTATCTTGTTGCTTGTCTGTGATTTTCAGGTAAAGAAGTTCAAGAAAATGGCAGCGGCTGTTGACATAGTCCATTTCGATGGCATGGACCTCATTTTGGTGTGATTTGAAGTTCATTTTGCTCACTTTTAGTTGCTGACTGGGAGGTTTGATATCACTTTGATGAATTTACTTCGATTTTGCACATTTTTGTCTATTGGCCATGTGTTATGAAATGACATGTAAGAATCGTGCTTCTAGTGAGATGTACTGGTCATGTGTGAATGATGATTGTTGAATATGAGTTCTGTGTTGATTTCCATTCTTGGAATGTGTTGTAATTCAAATTTACTGGAGTTCATATGTGTTTACATGGATTTGAAGTTGTCTTACAATTATGCAATTGGCTTAATAGTAAAAATCCCATGGTGAAAATAATTGGGCTATAATATAAGGCCTTGGCCCAACTAGGCCAACAACTGCTGGGCTTTATTCAATAATATTGAAAAAATCGAATTTAAATGACCCAAAGTAGTCAAGAACAAATATACTGGACCATACATAGGCTAAGGCCCAGAGTTGAAATGGACAAAAAAGGCCTAGGCCCAGAAAGTAAAATGGCTGAAATGTTCACATGAGCCTGTTAATTTGAAAAGAAATTACATGTACAAAAAATTAACATGCTATAACATTGGGTTGGCCCATATAGAGTAGCAGTGTGGACTGGGCTAAATCTCATCCATGACCTACTTTTTTTTGTCACAAGTTTCCCACGTAGGATTGCCCATGTAGGATCTGACGTGGCAATGCCAGAACAGACCATGACCAAAACAATTAGTTGGTCATAGAGGGCTATATGACTATTCCATTAAAATGGTCGTTGACAATCAAATAAAACGCTCGGTATGTGACTTCCATAATTTGGTCAAAAAGGGGTCACGAATAAATCTCCATGACTTTCCTGTGACAAAAATTTAGAGTCATGTATCTACACATTTCTTGTAGTGGAAGCATAGAAATAATAGATACGTTTGGGATGTATCAGTAGGTAACCGCACCTCAAACCTCCTTTCTTGATTTCCGATAGCGACGAGAGTGTGTGACCTAGTTTTTTCATCTTGCCATTCATGTGCTTCATAAACTTTTACAGTAACGTGTGTCTGGGTTGTTCATGATATGTAAATGAGCTCGCAGACGTCTATCTCTGAAATACTTTACTGTCCCATGGAAAATACATTCCAAAATAGATCTAAGTGGCAAAGCCCTGTTTTCTCTGAGGACAAAGTTATATGTTTCAGCAAGGTTTGTAGTCATGACGCCGTACCGAGCTTCATGTGTGTTGTTCTGCAAAGACCACCTCTCTAGAGGCTCTTGCTCTATCTAGTGTTGATTTTTTTAATCTACCTCCCAAGCCTTCTCCTAGTAATGGGCGGGTCAAATCCTAGCAAATCAAAAATCCCAACTGGGTCTTGCTCCGTGGGTGATGATCCTGATGTTACATGTGCATCTACTGCTGCTAAGTGTGCTTCTATTGCTGCCTATTGTGCAGCTTTCCTCTCCCTAAAATGTCTCTTAGTGAACTCATCAAGAGAGGCACGTACAAAATTTTACTTCCATTCTTGGTTCTGCTTGCAGACTATTTTTAATAGATTCACAACGTTCTTATTTATGAATTGCGAGAAACAATTGGCCCCAAATGGCGCATGCACCAACGACCTGCATGTTCTGCCATGACATTTGTTCCTCGGGCCCACTGTTTGTCAGTGACTTTATCGCCTTGAGTATATCTGCATGCCCGTCATGAAGGAAGAAGGATGCACATTAGGTTTATCATGCACAATTGCTATTTTCAGCTGCCTGAAGAACCATAACCAACTTTTAGTGTTCTCGCTCTCCACAAAAGCAAATGTGAGTGAGATTATTTGATTATTTCCGTCTTGACCAATGATTGTGAGGATCTAAACCCTGTACTTGTGTGAGAAAATTTCCATCTGCGCAAATCATTGGTCGAGGATGACTAAAAGCTTCTATGCATACACCGAAAGAGAAGAGCACTCGATCAACACCTTCACAATTGGGAACGCTGACATCAAGAAGTGTTGGATGTAGGTGTTTGGATTCCTGGCCTACAGTGTTTGGAGGAACTAGACAATGGACTCGTATAACTCTAGGAACAAACCAAATCTGTCCTCAAGCGGCCTCTACCCAATCTTCCAAGCCTTGCCATCATAAATTTTGTACTTAAACCTGACCAAGAATTTATTCATGATAGCCTTCACTCCCATCGCTTTGCTCTACACTATATCCATGTAAAGCAGCCGAGCAATAAACATGGAGGAAAGGTTACGATGATCTTGAGGGATACTTGGAATAACACATGTTTGCAAAATCTGTGTCATACTTAGGGAGATCTCCATGCACCCATGCGGGACAATATATGTTCTCACATTCCATTGCCAAGTATATTTTACTTGACACCTTAGTTTCGAAAACCATTTATGTGGACATTTCCCACGCAATGATTGCATCATGCATATGTTGCTTGTCAGGATATCTAGCATCCTTCGGAATGTTGTTCTGTTAATATTGCCAGGACGAATCATGGCCATCCTTCACAGTCATTACAGAAGAGAAGTCATGGTTCCATGATGCAGGATTACACACTTCGTCTTATTCTCTTCTTCGTCCGACTCGTCGGAATCATCAGCATAACCACCATCACTATTTGTATCTTCATCTTCCATCTGGTTCTGCATGTGCCCATCTACCTCATCTGCATTTGTCTTGCCACTATCATCATGTCCTCCTACTGCATGACTGCTCTGACCTGATTTGTAACCACCTCCTCTAGCATTTGACACCAAATTTGACATAGACAAATGCATCCCTTCACTTCTCTGGCTAGGATCATACCCACCCTCGCCTTTAGGGGGATTTACCTCCTTCGACGATGTAAGCACTAATACGACAGGCCAGTTCCCCGCTTTCGCAGTCTTCTAACTAAGAGACCCACTTAGAGGTCTGATCTATCGGCCTAAAAACAGTAATGTTTGAACTTGACATAGTACACAATGCATACACACCGACAATGTATATTTCATGATTAAGACCTAAACATGCCAACTAATTTTTCAACCGACTAACGGACCATGCTTGAGGGGCAATCAGACCCAACTCCACAAATTGAAACTCACGCAGATCAACTCCCATCTCATTTGCTTGGAGAATACAGGACCGTAGTAAAAACATTTTTTTTACTACATTATACATCTCCGCTGACCTAAAAATATTCACATTCATCAACTATTAAGAAGCACTTCATAATACCATCTATAATATTCAGCCTCCAGAAAAAAAATTACTATCGGACCAACCAAATAACACCGCAAGACCGAGATATAACTAAAATATTCACACAACTAACTATCCGTACACTTGTACTCTTGAAGCGTGACCACCACAACTACTACACAGATTGGGCTACCCTAACACCAAGCTCCACCGGAGCACCACCATTGCTCCAAAAGAGCACCACCAAATCGCTTCAACGAGGTATCCCATAAGTACACCGGGGTTCCCCTTGATCTCTAATAGCTCTAGGATGAATATTTGGTGGAAGAATTACCTAAATCGCCTCAGAACCGCACCACCACTGAGACACGTCGGAATTTAGAGAGAGACAGAGTGACCAACGAGAGGAGGAAGAAGAGGAGCGGCACCATGGTATTTCTCTCTGACCTATCGGCTTCTCCCAAGCTGACGGGATAGTCGGCCTCGACGTGGCCGATTACTAGTCACGCGTGACCGACATGGTTGTCCATTGTTGGGTCGGCCTAGTCGAGCCACTTTTCGGCTTGGGCTACGACGAGCATGTCTGGTCAGTTGGTCGAGACGACAAGACCCTATCATCTTGACCCATACTAAAATGTATTATTTGTGCAAACTCCCAAAAAGGTCTATTATTTCTAAAAATTGTTAAAAAAATGTATTATTTAAAAAATAGGGAAGACAAAGGGATCGACTATCCCAAAGATTTTCAACATTATGGCTCGTATGTTGGTTATTCTCATTGCAAGCGGGTGGGTTAAATACTCCATCTTGTTGACGGAAGGGCAATCATTGTACAATATTTTGATGGTACCATTATTCTCTCGAAATATGATTTATAGAACTTTTCAATAAAGCGGTTATTTTGCTTCGGCAAAGATGAAGAAGCGCAGTATGAATTCTGGCAAATATTCAGGTGTGAGGGCGGGTCATTTCACTTTAGATATTTGGGTATTCCTATTCATTATCATAATTTATTGAATAAGGGATGGACACTGAGATAAGAGCAATCTCCTTGAGAGAAATAAACAGTAAAAGCTAAAATAGTCTAAATATACGTGCATTAATTTCCTTACAAAATAAATAAATTTTATTTATTCTCATGACTCAAGTTGGCTAATTTTCAATCATGATAACCCTTATAGGCGCCCCAATATTAGTAGCATGACATAATAGACACATCATTGATAACTCATTAGCGTGTCAAATATACACATTGTTCGTGTTCTAGACCGTGTGTGCGCTTTTGGCTCTCATTGACACCCCCGTGGCCATCTGAAGCTGGTGGGGTCGATAAGTTCAGCGATATGGAACACTTGTGGTCACATTTTCCAATTTCTCCATTATTTGAAGGTTATGTGGTGCATATCTAGGAGGTAGTTCCACCATGTCGGTGACTCGGAATACTAGTGATTGATTATTTCCGACTTTTTTCGGTTGTCTCGTTACTTGAGGTTGTGCCATGTAGGTCTGGCTGGTGGTTCCACCATGCCAGTGACTTCGAATACCCGTGATTGCATCTATCTGACTTTTTTTCTTGGTTGCTCCGTCACTTAAAGGTTGCGCGGTGCGAGTCTATCCGGTGGTTCCACCACTTGATTGTCTCATAATACTAGTGCTCGATTCTAGCCGACTTTTTTCAGTTGCTCATGTTACTTGATGGTTGCTCGATTGAGGTTTAGCTTATGCTTCCATCTTGTCAGTTTCTCCAAAGATTTGATACTCGTAATTTCTTCCAACCTATTTTTCGGTTGCTCCCATTTCTTGAAGGATGCATGATGAAGATGTGTTATGGTCTAGCCGGCGGGTCTTGACTGTCAGTCTCTCTCTATAGATGATATTTTAATAAGTTTTTCATGAAATCAAAATTAATTAAGTTGAAATGGTACTTTTTTTTGATAACAATCATCCTAAAAAATAATAATTAATATAGGGACCTTTCTGAGGTCAGATAGATTCGGATGTCTATCTAGCCTTAGATCGACCCCTAAACATTATGAATATGTGTCTTATCTATAAATGGATGTTTAAATTGCTTAATGAGTAAGTTGTGTGGCAGGATCCGCTACATCACAAATATTTAAGGGAAAATACGCTATCACAAGTACAAGTTAAACCTACTAATCCTTCTTTTCGGAGGGATCTCGTGGGTGTTAGAGATGAGTTTTTCAAGAGAGGCTCATTCATTGTTGGCCATGGAGCTAGCACACGTTTTTGGGATGACCCAAGGTTGGGTCCGACCCCTTTATGTTTACAATACACATCAATGTATAATTTTGTGCGGCATAAAAACAATATCATCGCGGATGCGTTAACCAATGCAGAAAATTTGAGAATTTAGAAGTAGGTAAATCGGGGATAACTGGAAATCATGGGTTCATTTGGTTGAGAGAGTGATTAGGTCAATAAACCAAACTTTTTTAAGTGGAAGTTGACGGCTTTAGGTGTGTATGAGGGCTTTATGAATGGGCATCCAAGGCCCATTCATAGACAGGAAAGATAAATGTCTTAACGTGGTTCTTAAACAGGAAAGGTTTACTTACAAGAGATAATTTTATAAAAAGGTGTTGGAACAAGATGTACAAAATGTGTTTTCTTGTGTGATTTGGCATAATCCATTGATCCTCTACTTATCCACTGTCACTTTGCGAAATGTTTATGTAGAGTTTTACCTTCAATATTCTCATACCTACTAATATTAATGATATATTTGGTAATTGGCTAAATGAGATCGATAAGAAAGTAAAAGCTCAAATTTACGTGGGCGATGTTTCCTTTGGTTTATGAAAATTGAAAGTCCCGAAACAATGTTGTTTTTAACAAAACTTGTGTTCTAAATTATTTGCAGGTAATCTACAAAGCTACCTACTAGATATACATGTGGTCCTACCTCCTCGTGCAAATTATCAGAGGGGTCTTTTTCTTTTGGATACATGATGTTTTCGGTTGCTGGCGATCGTATGGGGTATCTTCAACTAGACTAATGTCAGCATCCTCGTATGTTGCAATAGAATACATTATTCCCATAGAGGTGTTTTGTATGTTTTATTTCGTTGGCTGATTCATGTCAAGACTTTGTGATAGATTGAGATGTAAACCGCTATTCTGAAAACCTTGCAATATTGTATGCATTGTTTTCATGTTGAGGGCGACGCTATGCTCTCATTAAAAAAATAGTTTAATTTAGCGCATCGTTATAGGTTATTCTCATGTGCATGTTTTCCTGTGTGGTTTTTCATAACGCGCAACTAGCTGTCTAACTGGTTTTCTATACGATCCATGCTCCTTGCTAGTATCCAAGGCCAGTGACATGGTTGGAATGTGTTAGAGCGTGTTTGGTAGCCTACACCCATTTTGGGGCTGGCTAGGGGAAGATCTGGTAGGGCCTGCCCCAGCGCGTTCGGAACACAAACGTGAGGTGCGTGTTGTTTGGTGCCCCGAATCCAGAAACGGGCAAATTTTGGCACGTTATTTGGTTGCTACATCTTCTTTTGGGTGTTGATTAGTCTCACTCATTAGCACATGGATGAGTGTTGATTAATCTACCTCTTCTTCTTCCTATATGCTCTCTCCATTCCCCCCGTGAGCCACCCCACATCCAATCTCCTCTCATGGAGTGCACCTCTCCTTCTTCCTCCATGCTCTCTCTAATCCCCACCCGTGAGACACCCCACCTCCAAGCTACTCTCATGTATTCCACATCTTCTTCTTCCTTCATGCTCTTTCCAATCCTCACCCGTGAGTCACCCCCACCTGCAAGCTCCTCTCATGGAGTCCACATCTCCGACCCACGGGAACTGCTAGCCGCGAAGGCGGCGCTCTCCAACACACCGGCAGGCTTGCCTCCTGGGCGGCGGCGCAGCGGACGGGGCGGACGGCCACTGCGCGTGGGCCGGTGTGACGTGCAACACCCGCGGCACCGTCATGTGGCTCGACGTCTCCGACCTCGACCTCTTCAACGCGCTGCCACCGGCGCACTCCTGCGTCGGCCTCCCAAAGCACGCACAGAGTACCACTACCCAAGCACTCACTAGAACTAGTACTAGCCCAAAGACGGACACATCCACTCTTCTTCTTCCTCCCATGGCCAAAGCAGTAGTACTAGCCCAAAGAACGGACCCAACAGCCGCATCCTCTCATGGATTCCACCTCTCTTTTTCTTCCCCATCCTCTCTCCAATCCCCACTTTCAAGCTCCTCTCATGGAGTCCACCTCTTCTTTTTCTTCTTCCTCCTCTCTTCAATCCCCAGTTCCAACCTCCTCTCATGGAGTCCACCTCTTCTTCTTCCTCCCCCTCATCCTCTCTCCAATCCCCACCTCCAAGCTTCTCCTATGGATGAATCCAGTCCACCTCTCCTTCTTCCTCATCCTCTCTCCAATCCCCACCTCCAAGCTCCTCCCATGGCCCATGGTCGAAATCAGTCCGTCTCCACGAGCATGGAGGAGTTTGGAGGTAGGGATTGGAGAGAGGATGAGGAAGAAGAAGAAGAGGTGGACTGAATTCGGCCATGAGAGGAGCGTGGAGGTGGAGATTGGAGAGAGAGAGAGAGAGAGAGAGAGAGAAGAAGCTAAACATGAGCTAAGCACCATTAGGGATAGTGATTGGACCAAAAGTCAAAACGAGGTTGCATGCGTGGGGATATTTTTGCAGCCACCAGACCTGGCTCCACGAAACTGCCGATTTGGCAGTTTCCATCGGGCCTGGCCCGATGGTGCTTTAAGGAGCATGCGGGCCAAAATTTTGGTCGCATGGAACCAAACAAAGTGACTGGCTTTGCACCCCACGGGTCTGGCTGGACCTCACCCAGGATACCAAATGCGCCCTTAGCATCTCCACCGGGCAATCGAGCTGGGAACACGAACTTGTTCTTCCGAACCACTGACGACGGGGTGACGGGCATGTGGTGGAGATTGGAGAGTGCATCATACAACATGAGGATAGGTTTGAGATGGAGCAGTAGAACCAGTGACAACTGGCGGAGAATACGGTTCGGGTGGGTATCTGACGGTGTTCTACAAGGAGGTGTAGTAAGGTCGAGTGGCGTAATGGCCGGCAGAGACATTTTTTTTTTAAACGGGGACACCCAGCCGCTGCATATAATTGATGCATACGACTTTTATATCAAAAGTAAAAGTAGTACCAATATCCAAAGGAGTAGCACGCAGACTCAAGACAGTTTACGGATCACAAAGAGTGGCCATATAAATCAGCCACCCGAAAATAGATGAAAGAGGCAACGCTACACATTCGTCAGACGTCTAGTGTGCAACCAACCACGCTTGTTGAAGATAGCCCGAACGACCGTCATCAATCGAGTGCATCCAGACTCCAAACGTCATCGCTGATCATGTGGGAAAACATAAGACCACATGTTTATCCAGTACGTGGCCTGATGAACAATCTGCATAAAATTCTCAGCTCTCGCATTGTTAAAAATAGCATTCTGATCATTTGGATGTACTAGGAAACAACCGTTGTTTTGCGCACTAGGTTGGAGATGCCATGTACCCATATTTTGTATGTTCACGCATTGTCGACATATTTTCTTCTTCAAAACCTATATATATGTCTAGCCGCACAGAGGTATTTGTGGTAGATGTTAGTGTGCTGAGACACGTGTGTAATAACTACTCCCTCTGTATCACAATATAAGATGTTTTAGCATTTTGTAGATATAATGTATCTAGACATGTTTTAGTGTGTAGATTTATATGCATTTTACACTAAAACATGTCTAGATACATATTGTCTAGGAAATGCTAAAACATTTTATATTTGGATAATAAACATACGACAAAGCATATGCTCCATGCATCGCAGATTGTTTTTCACGTGTACGTCAAACCTTCCTGACAATTTAAACCCGGGGGGTTGCACCTATTTCCGTCCTTGAACAGTAGTTTCACGGGAAATGTTTGAACCATGTTTCTCTTTGCGTACACGCTGTCTGTCTGGAACAGTAATTTGCATGGCAACCTGTCTGAAATTGCGAAACCAAGAGCTCAAGTAACCAAACAAGCCAATCAACAATCATCCAAGCTACCGAGCAATGGCCTCAAACCTGAAAAGGCTTCCCCAACCAATAATTCAAGCCGCCATCACCCAAACCCAACCCATCGCTCCTCCTTTTGGACCCAAACAAAGCAACGACCGAAAACTACGGCTTGCTGCCCTCTGCTAGCTCCTTCAAATACCTGCGCCCTCCCACCCCCCTCCAACCACCACGAGCTAGCGAGCTAGCAGGAACTGAACTGAGCGGAGCTGCAACTAGCCCCACCTTGCTCAACAGTCAACACATATCACACTCGCACTCCCCTCCTCGACCTCTCCGTCCGGTCTGTCCCACTCTCCCCTCCACCGGAAACAAAATGGCCGGTAGGGACGTCGCTGCGATGGCCACCGCCCAGCCCAAGAGCGTGGCGCGGCGGCTGTGGCGCGTGGTGCGCGCCGTGCTCTTCATGCTGCGCCGCGGAGTGCTGCCGTCCGGCCGCAAGCTCGCCATGGACCTCGGCCTTCTCCTCCGCCGCGGCAAGATCGCCGGCAAGATCCTCGGCGGCCTCGTCAGCTTCCACCACCACCACCACCACCACGGCGGCCTCTCTTCGGCGAGGTCCTCCTCCTTCTCGTGCCGCTCGCTCCTCGACCCGGCGCTCGCGGTGCACGAGCCCTCGCGCAGCCGCCGCGAGGTCGAGTTCAGCTGCAGCAACACCCCCTTCTCCGCCGCCGCCGAGAGCCGCCGCCACCGCCGTGACGACGAGGCCGCCTGGTACTACAACAACTACGACGCGGCCGACGTCGCCAAGGTCTTCGAGATGTTCAACGACAGCGGCCACCTCTTCGACGACGACGACGACGCGCTCGTGGCGCTGGCGCCCGCCACCGCGACGCCATCGCCCGCGCTGTGGAACTCGAGGAGGCGGCGCGTCACGGACTCGCCGTTCGGGGCGACCACCGACAGCGACTCGGCGGGGGAGCAGCAGCAGGTGGACAGGAAGGCCGACGAGTTCATCAGGAAGTTCTACGAGCAGCTGCGCGCGCAGAAGAGCCGCGCCGCCACGCCCGACAGCTACGGCTACGCCGCCGGCGCGTACAACGGCCATTCTCCACGGCCGTTCGCCGCTGGCATCGCGTAGTGAAGGTCTTGGCGTAGGGGAGCGCGAGGCGGCAGCTAGCGGTCGCCCGGCCGGAAGGAGGGTCCAGGCATGCCGCATGCATGAGCCTTTACGTTCACGCTTGTCCTTGTACATCAGTACACGTTGAGATGCTGAATCCGTTTGCTCTGCTTTTCTGTTGTTAACTGAGACAAATTTTGTTCTCTTCCCCGGCCGTAGTTTTTTCAAGGATCTTGCTTAAACAATCCTTGACACTTACATGCTTGGATGAATCCTTCCGTGCCCAAACTCGGATTATGTAAACTGTAAGATTACATTAATTAGAAAAACTGCTACATCCACTTAGTAGATCTGGTAGTAACAACAGTTGCTTAGTACTAGTACGTACTGTATTGCCGAGCTAGTAGTCCTGTATAAAGCACAGGTTTAGCATGTGCAGGATTAAACAAACCAAATGTGCAATCCCCGGAATTTTGTATAGTGACTAGTACCAAAAGGCTTTGGCATGTTGGTTGGGTGTGTCGGATGGTACAACAGTTTTTGCAGAGAACTCGTCACCCTTTATGGTTGCAACTTTTGTTGACCACAGTGACTCGCAAGCTTAGCTAGAATTCGGCAGGTTCCAACTTTTGATGAAAGTGTCCAACTTTTAACGAGTAGTATCTTGCAATGGCGTGTGATTAATTTGCTGCAGGATCTCATGGATCCCTGTTTCTGACGGAGCTCTCGGAACTCATTCTTTCAGCCCCCCTTGGAATTATCCCCCGTCAACACGGGCAACCCTAGGCCACATTGCCGCTAGGTCTCCTTCCTCCCTCTCTTGCGCGCCACCGCCGAAAGGGCTGCCAGCCAAGCTTGTGCTCACCCCAAGGAAGGTGGTGGCGTGGCATTTCTCCCGTGATAGATCGACGGAGCAGTGGGTTCGGCGACAGATGGTGCGTAATGCCGGTCCTGATCAGATCAGTAGTGGTTTGGGCTTGACGGGGCCCGGCATGTTCCATGCCCGCCCCGTATGTCGAGCATGTCTGTTGACCGCTTTTCGCGGATGCTTCGCCGGTGGTGAGACAACAGTCCAGTCAATTCCTGGTTCGGGGATGCGAGACTACCGGTGAAAACCGAGTTCGAACTCGGTCATGGCGGATGATGTCGACGTCTTTTTGCGTGGTTACCTTGTCGAAGCTATCGTCGTTGTAGCTGTTGTATCCTTGCTCGGGATGCTCCCGGGGAAACTCAAGTTCCGGAGCTTCCACATTGGACGTTGAATACACTTTCGGTGTCGTTCTCTCTCTTGGTGGTGTCGTCTTTGTAACACGTGCTAGCTGGAGGGGTCTTGAGGTGGTACAGTGTTGCATCTGCCGCATCAACGATGGCGAGTCCTAGTGGCATGGCGTAGTAGGATCTACGACGGACGCGTGATAATGTCCGTGTGCAGGATGGTGGTGTTGTATGGCATTATGACAGAGGTGATGGAAGTCTTAACGGGGATCTTCATCTCGATAAACACTCTGGAGATGGGATGACGTCGATGCAAAAAAAAGGAGATGGGATGAAGAAAGACGGTGGCGGCGACTTATGTACGGTGCGCATGAGGCGCCCTCTCTGGATTTAGTTGAGATTGCAGTGGCTGGGACATAAGGCTTTGTTTGTTTCCTGCTAGTAGTTGATGCTTTGTCATCTTGTTTGACGGCTTCGGTCAGTATGATTTTTGTAAAGATTTATCTTGTCTATATTGAATAAATAAAATAAATCAAGGTTCTATTCACCTCTTCGATGCAGGGTAACTCATATTAGAATTCAATTGTTTACACTTGTTGTTAGCACGTTTTGTTGTAGCTACAGCCGGTTTATACGGAACATGTGTTTGGCTTCCGACGGTCTCACTTGTGAGATATGGGACTGCACCTCTAGGTAGAACCGCGCCTTGGGCGTGCAAAACTGTCGCTACTAAGAGCATCTCCCCCCTCCTTCCCCCAAGAGCCCCCCGGGACTCATTTTTTCCGCCGGCGCACCATTTTTTCCCACTCGCCCCTTCAAGACGCTGAATTCTGCCGGTTTGGGGCAAAGATTTGCCGGCGTACCCAACCCGAACCCAGCACCCTCCGGCGGAAGGAAAAGTGGCTTGTGGGCCAGCATAGTCAGGCGAGGAACGCCTTTTCCACGGCCAGATTCGCCCTCCTGCGCCTTCCTCCTTCGCCTACAAGACAATGTCGTCGACACCCCTCCAACCATCGCCGCCGTGCCGCCACTAGAGATTCATTCCGCCGTTGCAAAGGGAAGTCATAGCCGCGCCAACCTCTGTTGGCCAAGCTTTTTCCATTTCCCGGTGAGCACACAGGCAGGCAACGACCCGACACACCCGTGAGGTGTTCGGCGATTTTCCTGTTTGGATGGACTCCGATGACGAGGGGAGGTTCGCCACTCTGATGGAGGAGGAATCTGAGGCTGACATCAACGACGACGAGCACCTCATGATCCTCGATGCTCTCGCTGGCCTATTGGCGAATAATGCAAAGCCCCGGTGAGGTGGCTTGGCGTATTGTCACCGGAAGAGCAAGCCGAGGCAACGGATGGAGGGCTACTGCATTCTCTATGCCAACTACTTCTCCGATACTCTGTTGCACGGTGAGGCAGTGTTTCAGCACCATTTTCAGATGAGCCAGAAGCTCTTCACCTATTTCATTTGCAAGAAAGATTGCACCAACACAGTTGGATTCTCCTCACTCCTCACTGTTGAACAGCGTTGACGTTGAAATTCTATTGAATGCCAACAAGCCTCTCGAGACCAAGCATGTTTGTCACCCAACCAGCTTCTTCGAAGTGGGACTTGCTTCCCATAGCCTCTAAGTTGAGAACATTTTGCCCACAGACTGAATGACTCGGCGTGTCATAGATCTCTGCATGAATGAGCTCATGTTCCTTCCTCCAATAGTTAGGGTTTTGATACGTGCGAGCCATGGTGAAGAAAGGATGCACCCTCATTTCCCTATAGTCACTTTTACTCATGCCCTTCAAAGTGATGCTCCGATCAAACCGGGCCTTCTTCGCCACTTCCTGCCTTTGCATCTCAGCTGCAGCTTCTTGCCTAGCTTGCTCTTGACCTATAGCCCTTCTCCGAATCTGAGCACCTGTCACCGGATCAGTAACTGGGTAATTCTGAGCGTGAGCTCGGTAAGGAAGTTGCTTTCTTGGTTGAAGATTAGGGTTGGAGGAGGAGGCATTGGTCCTTTTTCCTGAAAGCAACCAAACAGCAAGAACATATAGCAAATAGGTAAGCAGGCATGCCCGAGAAACAAATGGAAAACCAACAGGAGATATTTGGTATCAAATTGATGATTCTACACGAGAGTCTCCGGCCTCAAGGGTCGGAATCTCCGGCCTACCGGAGTCTCCGGTGCTGAAACCGGAGTCTCCAGCCCTACCGCAGAGACTTCAGATGCAGATCCAACAACTTGCTACCCACTATCTCTAGATGGTTTCTAAGATGAACAATTTTTCCTACAAGATTTCTACCCAGAGGGACTAGGAACCACATCTCAAAACAAACAAATCTAGGTCAAACCTAGAGATAGAGAGAGATGGAGGTACCATGGTCCTTCATGGAGGTGCTCCAAGTGGGGGAGAAGAGTCCGCCTTGTGGGGAAGTGGAGGAGGCCTGGCGAGGCGGATCCCAGCGGCGAGGAGCAGCCAGAAGAGGGCCTGGAGAGGTGGCGGCGGCGCAGGAGTGCTTGGGCGTCGGGGTGGATGGGAGATTGTGAGCAACCCCCTACCCCGATCCCCTTTTTAATCTGTGGAAACTACCCAGGACAGAGTGTCCGGCCTAATCCTCGGAGTCTCCGGTGTGCTAGAGATTCCGTGTTTAGAGCGGAGACTTTGTCCAGGCCGGAGTCTCCGGCCTCTACTCTCCAAAAATCCCAGAAATTTGTTTGGGACATGCATGTGGCTATGAAACATTGGTTTTTAGGGAATTTTTCTTTGTCTTGGGATAAGAAACACAAACTAGAATGGTACTTCACGCTCAAAACTTGCAAGATCCAACGATTAAAACCCAAGATTGGGTGTGTTTTCCATGAAACCAACCAACTCGAAAAAAAGGAATCCAATAAAATTCAAATAACACACAAATAAGAACCAACCCTTCAAGAGAAGAGGTTGGTGGCCTAAGCCACCATGTAAAAGATTATGGTATGACACCGCGAAGATATATCTTGGGTGAATTACTAATTCTCAACATTTTAGCTCACAATTCAACATTAGAAATAGAGAGATAACAATGATTTTTTTTGTTTGGGCATAATGTGGGGAGGGAGGACCCAATGTGTTAGGATAACACTCCCCCAATGTCCATGCTTACACCTAAACCCAAACACATAGTCAATTATAGGCGTGTGTGCAAGATACTCAAGTCAAACTCCTTGAATCGATGGTATTTAGCTCATTCCTCAAAAACATGAATCTTGAATCATCTAGAGGTTTTCTGAATATGTCCGCGAGATTATCCTTGGTTGGGACATAGGCTAGCTCAATATCACCTCTTGCCACATGATCTTGTCTGAAATGATGACGAATCTTAATATGATTCATCCTTATGTGTTGCACGGGGTTGTAGGCGATCTTGATGGCACTCTCATTATCACATAAGAGTGACACCTTGTCCAAGTGAACATCATACTCTTTGAGGGTTTTCCTAATCCATAGCAATTGGGTGCAAGCACTAGCGGGCGCCACATACTCGGCTTCGGTGGTGGAGAGAGATATACAATTTTCTTCTTAGAAGACCAACTCACCAATGAACTACCAAGGAATTGGCACGCCCCGGAAGTAGATTTCCTATCATCTTGGTTACCGGCCCAATCTGAGTCTGTGCACCCCTTGAGAGAAAATTGTGCCCCCTTTGGATACCACAAACCAAATCTTGAGGTATGAACCAAATACCGAAAGATCCTATGGGCCGCTACCAAATGGCTTTCCTTTGGAGCCGCTTGATACCTTGCACACACTTCTACACTCAACGCAATATCGGGCCTAGATGCACAAAGATAAAGCAAAGAACCAATCATAGAATGATACAACTTTTGGTCCACATCTTTACCGCCCGGATTGCGCTTGAGATGACATTTGGTTTGCATTGGAGAGACCTTCTCTTTAGCACCTTGGAAGTTGAACCTCTTGAGCATGTCTTGGGTATACTTGGATTGAGAAATGAAAGTCCCACGAGCCAATTGCTTGATCTCAAAGCCAAGGAAGAATTTGAGCTCTCCCATCATAGACATCTCAAACATTTTAGTCATAAGCTTTGAGAATTCATCATTGAAAGCTTTGTTAGTTGAGCCAACAATAATATCGTCCACGTAGAGTTGGCATATTAAAAGCTCTCCTCTTACCCTCTTTGTGAAAAGGGTGGGGTCGATTTGGCCAACTTCAAACCCACAGTCTTGCAACAACTCTCTAAGGTTCCCATACCACGCACACGGTGTTTGTTTAAGTCCATCTTGTGTCTTAGAGATCTTATAGACATGGTTAGGGAAGTTGGGGTTCTCAAACCCCGGAGGTTGTTTAACATATACCTCATCTTTCAATGGACCATTTAGAAAAGCACTTTTGACATCCATTTGTTGCAATTTAAAGTTATGCAAGGAGGCATAAGCAAGGAGGATACAGATGGACTCAAGATGAGCCACGGGAGCATAGGCTTCATCAAAGTTAATGTCTTCCACTTGAGTGTAGCGTTGAGCCACCAATCATTCCTTGTTCCTCACAACAATACCATGCTCATCTTGTTTGTTCTTCAATATCCACTTGGTGCCAATAACATTGTGACAATCTTTTGGCTTCTCAACTAGCTTCCAAACCTTATTGCGCTCAAAGTTAGGTCATCATGCATAGCTTCCAACCAATCCGAATATTCAAGAGGCTCAAACGCTTTCTTTGGTTCCACCATGGATATGTGAGCTTGATTCTCACTAAAGCTTGCCAATTGAGCTCTTGTGCATATCTTGTTTTGCACATCACTCAACACCTTATTATCGAAGGCATCAATACGCCTCAAGGCTCTAGCCATCCTTGCAGCACGACGGGTTCGATCTCCTCATTATTGCAAGGAGGAATCACTTGATCATCTTGATCATTTGGGTCCCCATCTTGACCGGAATGTTGGCCTTGATCATCATCTTGACTTGCTTCAACAATAGGAGAAGAAGATGAAGAAGGTTGATCTTGGCCTTGATCTTGGCTAGCTTGAATGATAGGAGTGCTTGGTTCTTGCATAGTAACTTGGTCAACAAGAGGAGTGTCTTGAACTTGTTCTTGGGGTAGTGCATCACTTGCTCCCTTGGCATGACCTTCCAACATAGAGGAGGGATCCACTTGAGTAGAGCATATTTCTTCTCGAGTCGCCACACGATGTCTCTTAATGGGGCGGAAAAATTCTACGCCCATTCTTCCTATGGCTTCTTGAGGTATTTCAACATCTACATCGGAAACACGAATTGCACCACTTGGGAGCCATCATTTTCTTCGAACACCACACTACTAGATTCAATGATAATCCGTGAGGCCTTGTCAAAGACTCTATAAGTGTTGGATGCGGCACCATAACCAATAAATGTACCCTCAATAGTTTTAGATTGAAATTTAGACAAACAAACACCTTTTACCAAATAGAAACACTTACAACCGAAAACACGGAAGTAGGAGATATTTGGTTTGTTGCCAGTGAGAATCTCATATGGAGTCTTGATGACCCACAAGTACAGGGGGTGTATCGTAGTACTTTCGATAAATAAGAGTGTCGAACCCAGCGAGGAGCAGAAGGTGTTGACAAGCAGGTTGGTTAGAGAGTTCACTGTAAACACTAGCAAACGGGTTGTTGGAGGTTTTTGATATAGCAGATAAATAAAATGCGAGTAAATAAAGTGCAGTAAATAATATTGCAGCGAGTGTCCCAATCCTTTTGAGAGGAAAGGACAAGCCAATTGTATCACTTATGACTACCAAACGTTCTCGAGGACACATGGGAATTTCGTCAAGTTTTTTTGCTTCATTACGGTTTATTAATATCAATTGGTTCGTGAAGTGTTGTATGGGTGAACCTATGCTAATGCACCGCCCAACTATGACTAATACATACTTGTGATTATACCCCTCGTAAGCATCCGCAAATACAAGAAACTAATTAAGATAAATCTAACCACAGCCTTAAAACTCTGGGATTCTACGCTCCCTCGTGCATTGGTTTCCTAACGGGGGTTTAGGTTTCTGTCACTCTGGCAACCCTACAATTAGTATCCAAATACACAATCATCCTCCTAGGCCTATAAAGGTGAAGTACCATGTAGTCGACGTTCACATGACACCACTAGAAGAATAGCACCAAAACTGAAACACCGAGCCACGAGATATTACTTCAACATAACTTCACTACTAACATCATGACTTCTCCCATGTCCTCAAGAACTAAACGAACTACTCACAAGAAATCATATGGATCATAATTAGAGGTGATATAATGGATGATAACAATATGGTCATAAAGTGCTAACACTGATAAATCTCACAAGCATCAACTACTAACATGTAATCCACGCCGGGAGAGAGATCTAATGTAAAACAACGATAGAGGCCCCTAATTGTTACGGCGGGATGAAGGTGGATGATGAGGGTGATGGTTCTGGTGGTGATGATGATGACGATGACGATCTTGATGATGCTCGAAGCGATGACAGGGACGATGGCGATGATTTCCCCTCTCCGGAGAGGAAGTTCCCCGGCAGATTTCTCCCTGCCGAAGAGCTTTTCTCTCTGTGGTGTTTTCCGCCCTGAGGCGGCAGCGAAATAATTCTTCGATAATAGTCTGGGGCTTAGGCTTCCCTGGGGGTCAAGTACGCGAAAGGGATCGACCAGAGGTGGGCCAGGGTGGCCACACCACCTGGCGGCGCGACCAAGGGGGGCGTGCCACCCCATGGTGTGGGCCCCTGGTGGCCCCCTCTGTCTCCCCTTCTGGCTAGCCTCCTCCTCTGAACTTCTAAGACATCTCCGGTGTCCCCCCTCTTCTTCTGAACTTCTGAAATAGGGTATCTCGACGGTGCTTTTTCCATCAGATTTCCGGTCCCGGTGTTTATTCTCCAAAAATTATGAAACATGCAAAATAAGATAAAATAACATAAGTGATACATCATCACATGAAATATATCGATGAATAACAGAAAATAACAACATAAAACAGTGATGCAAAATGGACGTATCAACTCTTCATTAAGCCATTACGTATGTAGAGCCGGTTAGATGAGTGACAAGCGGTGGAGACGACTGCGGCCTATAAATATTGGGGAGAAGTATACTCCACCAACATGGTCCTTGCCATATCCAATAGAGTCTGATTCTTTCTTTCGGCTACACCATTTTGTTGAGGGGTATATGCAACGGAATATTGATGAAGAATACCGTCTTCACTAAGGAACGCATAAAGGGTGTTGTTCTTGAACTCGGAGCCATTATCACTCTTAATATCCATTATGGTAACATTGTTTTGACGTTGCACTTGGTTTGAGAAGTCGATGATGGCTTGTTGAGTCTCACTCTTCAATTTGAAGAAGTAGACCCAGGTGTATCTTGAATAGTCATCCACAATCACCAAGTAATACTTCTTACCTCCAAGACTTTACTCAGGCACGTCACCAAAGATATCAACATGGAGAAGCTCCAAGATCTTCTTTGATGGAATAATTATCTTGCTTGGATGCGAAGAATCATGCATCTTTCCTTCAACACAAGCCCTACAAACACGATCTTTGGAAAAAGAAACATTTTATTTTAGTCCGAGCATGTGGCCCCCCTTGTGAAGACTTTGCAAAGTTCTCATATTTTCATGGGATAAGCGGCGATGCCACAACCACCTCATGTTGGCCTTACCGAAGAGACACATCGTTTGACTGTGAAAAGTCTACGACATATAACTCATTTTCGACATGCCCAACGTAAAAAACATTGAGAAACTTGATCCACATGATGACCACCTTGTTAGGATCAAAGAAGACGGAGAAACCCATCTTCCCTAAAGCACGAACTGAAATTAAATTGAAACCAAGGGATTCGACAAGCATGACATTTTCAAGCGTGATATTAGGAGCAACAATCACCTTGCGTAACTCCTTTACCTCAGATTTTGACTTATCTCCATAAGTGACGGTTGCTTGATTTGTATTTGGTCTCATCTCCGTCATAACTGCCTTACTTCCGGTTATATGACTTGTACACTCACTACCAAGTATCCATTTTGACCCACCTGGAGCATAGTCCTACATGAAATCATTGACTTGAGTTAGGACCCGAGGAGGGTCCTCTTATGTTAGCAACAAGGGTCTTTGGAACCCAAATAGAGTAATAAATGAAACCCTTAATAGATCCAACATATTTAGCTTTCACAATACCATAATAATCAACAAATAAGAAATGGTGTGGATTGTTAGTTCCCGCGGGTTTGCTACGATTAGTGTTGTCCCTAATGAAAATACTACTCGCATCAACATTCTTATTTGCTTGTACGGTCTTGGACTTGTTCTTGTTCTTATTCTTTTTGTTGTTGCTCTTGGCAACATATCCAAGACCTTGCTTGCCATTTTGTGGTCTAAGATCAACCACTTGTGGCTTTGGAGCCACTTCTGACTTAGGAGCCACAATCTTCTCAACACTAGGGCCCTTTCCCTTGGTTCTTGCTAGCTCTTCATTTAACCTAGCATTCTCCACAATAACATTTACATGATCACAAGAATAAATACAAGTACTAGGCACATTGAATTGATAAAATTGAGTTTTAAGTTGTTCACGAGATTTGTTGAGAGTAGAGTGTTCACTCTCCAAGGTTTGTGAGCCTCGGTGAGCTCCTTTGGCTCCTCGGTTAGTTTTTCATGACCAACCCCAAACTAAACCTTCTTATTTTTAGCTCTTTTATACTTAGAAATTGCATGGTCACGTTCTTTAGTGAGCTTAGAAATTAACTCATTATGTGACTCGTCAATATTTTCAAGTTTCTCCTCAAGAGATACTCAAAGCTCATGTTCCTCCTCAAGAGAATTTTGAGAGGGAACCCTTTTCAATGCAATCTTCCCTCTCGTTTTCACATTTTTTTCTCAAGAGCCTCTTGGGCCTCTCCAAATTGACTCATGAGAAGATCAAAGTACCTCTTGGTCTCACCTTGCAAGTTAGAATAAATAGACTCAAAGAGGCAATTTCATCTTCAACGCTAGGAATATCAAATTTATTCTTTTCACTTTGAGTCTTAGAGTTGGAGGAAGATGATACCTCGGTGGCCTTTGCCCTGAAGCACTTTTCGAAGGGTTGAGGAAGATTCTCATTGGGGGATTCAAAGAGCGATGGATATGATGAAGATGCAATAGCAATAGCGTCCACTTCACTTGTGGTTTCTTCTTCTTCATCACCGGAATCATACTATTCTTGAGTCACTAGCACATATCTTGATGATGGTTTCTTGTTGAAGGGTTTCTTATTGAAGTGAGGCTTCTTGTTGGGATCTTTGACTTATCCTTGAGAACAAGATTTCCTCCATGGCTTTCCTTATTCTCAAAAGGGCACTCGGCAACAAAGTGATACTTGTCTTGACAATTGAAACAAGCCCTCACTTTTTGAGTCCCTTATTTGCCATAGCTTTAATTTGTCTTCTCCTCAATATATGCCTTGTCCTTGGGAGTATTCTTCCAAAAAAATTGCACCGCAAGAGCGATGTAATCCTTAAGCACATGATCATACTCTTGATCCTTGTGCGGAGACAAGTTTTCTCCCAAAGCAACCTCTTCCTTTTGATCCACCATCTTGGTCACAACCTTGGCCTTCAAAGCAACGGAGGCTCCTTTGTGCATTCCAATAGCACGAGCATGAGTGTCTTGAGCAAGCTTTGTTTGAACTTGGAAGGAGGCCATCTCTTGTATCACCTCGGTTGAGGTCATGAGGTGATAATTGTGTCTTCCTTGAAGGCTCTTCAAGTCCATGGGTTCAAATGGCATGAGGGAACTCACATACTTCCTCTTGATCCAAGCATCATTCACATTAGTGGCACCAAGACCACTAAATGCGGTGGCAAGGGTCTTGAGTCTCATGTCCTCATGGCTCTCACCTACTAGCATATAGAATCCTATGGCCTCATTGATCAAGGTATCATACATATTCCTCTTCATACTTTCATTTTCTTCAAACATGGTGACAAGATGATCTCATGTTTCTTTGGCGGTGAAGTATTGTTGAAGATGAGGTATGTGGTTTGGACCCACGACTTGTTGAATCATCGACAAGGCGGTGTAGTTGAGTTGGAAATCTACCACTTCTCTTCTGGTCAAGTTCTTGGGGTCATGAGGCTTGTATCCATCTTGAATGACCCTCAGAAGCTCAATGCAAGAAGAGTTCAAGTGAGTTTTTATATAATATTGTCATCGACTAAAATAATGTGCATCAATTTTAGAAGGTTCGCCTCTATGGTTAATATGAGGATGTGGGATAGGAGGATCGGGAGAATACTGTCCTTCAAAATTGTGGTATTCTTCCTTCTCATTTTTTCCCTTAGAATTTTTGTTCTTGGAGAATTCACTTTTAATTTCTCCGCCCTTATCCCCATCTTCCTTATCCTCCGGAATTTCTTCCAAAGGATACGAAGTAGAAGTTTCCAGGCCCTTGGGTTTCAAGAGTCGCAATATTAACTCTTGCAACTCCGTCAATTGGACATCCATGGATAAGGTCAATGAATCTTTCATTTCCTTGAGATCATCCATAGTGACTTGTGTCACGGACTCGGCGGCTTCCCCTCTGTTGACCATACTATAACTCTTAAGCAGTTACTCTTAGGCGGTTAAGTCCAAAATAAGAGCCAAGGATCTGATACCAATTGAACGAATAGTATGGGCACCTAGAGGGGGTGAATAGGTGCTAAGACCAATTTTAATTGTTTTTCAATTTAATCTTGACACAACGGTAAATTCTCTATATATGCAACTATGGTGAATTTACATATATGAAAAGAACAACAAAAAACAAGATACAAACACAAAGTAAAGGAGAGGGAACGAGGTAACCGATAACGGAAGCACGCGGAGACAAGGATGTAATCCCTAGTTCCTCCTTTTGAGGGGAGTATGTCTCGTTGGAGGGGTGTGAGTTTTGCCACGAAGGCCTACTCAACGCCACAAAGGCCTCACCCTATTCTCCGATGAAACTCGCCACAAAGGTCTAGTTCACCTTCCACTATTGATTCCCTTTGAGGAAGAAATCGAGTCCTTTATAATGAGCTTGAGGCACACACCCACAACCAAATTGGGGCTCCCAAGAATCACCAACAATCAACAAGAGTAGCAATAGGGTCTAAGGAAACTTTAGACTAGATTCCCTCAAGTGAATAAGGGGGAAATAAAGAACGGGTTGGTGAAGATGTAGATCGGGGCCTTCTCCTTCAATCCTCCAAAGATCAACGAGTTTAGGTGGAGGGATTGGGAGATCTGGCTTGGTGGATGAGCTCAATTAATGGAGCAATCAATTCTGGACGAGCTAGCTGGAGGAAGAAGAAGGGGAGGGGTATTTATGCTCAATCCCCAAAAATCTGGTCGTTTGACACCTTTGTGGAAAAGTCACATTGGAGACTCTGGTGTAAAGGTCGGAGACTCTAGTCTAGCAAAGTCTCCGACAATATTTCGGAAGGCCGAAAACTTTGCAGAGACACCGGAGACTCCGGGCACTCCCCGGACCGCATCCAGTGGGGGACACCACTTTGACTTTGCGCCGGGAGAGCTTCAAGGGCGGAGACTCCGGCCTGGCCGGAGACTCTGCAAAGTCTCCGCACATTTTTCTCTCCAGAGTCTAGAGAGTGTCTGGTTTGCTTTGTGTGGAGGGAAACACCAAGAGTCCGGAGACTCCGGCCCCTGCACACCAGAGACTCCGGCTGGGCCGAAAACTCAGGGAACTCTCCGGACACATTCCGGTGAGGGTCCAGAGGGTGACACCAATGATCTTCTTCGCTGGAAAATCCTGAGTCCGGAGACTCCGGCCTGGAGGAAAATCCCAGCACCTCCAGCACATCAAATTCTCTTTTGTTCCTTTTTGAGAAACATAGCCACCTTTAATAAATACTTAGTAATGACCCATAAAACTTCAACACACGTTAGAATAATACTAGTGTTGTTAACAAACACACAAAACAAGATTTAGACGGATTTGCGCTTTCACTGTGCCACTCTCATTTCATAGAGAACAAGTTACATCTGTTCTTTACTTGCACCTTTATCATCCGAATATGGAACTACCTACAAATTTATTGGGATGGTCAATTCTTGGGTGCTTGCCTGCTGCAAACATGGAAGAGGTTTTCTGGTCCTTTTTTTACATAGATTGTCACTTTAGCATCCTGGAATATTTAGAAGAAGCGTAATGGATGGATTTTCAAGAATATTACACCTTCCTTCAAGGCCCGGAAGGCTAGTTTTGTTCTGGATGTGACCTTGCTTAAGAATAGGTTGAAAAGTTCTATTGTTACTTCTTTAGATTCTTGGCTAAGTAGACTACCTTGATTTTGTGTTATGTTATGTATACATTTTAAATTGTGAAAACTATTTTTTTAGTCAATAAATAACTATGGGGGTTTCCCTTGCAGTACATATTCAAAATATAATTTGGATTAATCAAGAACATCCAAACTTTCAACTAATTTTCAGAAATCAAACATGTAATTTGTGTCGGTAATTTGAAAAAAAAATACTATTCTAGGAATGATTAACATATGGCGCAGATTAACAAGGCCACACCTTAAAGTTTGGAACAATTGTTGAAAATGAATACATGTATCGATACAATCATATCCATATAAATTTTTCTATGAAGTTATGACTGCTCGTAAGATCATTTAAAAAAATTGAGGCAAAAGTTTTTCATTAATTCATTGAATATGAAGGAGTGAAAGTAGAAGTTTTTAGCTTACAAACATGACAACCACAAATACAACAAGAAAAGACTACTCTTGAGATATTAAATGATCCAATTGTTTGCTGACGCAAAAACCCAAGTTCTAGTTTCCATCTTGATGCGAGGAAATACTATGGTGGGCATGGTGCCCACGTTCTTAAATACCCTCCCATTTCAATTGTTCCAAAACTCTCCCATGGTGAGCATGGATAAGACGATCGCACAACAACTTTACATCATTGAACACAACCAATCCAAAGGATTATGTCGCCAGGAACAAGCCAATCCTTTTATCATACTCAGAGGGAGTAGTGGGAAGTGAATATAAGATGACGATGTTAAAGTGTATATGTGGATTGCCTAACTCTTTTCATCAGTTCATACTTTTTTTTCATTGGTTGATGCATGGAACTTGACATGGTACAGGAGCGGTGAGGTCTTGTGTTCAAGTTTTGACTTTGCAATTTATTAATTGCTACATCGTTATTCGGGTTGCTCATTTGCCCCCCTCTCAGTCCACGTGTAGCCCTCTTGAGTCATATGTGAGATTCATCTTCCTCTATGCACATTGCGGCCTCTCGCAACCACGCGCGAGAGCAGTGTTGAAATGTATATTTTGATTGCCTAGCCATTTTCATTGCATCGAACTTTTGGTTCTAGTGACTAGCGCATGAAACTTGACATGGAACTCGAGACTTGCAATTTGTGTAAAAATTGATGTTGCCCTCTTGGCGTCCAGGTATAGGCTTCTTGATTTATACCTCTGAGATTTCTACGCTCGTGCTGGCCTCTCCCTCCCGAGTCACACGCGAGAGGGGTGTTGAAGTGTTTGTGTCGATTGTCTGGTCTTTTTCATCGCTTTTGATTGTATTGTATTGGTTTAGTGCATGAAACTTTGCATGGTATCAGAGCGGTAGGTCTCAAAGTTCTCGAGTCATGAATTTCACAATTTATTTAGATATTGTTGTTGCATCCTCGCGCAAGGTGTTATTGTGACGTTCTCGTTATCTTCCCCGCACAAATTCACGTACAGGGCGACAAAACTGATAACCAGTACTAGTATGTCGTGGACTGAAGTAGAAAGTATGCAGAAACCAGTAAGCGGCACAAGGTGTCGCAGATGAGGCGGCCTGCTTATTCGCGGCGCATTGATTGGTTGACAATGGAAATCTATGATGATGGGAAGTCCAGGTCGCGGCCGGTGCCATGAATGTCTGCCGGCTGCTGCCGGGTCAAATTATGTGCCGCGCGAGAGGACTGGGAAGTTGGCTGATTTCGCAGTGCATTGATTCGTTGAGGAGGTGCAGGGTCGAGGACCACGGACGGGCACAGCTTCTATTCATAGCGAATTAGCGATTGATGGGGACTCTGGGCTAATTCGAAGACCCGACTATTAAGCTAGCACGCATACGCTTCCGGATCGAGTGGGCGGCGAGGGCTGGGTCAATAACCGGGAAGAGAGACGAGCGACGTGATCCATCCTCTGTAGCGGCTGCAGGCTGCAGGCGAGGTGGTGGTGGGCGATGGATGACATGCGTATACCACTAGCACTAGCACTAGGCCGAGTCCATGTCCGTGCGCGCGGGACCAGCCGGCGCATCCCATCCTATCCTTTCCCGGAGAGAAAGTCGCCAGCGATTTGCAAGTACCAACTACCCCTCTGAAAGCCGAGACCCAGAAAGTTACAGCGGGGATGGTCGCCGTGGCAGGTCCGTGGCGTGCATGACATGCGCGTTTGACTTTGGACTCCGACTCTGGCTCACCGGCGAATAATGCAGATCGACAGGGGGTTTCACTGTGCTCATCACTCGTTCTTGCCCCTCCAGCGTCCACTCCGTTCTAGCGCAATGCTCCTTGCTTGGTGCAGCATTTTTTATCTGCATATATATATACTCTGCAAATGTAGGGTGAGACTGTGCGTGACCGAAGCCCTGTTCGATTGCTACTGTCTCGTGCCTGGTTCAGCGTTTTCGAGCTTGCAAGCCACGCCGCTGCCACTGTTTTTGACGTATTCCTTCTTTTCGTACCTTTGGACTTTGGACTTGGAGTGGCTGTGGCTGACCAGGGAACAATGCAGATCGACAGGGAATCACTGGGGTTCACGGCGTTCCTTGTTTGGTGGAACATCTCTACATACGCTGTGAGTGAGACCGAGTCCTGTCGACTTCCATCGTTTCTTGTCTGCAGCACCATTTTCGAACGCCATGCCGTTGCACTGTTTTAATATACTGGATCATGATGCCTCGTCTTGTCGGGCTCGTCTATTTTAGAATAGAATGATAGGCGTTTTCATAATATACTTGGAGTAGTCGTTAGCAACGAAAGATGGCAACGCCAGAGTTGAATATGAGGTACTAAAGGTAGGAACTGAATTTCCATGAACTCTATATATACAAAGGAGCAATTCTTTTATAAAAACTCGTAATTGTGCACGCGCAATGCACGTGTAATATTCCAAGATATTTATTTGTTTAGTAAAAAAAAATCAAAATGACACAACTTGATATCTATTAAGTATAAGAACATGATTAAGAAACACACTGTTCATCTGCTTCTCGCCATTGCTGCCTGCGGGAAATATCATGCCAAATATATTCAACCAACACCAAACAAAAAAAAAATTGTGCAGGCTCATGTCTAATACAAATACACAAAAAATTAGGCTTGTCATGCAAGTTAATTTGTGAAATGCAGCAAATATGATGCTATGAACGAATTAGTGCTGTAAAATTCCTATGTCATTTCACTATGAGATTGAAAAGAATGGTGCAGTGAGAAAATTATTTTTGAAAGCTCTGAATCTTAGTACTGCAGCATACAAGGGGTCATTATGGGAATAACATACATTGTACACAAATGAGCGAACATCATTTGTGGCAAGTTTATAGCCTTAAAAAAGAACACCATGTCTTGGAGCTCATGAGCTTCAACAAACATACTGAAATAAGATACATTTCTGCAGTAGTAGGTAAAGAAGTTCACGGAGAGTCCATCGAACCAGTTTTTGAAAATCATTAAGTGAAAGATATTTGCACTACATAGACTTTCTGCCATATACGGTCATGTCTGTTCAACTTGTTGTGATAAGACAAATTTCCTCAGAAATTGTACATACCCTCTAAGAGCAATGTAAGAAAAATAATCACACATGCTTTCATCACCACTAAAGTAATCACTAATGTCTATTGTTACCATTTATTTCTATATGTAATTAAGACTCCATCAAACAAATCACAAGATGCTCTTGCTAGAAAAATAAGTGAATGGAAGGATTGCCATTTTATTCCTCGAGTCATATAGTTCTTTGAGCCACTGAGTTAAGTGTCTTGGTTCAGACTCTTGCTGCAGCCTGAGTGTTAGCCTCACCTTTTTTCTGCATTTCTGAGACAAGCATAATCAGACATGTAATAAACCTGCTAAAGAGAGGCAACCAGGAATCGCCATCCTTCTCCGAGAGCAGATACCTGTTTATCAACAAATCATGACCTTAGTGATTCAACCAAGCACAAAATCATTATGCCAAAGAAGCTCATAAACAATACCGATGTATTCCATGACAGACATGTGCGGCAGTGAAAATGAATATATATGCAATCCTGTCAAAAAAATGAATATGCAATGAAACCTTGAGAGACAATATTTAAAACTTGCAATGGTGTCGCACCCGGACTTCTAGAGGATACTCACAGCCCGCTAAACAGTAGATAAATGGCTTACGGGGCATACCGGCACCCGCATCTCAATGTGAGCAGGCCAACACGTAAACGTGTGACAACCATTCTCTACTATCCATCGTCTGCGTAAACCATCCCATAGAAATCCGACTACTTCCATTGACGTACTTCATAACATACACACATGGTACGTCAACGGCATTTGAACAAGTGATATCACAACAAATCTCTAAGACACAAAGAAATAGAAATAAGTGGCAAATAGCTCTCACTAGAGCAGAGATAGCAAATACAATCATCCAAAGGACACATGTCCCAACAAGTCATCATTACATCACAGCGGAAGCATCCAAAGTGTCTGAGTACAGACAAGATCCAAATAGGCCTAAGAGGCCGGAAACGAAAAGACGGAGCCCATCCACGATGTCTCGGATCCTGCCCGGGTCCGCTATCTACTCGTCAGCAGCCTCGTCATACTCCACATAGTAGCCACCATGGGGATCCTCGGAACAGTAGTCTGCAGAACACGCAGCCCCAAAGGGGTCAGTACAGACGAGTACTGGCAAGCAAGACGCACAAGATACCAAAGTGTACCCGGCAACACCAAGTACAGATGCTTTGGGTTCAACGGAAGATAGGTGATATAAAGATGCGGCAGCGGGCTGCTCTAACTAACTACAGAGACACGCTACAACATCCGGCTAAGAGAAAGGGATAAGATAGCGTATGGGAACCAACTACCACTATCCTCAAGCAAACCCATCCGGGATCTCGCCCCTTATCCAAAGAAGCAATCCGAGGATAACTCACACAGTTGGATTAATGAAGGTTCAACTTATTGTGTCAATAAGCCTATTACTAGTCAAATTATTATCAATTAGGTGTAAGTTGTCTAATCCTTGTTAGCCAGCCCTATCACCAAGTCATCCATAACCGCGGACAACACGGCTTCTCGAGAAGATTTAACCTTGCAGGGGTGCACCAATTTGGCCGTACACGTAAGAATATCCCGCCAGACGGGGATCAAACCCACCAAGCAAAACACTCAACACAACCCAACTCTTCTTCGCATCAAGCCCAAAGAACCACGTGCTGTGCGTGCGCGGCTAATCGAGCCCCCACGAAGAAAAGGGGGACCCTCATAGCACTGGAAGACCACGCCGCCCTAAATGCCGACTACAAAAGTTCCACCCTGGCGCCGAGGGTTCGTACCTGCATATGCGTGCATCAAATGGAAAGCCCGAACTAAGTGTGGCGATTTGGACGAGATGCGATTCGAATCAGAGTTGCGGGGGGGCGCCCATACACGCTTCCCACATGCGGTTAGCGCGCTCAACATGGATCCAGAGGACAAGAACTTTTCCTGAGTTCGACACTAGCAGGCCTCAAAACCATACCCGGCCTCCTGCCGGTGCCTTATCATCAAATTAGCATTACCTCAAACATTAACAGGTTGTTGTTTAAACATCGAGCCCCCAGAGCATAATAAATATGGTAACAGTAATAACGGACATCAGACTCGAGCATAAACAACCCTTAGCATGCTAGTAAGACACAGGCAACAAGCAACAGGGTTATAGGTGTGGAGGTGAGGCTATATCAAGGTTACAGGATAACATGTGATAGGATCGGAACACAAGCAACGAATCTTATGGCTAGCAGGGTAGACAACGGAAAGTATCGGTATCCAGTGTGGAAAGGACACAATGGTTCATGTGAGTGAATACTTGCCTGCAAACTCAGTAGCCTGGTACTGGGCTAACTCCTCAGAAGTAGTGTCGTAACCCTCGTCTGTCTCAACGTCGTCGTCTATTCGAGAAGAAGCAAACAAACAACGCAGAGAGACAAACAATCAATAACATGGCATAATGCACAAACATGGGATGATGCATGGCAATTTAATTGATGCATCAAAGATAAACTAGTTGACATGGTAACATAATTAAATGGGCTCAGATGCAATTTGGGTTGCAATAGAAAAGCCCATGAATTACGGTTGGATTAAATGATCTACAACTAACCATCATGTGAAAGTTGATTAGGATGTTGCATGGATGAGAAAAACAATGAGAAAACAACAATAGCTTCAACTTGAAAAGGTGTTTACCAAGTTTTGGAATTTTATTTATTAAGTTATGAAATTTGGTTTCTTAAATGAGTTACACAAGCATTTGTTGTTTTCACCAATTTTAATTGTTCCAAATAGATAACAAAATTCATATTTGGAAAGACACAAAATTTTAGGTGGAATACATGTTTCATTTGTTGACAAAGGATTTAAAATGAATTAATTATGAATTAAACAAGTTTGAACAAGATTTAAATGAATTTAATTCAAGTATGAAATTATTTGAATTTTTTATTTGTGCAAAACATTAAATAAAATTCATATTTGGAAAGATTAAACATTTCTAGTTTGAAAACATATTTTATATGTTCAAAAAGAATTTAGTTTGACCAAGTTATGAATTTAGCAATTTTAAATGATTTAAACAAGGTTTAAAATTATTTAACCAATTTTAGTTATTCAAAACAGGAAACAAAGTTTATATTTGGAAAGGTGGTTCAATTTTGCATGCAAAACATATTTTACATGGGCCATTTGAATTAAATTTGAATTAGTTATGAATTTGACCAAATTTGAAATGAGTTGTTTGAATTTGAATTTTGAAAACATTTGAAATGTTCAAAACAGTACACAAATGATTTAAACATGTAGAGAATTAAATTTGGTTTGGAAAACATATTTTATTTATTATATTTGGATTTGAAATGCAAAAGTTATTTGCATTTGAAAATTGAGGGCTATTTTGTGAATTTAAAAGTATTAAACTTGTTACAGGGGCCTAGGTGCGAAAAAGAAATACAGAATAGGTCCCTGGAGTTTTTCTACGCATCCAGAGCAGCCCCTGGGTCACTGGCAGTGGGCCAGTGCCCAGTTGGCGCCTGCGTGGCTGCGGGTGGGTGCTGACTGGGCTCGAAGAGCCACAAACAGGTGGGCCACTCTCGCGCGCGCGTGGCAACGAGCAAAAAGGTGTGGGATTTAATCGAACCCGCGCCGCGGGTGCGCGTGCGCAGCGCGCTGGCCAGTTGGGCTGCTGAGCGTTTCGTGACAGAGAAGGAGTCCGTGTGGTTTTGAGGTGCGACCGCGTGCGTTAACTGAAACTGAACATAAAAGTTCAGTCCTTCTGAACTTCACCGAGACGGGGAGACGCCGGCGAAGAGCTCGCGAGCTGCTGCTGTGCGTGCCCGTGTGTGCAAGGGATGTGTGGCCGTGCGTGCAGGCGCCAGGAGGAGAAAGGAGAGGAGGGAGCGATGCTCACCGTGGGGAAGGAAGGAGGGGCTCGACGGCTCGGTGAGGGGGCAGTGGTCGCCGGCGACAGACGGAGACGGCGGCGACGATCCGGGGGCTCCCAGTCGCCGCTGCGTTGTCGAGGAGGGAGGCAGAAGTACGGGGAGCCGATTCCCGGGCTTAGCCCGCGCGGAGGAACATCACAGCGACGACGATCGCCGGAAATTGGTGCGGTGGTGGTGCGGTGGTTCGGGTACAGAGGGAGGAGGAGGAAGGGAAACGACGGCGGTGGAGATGGAGGAGGGAGAGGAGCGTTAGGGCACGGGGTGGAGCCCGTGGGCGAGGTTATAAGGAGGGGGAGGAGCTCTGTTGTCCGTCCCCTCCTCTGTCTGTCGATGTGGGCATGCTCGATGAGCTGCCGTACAGAGGTAGGGGATGAGAGGGAAAGGTGGGCTGGGCCTGGGGTAGGTGTGGTGGGCTCAGCCCACTGGCCTGCCCTCTACCCTCTCTGTTTTTTTTTCTCTTCTTTTTTTTTGCAGAAAGGAAAAAAGGAAGAAAGGAGAGAAATTTGAGGGGTTTTTGGGGTTTTAAAATTTGGTGATAATTTTTATAGTTTGTTATTTACAAAAGCCCAGCTGTGCCATTATTTGCTTTTCAAAATTTTAAATTTTGTTGCTGTTTGTAAATCCAAATGAATTTGGTATAATTTGAATTAATGAAACTTAAACAAGTTAATAGTTTTTTTTAATTTCAAGTTTATTAGAAACACATGTTTGGTTTGATTGCAAGTTTTATTTGAAACATTGTAACAGAACAAGTATGAAACAAGAATTTGAAATTTGGTTTGAAATTCAAGTGGGAAAACAAGGGAAAACAAAGGAAAACAAATGCAATGCTTATGATGTCATGATGCAAAACATAAATTAACAAAAAGCAAACATTATAATGGTGTTTTCATACTTGGGATGTTACAAAACGCCCCCCCTTGAAGGAATCGCGCCCCGAGATTCCTACTGAGAAGAGAAAAGGTCCGGATACTTCTTGCGAAGATCCTCTTCGGTCTCCCACTTTGCCTCTTTATCGGAATGATGAGACCACTGCACTTTCAAGAACTTGGTGCTCTTGTTACGAGTTTTACGCTCGGTCTCATCGAGAATTTGAACAGGATGCTCTTCATAAGAGAGGTCCTCTTGCAGATCAATGGAATCATGATCAACTGCACGATCCGGATCTTTGAAGCACCTCTTGACCTGTGACACGTGAAACACATCGTGCACCTTGGATAGCTTTTCTGGAAGTTCAAGACGATAGGCATTTTCTGCACGCCTTGAGAGAATGTTGAAAGGACCAATATATCTTGGTGCAAGCTTTCCTTTGACACCAAAACGATGAGTGCCTCTTAGGGGAGTTACACGGAGATATGCTTTGTCTCCAGGTGCATAGACCATGTCCCTGTGCTTGCTGTCATAGTAGCTTTTCTGACGAGACTGAGCAATCTTGAGATTGTCACGAATGATGCGAACTTTCTCTTCGGCTTCCTTAACAATGTCAGGGCCTAAGAGTGAACGTTCACCAGCTCCTGACCAATTGATTGGACTCCTGCATCTGCGGCCATAGAGAGCCTCAAATGGTGCCATGCCTAGGCTTGCCTGGAAGCTGTTGTTGTAGGAGAATTCAGCATATGGAAGACATTCCTCCCATTTCATGCCAAAGGAGAGACCACATGCTCTGAGCATATCCTCGAGAATCTAATTGACTCTTTCGACTTGCCCTTGAGACTGAGGGTGATAGGCTGTGCTGAACAGAAGTTTGGTGCCCAAGGCTTCTTGAAAGCTTTTCCAGAAATGAGAAGTGAAGATGCTTCCACGGTCTGAGCTTATTTCCAATGGAACACCATGAAGAGGAACAATCTTTGCTGTGTAGAGCTCTGCTAACTGACTACCTGAGATTGTCTCTTTGACAGGAAAGAAGTGAGAAACTTTAGTGAGTCGATCAATGACAACGAAGATTGCATCGTTGCCCCTCTTGGACTTTGGGAACCCAGTGACGAAGTCCATTTCAATCATGTCCCTCTTCCACTCAGGGATTTTTAGAGGTTGGAGAAGACCGGCTGTTTTCTGATGAACTGCCTTAACACGTTGACAAACGTCGCATTCAGAAACGTATTGAGCAATTTCACGTTTCATGCCAGCCCACCAATACAGTGTCTTGAGATCCTGGTACATCTTTGTACTTCCAGGGTGTATGGAGAGAGGAGTTTCATGAGCCTCCTTGAGAATGACATCTTTGAGACTTTGAATTTGAGGAACTGCAATGCGTCCTTCAAAGAACACAGTTCCCTTGTCATCAATTGAGAAGGACTTAAATTTCTCCTTGCCTTCTTTGATGTGTTCTACCATCTTCTTGATTTCAGCATCACGAAGTTGTTCAGAACGAATCTTGTCCTCGAGAGTTGGACTGGTTGTCAAGTTCGCAAGATAGCCTTGAGGAACAAGACCAAGGTTGAGCTTCTGGAATTCTTCATGAAGAGGAGGTTGGCTTTCCATGATCATGAGATTATTGCAATACGACTTGTGACTGAGAGCATCGGCCATAACATTAGCCTTGCCTGGAGTGTAAGAAATGGTAAGATCAAAGTCTTTAACCTTTTCAATCCATCTCCTCTGTCTGAGGTTTAGATCTGGTTGAGTGAAGATGTACTTCAGACTCTTATGATCGGAAAAGATTTCAGTGCGATTACCCAACAAGTATTGTTTCCATTTCTTGAGGGCAAACACAACTGCTGCAAGTTCAAGGTCATGAGTGGGATAATTGAGCTCATGTGCGTTCAACTGACGTGAAGCATAAGCCACAACTTGACGTTCTTGCATAAGAACTGCACCTAGACCTTGGAGGGAAGCATCACAGAATATTTGGAAAGGTTTGGAAGGATCTGGGCCAACCAGAACTGGTGTAGAAGTGAGTTTAGTCTTCAGGAGATTGAAGCTCTCATCACATTGTGGAGACCAAACGAACTTCTTGTCCTTCTTTGTGAGGTCAGTGAGAGGTTTGGCAATCTTGGAGAAGTTTTGGACGAAGCGACGGCAATAGCTAGCCAAGCCAAGAAAACTTCTTACTTGCTTCACCGTCTTTGGAGGTTTCCAATCAACAATTGCTTTAACCTTTTCTGGATCAATGGCTATGCCCTTGGCAGAGATGACATGACCAAGGTAAGCAACTTCTGAAATCCAGAACTCACATTTGTAGAACTTGGCATAAAGATGATGCTCGCGAAGCTTCATGAGAGTGAGACGAAGGTGTTCTTCATGCTCTTCCTCGGATTTTGAGTAGACAAGAATGTCATCAAGATATACCACAACGAACTTGTCGAGGTATTCATGGAAGACAAAATTCATGAGTCGAGAGAATGTCGCCGGTGCATTGGTGAGACCAAAAGACATGACGGTGAATTCATATAAACCGTAGCGATTGGTGAAGGCTGTCTTTGGAATATCCTCTTTTCTGATCTTTATTTGATGGTAACCCATTCTCAAGTCCAACTTGGAGAATATTGAGGCTCCAGCAAGTTGATCAAAAAGATCATCGATACGAGGAATTGGATACTTGTTTTTGATAGTTTTCTCGTTAAGAGGACGATAGTCAACAACGAGTCTCTTTGTGTGATCCTTCTTCGCAACGAACAGAGTTGGGCAACCCCAAGCTGAGGAACTAGGTTGAATGTAACCTTTTTCCATGTACATATCAATTTGTTCCTTCAACAACTTCAGCTCGGGAGTTCCTATCTTGTAAGGATGCTTAGAGATTGGAGCTGTACCTGGTTCAAGTTCGATCACGAACTCAACTGCTCTGTCCGGAGGCATTCCTGGCAACTCTTCTGGAAAGACGTCAGGGAAGTCACAAACCACCGGAACATCTTCAAGTGAAGGTAGAGGTTTTGCATCGAGGGTGCATAGCTGAATGGAACTTGATTCATGTGGAGAATAGATTATCTGGCCAGAAGGGTGGGACAGAGTTATTGACTTTTGAGCATAGTCAATTCTTGCTTTATTGGCCTTCAGCCAATCCATACCAAGAATGACATCAATGTCAGAATTGCCAAGCAGTATGAGAGAAGCAAGGAGTATGTGGCCTCCAATTAGAATTTGATTTTTGTGACTGATCTTGGAATTTTGCATAGTTGCTCCAGGGGAGTTGACCACTAGCGGGGAACCCAAACCAACAAAAGGGAGTTTAATTGCTGTCGCAAAGATCTTTGACACGAAAGAATGTGATGCTCCGGTATCAAACAACACTTTAACTGGAATATAGTTTACGGGAAAAGTACCGAGAACGACGTCAGGAGCTTCCTCAGCTTTGTCGATCTTGACATGATTCACCCTTGCGGTCCTCCCGACAGGCCTGTTGTTGGAGTTGAAGGCCTTAGGCGGGGGAGCGCGCACCATTCCCTGGTTTGTGTTAGGACGAGGTGGTGGTGGAGGTAGCTGCCTCTGCGTGCACTTGTCGGCGTAGTGCCCCGTCTGCTTGCACTTGTAGCATGTGACGACACGAGGGGGCCCTGGCCTTGGCTGCCCCATCGAAGCCCTTTGATCATGTAGCTGAGCAGGGTTGGGTGGGCGGGGAGCGAAGCCTGGAGAAGTTTGGGCGTATGGAGCCCGAGTGACAGCACCATTTGGCACCCAGATGCGGCGCTTCTGCGGAGGGGTGGTCATGTTGGAGGAGGAACCACCCTCACGCGAGTGCTTGCGAGACTCCTCGAACGCCTTGCGCCCATTTTCTTCATTGAGCGCGGTGTTAACGAGATCCTCGAAGCTGTTGGCCTTGATATTGGTGAGGGCATACTTGAGTTCCGGGTTAAAACCTCTGCGGAACCTTGCCATCTTCTTAGCTTCAGTGGACACCTCATCTCCAGCGTACCGAGCGAGGCGATTGAACTCACTCTGATACCCGATGACGTCCAACTTGCCCTGCTTGAGTGAGCAAAACTCTTCACGCATCCTTTCCATGAGACCATCTGGAATGTGGTGCTTGAGGAAGGCTTCCTTGAAACAATCCCACGTGACTGGCATCCCAGTTCTCATGGCCTGGAAGTTCTCCCACCAAGTAGCTGCCTGACCCTTCAGCAGATAGGAGGCATACTTGACCTTGTCTTCTTCAGCTACGTGAGCAATCTCCAGAGCCTTAGCTATCTCACGGATCCAGTCATCAGCGTCCAGAGGCTCGCGTGTGGCCACGAAAGCTCTTGGGCCCAGACTGAGAAACTCCTTGATGCTGACTCGTGGAGCTGTCTGGTTGATGTGCTGATTAGCCTGAAACTGGGCCATCTGCGCCATGACTTGGGTCATCTGAGTCAACAGCTCCGCGATTGGCGGTGGCTCAGGCGTGTTGTTCCTTGTTGGCGGCATCCTGAATGGAAATGCATTTTAGCACAACAGTAGAAAAGGATAGACTTGGCAACCGAAAGAAAGATTATTCCGACGCATGAATAGATAACCAACAGGTACATCATCACATGTTCAAATACATCAGAATATCCAACACACCATAAATGGTTCGAATGCCAAAGGATAACTAAACATAGCTAAGAATGGATACATCGGTACTCCCATGCTCATCACGCAGGACGGCGGCTAGGAGTACGGCGAGAGGTACGGTGAGGAGGACGCCCACGAAAGTAGGTGGAGCGACGATCCACGTAGATCTGACGTGGTATGAGACCGACTCTAGGCGTGGTGAAGTACATAGCGTCGACTCCCTGTGCTCCAAAGCGGGGAATCCCAGTGTAACCAGCACCAAGGTTAAGTAGTGGACCTCTGATCGGCTCGTAACCTCCAGCATCTGGCAGACGACGCCCAACTGGCTGATCGAAACATGCAAAGCGCTCGTCTCCAACAAAGTCTGTGGTGTAAGTCGCCAGACGAGTCAAAGCAAGGTAAAGCTGCTCTCTGACTGAAGCCAACTCCTGAGATAGTGTGCGGGCAACTGCGTCACTGTGCCTCACAAACTGAGCTGTGGTGTGCAGCCTGGAGTTATCATGCTCATAAACATCTAAGTTGTCGTAGAGAGTGAAGTGAGCTCCCTCCGAAGTGATGTAACCATGGGGGATGTGGCGATAGATAGAATCGTCAAATCCCCAGTAGTCAGCACGAAGGACGGTGAGACTCACATAAGCTGCCCGCTGCACAGCCATATCCACTGTGGAACCTACTGCCTCGTAGCGGTGGACTACGCTCATGGCATCATCTGACATAATGTAGACGATATCCTGGTAGTAGGTCTGCTCAAACTCTCGCTGCTGCTCGTAGACCTGGTACTCTGGTGCCCAACGGAACCCCAGAAAAGTGACCATGTCTCTCAGCATCTCCGGATAACCGGCAGTGCTCTCGCAACGAGTCATACGAACCACCTGCGGGTAGAACCTGAGATCCATCTGCAGATGATCGGGGAAGCTTTGATTAGACTCCGGTAGAAGAACTGAAGTGGCAAGCAACAACAAGGTTTCAACGGACGAAAAGGATGTTGAGAAGAACAGGATATCGAAGCAACATTCGGGAAACACGAGACCAAACACTCCTGAGGTACTACGGAAAACCCCATCCGGGCTTCTAAAGGATCAATATCTACTGCTTAAGGAATAGAGGATCTGCTTCCGGGGCTTATGTGCCTCCGTTCTCAATCGTGAGTAGGCAACATGATAAATCATGTCACAACCACCTCCATTCCTATGGTCTAGTAGATATAACCATCCTAGAGAAACCAGGATACGTGAAATCCTAACTTGAAAGTTTAGATGAGAAGAGAAAACAACGTTGCACTTCCTTACCAGAAAAAGGGAGGGTGGGTGGGGAAAGAAATAAAAGAACAGAATTCCTACTCTCACGTTTCATTTTTCCTATATAGCTACAAAATAGTTTCTAGACTCAACTGTGACCAGTAAAAGGGATCCTACAGGCAGACAGGCTCTGATACCATTTGTCGCACCCGGACTTCTAGAGGATACTCACAGCCCGCTAAACAGTAGATAAATGGCTTACGGGGCATACCGGCACCCGCATCTCAATGTGAGCAGGCCAACACGTAAACGTGTGACAACCATTCTCTACTATCCATTGTCTGCGTAAACCATCCGATAGAAATCCGACTACTTCCATTGACGTACTTCATAACATACACACATGGTACGTCAACGGCATTTGAACAGGTGATATCACAACAAATCTCTAAGACACAAAGAAATAGAAATAAGTGGCAAATAGCTCTCACTAGAGCAGAGATAGCAAATACAATCATCCAAAGGACACATGTCCCAACAAGTCATCATTACATCACAGCGGAAGCATCCAAAGTGTCTGAGTACAGACAAGATCCAAATAGGCCTAAGAGGCCGGAAACGAAAAGACGGAGCCCATCCATGATGTCTCGGATCCTGCCCGGGTCCGCTATCTACTCGTCAGCAGCCTCGTCATACTCCACGTAGTAGCCACCATGGGGATCCTCGGAACCGTAGTCTACAGAACACGCAGCCCCAAAGGGGTCAGTACAGACGAGTACTGGCAAGCAAGACGCACAAGATACCAACCCGGCAACACCAAGTACAGATGCTTTGGGTTCAACGGAAGATAGGTGATATAAAGATGCGGCAGCGGGCTGCTCTAACCAACTACAGAGGCACGCTACAACATCCGGCTAAGAGAAAGGGATAAGATAGCGTATCGGAACCAACTACCACTATCCTCAAGCAAACCCATCCGGGATCTCGCCCCTTATCCAAAGAAGCAATCCGAGGATAACTCACACAGTTGGATTAATGAAGGTTCAACTTATTGTGTCAATAAGCCTATTACTAGTCAAATTATTATCAATTAGGTGTAAGTTGTCTAATCCTTGTTAGCCAGCCCTATCACCAAGTCATCCATAACCGCGGATAACACGGCTTCTCGAGAAGATTTAACCCTGCAGGGGTGCACCAATTTGGCCGTACACGTAAGAATATCCCGCCAGACGGGGATCAAACCCACCAAGCGAAACACTCAACACAACCCAACTCTTCTTCGCATCAAGCCCAAAGAACCACGTGCTGTGCGTGCGCGGCTAATTGAGCCCCCACGAAGAAAAGGGGGACCCTCATAGCACTTGAAGACCACGCCGCCCTAAATGCCGACTACAAAAGTTCCACCCTGGCGCCGAGGGTTCGTACCTGCATATGCGTGCATCAAATGGAAATCCCGAACTAAGTGTGGCGATTTGGACGAGATGCGATTCGAATCAGAGTTGCGGGGGGCGCCCATACACGCTTCCCACATGCGGTTAGCGCGCTCAACATGGATCCAGAGGACAAGAACTTTTCCTGAGTTCGACACTAGCAGGCCTCAAAACCATACCCGGCCTCATGCCGGTGCCTTATCATCAAATTAGCATTACCTCAAACATTAACAGGTTGTTGTTTAAACATCGAGCCCCCAGAGCATAATAAATATGGTAACAGTAATAACGGATATCAGACTCGAGCATAAACAACCCTAAGCATGCTAGTAAGACACAGGCAACAAGCAACAGGGTTATAGGTGTGGAGGTGAGGCTATATCAGGGTTACATGATAACATGTGATAGGATCGGAACACAAGCAACGAATCTTATGGCTAGCAGGGTAGACAACGGAAAGTCTCGGTATCCAGTGTGAAAAGGACACAATGTTTCATGTGAGTGAATACTTGCCTACAAACTCAGTAGCCTGGTACTGGGCTAACTCCTCAGAAGTAGTGTCGTAACCCTCGTCTGTCTCAACGTCGTCGTCTATTCGAGAAGAAGCAAACAAACAACGCAGAGAGACAAACAATCAATAACATGGCATAATGCACAAACATGGGATGATGCATGGCAATTTAATTTATGCATCAAAGATAAACTAGTTGACATGGTAACATAATTAAATGGGCTCAGATGCAATTTGGGTTGCAATAGAAAAGCCCATGAATTACGGTTGGATTAAATGATCTACAACTAACCATCATGTGAAAGTTGATTAGGATGATGCATGGATGAGGAAAACAATGAGAAAACAACAATAGCTTCAACTTGAAAAGGTGTTTACCAAGTTTTGGAATTTTATTTATTAAGTTATGAAATTTGGTTTCTTAAATGAGTTACACAAGCATTTGTTTTTTTCACCAATTTTAATTGTTCCAAATAGATAACAAAATTCATATTTGGAAAGAACACAAAATTTTAGGTGGAATACATGTTTCATTTGTTGACAAAGGATTTAAAATGAATTAATTATGAATTAAACAAGTTTGAACAAGATTTAAATGAATTTAATTCAAGTATGAAATTATTTGAATTTTTTATTTGTGCAAAACATTAAATAAAATTCATATTTGTAAAGATTAAACATTTCTAGTTTGAAAACATATTTTATATGTTCAAAAAGAATTTAGTTTGACCAAGTTATGTATTTAGCAATTTTAAATGATTTAAACAAGGTTTAAAATTATTTAACCAATTTTAATTATTCAAAACAGGAAACAAAGTTTATATTTGGAAAGGTGGTTCAATTTTGCATGGAAAACATATTTTACATGGGCCATTTGAATTAAATTTGAATTAGTTATGAATTTGACCCAAATTTGGAATGAGTTGTTTGAATTTGAATTTTGAAAACATTTGAAATGTTCAAAACAGTACACAAATGATTTAAACATGTAGAGAATTAAATTTGGTTTGGAAAACATATTTTATTTATTATATTTGGATTTGAAATGCAAAAGTTATTTGCATTTGAAAATTGGGGGCTATTTTGTGAATTTAAAAGTATTAAACTTGTTACAGGGGCCTAGGTGCGAAAAAGAAATACAGAATAGGTCCCTAGAGTTTTTCTACGCATCCAGAGCAGCCCCTGGGTCACTGGCAGTGGGCCAGTGCCCAGTTGGCGCCTGCGTGGCTGCGGGTGGGTGCTGACTGGGCTCGAAGAGCCACAGACAGGTGGGCCACTCTCGCGCGCGCGTGGCAACGAGCAAAAAGGTGTGGGATTTAATCGCTGCGGGGAGGAATCGAACCCGCACCGCGGGTGCGCGTGCGCAGCGCGCTGGCCAGTTGGGCCGCTGAGCGTTTCGTGACAGAGAAGGAGTCCGTGTGGTTTTGAGGTGCGACCGCGTGCGTTAACAGAAACTGAACATAAAAGTTCAGTCCTTCTGAACTTCACCGAGACGGGCAGACGCCGGCGACGAGCTCGCGAGCTGCTGCTGTGCGTGCTCGTGTGTGCAAGGGATGTGTGGCCGTGCGTGCAGGCGCCAGGAGGATAAAGGAGAGGAGGGAGCGATGCTCACCGTGGGGAAGGAAGGAGGGGCTCGACGGCTCGGTGAGGGGGCAGTGGTCGCCGGCGACAGACGGAGACGGCGGCGACGATCCGGGGGCTCCCAGTCGCCGGTGAGTTGTCGAGGAGGGAGGCGGAAGTACGGGGTGCCGATTCCCGGGCTTAGCCCGCGCGGAGGAACATCACAGCGACGGCGATCGCCGGAAATTGGTGCGGTGGCGGTGCGGTGGTTCGGGTACAGAGAGAGGAACAGAGGGAGGAGGAGGAAGGGAAACGACGGCGGTGGAGATGGAGGAGGGAGAGGAGCGTTAGGGCACGGGATGGAGCCCGTGGGCGAGGTTATAAGGAGGGGGAGGAGCTCTGCTGTCTGTCCCCTCCTCTGTCTGTCGACGTGGGCATGCTCGATGAGCTGCCGTACAGAGGTAGGGGATGAGAGGGAAAGGTGGGCTGGGCCTGGGGTAGGTGTGGTGGGCTCAGCCCACTGGCCTGCCCTCTCCCCTCTCTGTTTTTTTTTCTCTTCTTTTTTTTGCAGAAAGGAAAAAGGAAGAAAGGAGAGAAATTTGAGGGGTTTTTGGGGTTTTAAAATTTGGTGATAATTTTTATAGTTTGTTATTTACAAAAGCCCAGCTGTGCCATTATTTGCTTTTCAAAATTTTAAATTTTGTTGCTGTTTGTAAATCCAAATGAATTTGGTATAATTTGAATTAATGAAACTTAAACAAGTTAATAGTTTTTTTAATTTCAAGTTTATTAGAAACAAATGTTTGGTTTGATTGCAAGTTTTATTTGAAACATTGTAACAGAACAAGTATGAAACAAGAATTTGAAATTTGGTTTGAAATTCAAGTGGGAAAACAAGGGAAAACAAAGGAAAACAAATGCAATGCTTATGATGTCATGATGCAAAACATAAATTAACAAAAAGCAAACATTCTAATGGTGTTTTCATACTTGGGATGTTACAAATGGTCTGAGCAGAACTTGCCTAATCTTTTCAAATAATACACCCTAGCCTGGTTGGACTCGTTTTTTTATACAGTTGATAGTAACACAAGAGGCAAGCATTGCTGCAACTGTCCAGCGTTTGAAAATGGACGTGTCTAGGTAGCACCCGGATACTCGTTAGTGTTCCACAGCAATCACCCATAAAAGGAATATTACGTTCAGCCGAAAACGGAATTGGGGGGCAACGACGAGGTGGATAAGCGTGTGAACCCACGCTCAATGCCTAGCTCGCGCGCGCCCCAGCCCTACAAGTACGGGTTTCTCTCCGCCTCCCCCTTTCTCAACCCAGCGAAGGTAGCCCTCGCCAGCAGATCGCCCCCATCCCGTCTCCTCCTCTAATATCTTTCTCTAGATCTACACAAGAAAAAATGCATATGTTTGTTGTTACATCTAGATCTAGAGCAATAGCGCCTAGCAAAAAGTTTGCAACATATCCTCGTGCGTCTCCGTGAAGCAGAATAGCAGCAATTTTGTTTGGATTTTGGATTTTCCTTATTCCCTCTCCTCTCAACTACACGATTTGATTGTTGCTTCTCTTCTGCACATCGAGATCTGGGCATAGTGTCATCCACTTTGCAGCACAAAAAATAAGGAACTTCACCAGGGAAAGTCGTCTCATCAGAGAAAAAGGCAGCATAGTACATCAGATCACGTATTTTACTACATGGTCTTATGAAAGGTTTCCCCGAAACCAATCCGATTGGCACAGGAGATGTTTATGTGATATCGTAACAACAACGAACGTTCATAAAATCAATAAAAACATATCAATTCTCTCAATTAAAGGTTGACGTGGCTTGAGTGTGTGACCTTTAAAGACTCGATAACACACAGACATGTTCGGGAACTTATCGGACAATAATCAACAACTGGACCGTAGACACCCATGTTGGCCCATGTGTGTTCCCGAAGAACGAGACAACCTTATAGGTTACTCATTGCACTTATTCATTTAACTTCACGATACCAACAATATCACGAGGTGAGACTATGCGATCTGGTGTGATCAAACTCTTTGATCATAACACATAGAACTCGTACCGACATCGTCCTCTTTTCTCATCCATATTCCCGATGACCTTGTGATAAATCACTATGTCTGGCCAGACGATATGTCATCGTTGATACTGAGAGGGCCCTGAGTGTGTATCTCTCTATCGTCTAGAAGAGTTAAGTATTAGTCTTGAACGATCTCAGTTCCATTACATTTTGTAGTTCATACCCAGATATCACCGTTATGATCCCCAGCTACGGCAAGATGATTGATGATATCCAAAATATAACTTCCGATCGTGCAACGACGAGGTGGATAAGCGCACGAACCCACGCCCAATACCCAGACCTACAAGTATATGTTACTATGTGTCTATCCCTTTCTCAATCCAACGAAGGAAGCCGCCGCAAGTAGATCTCCCTCATCTCGTTTCCTGCTCTAATATCCTTCTCTGATCTAGCATCTACAAAGATCTACACATGATTTTTTTATATACATCTAGAGCAATAGCGCCTAGCAAAAAGTTTACAACATCCCCTCGTGCGTCTCTGTGAAGCAGAATAGCGGCAATTTTGTTTGGATTTTGGATTTTCCTTATTCCTTCTCCTCCCAACTACACGATTTGATTGTTGCTTCTCTTCCTCACATCGAGATCTGGGCATAGTGTCATCCACTTTGCAGCACAAAAAATAAGGGACTTCACCAGGGAAAGTCGTCTCATCAGAGCAAAAAGAAGCATAGTACATCAGATCATGTATTTTACTCCATGGTTTATGAAAGGTTTCCCTGAAACCAGTCCGATTGACACAAAACATTTTTATGTGATATCGTAACAACATCGAACGTTCATAAAATCAATAAAAAATATTAATTCTCTCAATTAAAGGTTGACGCGGCTTAAGCGTGTGACCTTTAAAGACTCGAGAACACACACATGTTCGGGAACTTATCGAATAATAATCAAAAGCTGGACAGTGGACGCCCATGATGGCTCCTGGTATGTTCCCGAAGAACGAGACAACCTTATATTCACTTAACTTCACGATACCAACAATATCACGAGGTGAGACTATGTGATCTGGTCTGATAAAACTCTTTGATCATAACACATAAAACTCGTACCGACATCGTCTTCTTTTTTCATCCATAACCCTGATGGCCTTGTGATAAATCACACTATGTCTGGCCAGACGATATGTCATCGGTGATACTGAGAGACCCCTGAGTGTGTATCTCTCTATCGTCTAGAGGAGTTAAGTACTAGTCTTGAACGATATCAGTTCCGTTACATTTTCTAGTTCATACCTAGATATCACCGTTATGATACCCAGCTACGGCTCGAAGGTTGATGATATCCAAATTATAACTTTAGATCGTGCAACGACGAGGGGATAAGCGCGCGAACCCACGCCCAATACCCAGCCCTACAAGTATAGGTTTCTCTGCGTCTATCCCCTTCTCAACCCAGCGAAGGCAGCCGCCGCCAGCAGATCACCCCCATCTCATCTCCTCCTCTAATATCCTTCTCTTATTTAACATCTACAAAGATCTACACATTATTTTTTTGATACATCTAGATCTAGAGAAATAGATGCTAGCAAAAAGTTTGCAACATCCCCTCGTGCGTCTCCGTGAAGCAGAATAGTAGCAGTTTGTTTTGGATTTTGGATTTTCCTTATTCCTTCTCCTCCCAACTACATGATTTGATTGTTACTTCTCATCCTCACATCGACATCTGGGAATAGTGTCATCCACTTTGCAGCACAAAAAATAAGAGACTTCACCAGGGAAACTCGTCTCATCAGAGCAAAAAGTAGCATTGTACATCAGATTAGGTATTTTACTCCATGGTCTTATGAAAGGTTTCCCCGAAACCAGTCCGATCGACACAAGACATGTTTATGTGATATCGTAACAACATCGAACATTCATAAGGCCAATAAAAACATATTAATTATCTCAATTAAAGGTTGATGTGACTTAAGCGTGTGGCCTTTAAACACTCAATAACACACAGACATGTTCGGGAACTTATCGAACAATAATCAACAGCTGGACCGTGGACGCCCATGATGGCCCCTGTGTGTTCCCGAAGAACGAAACAACCTTATAGGTTACTCATTGCACTTATTCACTTAACTTCGCGATACCAAGAATATCACGACGTGAGACTGTGTGATCTAGTCTGATCAAAATCTTCGATCATAACACATAAAACTCGTACCGATATCGTCCTCTTTTCTCATCCATATCTCCGATGACCTAGTGATAAATCACACTGTGTCTGGCCAGATAATATGTCATCGGTGATACTGAGAGGGCCCTGAGTGTGTATCTCTCTATCATCTAGAGGAGTTAAGTACTAGTCTTGAACGATCCCAGTTCCATTACATTTTCAAGTTCATACCCAGATATCACCATTATGATCCCCGGCTACGGCAAGATGGGTGATGATATCCAAAGTATAAATTCCGATCATGCAACGACGAGGTGGATAAGCGCGCGAACCCACTCCCAATACCCAGCCCTACAAGTATAGGTTTCTCTGCGTCTATCCCCTTCTCAACCCAGCGAATGCAACCGCCGCCAGCAGATCGCCCCCATCTCGTCTCCTCCTCGAATATCCTTCTCTGATCTAACATCTACAAAGATCAACCACATGATTTTTTTGATACATCTAGATCTAGAGCAATACCACCCAGCAAAAAGTTTGCAACATCCCCCCGTGCGTCTCCGTGAAGCAGAATAGTAGCAATTTTGTTTGGATTTTGGATTTTCCTTATTCCTTCTCCTCCAAACTACACGATTTGATTGTGTCTTCTCTTCCTCACATCGATATCTCGGCATAGTGTCATCCACTTTGAAGCACAAAAAATAAGGGACTTCACCAGGGAAAGTCGTCTCGTCAGAGCAAAAAGCATCATAGTACATCATATCAGGTATTTTACTCCATGGTGTGATGAAAGTTTTCCCCGAAACCAGTCCGATTGACACATGACATTTTTATGTGATATCGTAACAACATCGAACGTTCATAAAACCAACAAAAACATATTAATTCTCTCAATTAAAGGTTGACGCGGCTTAAGCGTGCGACCTTTAAAGACTCGATAACACATAGACATGTTCGGAAACTTATCGAACAATAATCAACAGTTGGATCATGGACGCCCATGATGGCCCTTGGTGTGTTCCTGAAGAACGAGACAACCTTATAGGTTACTCATTATACTTATTCACTTAACTTCACAATACCAACAAAATTAAGAGGTGAGACTATGTGATCTGGTCTAATCAAACTCTTTGATCATAACACATAAAACTCGTACCGACATCGTCCTCTTTTCTCATCCATATCTCCGATGACCTTATGATAAATCACATTGTGCCACACGATATGTCATCGGTGATACTGAGAGGGCCCTGGGTGTGTTTCTCTCTATCATCTAGAGGAATTAAGTACTAGTCTTGAACGATCTCAGTTCTATTACATTTTCTAGTTCATACCCAGATATTACCGTTATGATCCCCAGCTACGTCAAGATGATTGATGATATCCAAAGTATAACTTTCGATCCTGCAAGGACGAGTTGGATAAGAACGCGAACCCACGCCCAATACCCAGCCCTACAAGTATAGGTTTCTCTGCGTCTATCCCCTTCTCAACCCAGCGAAGGCAGCCGCCGCTAGCAGATCGCCCCCGTCTCGTCTCCTCGTCTAATATCCTTCTCTGATCTAACATCTACAAAGATCTACACATGCTTTGTTTGATACATCTAGATCTGGAGCAATAGCGCCTAGCAAAAAGTTTTCAACATCCCCTCATGCGTCTCCGTGCAGCAGAATAGCACCAACTTTGTTTGGATTTTGGATTTTCCTTATTCCTTCTCCTCCCAACTACACGATTTGATTGTTGCTTCTCTTCCTCACATCGAGATCTGGGCATAGTGTCATCCACTTTGCAGCACAAAAAATAAGGGACTTCACCATGGAAAGTCGTCTCATGAGAGCAAAAAGCATCGTAGTACATCACATGAGGTATTTTACTCCATGGTCTTATGAAAGTTTTCCCCGAAACCAGTCCGATTGACATAAGACATGTTTATGTGATACCGTAACAACATCGAACATTCATAAAACCAATAAAATCATATTAATTCTCTCAATTAAAGGTTGACACGCCTTAAGCGTGTGACCTATAAAGACTCGATAACACATAGACATGTTTGGGAACTTATCGAACAATAATCAACAACTGGACCGTGGACGCCCATGATGGCCCCTGGTTTGTTCCCGAAGAACGAGACAACCTTATAGGTTACTCATTGCACTTATTCACTTAACCTCACGATACCAACAATATCACGAGGTGAGACTATGTGATCTCGTCTGATCAAACTCTTTGATCATAACCAATAAAACTTGTACCGACATCGTCCTCATTTCTCATCCATATCCCCGATGACCTTGTGATAAATCACACTGTGTCTGGCCAGACGATATGTCATCGGTGATACTAAGCGGGCCCTGCGTGTGTATCTCTCTATTGATGGCCCACAAGTATAGGGGGTCGCAACAATCTTCGAGGGAAGTAAACCCAAATTTATTGATTCGACACAAGGGGAGGAAAGGAATATTTATAAGCCTTAACATATGAGTTGTTAGTTCAGCTGCACCTGAAAGTAGACTTGCTCGCAAAAGTTTATCAGTGGTACCCATGTTATAACAGCGGCTGTAGCAAAATAACAGCAGGAGTAAAATAGTAACAACAGTAACAATTGCGGGAAACAGCAGGATTAACGTACTGTAGGCATAGGGATGGATGAATGGGTGTTGCATGGATAAGATAGTTCATATAATAATCAAAACATGGGCATTGCAGATAATAATTATAATAATAAAGCATCCAAGTTCTAGGCAAACCATAGGCATGTGTTCCAATGTAGTCATACATGCTCGCAATGAGAAACTTGCACAACATCTTTTGTCCTACCATCCCGTTTGCAGAAGGGCCTCAAGGGAAACTACTGGTAATTAAGGTGCTCCTTTTAATAAAGCACCGGAGCAAAGCATTAATAATCCGTGAAAACATGTGATCCTCACATCACAACCATCCCCTCTGGTTGTCCCAATTTCTATCACTTTGGGGCCTCGGGTTCCGGACAATATCGTGTGCAAACAACTTGTAGATATGATCAAGAAACATAATTATACTGATGAAACAATAACATGTTCAGATCTAAGATCATGGAACTCGGGCCCTAGTGACAAGCATTAAGCATAACAAGTTGCAACAACGGAAGAAAACACTAACAACGGATACTAGGCACTATGCCCTAACAATCTGACATTATTACATGAATGATATCATCCAATCCCTTCCATCCCTCTCAGCCTCCTGCGGGGATTACTCACACATGGATGGGCCTATGGGGGAATCATGGATGGTTGATGGAGAAGTGGTGGCGGTGACGATGGCGATGATCTGCTCCGAATCCCCGTCCCGACAGGGCGCCAGAACAGGAACTTCTGATCCCCGAAATAGGTTTCGAGGTGGCGGCGGCGCTCTGATGTGTTTCTGTGGAATATGACAAACCCCTCTTGGTTTTTATGTTACGGGGCATAAGTAGTCGAAAGATGATGGAGGGATGATAACGCGGTAGGCTAACGCCAAGGAGTAACTCGGCCCAAAGAGAGCTGCGCAAGACCCGGTTTAAGGAAAATGAGTTTTTAGAAGGCCCAAGAGTGTAGGCCTCGCAACCCGGATTGTGGGTTTCGATAAGGAAGCTTAGGGTTTGTAAGCAGCGCCCGGGTAGGACTCCGAGTCTGCCTTGGACAGGAAGCCAGGGGGTCCGGATATTATATAAGCCGGCTCCTAGGGTTAGATTAGACACGAGTTTTCGTTAGTTATTCGAGTATCCCTTGTAACATCCGAGTTGAGATAATAAGATCTAGATCGGAGACTCGGCGACTTGATTGCCGGCTATCAGATCGTTTCATCACCATGATTTCCCCTGAGCAAAACCCTCCCCAAACACCATAGTCGATTTACCCCAAGATAAGTTACCCCTGGTAACGTCTGCCGTGATTATCCCACGACAGTTGGCGCCCACCATGGGGCCTACGTCCAAGGGTGTTTACATCACGGGAGAAGCTCGGGAGAACATGAAGAACCTTGTCGTCGGCGAGATCTACACCAACCCTGAAGGAGAGAAGATGGTGGACGATTTTGGCTGGGGGCCAGAGTCGGATCTGCTCGAATCCGGATCTGTCGTCACGATCGGCCGGGTCAACGTCTTCATAGGCATGGTACGTACGTCCGGTTCAATCCCTGATGATTTCGATTATGATTCTGTGTCAGGAGAAGCAACCTGCGTACAGTCGGATGGAGAAGAATCGGTCGGAATGGTGGATCCGATGGAAGAGCTGTCGGGGGGTTACCCCCGAGTAGGGTAAAGGCAAGTGGTAAAAGCAGCTAACAGAAGAGAGGTTTGGTCGAGTAGCCGACTACCCGGTACCCTCTACCCGGCAGACTGCTACTCGGTCTCACCTCAAGATGGCCAGAAGGAGATATCAAGCAAGTTCTGTCTCTTCGAGTAGAAGAGGTGGCCCGAGTAAAATTGGCGGGAACCTACTCGGGCCAGAAAGTCAAAGGAGCCGTTCTGACACAGGATCCCGCGTATCCTGGGTCCGTACTTGGCAGTATTCGAACTACTGTTCATCTGGGACCGGCCTGCCTGACAGTGACAGCATGGAAGCAAGCCGTGGCAGGATAAGGGGGGCCTACTCTGTGTTTGGCACAGTGATACCAGTCTGTCCCCTAGTTTTGCCCAACGACTTTCTAGATGCAGCCAAGATTAGGAACCAAAGCTGTCAGCGGGAACCCGGAAGAAGGACGATGTGCACACTATGTCGACACTTGTCCATGTTTGGACGTATCCGGCTGGGCACCACGTATATAAGGTGCCCCGCCGCCTCCTGCGTGAGGCATTGCATACTGGGCCGTGCATAAACCCTAGAAACCCTAAGTTCTTGACCTAGTTCATCTTGGAGAGAGGAGAGCGGCTACTCGGTAGCGATACCCTTTGTACTGTGGCTACTCGGTGAGACATCTAAATACAGAGAGAAAGGCAGGAGTAGGGGTTTTACCTCCTCACGAGGGCCCTGAACCTGGGTAGATCGTGTTGTTTGCCGTGTTTACTTCGTACCTCACGCGGCTACTCGTCGCGTGATCCCTCCCCGAGCACCTCCAGCGTCCTTCGTCCCCACATCTTTAGCCATCCCATGGCATCTGCCGTGACACCACCACGACAGGACTCACCGGCCCTACGAGAGGGAAAGCAACTTGCCGCCTTCCACTTCTACGATCATTCCTGCGTCGGCTGCGCGACCTGGTATGCCTACTCCCACCGACGTCGAGCTTCTAGCCATGCGGGAGCAGCTCGAGCGGCAACGCTTGGAATTGCTTGCCGAGCAGGCGGAGTTGGAGAAGGTGAGGTTGGAGTTGAGCCGAGATCAGCTCGAGTACAACAAGGCGCACGGCTTCACGCCAGTTGCCAGGCGGGCTAGCAGAGTAGGCGGCACTCGGCGTAACTTGGGTGTCGAGATGGCTACGGTTGCGGAGGTTCCCGCGCAGTCCGCTACCGCGAACACCTCCACAAGGCCAAGGTACAGCACGCCCGCCAAGACGCTCAGAGCTGCAGAGGCCGTGGGTGCCGAGTTGCCGCGTCTCGACGGCGACGCGCGCATCAGGCAGCAGGAGAGGCTCAACGAGTTGGTGTTGGAGGCCGCCAGGCAGAACGAGGAGTTCCGGAAGGCCAACCCGGGTGCTGGGGCGTCGCAGATCGTGCACTCGCACGCGGCCAGATCTAACGATCAGGCCTCGTCCCCGCATCCGAGTCGCGAGAAGAGCCGCAGTGGACGTTCAGGCCGAGATAGGCAAATGCAGGTGTACGACCCGACTGTTGCCGCGAAACAGCGCGCTGTGCCGCAGCAGTCTGGTCAGGAACACAACGCTGCAAGAGCAGGCTCTCAAGCCCAACAAGCTCAAAGCCAGGCCCGAGATGGTGCACGGCCAGGTCCTTCTCGGCAACCCGCAGCTCAGCCTACTCGGCAGAGGCAGCAGCCGCGTGCAGTGGCCCCAGTCGCCAACCCGGTGGCGCAACCTGTTGCTGTGCAGGTGGATAGGTATGATGATGGCTACTCGGCTATGGAGATGGCTGGTTATGACATTCATGACCGTGTTGGCGAGCGCGTGTTGGCGCCTGGAGATGCAAGGCACCAGCTGGACCGTATCAGCTTGTCGGCGCGGCTAGAGAGCACGGGTCCTCCTGGCCCCGAGTCCTTTGGGCCGCGCATCATGAACGAGCCTTCCGTGAAGGGCTTCCAGCTTGCAAGAGGCACCAAGAGCTACAACGGCAGCACCAAGCCTGAAGATTGGCTCAATGACTACGTCACCGCGGTCCATATCGCGAATGGCAACAGGAGATGGGCGGTGCGCTATGTGCCGCAGATGCTAGAGGGTCCAGCTCGCACTTGGCTCAACAACTTGCCCAAGAACAGCATCAACTGCTGGCTGGACTTCTCGGATGCCTTCATCAGCAACTTCACGAGTACATACAAGAGACCGAATAGGCCACAGCAGCTGTCAGGTTGTAGGCAGCGGGAAGACGAGACAGATCGCGAGTACCTTACTCGGTGGAGCACGCTGAGGAACACCTGTGAGGGTGTGAATGAAGCACAGGCCATTACCTGGTTTGCGCAGGGTTGCCGACATGGCAGCATGCTTTGGCAGAGATTGCAGAGGGAGATGCCGAACACTCTGGCGGAGACCATCAAGATTGCGGATCAGTACGCACTCGGTGATCCTACTCAGCCGCTGATGGACTCCTCTGAGCCGAGAAGAAACTTCAACAGCAGCAAGCGCAACGAGTTCCGCAACAAGCGCCGAGTAGACACTCGGTATGATCCTGAAGAGGTGAATGCAGTGAATGTCGGAGGCGGTGGTGGCCAAAGGCAGAAACCTGCTGGAGCCTACGGGCAGAACCAGAACCAGGGCCAAGGCAACAAGAAACCGTTCCGTACTGCTCAGTCGGGTAGCGGGAACTCCGAGCAGCCGAAGAAGTTTGTCTTTGATGACATGAAGGATGGCCCATGCAGCTTTCACACTCACCACCCCTCGAGGCCTGCTAACCACACTACTCGGCAGTGCGAGTGGTGGGAGGCGATCAAGAGTGATGGCTTGCCTCCTCCTCCTCCTCTGCCGGCAGCCAATGCCAATGTGCAGCCTACTCGCGCACCCGCAGCTCGGCCGCCAGTGTACCCGAGAAGAGAGAATGTGAATCAAGTGGCTTTAGGAGCCAACCAGAACTTCAACAACGAGAGATACCGCAACAACAACAACAACTACAACCGCAACAACAACAACAGAGGCAACAACAACAACTATCAGGGCAACAACAACAACAATGGCAACAATGGGGGCAATGGCTCCAACCAGTACCAAGAGCACCATGAGAGCTATATGATCTTCACGTCTGAGGCAGTCGACAAGCAATCACAGCACAGGCGGGCCATGGAGGTCAATGCAGTGATTCCTGCTGTTCCTCACTACATGTACTGGTGCGACCAGGAGACCAGGTGGTCCCGAATAGATCATCCCAAGGTGATGCCCAACCCAGGTACCTATGCCTTGGTGCTGGATCCTACCTTCCTGGGTCCCGAGAAGAATGTGAGGTTTAGCAAGGTGCTAATCGACAACGGCAGCAGCATCAACATTGTGTACAAGGACACACTCGAGAAACTTGGCCTGGCCGAGAACATGATGCTGCCCAGCAAGACCACCTTCCACGGCATTGTGCCCGGGATCTCGTGCAACCCGATTGGCCGAGTGTGGATAGATGTACTATTCGGTACCCGGGAGAACTGTCGCACAGAGCGCCTGCAGTTTGAAGTGGTTGATCACCAAAGTCCCTATCATGTTCTACTCGGCAGGCCTGCTCTGAGCAAGTTCATGGCCTCTACTCATGTTGCATACCTGAAGATGAAGATCCCTGGTCCCAATGGCATAATCACTATCGCTGGCGACTACAAGAAGTCCATGGAGTGTGCCTCAGCTAGCTCCAAGCTGGCAGAGTCGATGGTGATCGAGGCCGAGAAGAAGAAGATGTACGAGGTGGTGGCCATGGCTCAGTCCGCACAAGCTGGTGCACAAGGCGTGTCGAGTACCCAGCATGGCACTGCCTTCCAAGCTGCCAAGGAGACCAAGACAGTCCAGGTCGACCCCGAGTTCCCCGACCGCGTAGCCATCATTGGTTCCGGGTTGGCGGAGAAATAGGAAAGCGAGCTCATCCACTTCCTCCGTGAGAATCGGGATGTATTCGCCTGGACTAATGAAGATCTACCAGGAGTCCCGAGGGAGTTGGTTGAGCACTCTTTGCATGTGCGTCCTGACGCCAAGCCAGTGAAGCAGGCTATGCGCCGTTTCGGAGATGAGAGAAGGAAGGCCATTGGTGACCAGATCACCAAGTTACTGATAAGCAATTTCATCATGGAGGTGCTGCATCCGGATTGGCTAGCCAACCCGGTCATGGTCGAGAAGAAGAAAGAGGATCCCAAGGCTGCCACTGCATGGCGCATGTGCGTCGACTACACCGACTTGAACAAGGCATGCCCCAAGGATCCGTTCCCGCTACCTCGCATCGATCAGGTGATCGATTCCACTGCTGGTTGTGAACTGTTGTCCTTCATAGATGCCTACTCTGGTTTTCACCAGATTGCACTCAACCCTGGTGATCAAATAAAGACTGCTTTCATTACCCCGTACGGGGCTTATTGCTATCGTGTCATGTGTTTTGGCTTGAGGAATGCGGGTGCAACCTATCAGAGATGCATGCAGAAATGCTTGCACGACCAGCTCGGCAAGAATGTGCAGGTGTACGTAGATGACATTGTCATCAAAACGAATAAAACACATACTCTGCTTGCCGACCTGGAGGAAACCTTTGCTAACCTACGCAAGTACAAAATGAAACTGAATCCGAGTAAGTGCACCTTTGGTGTACCGGCTGGAAAGCTACTCGGTTTTCTGGTTTCTAGTCGGGGCATTGAAGCCAATCCTTCTAAAATAAAAGCTATTGAGAGCATGTCTTTACCGAGATCACTGAAGGATGTGCAGAAGTTCACAGGTTGCTTGGCATCTTTGAGCCGTTTTCTGGGCCGAATGGGCGAGAAGGCCCTGCCTCTGTACCAGCTGATGAAGAAAAGTGACAAGTTTGTCTGGACTCCGCAAGCGGACGTGGCATTCAATGAGCTGAAAGCAATGCTGGCTAGCGCTCCCGTCTTGGCTAGTCCGCTACCCAAGGAGCCTATGCTGCTGTACATTGCTGCGACTAACCGAGTAGTCAGCGTGGTGATAGTGGTGGAGCGAGAAGAAGAAGGCAAGAGTGTGCAGCGCCCAGTGTATTACCTCAGTGAAGTGCTGTCCAGCTCCAAGCAAAACTATCCACACTACCAGAAGATGACATATGGTGTGTACCTAGGCGCCAGGAAGCTGAAACATTATTTCCAGGAGCACCCCATCACTGTTGTGAGTTCTGCTCCCATCTCGGATATCATGGGTAACAAGGAGGCGAGTGGCAGAGTAGCCAAGTGGGCAATCGAGCTAGCAGCATATGCTCCCGCGTATACGAGAAGAGAAGCCATCAAGTCTCAGGTCCTGGCGGAGTTTCTTGTGGACCGGGCCGAGATGCAGTATGAACCTCCTGCTCCAGTTTCCAACTATTGGAGGATGCATTTTGATGGCTCGAAGGTGAAGGAAGGCCTTGGCGCTGGTGTCGTGCTTACGTCACCCAAGCGAGATCAGCTCAAGTATGTGTTGCAGATCCATTTCAAGGCATCCAACAATGTTGCAGAGTATGAGGAAGTGGTTCATGGCTTGCGAGTGGCCAAGGAGGTTGGAGTGCAGCGCATCATATGCTATGGAGATTCAGATCTGGTGGTGCAGCAAGTCTCGGGCACTTGGGATGCTTTGGATGCCAACATGGCATCGTATCGCTTCCTGGTGCAGTCTATGACTGGGTTCTTCGAAGGTTGTGAGTTCCAGCACATTCACCGAGCAGAGAACGAAGCAGCAGATGAGTTGTCCAAGTTGGGATCTTCTCGGCAATCCATCCCGGCGGGAATCGCCTTGGAGCATTTGAGGAAGCCATCCATCAAGCCTTCTCCCAACTCGGAGTCTATATTTGTTCCTTCTCTGCCAAGCGAGGAATCCGACCCAATGGAGATTGACTGGGAGAGCGCTGCAGGAAACTCGGGGACTGCCACTCCCTACTCGGGGACTGCCACTCCCTACTCGGGGACTGCCACTCCCTACTCGGGGACTGCCACTCCCTACTCGGGGACTGCCACTCCCTACTCGGGGACTGCCACTTCTTACTTGGGGATTTCCACTCCTTGCTCGGGGACTGCCGCCCTCAACCCGGAGGCTGTCGCATTCATTGAAGAAGTTCTTGCCAATCGATCTGGACTGCAAAGAAGCGCTCCTACTCCTCCTGTGCAACCGCAAGAGCCTGTCCCAATGGAACTGGACGAACCAGTGTTTCCCATACGGGAGACACCGAGTTGGGCTATGCCCATATTATCCTTTCTAAGGGACGGCACACTACCTGAAGATGAGGTGACTGCGAGGCAGATTCAGAGAAGGTCCAAGGGCTACACTATTGTCCGAGATGTGCTGCACAAGAGAAGTGCCACTGGCGTGCTGCAACGTTGTGTGAGCCCGGAAGAGGGAGAAGAAATTCTGTTGGAGATACATCAAGGGGAATGTGGGCATCACGCCTCTTCTCGGGCATTGGTCAAGAAAGCTTTTCGGCATGGCTTCTACTGGCTCACGACTCTGCAGCAAACTGAAGACATTGTGAGGAAGTGCAATGGCTGCCAGATGTTTGCAAGTAAGATTCACATGCCTGCTTCCGAGTTGAAGACAATTCCTATCACATGGCCGTTTGCCGTTTGGTGCTTGGATATGGTTGGCCCCTTCAAGCCGGCTAAAGGCAATATGACACATATCTTGGTCATGGTGGACAAGTTCACCAAGTGGATTGAAGTGAAGCCTATTCGGAAGTGCGATGGGGTCACAGCGGTGAAATTCGTGAAGGATGTGATCATGAGATATGGCTACCCGCACAGCATCATCACCGACAACGGCACCAACTTTGCAGAAGGGGCAATGGTGCGGTTCTGCAGAGATAAGCATATCCGACTAGACGTTGCGTCAGTCGCGCATCCTGCCTCCAATGGGCAAGTTGAGAGAGCAAATGGTATGGTACTGGCAGGCATTAAGCCAAGGCTGATTGAGCCATTGCTGAAAACACCTGGGTGTTGGCTAGAAGAGTTGCCAGCGGTGTTGTGGAGTCTAAGGACTACCCCTAACCGGTCAACCGGCTACACGCCATTCTTCTTGGTATACGGGGCTGAGGCCGTGTTGCCAAAAGACTTAGAGCATGACTCCCCCCGAGTAGCCCTCTACACTGAGGTGGAGGCGAGAGAAGCTCGAGAAGACGACGTTGACCTGCTTGAAGAAGCAAGAGAGCTGACTCTGTCACGTTCGGCTATCTACCAGCAAAACCTGCGGCGTTATCATAGCCGAAAGGTGAACCCAAGGGTTTTCCGAGAAGGAGACATGGTCCTTAGGCTTGTGCAGCGCACAGCCGGGATGCACAAATTGTCTCCTCCATGGGAGGGGCCTTTCATTGTGAGCAAAGCGCTGCACAATGATGCGTACTACCTTGTAGATGTGCGCCCATCACAGGCGAACAGGGCAGATAAAGCTGGAGAGGAAACCAAGCGCCCTTGGAATGTAGCTCTACTTCGTCGTTTTCATTCGTAAGCAAAGATGTGTATGTACCCTCTTATCCGAGTTGAGTTTCTACTCTGCAATCTGAAATTGTTCTCGGGGACTGCCCTCGTCCAAAATTGTTCTAAGTGTTTTTACTCGGCTTTACCCTTTGTCTATTCGGTTGCTCCACTTCAGAACTCTTAAGCGCATTGAGTACTGTGTTTAAACCTATATGCCAACTCTTCGACTCTGCTGCTGTCCGAAACCCGGCTTCATGGCAAGCAAGAGAACAAGCAAAAGGTCAATGAGCACACGAAAATCGCTAAGGAAGAAAAAGTGCAGGAACCGAGTAGAGTGTTTTGTTACTTTTGTTCTCTGTTTCGTCTTTTCGGCTAAGTGGTGGGCTGCGTTACTATGATTGTTTCAAAGCGGCTAAGTATTTTCAGCTCTACTCTTCGATTCTTGTGACTCGAATACCAAAAAAGCAACAAGTTGCGGGTAGAGCAGAGATGAAAAGATAGGGTGAATAAGAAACGCAACTCGGGGACTCGCATGGAAACGCAACCCGGCATTGAGCCAGGGCTGCTCAAAATGGTTAAATTAAAGATAATGTGTGGAAATAAAATTGAGTAGCAAGAAAAGCATAAATAAGTCTGATACATATGCTCCCGGCATCCCGGGGATCTGATAGATGTTCAAGTAAAAAGTGTGCAGGTAAAATCATGTGGAGGAGGCAGTGTTGTCGGTGCTGGCTTTGGCTGCTGCATCATCTGGGGTGGTCTTGGTCGCCTCGGCTTCCGAGTTGGTGGCAGTTGTCCTTGCGGATTCTTCGTCGGTGCTGGCATGGGTGGCATCCGCCTCCGACTGGACGGTGGCGGACTCTTCCATCTCGACATCACGCTTGGTGGCTACCTGGTCAGAAGTAGCCGTGGCCACCGAGATAGGCCCTGGGGTTGAAGAAGCACCAGAGGCTTGGCCAGGGGTGAATACCGTGTCGTCGAGAGCGGCTCCGGATGAAGTGCCGAATCCGAGTGCGGCGGTGTCGATGTGCTCGGTCTCCTCATCGCTACTCGCGACGGCGACATTCTTCCCCTTCCCGGCCTTGCTCCTGGGGGACTCGAAGAAACCCGACTCCAGATCAGAGTCTGTCTCCTCATCCTCTTCCTCGCCCTCCTCCACTTCGGTGTCGGGCTCGGGGAGGCCGTCGATGAAGACGTCCGTCTCAGCGCACTCCGCGACCTCGTACGCAATCAACTTGCGCGCGGCCACGCAGCTGGGGTCCATCTCCCACTTGGACTTCTCGCGTTTCCCACGGATGATTTCCATATTCAGATTCTCATACCATGAGGCGACGCAGAGGAGCATTAAGTCAGCACCTGCCCGAGCTCCCGAGGCGCGCCACTTCTTCAGCTCGGCTTTCACGTTCTGCAGCTTCAGAGCAAGGCCATTAATCGTTGTCGGCGCGGAATCTTCGGGCCAGAACAGCTTGTGGAGCGCGAAGCCGACGCGCACCAGGTCGGTGCCCACGCCGGCTAGACGCTCGAAGTACCCTTTCAGCACCAGCAGGCTGTCCTCAATCTCGGCTCTGGTATCCGAGGCTTTGCCCTTCTCAAGGCGAACTGCTCGGGCCTTGGCCAAGGCTGGCGCGCTAGCGGACACGAGATGAGGGAAGATTTCTGCACAGAAGCAAGGGAGAAATTTAGTCTTAGAATCCGAAAAGAGACCAAACCGAGAAGAAAAGATGCAGAAGTGAGGAAACTTACCGTGAAGCTCGCGGCGCAGCTGCTGCAACTGGACTTTCCACTCCTCCTCATTGGATATGTGCCTCTCTTGGACCTGGCGCAGAGTATTCATTTGAGCAAAGAGCCCAGCATTGGATTTCTTCAGCGTCTCGCATTCCTGCTCAAGGGCCTTCTCCTTGGCTCTGAAGGTTGTCTCAGCCTTGGCCTTCTCGGCGATAACTCGGTCCCTCTCCTCACCAAGCCTGACAGCATCCTGCAGTGCCTTCTGCAGCTGGAGTTGCAGCTCCTCAACCTCCGAGGTGTGTTCTCTTACCAGCTCCACGGCCTGGTTGGACAATTGCTGCTGCACTTCTTCTGGTTTGACGCAGTCTTGGTGGGCTTCAACGAACAATTTATGATCTTCTGCGAAGAGCCAGACAAGGTTAGCAGAGAAGCAGAGAAGCAAAAGAAACAAGAGGCAAACCGAGTAAACGACAACTCACCTTCTAATCTCTTGATGGTGGCCTCGGCGTCCTCCACAAACGCACGGCATTTCTCGTGCTCCTCAGCTAAAGCCTTCAGGTTATCTGCAGAGTAGGAATGGTTAGCGCAAAAGAAAGCAGAAGCGGGCGTAAACATAAAACGCAGTAACCGCGCAGCTAAAGGCATACCTTTTACTTCAGCCAGCTGCTGGGTGCTATCATTGGCATTCTTGCTCGTTGCCTCCGCAGCTGCCTTCTCCTTTTCCAGTGCAACAATTCGCCTCCTGGCGATAGCATGGTTCCAGAGGAGCACACGATACAAATTGGTACGTTTCAGAACGCTATCCTGAGAAGCGAGAAGGAAACAAGTTAGACAAGGAAGTAAAGATTCAACCCGAATAGGAGGCTACTCGGAGAGTATCTGTCTACTCGGCCAGAATCTCGGGGACTGGGTGAGAGTAAGGGAAAATGAAGATGAGCAGGAGAGAAGAAAAATTCAACTCGGAAAGAGCAAGTAAGAATTACCGCATAAGCCTGCTCGATGTCCTCGGCGTTCTTGCGGTGCAGGAACATCTTGGCGGCGAGAGTGGCAGTCTCGGTGGAGACAGTCATGGGCTTATAACCCAAATCCACTTTGTTCCACTCAACGCGCATGTGGTCGATTGCACCCAACCCAAGGCCGTGCCAGTTGTCCGTGCCGAGAACCTTGCTGTCCCACTTGGCGTCGATGAAGCCAATGGTGTCAAGTACCTGCTCAAGGCTCCGTGATGTTATCGCTGGATCCTGGACTCCCCGAGAAGCAATAGTGACGGACTTGTTCTGGTTTGGAGCCGGGGGAGGGGAGTTCACAGCTACGGCTTTCCTTCCCTTCTGAAGGGCAAGTTGTTTATCCTGGGGAGAGAAGCCGATCTGGTTTTGTTGACTAACCTGCACCATGTAGTCCGGGAAGCAAGGCTGACCAGCAGCAGCAAGAGCGGCGGAGGTAGCAGTAGCAACCGGGCCGGACGCGCGAATAACCAACCGTCCAGTCGAGGTCGGAGGTGGCATCTGATCTCTGGCTTGTTTCTTCGCTTTCTCCTTCTCGGCTCGCTGCTTCTCGGATTCTTGGCCTTCTTTCCTTCAGCCTTGGCCTTCGCCTTCTCGGCGGCCTCCTTCTCGGCAGTTCCCTTCTCGGCTTCTGCCTTCTCGGCAGCTTCTTTCTCGGCTGCCCTCTTCTCGACCTCCTCCCTCAAAGCATCAAGGGCTTGCTGCCTGGCAGGATCAGTTGGCGGCGCCAGGGGCGCGCTATCCGGTGCGCCAATCGGCTGGACGCTACTCGGTGCGGCGCCTGTTGGCGCATCACTCAATGGGTAGGCATCTGTCATAGTGGCATCCGTGGCGGTGGCGTCTTCTACCCGCTGCTCGGCAGCGGGGTTCACTTGGTCAGCAGCTCCTGTGTTCGGCTGCTCTTGTTCAACTTCTGGCCGCTCAAGGGCGGTGTTGTCCTGCATCTCTTCGTCTTGAGTCTCCTCGGCAGTATTGGCCGGAGGAGAAGGGGGTCTTTCCTGATGTGCAGCAGTGTCCTGTGCTGCTGACTTCGCACGGGACTGCTGCTCCGAATCTGCCCCTCGAGCATCGGTGCTCTGTGCATTGGCAACCTCATCCTCGTCATCATCAAGGTTGATAAGCGGTGCTGCTGGCTTCTTAGCCTGGTCAGGCGCGAGAGCAGCGTTCGCGTCCATGGGAGGTCTGTGGAGAAAAAGGAATTCAGAAATTAGAAGAGGATTGGGGAAATAGTACAATGCCAGAAGAAAGACAACAGAGAAGAAACTTACGCGCTGGTGGAGGCGAGCTTCCGCCTTGGTTTCTTCGCGACCGACTTGGTCGCCTTCTTCTCGGCTGGCCTCTTCTTCTTGGCTGGAGGCTCTTGGGCGCCACTGCCAGTACGTTTGCGAGTGTCAGGAGCGGCAACGGACAGAGGCTTGACGACAAGGGCCGTATCGCCCTTATTCTCATCTTCATCCTCACCATCATTCTCCTCGGCAACATCGTCTATGAATTCAAAGGAAAAGAGAAGCGGATCAGAAACAGAAAACGATGGATTGGAACTTCTCGGAAACAAGCAGAATGAGTACGCAGTTACCTTCTGATTCGTCCTCAGGCCAATCGCGGAGAGACGTTTCCGCGTGCTGCTTCTCCATGGAGGGGGAACGTGGGAGGTTGATCTGGTCTACGTTCTCAAAGGAGGCCTTGTCGTCCTCCTCTCGGTCAGGAGACCAGTTGCCTTCAAAACGTTCGCAGCTCTCTATAAGCTGGCGAGTGAGGACCTGGAGAGCGGGGAAGCGTCACAGGTTAGCCGAGTAGCAGGATGGTACTCTACTCGGATAGGCGTGCAAACACAAAGCACACTAAGCCTAAGTACTTTTACCGAGTATTCTACTCGGAAAGGCGTGCAGGCACAAAGCACACTAAGCCTGCGCAATTCTACTAAGTACTCTACTCGGTACAGACTACGATCGCTAGTCGCGACGAGAACAGGAAGCTTTCTACTCGGAATCCATATATAGAAAGCAGGGAAAGAAGAGCGTACCCGCGTAATCGGCTTGGTACGGCTGTATGGGATGAACCCATACTGCCAATGCTCGGCGAGGCTTGTCGTCAGGATGGCCCTGGCGTGCTCGGGAACGTCAGCGTTGTCGAGCTCGATGGTGGTCGTCCTGGTGCAATCACGGGGGCCTCCCATGTAACACATCAGGTGGCAGCGTTCTTGCAGAGGCAGAACGCGTCTCTGAATCCAGCACGCCACTGGATCATCACTCTTGAGGCCCTCGTCGATTAGAGCGCCGAGCCGTGCCTCAATCTCCTTCGCGTTGAGGTCGTTGAGGGGCTTCTCCTTCCAATTCTTCTGGGTGGGAGCGCGGAGGCTCCAGGCGGGAAGATTGATTCTGTCTGTTACCTGTCCTCCTTCGGTGGCGGGGATGTTCTTGACGTAGAGGAACGTCGTCTGCCACATCCGGACAGACTCCAGCCCCTTGATACGGGGGTGATTGGTCCCCGACCGCTGCACCATCATGGCGCAGCCGGTATCGGTTGCCCGTGGCACCCCCGTGCCTTCCTTCTTCCCGGTGGTCTGCTGGCGGAGGTGGAAGTACCTGAGCCAGGTGTCCGTTGTCGGGTGGATGCCGAGGAAGGCCTCGCACACCACGGCGTGGTAGGCGAGGAAGACGACGGCGTTGGGCGGCAGATGATGCATTTGAAGGCCGAAGTGGTCGAGGAAGCGGCGGAGGAAGTCGGAGGCCGGCAGGCCGAAGCCGCGCTCGAAATGCGACAAGAACACGACGCGCTCGCCCTCCTCCGGTGCAGGCACGAGCTCGCCCCTTGACAGCCGGCATTGAACACCAGGAGGAACTCTCCTAGTGTTCACAAGCCAGGCGCAGTCCTCGGCGGTGACATGCGAGCCAGCCCAGCCTGCGCGAGACATGGTTGCGAGTAGGAGAGGTGGAAAGAATCGGAAGGTTTTGACTGGTTGGATTGGATTCGCGGCGGCGCAAAAGGTTGCGCGGCGGCGGAGAGCTCGGCGGCGGAGAAGAACAGAGAGATGAAAAAGGGAAAGTGCGAGGAAGGGGAAAAGGAAGTTACCAGCGGGGGGTATTTATACCCTCGCCTCAGGCTACCGTTACTATCGGGGAAGTGGGATCGATCGTGGCGTGTGGTGGGATCTGTGGCCGGCTGGAAACGCACACAAGCGCGGGATGCGCGCGTAACGGCCGCAATTGATCCCACCACCAGATCGTGGCCTATTATTACTCTTGATGGGACGTGACGCGTGGTGGGCCCACTGCCTGGAAACCAGGCGCGTGGCACGTCGTGCCCTGGGCAACGAGACGACGGGGGCGTGGATGCCTGACACGTGTTCAGTCGCCGCACGAAGGGCTGGATCGTGCTCTGCGCCGCAAGGGCTCAATTCAAGAAAATTCTCTAAGTCTTTTTACTCGGGCGCAGTGTAGAAGGCTGGAGCTACTCGGGAGAGAGGAAACTCAAGGTACTTGTCAGAATACCACTCGGAGGTCTTTTACTCGGCATCTTGAGGATCAAGGGCTGTGTTGCAAGGATTGGTTTTAAGCTGGCAGAGCCTAGTGAACGAGTTCGCAAGACTCAACCAGCTTCGGGGACTGCTGTCGGGGGGTTACCCCCGAGTAGGGTAAAGGCAAGTGGTAAAAGCAGCTAACAGAAGAGAGGTTTGGTCGAGTAGCCGACTACCCGGTACCCGCTACCCGGCAGACTGCTACTCGGTCTCACCTCAAGATGGCCAGAAGGAGATATCAAGCAAGTTCTGTCTCTTCGAGTAGAAGAAGTGGCCCGAGTAAAATTGGCGGGAACCTACTCGGGCCAGAAAGTCAAAGGAGCCGTTCTGACACAGGATCCCGCGTATCCTGGGTCCGTACTTGGCAGTATTCGAACTACTGTTCATCTGGGACCGGCCTGCCTGACAGTGACAGCATGGAAGCAAGCCGTGGCAGGATAAGGGGGGCCTACTCTGTGTTTGGCACAGTGATACCAGTCTGTCCCCTAGTTTTGCCCAACGACTTTCTAGATGCAGCCAAGATTAGGAACCAAAGCTGTCAGCGGGAACCCGGAAGAAGGACGATGTGCACACTATGTCGACACTTGTCCATGTTTGGACGTATCCGGCTGGGCACCACGTATATAAGGTGCCCCGCCGCCTCCTGCGTGAGGCATTGCATACTGGGCCGTGCATAAACCCTAGAAACCCTAAGTTCTTGACCTAGTTCATCTTGGAGAGAGGAGAGCGGCTACTCGGTAGCGATACCCTTTGTACTGTGGCTACTCGGTGAGACATCTAAATACAGAGAGAAAGGCAGGAGTAGGGGTTTTACCTCCTCACGAGGGCCCTGAACCTGGGTAGATCGTGTTGTTTGCCGTGTTTACTTCGTACCTCACGCGGCTACTCGTCGCGTGATCCCTCCCCGAGCACCTCCAGCGTCCTTCGTCCCCACATCTTTAGCCATCCCATGGCATCTGCCGTGACACCACCACGACAAGAGCCCACCACGAAGAGGGAACAGCCGGAGGAGCCGGCATGGACCCCGCGTGGCCGGGTCATGAGAGAAGATGATACCGAGTCTATCCTGCACTTGCTGGAGGACCGGTACGAGGAGGATAGTTGTGATGAGGAGGAATATGAGTCTTCACCAGGCATCGCGCGCCAGGTCGCGGTCTACACGGCCCCTGCAACCAATCTCAATCAGGGGGACGTGACTACGGCCGCGGTCGGAGCGGTGTGAGCGCTGGCCCAGTAGCAAAATCCGGCTGACGGAAATCCGGTTCTAACCCGGGTTGACAGAGAGTCAGCTTCAGTCACTAGCCGAGCGGCGGATAGCTAGTTGCAGGCGAATATGTTTGGGTTCATGACGAATAGGACGCCAGGGGTGGGTCCCTCAAACCCACAACACCCGGCTCTGTTCAGTAACAACCTAATCCTGGATCCCACGGTGCTAGCTACGGTGATAACCCCAGAGAACGCAGCGGCACGTGCTAGGGATCTGGATGTAGCCCGCCGTGCGTTAGAGCAACAAAGGAGAGATGTGGAAGAAGAAAAGCAAGGGATAGCCACACGCCAACGTGAGCTGGATGCATTGGAGAACCGGCTCCGGGCTGAGACAACCAGGGCACATCAAAGGTACCAGACGAGATTACCGGCAACGGGTGGAGTCATAAACCCGGCCGCGCTATTCATCACGCCCCAGGATCAGCCGATTCCGGCTGTGAATCAGGAAACTGTACAACAACCTGCAACTGGAGGAGGAAACCCGACAAATGTACAAACCGGGTTACCCACGTTGCAGACAGGGGTTGCTGTTGGCAATACAGCACCACCACCACCACCATCACGATTTCATACACCACCGGGTCACTTCAACAACCCCATGGATAATGTATATGCAGCGACGTTGGCATTGGATCGAATCCCCGTAAGAGAGTCACCCCATGCGGAGGAGACCCGGCGGGCGATAGATTTATTGCGCACGGCAGTGGCTCAGCAAGTCAATTACCCGGATAATAGGAGCGGAATGCATGGAACGCCGTATATAAGCCGGCATAACGGAAACACCGGTAATATTCAGACAAGCTCAGCACGGCGGAGGGCAGAGCAGCAGCAAATGCCGCCTCCTCCCCGAAGACCAGCAACACCTGCAGTATCAGCTGCGCAAGCTATCATGGACAGTTCTCGAGCCAGACGCGCAGCAGCGGGGTCTGCGGTGCGAGGGCCGGTAGCAGTTGCACCCCCCGCCGCACCCGTCGCCGGATCACACGTTTCCCGGGTAAGGCCAGCACCGGCAATTTTAGCCGGGCTCAAGTGTTTGTCAGACGTTATCAGAGCCGAGCCCTACCCGGATAAGTTCAAAGAACCGGGTAAAGTGGTGAACTACGAGCCGACTATGGATCCAGAAACCTGGTTGAGTAGCTATGAGATGGCCATGTCGATTCGCAACGCATCTGAAAATCTTCAAGCCAAGTTCATGTACTTAATGATGTCAGAGGGAGCAGCAAAGTTGTGGTTCAACAATTTACCCGAAGGATCTATCAAGTCATGGAGTGAGTTGAAGGTTGCATTTATCAAGCACTTCCACGGAACATGCAGGAAGTTATTTACTATCGATGATCTAGAACGGTGTGTACAAAAGAAGGGAGAATCGGCGCGCAGCTGGGTGCGCCGGGTTATGGAGATACTTCACTCGTCCACGGATATTCAACCAAAGGATGCGTTACAAGCTATGGCAAAGACATGCAAATACACACCCCTAGTGCAAAAGCTAACACGCATGAAATCTAGTCGGAATGCTTCAGAGGTTACTATGGGAGAGTTGATGGACGCATGCAACAAGCATGATGCTACGGATACCACAGAAGAGGATGTTGATGACAAGAAAGCGAAAGCAAACACGAACAATAACGGAAGAACCGGCAATGGATCTGCGCCGGGTAATAATGGAGGAAACAATGGAAATAACCAGAATAAGCGTTCGTACGAGGGAAGTTCCGAGTTTGTTGCCAACACAGAAGCCGGGTTTACGAGACCCAGAGCAGAAGGAAATTTCAACGGTGGAAACTTTAATGGAGGAAATTATCAAGGGCTGCCAAGGCCGACTAACCATATAGAGGCCTTTAGGATTCCCTGTCCTCGCCATAGCAGGAACGGCAGGCCGGCCAATCATTCGCTGGAACAGTGCGTGGATTTACAGAGATGGAAAAATGAGGAAATACAGAAAGCAATATGAGGTGCAGGTCGGGGAGCAGGGCCGGGTCCAGGTGGTAACCCGGGCAATGGCCCACCCCCGGCAGGCAACCCAGGAGGTGGTAATCCGGGTAACAATCAGGGAGGAGCTGGAGGCTTCCAGGCCAATCCCAAGCAATTGGGCCAGTACCACGTTCACACCACGGGAACTTCAAACAAGGATAGAAAGATACTGAAAAAGGCAGTAAACTCGCTTTCCTCGGCTGTCCCGAGGTACCTGAGGTGGTCGGAGCAAGATGTAACATGGAGCAGAAGAGATCACCCGGAAAGGATAGAACACCCGGGAGTCCTAGCATTGGTGGTTGCGCCACAGGTTAATGGTTATGAGCTGAAAAAGGTCTTAATGGACGGCGGAAGCAGCATCAACATCTTATATTGGGAAACTTTTTTACGCATGGGTCTCAAGGAGTCTCAGCTACAGAAAAGTTCAACAGTGTTTCATGGGATTGTGCCAGGTCACTCGGCGTGTCCTGAGGGAAAGATTACCTTGGAGGTTGCTTTTGGAGAATCAAAGGATAATTTCCGGGTGGACTGGCTCACGTTTGAGATGGTAAAGTTGCGCAACCCCTATCACGCGCTATTCGGAAGGCCGGCTTACGCCAAATTCATGGTCAGGCCGTGTTACGTGTACCTACAGCTAAAAATCCCGGGTCCCAAGCAGACCATCACTATCCATGGGAGCCGGGATATAGCGGCTGAGCGTGACGAAGGAGACGCAGCAATGGCAGAACAAGCCTGTAGAAAGGAGGAGCTCAAGTATTATCGGTCTCAAGTAGACCCGGATGACAGGACAACGTTAAAAAGGCCAAATACGGAGGATGAGAGAGCGAAATTCAAGGCAGCACAGGATACCAAGATGGTGGCCTTTGTCTAAGGTGATCCCTCCAAGAAATTTGCTATAGGATCTAACCTGGATAATGAGCAGGAAAAAGCACTCGTGGAGTTTATTCGTTCAAATCAAGATGTTTTTGCTTGGACGCCCAGCGATATGCCGGGTATCCCTACAGAGTTAGCGGAACATAGCTTGCACGTTGATCCCAAGTCTAGGCCCGTGAAGCAGGGCCTGAGAAAAATGAATGAGGAAAGAAGAAGGGCTATATGGGAAGAAATTGCTCGGCTGTTGACAACCGGCTTTATCATGGAGGTATTTCACCCGGATTGGTTGGCAAATCCGGTTCTAGTGATGAAAAAGAGTAACGAGTGGAGTATGTGCATAGATTATACGAGTCTCAACAAGCATTGCCCAAAGGATCCGTTTGCCCTTCCAAGGATAGATCAGATCATAGATGCAGTGGCTGGAAGTGACCTATTATGTTTCCTGGATGCGTATTCCGGGTATCATCAGATCAAGCTCAAGAAGGAAGACTGGGAGAAAACATCGTTCATAACCCCTTTTGGGGCCTTCTGTTACAAAACCATGACTTTTGGGCTAAAGAATGCTGGCGCAACTTATCAGAGATGCATACAGAAGTGCTTTGAGGACCAGATTGGGCGCAACGTTCACGCCTATGTGGATGATGTGGTGATCAAGACCAGGAAGGCGGAAACGTTCATTGATGATCTAAAGGAAACATTCAAGAATTTGAGAAGGTATCAGATGAAACTCAACCCTACAAAGTGCGTGTTTGGAGTTCGAGCAGGAAAGTTACTCGGGTTCATTGTTTCCGAGAGAGGAATCGAGGCAAACCCGGACAAAATCAAAGCTATCCAGAGTCTGAAAAAGCCGGAAAACCTGAAGCATGTCCAGAAGCTCACAGGGTGCGTGGCAGCATTGAGCCGGTTTATATCCAGACTCGGAGAGAAGGCAATTCCATTATACCGGCTCTTGAGGAAATCTGATAAGTTCGTTTGGGACCAAGAGGCGGATGAGGCGTTCGAGGCACTAAAGAAGCAGTTATCTGAGGCACCAGTTTTGGCAGCCCTGGGTCCCAAAGAGCCCATGCTACTGTACATCGCGGCGGGGCCCCGGGCGGTTAGCGCAGTGGTTGTTGTCGAGCGCAAAGAGGATGGAAAAGATCACCCGGTCCAGAGGACGGTTTATTACGTTAGCGAGGTATTATCGGAGGCAAAGCAGCGTTACCCACATTGGTAGAAGTTGGTTTTCGGGGTCTTCATGGCCAGCAGGAAATTGAAACCCTATTTTCAGGAACACCCCGTAACAGTGGTTAGCTCTATACCAATGTCGGATATCATCAAAAACTCGGATGCAACAGGTAGAATAGCCAAGTGGGCCATCGAGATGGGAGATTATCACATTAACTACGAGCCCAGGTCAGCAATCAAGTCTCAAGCTTTAGTTGATTTCATTAATGATTGGACTCACACTAGCATGCCCACAATGACACCAAGTTCCGAGTCTTGGGTAATGCACTTTGATGGTTCCAAGAAATACGAGGGATCAGGAGCTGGAGTGGTACTTACATCACCTAAAGGGGATAAGCTGAGATACGTGTTGCAAATCCACTTTGATTGTTCCAACAACGTGGCCGAGTATGAAGCATTATTACACGGATTGAGAATAGCCAAGGAGATGAACATCAGGCGGATACGATGCTATGGAGATTCGGATCTTGTGGTACAGCAGGTCTCAGGAACCTGGGATAGGAAGGATGCAACTATGGCAGCATATCATAGAGAGGTGGACAGGGTTGCCGGGTGTTTTTCCGGGTATGAGGTGGAGCATATTGACAGGAGAAAGAACGAGGCAGCAGACGCACTCGCAAGACTCGGCTCGCGTAGAGAGCCGGTTCCACCCAATGTTTTCCTGGACGAGCTATGGCGGCCATCAGTTAAAACCGAGTCTGAGGAAGAGGTGGCTAACCAAGACCCGGATTTGGAGCTCGTGGCCACAGTACGAGCCGTTCCCGAGTGGACAGAGCTGTTTCTGGTTTACCTATCACGGGGAGAGTTACCACAGCAGGAAGTATTAGCGAGGCAAATTCTGAGACGAGCAAAGGGCTATTCCATCATCAATGGGGAGCTATATAAGAGGAGTGCTGCAGGAGTATTCTTGCGCTGTGTAGCACCAGAAGAAGGCCGGCAGATCCTGAAAGAGATCCACGAAGGCGACTGTGGGCATCACGCATACACAAGATCCCTTGTGGCCAAAGCATATAGGGACGGTTTTTTCTGGCTCACAGCCTTAGCAGACGCGGAGCGCTTGGTGGCAAGGTGCAATGGATGTCAAAGGTATGCCCGCCAAATCCATGTGCCTGCTATGGAGTTACAAACAATTCCTTTAACCTGGCCGTTTGCCGTTTGGGGTATGGACATGGTTGGCCCCTTTCACATGTCACCTTGTAAAAAGACACATCTCTTGGTGGCTATTGACAAATTTACCAAGTGGGTTGAAGTTATGCCAGTTACCAATTGTGAAGCAATTACGGCAGTCAAGTTCCTGAAAAGGATTATCTATCGGTTTGGGTATCCTCACAGCATAATTACGGACAATGGAACCAACATGTCCTTAGGCGAGACGAAAAAATTCTGTGGGAACAATGGAATCCGGCTGGACATAGCTTCAGTAGCCCATCCACAAGCTAATGGACAAGTGGAAATGGCAAATCAGGAGTTACTTCGTGGATTAAAACCACGACTGCGAGTCCCATGCATCAGAGCTGCTGGCGCATGGGTTGAGGAGTTACCATCAGTGGTTTGGGGTATCAACACCACACCTAATAGATCTACTCAGATGGCACCGTTTTTTATGGTTTATGGTGCAGAGGCAGTATTGCCGAGTGATATCATTCATGATTCGCCTCGAGTGTCGGCTTACGTCGAGGTGGAGAACAAGAAGACCCGGCAGGACGCCGTGGATATGTTAGAAGAACACAGGGAACAAGCTTTGGAAAGATCAGCCATATACCAGCAGGACCTGAGGAGATATCATAGCCGGCGAGTCAAAACCCGGGTCTTCCAGGAAGGGGACCTGGTCCTGCGCCTGGTACAGTCAACGGAAGGAAAACACAAGTTATCCCCACCGTGGGAAGGACCATTCATTATAAGCCGGAATCTACACAATGGATCGTATTACTTGGTAGATGCAAGAGAAGAGTCGGCTACTGTCAATGACACCGCTCATACAACTTCATCTATGCAAGAAAGAGAAACACCATGGAACGTGGCTCAGCTGCGTCCCTACTACACTTAGAATAGACTAGATTAACAAGTGGGATTACACGATGTAACAGGCAGCAGGTTTCAGACGCACTCTTTTCCTATCCAGGGTACCTAAGGGGACTGGAGGGTTTTTAATGAGGCGGCTTGCTGACCTAACTTTTCTCATATCAATAAAGAGATGGTTAAACAATATCTTGTTTTTTCTTGTGTGTTCTTTGTCAAGTTTTCATATTATTGTTGTTTTTCTATTTCTCTTTCAGGTAAGTGTTATTTATTGTTCTTAATATATTAGTTTTTCTAGTAAATTGCATATATCTAGGTCTTGGGGGCTGATTGCTCGAATAGCACAGCTGCAAACTCAAAGACCCGGCCATGATGCCATTACGTTGTAAGGGCCAATTACTTGTAATAAGTACGGCTGCAAGCTTATAACCGGACAATAGAGCCAAATTTTCTTGACTTTTCTTGCTTAAGCTCGATGTGACTCGCACTAAAGTGGCATGCTTTGCTAGCGTATGATTACAATCAGTCATGATGCCCAATGGGACTTGCCTGACCCTGTCTTTGTATAGCTATAGCAGCATTGATCATCCACGCGAAAGCCGGCTTATAGTAAAAGAAGGTCAAAAGGGTCATCTAAACCACAAGTTATGCAGAGTACAAGGTTAACAGCCGGAAACTCAAAGTATATTAAGCATAGCTTCAAACCTATGTGAATGACTCTAGGTTTTGGACCTTAGCAGAAACAATTTGTTCTTTTAGAAAACTCCAAAACCCCAGACTCGGAAATTCGGGCCTTGGGGATTTGGGAATTTAAAAAAAGAAACAAATTATCTAGCTATTCAGCTCAAAAACCCAAAAATCCGAGTCTTGGGGACTTGGGGACTTAGAAAAAGTCCACTTGTCAAAACCCATGAGACCCGGAAACCGAGTCTCGCAAATGGAACCATAGCGAAAGTCGGAAAACCAGGAACGAGAAAGCTCAAAGTTAAGAAATATCAAATTCACGCAAAGGCCAGAAGGGCCATGAAAGATATTAAGGTTTTAAACGTATTACAAACCAGGATAGTAGTATCAAAAAGTGCACAGGCGCACTATCAAAAGAATAATTGTTTTAAAGGCCCATTGGCCGAATGAAGTGTTTGAGACGGTAGCAGATAAAAGTTCACTCGGCCTCCTGGGTCGAGTCGTCAACCTTGTCCTTGGCAGCCAGGTCTCGGTCCTTGACTTGGTCTTCAGCGGTTGCGGCAGCAGCATCCGGGTCAGCAGTAGTACCGGCACGCGCGGGAGGAGGAACAACCGGTGTAGAGGTTGTAGGCGCAGTGTCGGCCTCAGCTTTCTTCTTCGCGGCCTCTTCCCTCAGCTGAGCAGCCTCCGCCTTCCACCGGGCTAGCATGTCATAAGGCTTTGGAAGATCCGACTGAACCAGCTTATCCTCAGCGTCGTATGGTGGAACAATCAGACTGACATCCAGACTGTCGGCAATAAGACTAGCCGAGTGACGAACCTCTTTTTGGATGGCTTTGTAGTTCTTGGCTGAAAACTTGGAGCCATTAGTGTTGAACTCTGGAAACCCGCCAACGAGCTTTGCCGGCTCAAGCTTGGGAAAGTACGCTTTAGCCAGCGCAAGCGCCCGGGTCATTCCAACCCGGCATGACGAGCGTTTCCAGTGCTCGATCCACTCGGGGATGGTAGAGCACGCATCAAGCAGTGTGCTCAGACCACCACGCCCAGTACTCGGCCACTTCAAAGCTTGAAGAACCCATTTGGTGCCGGCACAGAGTTGCCGGATGGTGCTTTTTATGGTCTTCAGCTTCGCTATGTCATCCTCATCCGGAATCTCATCATCCGGCCCTGCAGAAAAAGAGAAAGATCCGAGTAAGGAATCCCGAGTGTTTATAAGAATGAAAAATCCGGGTTACGATTAGTGAGTTGGGAATCATTACCAATCAAAGCACGGTGAGTGTCGGCAATCTGAGCAGATAGCTTGGTCAATTCGTCCTAGGCAGCATGAGCTCTCTTTCTATACTTTCTCGTCAGCTTCCCCAGTTTCTTGGCATCAGATTCAACCGTTTCACGCAGCTTCGTCTCCACCTCGAGGAGTTTGTTGGTTTTAGCCAACACTTCCTCAGAGTGGGTTATGTCGTGGGATAATCACGGCAGACGTTACCGGGGGTAACTTATCTTGGGGCAATTCGACTCTGGTGTTTGGGAGAGGGTTTAGCTCAAGGGAAAACATGATGATATACGATCTGGTAGCCGGCAATCAAGTCGCCGAGTCTCCGATCTAGATATATTAACTCAACTCTCGTATTACACTGGATACTCGATACCTAGCGATATTTCTCAAATTCTCGGATCTCTCTCTGTCTAACCCTAGAGGCCGGCTTATATAATATCCGGACCCCCTGGCCTACTCTCCAAGGCGTACTCTGAATCCTACCCGGACACTGCTTATAAACCCTAAACTTCCTTATCGTAACGCACAATCCGGGTTACGAGGCCTACGTTCCTGGGCTTTCTAGAAACTCCTTTATCTTAAGCCAGGTCTTGCACAACGTCCTTTGGGCCGAGTTACTCCCTGGCGTTGGCCTACCGGGTTATCTTCCCTCCATCAGTAGTCCCCAGAATAGCTTGGGCTTCATGAGATCCTCCTTGAAGCGCACGCTATTCCCTTCAAAAATAACAAACACACAAGTTCATAGAGGCCAGGTTAGATTGCTTTGATAAACAGCTAGGCCTAACTCCACGGTGGCCATATAGTAACCCGGCTATCTCCAAGTCCAGTGTTTACTTTTCCGGGTCAACGCCCCTGATGCAGACGCCAAAGATCCGGCTTACTTTACTTGTTAATCGATCCAGGTATCACGGAGAAGATTTGTTTCGTATCCATTCCGGATATCTCGTCCAGCACTTAAAGCATATCTCAGAAAATCCGGGCGGGTATCCCTTATCCCGAAATTTTCGGTTCCCGCCCGTTGGACTAGGTTTATCCGCCCGTACCTTATAAATAGGTACCCAGGGGATAACCTAACCCACAACGGTCCATTCCAACTCCTTCTTCCTCCCCATCTCTCGCGCTTGCGCAACACCACCACGGGAACCTCGAGCTCACCGCCGGAGCAAAGCCGCCGCCGGCTACGTTCGTCCTCGAACCGTTCCGCGCCGCCGCCAAGCTCCGCCGCTGCGCCCTCATCTTGCCCGCCGGGAATCGCAAAGGGACATTCAGATTGCGCCATCTGCCGCCGTCGTGCTCTACTCCAATCTCCTCCGGTAAGCTTCTTACTCCCATTGAATTAGCCTCACAATTTCCTGATTCGTTCTAGATTGGATCTAGGTCAACCGCGGGCTATTTCTTGCGCCGCGCCGGATTAGGTCGCTTAGACTCATACTAGTTCATCCAATGGCTTGAATATAGGCTCCACCTCATTCTCCTATTGCTTGTAGTCACTAATTTCACCACGAATTTGAAAATGAAATTTCCAATCTAGGCTCGGGCCGTCCAAATTTTCCGCAACTGCCCTTGATACCCGGAAAGTCCGTTTCTTCCGGTTCATTTACTTGCAGTAAATACATGGGCAATCACCCTTCTTTCGCGAACGATCACCAATACGTAAGTCCCCCATAGTTTCTGTATTGCTACTCGATACTCGGATAATCTGTAATTTTCGCTACATCCGGCGATACCCGGACAACTCATAATTCCCATACCTCTTTTCGATACTGCTTGCATATATCCGGATAACCCACGATTTCCGAGTCTTACGTCTTGTACCTTTTTGACTCGTGCTTTTGCAGACCGAACCCATGGCTCCCAAGAAGCAAGGGAAGCAGCAAGCAAGAGCAAGGACAACCCAATAAATATCCGCCAACTGGGCGCGATCCACCGTCACCAAGGCCAAGTTAGAAGAGCTGGCCGAGTTAGGGGTCCTCCCCCCTCAGGAAGATATCCATTGGAGAGTGCCGGGTGATGAGACCCGGCCTACACCTGCTGCTGATGAGGTAATCTGCTTCATCGAGCATGTGACCCGGGGGTTTCGCCCTCCGGGTCATTCTTTTTTCCGCGAGGTCTTAAGCCACTATGGCCTCCGGGTGTTCGACATAGGGCCTAACTCTATGTTGAACATTACCCATTTTATCTTCCTTTGCGAGTCTTATTTGTGCATTCCGCCAAATCTGGCTCTTTTTATTGAACTCTTCCAATGCAAACCGTGCCGCGAAAGCGGTGACGGGGCGCTTCTTGCTTGCGGCGGGGTTTCCATCCAGCGCCGCAAGAATTCCCCAATGCCAACTCTCAAACTGAATTCCCATGTCAAGCACTGGCAATTATCCTTCTTCTACTGCCGAGACACCTCCCCACCCGGTGAAAGGAAACTGCCGGGTTACTCGGAGGGTCTCCTGGATATCTCCGAGTCTTTCAACGCCTTTGCCCCTGAGTCGGACAGGGAGGCCATCCAACCTCTTCTAACCAAGATAGCCGTCCTCTCCGCCCAAGGTCTCCTTGGGCTCAACTTGGTCAAGACATGGGTGGACTTCAGGATCCAGCCCAACTCCATCCGCACCAAGCTAATGTGCGACTACTCGGGGCACGTCACAGACGCGCTCCGGTATTCTTCTAAGAACTACCCAGCCGGCGATACCAACAAAACCATCAAGAGTTTCTTGACGGAAAAATTGGAGGTGATCAAAAACATCGTCGGGTTAGCTCCATTCACCCGGGACAACCCGGCTCCAGCGGTAAAATCCGACTCTTATACTTTTACCTTCATGCTTTCGCTTGATATGACTGCTGATTCTTACCCTTGTGCTTGTCTCAGGCTGATAACGTTTTCTGGAACGTCGAGACCTCCCCTTCTTCCGGAGACCCGGAAGAAGATGAGGAACCGGCTGACAATGACGAAGGTATTTATCCGGGTCTTCTATCAACTTCACTTGCGCCATTTTGCTCGCACGTCTGACTTTTTCCGACTATACATACTCGGCTTACAGGGTTGGAGGACAAAGATGACAAGGACGAGGGGGACCCGGAGGCCACCGAATCCGATCAAAGCGACCCTGAACAAGAAGCAGTTGTTGGGGCCAAGAGGAAGACCAGGGGGGTGGTATCCAAGGTTCCCTTCTCCTTTATGTCCTCCGAACCCTATTCCTTTGATAACATGCGAAAACTTAATCAACAATTATCCAACTCACCACATTTGAAGGACTCTCTTCCGGCCAAGCGTAGAGTGACGCGGAGTTCCCCGGGTGACGATCCCCTCAACCCGGGCATCACCACCTCGCCGGTCCGCCGCGCCGGTACTCCTCCACCTCATCCTTTGTCGTGGTGGTGTCACGGCAGATGCCATAGGATGGCTAAAGATGTGGGGACGAAGGATGCTGGAGGCGCTCGGGGAGGGATCACGCGACGAGTAGACGCGTGAAGGAAGAAACAACCACTGCAAACAACACGATCTACCCAGGTTCAGGGCCCTCGTGAGGAGGTAAAACCCCTACTCCTGCCTTTCTCTCTGTATTCTGATGTCTCACCGAGTAGCCACAATACAATGGTTCTTGCTACCGGGTAGCTACTCTTCCCTCTACGGGATGAGCTAGGTCAAGAATCTCTATGTAGTGCGCGGTCAAGGTCAGCATCCATCGCGCAGGAGGGGGCAGGGCACCTTATATACTCGATGCCCAGCCGGATACAGCCAAATACAAACTGGTGTCGACATTGTGTGCACACCGTCCTTCTTCCGAGTTCCCGCTGACAGCTTTGGCTTCTAGATTTGTCCCGGTGCGGAAAGTCGTTGGGCAAAACCAAGTGTTCAGTCTGTTATCACTGTGGCGAACACAGAGTAGGTCCCCCCTATCCTGCGACGCCCTGCTGACACACTGTCGCTGTCAGGCACGCCGTCCCCAGATGAACAGTGCCGTGAACAGTGCCAAGTACGGACCCGGGATACGCGGGATTCGATGTCAGAACGGCTCCTTTGACTTCTAGCCCGAGTAGGTTCCCGCCATTTCTACTCGGACCAGCTCTTCTATTCAGAGGAGCATAACTCTCTTGGCTCATTCTTCTGAACGTCTAGGTGTAAGACCGGGTAGCGAGTACCAGGTAGCCGGCTACTCGGCCAAACATCCCCTCTGATCATGCCTTTAGCACTTGCTTTTACCCTACTCGGGGGTAACCCCCCGAAAGCAGTCCCCGAATCTGGTAGAGCCCTGCGAACTCGTTCACTGGGCCCTGCCAGCTTTAAAACCAACCTTGACAGTCTTGCCTTTGAACCTTGAGATACCGAGTGAAAACCTCCGAGTAGCCCTTGGTCTTGTTTCTTCTCTTCCGAATAGGGCCACCTCTCTTCTCTGTGTCCGAGTAAAATGACTTGATGAAATCTCGAAACGGAATCTCTGCGTGACAGAGCACAATCCGGCTTTCCGCGCTGCAACTGGGCACGTGTCACGCGGACACGACTTCGACGCCTCGGTGCCCGGTAACTGACAGGCCACGCGCCCAGTTTTCACGGGGTGGGCCCACCAGCTCGTAACGTCCCATCACGCGCAGTAATCGCCCACGATCTCGTCGTGGGATCTAATGCGGCCGTTACGCGCGCGTTCTGTGCTGTGTGCGTTTCTAACCGGCCCACAGACCCCACGCCACACGATTACTGCCACGATCGATCCCACTTCCTCAACTCGTAACGGTAACTCGAGGAGCGGTAAAAATACCCCCTCGGTAACTCCTTCTTCTCCTTCCGCTCACAATTTCCCCTCTGCCTTCTCGTTTCTCCGCCGCCGCAGAGCTCGTCGCCGCTGCGCAACTCACTGCGCCGCCGCGAGCTTCTCCATCCACCGAATCCTTCAATCTTTTCCCAATTTCTTCCTCTCCGCCATGGCTCGCGACGACAATGCTCGCGCCGGCTGGGCGGGATCCGAGGTCACCGCTGAGGATTGCCAATGGCTGGTGAACACCCGGCGAGTTCCTCCCGGTGTTCGCTGCCGGCAACCTGACGATAAGCTCGTCCCTGCCCCGCAGGAAGGCGAGCACGTCGTCTTCCTCGCGCACTTCGCGCGAGGATTCGGGCTTCCAGCATCCAACTTCCTCCGCTCCTTCCTCGACCACTACGGCCTCCAGATGCACCATCTCCCTCCGAACGCCATCGTCTTCCTCTCGTACCACGCCGTGGTATGCGAGGCCTTCCTGGGCGTTCGCCCCACGACGGAGACTTGGTCCAGGTATTTCTTCTTTCGCCAACAGAGCAAGGGCAAGAAGGACGGCGTGGACACCAGCAGCCGGATAACGGAGACCGGCAGCGCCATGATGGTGCAGCGCCCTGGAACCAACCATCCGCGCATCAAGGGACTGGACTCCGTCCGCAAGTGGCAGAGGACGTTCCTGTATGTGCAGAACGTCCCCGCCACGAAGGGAGCCAAGGTAGAAGACCAAATCAATCTGCCCCCTTGGAGCAATCGAGCTCCCACCGGGCAGAACTGGCGGACCAAGCCATCCATCGACAGCAATCTGAAGCAGATGGACGAGCGCCTCGCCTATCTGGCCGAAGAAGGGCTCAAGAGCGACGACCCTATCGCTTGCTGGATCTCCAAGCGGGTGCTGCCGCTCCAGCGCCGCGTCCACCCCATGCGCTACATGGGCGGCCCCCGCGACTGTACTCGGACGACCACGTTCGAGCTCAGCAACGCGGATGTCGCCGCTCATGCGCGGTCCATCATGACCACGGGCCTCAGGGACAATTGGCAGTATGGCTTCATCCCATACGGTCGTACGAAGCCAATCGAGCGGGTATGTACTTTTTCTCCTATCTCTTATATGCATGTTCCGAGTAGATAGCCCTCTTATCTTGCAGCATCTGGTACTTGCACTCTGCGTCGAGTAGGGCACTTTAGCAGAACTGCTTAGGTTTAATGTGCTTTATGCTTGCACGCCTTGCCGACTAGCACACAGAGTAGCATTGCTTAGGCTTAATGTGCTTTGTGTTTGCACGCCTTGCCGAGTAGGACACAGAGTAGCACTGCTTAGGCTTAATGTGCTTTGTGTTTGCACGCCTTGCCGAGTAGGATGCCTCTATGCTACTCGACTAACTTGTGATGTTTCTCTATTCCTCAGGTCCTTGCTCGCTAGCTCGCTGAGAGCATGGAACGCTTCGAGGACAACTGGTCGGAGGACCGAGAGGAGGACGACGAGGTCTCCTTCGAGACCGCGGACAGGCTCAACCTCCCCCATGCCGCTCAGACGGATAAGCATCACGTAGATGCGTCTGTCCGTGATTGGTCCGAGGATGACGACGAAGGTAATTGAGCTCATCCTGTCTGGTCGCAAGCCACGCTACCCAATTTCCTCTTGCTTCTGATCCGTTTTTCTTCTTCCGAACTTCACAGGCGGCGCTGATGCTGAAGAGGAAGACGAGGAGGAAAACGAGGAAGCCCTTGTCGTCAAGCCGCTCTCCATCGCTGCTCCTCTTACCCGCAAACGGACGGGTAGCGGTGCTCAGGAGCCCCCCGCCAAGAAGAAGAAGACGGCCGGGAAGACGACCAAGAAGACCGTGACGAAAGGAGGACGGAAAATCCCTACCCGTAAAGGGTGAGTACTTTCTCCTCAGTTATGCGCCTCTGCTGCCGCCAATTCCCAATTCTCTTACTTCGTTGCTTCTTCTCGATTTCCTCTGTCCTTCTCTTTTTTCTGAACATGTTTCTTTCTCCAGGGCCCCCTTGGATGCTGACGCCGCTTTCGCGCCCACCAAGACTAAGAAGAAATCCGCCATCGACGTTTATAATCTCATCGACCTCGACGACGAGAATGAAGCCGCAGCGTAGGACGGAGCGCGTGCGTCCTCTCCCGTGAAAGGGGACGACTCCGACGATGCTCGGTACATGAGCAGCGACGCCCACGACACCGAGCAGGAGCAACAGGCCCACATAGATCAGGAAGCGCGGGACGCTGATCGCGACGCGAGGCCACCTTCTCCTCCGGCCACCACGGCCGAGGAGAACTTAGAACAAGATTCCGAGAAGCATGATGACGCCGCCCTTGAGCAGCGAGAAGAAGACCAAGAGCAGCCAGCGACAGGGGCTGCTGAGCACGACGACCCGGCGGCCCAGCCGCGGGTAGAAGGACAAGATGCCACACAGCAAGACCCCGCTGCCGAGCAGCGGGTTGAGATAATTGATGAGGCGGAGCAATACCCTCTGAGCGACGCGCAAGCAGACGCCGCACAGGGTAGCGCCCAGCTGGATGCCGCGCCGGGTAGCGCGCCCTTAGCGCCGCCTACTCAGCAGGGTACTTCCTCCACCGCGCCAAACTCTCCACCGATGAAGAAAACCAAGACAACATCCAGCCCTCCGGCCAAGCAGCTTACCAAGAAGATCAAGCAGGAAGCCGTTGACAAGAAGGCCGCCGAGAAGAAGGCTGCCGAGAAGCAGACCTCTGGGAACCAGGCCGCCGAGAAGCCAGCTGGCCAGTCAGAGGGCGTTGTCCGCAGGAATCCTTTGCGTAGCGGTACGCGTGGTGCTGCCACGATGCCGCCGCCAAGACCAACTGCCAAGCCCGGCCAGCTCACCATCCGTGAACCTGATGCGGCCGCTGACACCGCCGCAGGATCCAGCTTCCCGGATCCACCCACCTTCCCACCTTATATCGTGAAGATGAGCCAGCAGCACAACATTCCAATGACTCCCGCCGAGAAGAAGCTCGCTATCCGGAGGGGCAAACAGGCTACGCCGGTGGACTCCAAGCCTCCAGCCAGGAACAAGGACCGATCCGTCTCGATCCACTCGCGCGAGGTTGCGGAAGACGAGGTAACGTCTACGGGCCTCGAGCAGATAGTTGACCGGGTTGGATTTATTGACGCTGAGTGGGACAGCGGAGTCCTTGGCAACACGAACTGGCACGGCACGTCCTTGGGCGATCTGGATCACATGCGTGTCGACTGGAACAAGGCGGACATGGGTTATAAACCCATGACTATTTCGTCCAATACCAGCACGCTCGCCGCCAAGCTCTTCGTCCATCGCAAGGCCGCGGAGGATATTGAACAGACTTACGCGGTAAGCTTTGCTCATCCGTCCCGAGTTGCATTTTCCTTCTCTTCTATTCTTCTGCTTCTTCTTATCCATCCCCCAGTCCCCGATATTCTGGTCGAGTAGGCGGGTACTCAACCGAGTTGCCACCTTCTCGGGTTGAATCTTCACGACTTTGTCTGATTCTTTTTCTTTCTTCCTCTCAGAATTGCCTTCTGAAAAGAACCAACCTGTACCGGCGGCTGCTATGGAACCACAACATCGCTAGGAGGCGTCTCGGGGCCCTGGAATTGGAGCGCAAATCCGATGAGGCGGCAGAGAAGGAGGTCATGGACAGTGCCCTCAAGCTTTCCGAGATCGAAAGTAAGCTTGTAGCTACGCGGTTCCCGCGTTTTATGTTTACGCCCGCTGTTGCTTTCTGCTCAGACCGACTCCTTTCTGCAGGCAAATTTAAGACCCTGGCCGAGGAGCACTCCAACTGCCGCGCCTTTGTTGAGAGCGGCCAAACCACCATCAAGAGGCTAGAAGGTGAGTTGATGTCTTCTCGGTTTGACTTCTTGCTTTCATCTTTGCTACTCTGTTGACCGTGCTTTGCTTTTCACAGAAGATCATAAGAAGTTTGTCGAGGAGCATCTCGACTGCCTCAAGCCTGCTGAGGTGCAGCAGGAGATTGCAAGTCTTGAGGTGGAATTCAAGAACAGGCACCTCTCCGAGATGGAACCATTGCAGGTCCAGCTGCGAACTGCTCTCCAAAAAGCCATTGATCTAGCTGGCGAGAGAGATAAAGCAGTGGCCGAGAAGAAGAAGACCAAAGCAGCAGCTGCGGCCAAGCAAAGGGCTCTCGAGCTGGAATGCAAGACGCTGAAGGAGAGCATCTCGGATCTTATGCTCCAGCTGGCGCAGTTCCGGAAGATAGAGGAGAAGCATGTTGCTGACGAAGAGTCGTGGAAGAAAAAGCTGCAGGCGCTATTCTACGACCTGAATAGTAAGTGCTTGCTTCTCCGCCCTTCTCTTGTTTCCTGCGCTTCTCCGCTGCTCGGTTTATTTTTCTACTCGGCTTCTGTTTCTGATCTTCTCAATAGCTTTTTCAGAAATCTTCCCCGACCTCGAGACATCTTGTAAGCCTGCCTTGGCGAAGGCTCGAGCAGCTCGCCTCGAGAAGGGCGAACCTATGGACACCAAGGCAGAGATCGAAGATAGCATCATGGTCATGCAGGGGCAGCTTCAGCGCTTAAGTGGTGTGGGCACCGATCTGGTGCGCACTGCCTTCAAGCTTCATGACGTGTTCTGGCCTAAAGACTCCGCGCCAAAAACTATCCGCGGACTTGCCGCAAAGCTTAATGGCGTGAAGGCCGAGCTGAAGAAATGGAGGGCGTCAGGAGCTCGGGCAGGCGCTGGTATGATGCTGCTATTCATCACCAGCTGGTATGAGAACCTCAACTTGCAAGTTGTCCGCGAGATGCGTGAGGACTCCAAGTGGGAGACGGATTCCGATTGCGTGGCTCTCCGCCAGGCCGTCGCGTACGAGGTTGCCCAGTACGCAAGCACCGCGCACTTCATCGACGGTCTCACCGAGCCTAACACCGAGGTGGACGAAGGCGATGATAACGACGATGATGAAGACGAGGACGCCACCGAGTCTGACCTGGGCAGCTTCGAGAGTGATCGCTACAAGGCCGGGAAGGGGAAGGCCGCTGTCGTCGCGGACAGCGAGGAGGAGACCGAGAGCGTGGAGATGACGATCGACACCGCGGCCCTCGAGTTCGGCACCTCCTCAGTGTAACATCCCAAGTATGAAAACTAGCCATTAGAATGTTTGCTCTCTGTTATTTTATGTTTTGCATCATGACATCATGTTCATTGCATTTGTTTTGTTTGTTTTCCATTTGTTTTTCTCTGTTTGGCTTTGTTTTCCAACTGTTTTCCTTTGTTTTCCTTTGTTTTCTATTTGAATTTCAAATCAAATTTCAAACCTTTTGTTTAATACTTGTGATGTTACAATTTCCAAAATGATATTTCAAATCAAAACAATCAATTGTTTCCATTTAATCCATAAGGTTCAACTATTTAAAATTGTGGTTTTAATAGTTCACTTAATCCAAATGTTATTCAAATTCAAACAAAATTCCAAACATCAACCCTTTGGAACTATTGAAATTTACAAAACAATTCTAAGCAATTTGTTTCAAATAAAATTGAGGGTTCAAACTTTTGGAAATGTTTCTTTTAAATAAATCACCCAATATTCAAAATTCATACAAATTCAATCAATTACAAAACAGCAAAATAAATTGAACTTTTTGGAAAACCAAAATTGGCATTTTGTTGCTATTATAATAACTAGCTTACACAAATTTTTCCTAAAATTTTCCTAACTCAAAAACCCTAGTTTTTCTTCCTATTTCTTTCAGCAAAAAAAAGAAACAAAACAATTAATAAAAAAGGAAAAACTCACAGAGGAGGGGAGCAGCGCAGGCCCAGCCCAATTTTCCCCTTAGGCCCGTACCCCCCCTCGATCGTCTTCTTCCCTGTACGGCTCGCATCTGGAGCTCCCACGTATACAGAGCAGAGCAGCAACGGCTTCCACTCCTCCTCCCCCTCCTTAAAGCTAGCTCGAACCCTAGCCCTAGGGTTTCCCCTCTCCTCCTCTCTTCCTCTCTTCCCCGCCGTTTTCCCTCTTTCTTCCACCTCCTCCCTCTGCTCTCTTCTCTCTGTATCTCTGTGGCTAACTGAACCCGCCACCGAAGCCTCCACCTTCCCCTCCGGTGATCGCCGCCGGGAGGCCCTCCTCCGGCCATGCTAACGCCGGGAATGGAACCTCCCCGGCGCCCTCTCCCTCCTCCACCACTCGGCGCGGGCGGGGACGGCCCGGAGCGCCGCCGCCATGCTCCCCTCGCCACCGTCGCTCCCTGTTCCGCCCCGACCTGTCTCCCTCCGTTTCCATCGAGGTGAGCACCGCGCCTCCTCATCCCTGTCTCCCCCCTCCCTTTTCCTCTCGCACCAGTCGCCCGTAGCAACCGCAAGCACACGCACGCCCAGCGCAGCAGCGGCTGCAGGCCGCCGGGATCGATGCCTTTCTCTGTCGAGGTGCAGATTGAACTGCCAAAGTTCAGTTAACGCTCGAAACTGAACTATATCCCCCCCCCCCGAGCCTTACCTGACAAGAAACAGCACACTACCGCACTGGTTAGCACCCCTAGCGCGCGCACGGGAGGTCCCGGGTTCGAGTCCCCCTCCCGCAGCAAAAAACCAAAATTTTTATTTCCTTTTGTTTTGTTACAGAAACTTCACAGAAATCACCAACAAGTCCCTGTATATTTCTTTCTAGATCCCTGTAAAATATTTCTAAGTCCCTAGATAGTAAATAAAATGGCAGATTGCACCCTAAACTTCTAAAATGCATAACTAAATCATTTTAACTCCAAATCCAACATTTTTAATATGTATTCTGTACCAAATTGAATTCTCTAACCAAATATAAAATTTGTTTACTGTTTTGAATATTTTAAATTGGTGAAATATTTAAAAACTTGTTTAATTCACTTAATTTTGCAAAAATCATAACTTGGGCATAAAAATTCCAAATTCAACAAACTAAATATGTTTTCCATTCAACTTTTCATGTACTTTCCAAATATCAACTTTGTTTGCTGTTTTGAATAATTTAAATTGCTGAAAACAACTGTTTCTTAATTAATGCATTTAAAATTGCCAAATTAATAACTTGCTCATTTTAAATCCAATTTCCACAAATAAAATATGTTTTCCATGCAAAATTAAACCACCTTTCCAACTATAAATTTTGTTTCATGTTTTGAATAATTAAAATTGGTTAAATAATTTAAACCTTGTTTAAATCATTTAAAATTGCTAAATTCATAACTTGCTCAAATTAAATTATTTTTGAACTTATAAAATATGTTTTCAAACCATAAAAGTATAAACTTTTCAAATATGAATTTGGTTTGATGTTTTGAACACATAAAACTTCAAATAATTTCATACTTGAATTAATTCATTTAATCCTTGTTTAAACTTGCTTAATTCATAAGTAAATTATTGTAAATCCTTTTTCAATAAGTAAAACATGTATTCCAACTAAAATTTGGTGTTCTACTCAAATATGAACTTTGTTATCTATTTTGAACAATTTAACATGATGAAAAAAACAAATTCTTGTGTAACACCTTTAAGAAACCAAAATTCCATAACTTAATAAATGAATTTCCAAACTTGGTAGACCTTATTTCTAATTGCTTCTATTGTTGTTATTTTGCTGTTTTACTCATCCATGCATCATGCTAACTCACTTAAACATGATGATTAGTTGTAGAACAATTAATTCAACCATAATTCATGGGCTTTCCATATGCAATCCCAATTGCATGTGGGTCCATTTAATCATGTTGCTATCTTGTCAACTAGTTTATTCTGATGCATCAATTAAATGGTCATGCATCATCCCATGATTGTGCACTATGCCATGTTATTGATTGTTTGTCTCTCTGCGTTGTTTGTTTGCTTCTTCTCGGATAAACGACGACGTTGAGACCGACGATACTTACGACACCCCTTCTAAGGATCTAGCTCAGTACCAGGCTGCTGAGTTTGCAGGCAAGTACTCACTCACATGAACCACTGTGTTCCTTTGAACATTGGTTACCGATACTTTCCGTTGTCTATTCTGCTAGCCCTATGAATCGTTGCTTCTGTTACGAACCTATCACATGTACCCTTTAACCCTGATATTGCCTCACCTCCACTCCCATAACCCCGTTGTTTGAGCCTGTGTCTTACTAGCATGCTTAGGGTTGTTTTGCTCGAGTCTGTTGCCCGTTATTTTCTGTTACTACTCTATTATGTTCTGGGGCTCGATGTTAAACAATCAACCTGTTAATGTTTGAGGTAATAATAATTTGATGATAAGGCACCGGCAGGAGGCCCGGCGTGGTTTTGAAGCCTGCTAGTGTCGACCCTAATTAGGAAAAGGGTCTTGTCTACTGATCCATGATGAGCGCACTAACCGCATGTGGGAAGCGTGTATGGGCGCCCCCTCAATTTGATTCGATTCGCATCTCGTCCAAATCGCCTCATTTAGTTCGGGTTTTCCATTTGCCGCATGCATATTGCAGGTGCGAACCCTTGGCGCCAAGGTGGAATTTTTGTAGTCGGCATTTAGGGAGACACGTTCTTAGAGTGCTATGAGGGTCCCCTTTTCTTCGTGGGGCTTGATTAGCCGTGCGCTCAATTGCACGGGGTTCTTTGGGCTTGATGCGAAGAAGAGTTGAGTTGTGTTGAGTGCCCCGCTTGGTGGAAAGGCCATTCCATCTGGCGGGTTATTCTTACGTGTACGGCCAAATTGGTGCACCCCTGCAGGGATAAATCTTCTCGAGAAGCCGTGTTTTCCGCGGTTATGGATGACTTGGTGAAAGTACTGGCTAACAAGTACTGAGAACAACTTACACCTAACTAATGATAACTTGACTAGTAATAGTCTTATTGACACAATAACTTGAACCATCACTAATCCAACGGTGTGAGTTATCCTCGGATTGCTTCTTTGGATAAGGGGCGAGATCCAGGATGGGTTTGTTTGAGGTTAGTGGGTAGGTTGGTTCCGATACGCTATCTTATCCCTTTTCTGATAGCCGGAAGTTATAGCAACTCTGTAGTTGGTTAGAGCAGCCAGCTGCCGCATCTTTTGTATCCCCTTTCTTCCGTTGAACCCAAAGCATCTGTGCTTGGTGTTGACGGGTTACACTTTGGTGAATTGTGAGTCTTGCTTGCCAGTACGTTTATGTACTGACCCCTTTGGGGCTGTGGTTTCCGCAGACTACGTTTCCGAGGATCCCCATGGTGGCTACTACGTGGAGTATGACGAGACTGCTGACGAGTAGATAGCGGACCCGGGCAGGATCCGAGACTTCGTGGATGGGCTCCGTCTTTTCGTTTCCGGCTTCTTAGGCCTATTTGGATCTTGTCCGTACTCAGACATGTTGAATGCTTCCGCTGTGATGTAATGATGAATTGTTGGGACATGTGTCCTCTGGTTGATTGTATTTGCTATCTCTGCTCTAATGAGAGCTATTTGCAACTTATTTCCATCTTTTGTGTCTTAGAGATCTGTTGTGATATCACTTGTTCAAATGCCGTTGACGTACCATGTGTGTATGTTTTGAAGTACGTCAATGGAAGTATCTGGATTTCTATGGGATGGTTTGCGCAGACGATGAATAGTAGAGAATGGTTGTCACACGTTTACGTGTTGGCCTGCTCATATTGAGATGCGGGTGCTGGTATGCCCCGTAAGCCATTTGTTCTACTGTTTAGCGGACTATGAGTATCCCCTAGAAGTCCGGGTGCGACAAATGGTATCAGAGCCTGTCTGCCTGTAGGATCCCTTTTACTGGTCGCAGTTGAGTCTAGAAACTATTTTGTAGCTATATAGGAAAAAGGAAACGTGAGAGTAGGAATTCTGCCATTTTATTTCTTTCCCCACCCACCCGCCCTTTTCTGGTAAGGAAGTGCAACGTTGTTTTTCTCTTCTCATCCAAACTTTCAAGTTAGGATTTCACGAATCCTGGTTTCTCTAGGATGGTTATATCTACTAGACCATAGGAATGGAGGTGGTTGTGACATGATTTATCATATTGCCTACTCACGATTGAGAACGGAGGTGTGTAAGCCCCGGAAGCAAATCCTCTATTCCTTAAGCAGTAGATATTGATCCTTTAGAAGCCCGGATGGGTTTTTCCGTAGTACCTCAGGAGTGTTCTGATCCCGTGTTTTCCCATTGTTGCTTCGATATCCTGTTCTTCTCATCCTTTTCGTCCGTTCAAACCTTGTTGTTGCTTTCCACTTCAGTTCTGCTACCGGCGTCTAATCAATAACTCTGTTCCACCCTTCTGGCCAGACAGTATATTCTCCAAATGAATCAAGTTCTATTCAGCTATACACCCTCGATGCAAAACCTCTACCTTTACTCGAAAATGTTCCGGTGGTTTGCGAATTACCTGATGTTTTTTCAGAAGAGTTGCCAGGAATGCCTATCGTTTTGAACTTCCAGAAAAACTATCCAAGGTGCACGATGTGTTTCACGTGTCACAGCTCACGAGGATCTTCGCAAGAAGTATCCGGACCTTTTCTTTTCTCAGTAGGAATCTCGGGGCGCGATTCCTTCAAGGGGGGGCGTTTTGTAACATCCCAAGTATGAAAAATAGCCATTAGAATATTTGCTCTCTGTTATTTTATGTTTTGCATCATGACATCATGTTCATTGCATTTGTTTTGTTTGTTTTCCATTTGTTTTTCTCTGTTTGGCTTTGTTTTCCAACTGTTTTCCTTTGTTTTCCTCTGTTTTCTATTTGAATTTCAAATCAAATTTCAAACCTTTTGTTTCATACTTGTGATGTTACAATTTCCAAAATGATATTTCAAATCAAAACAATCAATTGTTTCCATTTAAGCCATAAGGTTCAACTATTTAAAATTGTGGTTTTAATAGTTCACTTAATCCAAATGTTATTCAAATTCAAACAAAATTCCAAACATCAACCCTTTGGAACTATTGAAATTTACAAAACAATTCTAAGCAATTTGTTTCAAATAAAATTGAGGGTTCAAACTTTTGGAAATGTTTCTTTTAAATAAATCACCCAATATTCAAAATTCATACAAATTCAATCAATTACAAAACAGCAAAATAAATTGAACTTTTTGGAAAACCAAAATTGGCATTTTGTTGCTATTATAATAACTAGCTTACACAAATTTTTCCTAAAATTTTCCTAACTCAAAAACCCCAGTTTTTCTTCCTATTTCTTTCAGCAAAAAAAAGAAACAAAACAATTAATAAAAAAGGAAAAACTCACAGAGGAGGGGAGCAGCGCACGCCCAGCCCAATTTTCCCCTTAGGCCCGTACCCCCCCTCGATTGTCTTCTTCCCTGTACGGCTCGCATCTGGAGCTCCCACGTATACAGAGCAGAGCAGCAACGGCTGCCACTCCTCCTCCCCCTCCTTAAAGCTAGCTCGAACCCTAGCCCTAGGGTTTCCCCTCTCCTCCTCTCTTCCTCTCTTCCCCGCCGTTTTCCCTCTTTCTTCCACCTCCTCCCTCTGCTCTCTTCTCTCTGTATCTCTGTGGCTAACTGAACCCGCCACCGAAGCCTCCACCTTCCCCTCCGGTGATCGCCACCGGGAGGCCCTCCTCCGGCCATGCTAACGCCGGGAATGGAACCTCCCCGGCGCCCTCTCCCTCCTCCACCACTCGGCGCGGGCGGGGACGGCCCGGAGCGCCGCCGCCATGCTCCCCTCGCCACCGTTGCTCCCTGTTCCGCCCCGACCTGTCTCCCTCCGTTTCCATCGAGGTGAGCACCGCGCCTCCTCATCCCTGTCTCTCCCCCCTCCCTTTTCCTCTCGCACCAGTCGCCCGTAGCAACCGCAAGCACACGCACGCCCAGCGCAGCAGCGGCTGCAGGCCGCCGGGATCGATGCCTTTCTCTGTCGAGGTGCAGATTGAACTGTCAAAGTTCAGTTAACGCTCGAAACTGAACTATATTCCCCCCCGAGCCTTACCTGACAAGAAACAGCACACTACCGCACTGGTTAGCACCCCTAGCGCGCACGGGAGGTCCCGGGTTCGAGTCCCCCTCCCGCAGCAAAAAACCAAACTTTTTATTTCCTTTTGTTTTGTTACAGAAATCACCAACAAGTCCCTGTATATTTCTTTCTAGATCCCTGTAAAATATTTCTAAGTCCCTAGATAGTAAATAAAATGGCAGATTGCACCCTAAACTTCTAAAATGCATAACTAAATCATTTTAACTCCAAATACAACATTTTTAATATGTATTCTGTACCAAATTGAATTCTCTAACCAAATATAAAATTTGTTTACTGTTTTGAATATTTTAAATTGGTGAAATATTTAAAAACTTGTTTAATTCACTTAATTTTGCAAAAATCATAACTTGGGCATAACAATTCCAAATTCAACAAACTAAATATGTTTTCCATTCAACTTTTCATGTACTTTCCAAATATCAACTTTGTTTGCTGTTTTGAATAATTTAAATTGCTGAAAACAACTGTTTCTTAATTAATGCATTTAAAATTGCCAAATTAATAACTTGCTCATTTTAAATCCAATTTCCACAAATAAAATATGTTTTCCATGCAAAATTAAACCACCTTTCCAACTATAAATTTTGTTTCATGTTTTGAATAATTAAAATTGGTTAAATAATTTAAACCTTGTTTAAATCATTTAAAATTGCTAAATTCATAACTTGCTCAAATTAAATTATTTTTGAACTTATAAAATATGTTTTCAAACCATAAAAGTATAAACTTTTCAAATATGAATTTGGTTTGATGTTTTGAACACATAAAACTTCAAATAATTTCATACTTGAATTAATTCATTTAATCCTTGTTTAAACTTGCTTAATTAATAAGTAAATTATTGTAAATCCTTTTTTAATAAGTAAAACATGTATTCCAACTAAAATTTGGTGTTCTACTCAAATATGAACTTTTTTATCTATTTTGAACAATTTAACATGATGAAAACAACAAATTCTTGTGTAACACCTTTAAGAAACCAAAATTCCATAACTTAATAAATGAATTTCCAAACTTGGTAGACCTTATTTCTAATTGCTTCTATTGTTGTTATTTTGCTGTTTTCCTCATCCATGCATCATGCTAACTCACTTACACATGATGATTAGTTGTAGAACAATTAATTCAACCATAATTCATGGGCTTTCCATATGCAATCCCAATTGCATGTGGGTCCATTTAATCATGTTGCTATCTTGTCAACTAGTTTATTCTGATGCATCAATTAAATGGTCATGCATCATCCCATGATTGTGCACTATGCCATGTTATTGATTGTTTGTCTCTCTGCGTTGTTTGTTTGCTTCTTCTCGGATAAACGACGACGTTGAGACCGACGATACTTACGACACCCCTTCTAAGGATCTAGCTCAGTACTAGGCTGCTGAGTTTGCAGGCAAGTACTCACTCACATGAACCAATGTGTTCCTTTGAACATTGGTTACCGATACTTTCCGTTGTCTATTCTGCTAGCCCTATGAATCGTTGCTTCTGTTACGAACCTATCACATGTACCCTTTAACCCTGATATTGCCTCACCTCCACTCCCATAACCCCGTTGTTTGAGCCTGTGTCTTACTAGCATGCTTAGGGTTGTTTTGCTCGAGTCTGTTGCCCGTTATTTTCTGTTACTACTCTATTATGTTCTGGGGCTCGATGTTAAACAATCAACCTGTTAATGTTTGAGGTAATAATAATTTGATGATAAGGCACCGGCAGGAGGCCCGGCGTGGTTTTGAAGCCTGCTAGTGTCGACCCTAATTAGGAAAAGGGTCTTGTCTACTGATCCATGATGAGCGCACTAACCGCATGTGGGAAGCGTGTATGGGCGCCCCCCTCAATTTGATTCGATTCGCATCTCGTCCAAATCGCCTCATTTAGTTCGGGTTTTCCATTTGCCGCATGCATATTGCAGGTGCGAACCCTTGGCGCCAGGGTGGAATTTTTGTAGTCGGCATTTAGGGAGACACGTTCTTAGAGTGCTATGAGGGTCCCCTTTTCTTCGTGGGGCTTGATTAGCCGTGCGCTCAATTGCACGGGGTTCTTTGGGCTTGATGCGAAGAAGAGTTGAGTTGTGTTGAGTGCCCCGCTTGGTGGAAAGGCCATTCCATCTGGCGGGTTATTCTTACGTGTACGGCCAAATTGGTGCACCCCTGCAGGGATAAATCTTCTCGAGAAGCCGTGTTTTCCGCGGTTATGGATGACTTGGTGAAAGTACTGGCTAACAAGTACTCAGAACAACTTACACCTAACTAATGATAACTTGACTAGTAATAGTCTTATTGACACAATAACTTGAACCATCACTAATCCAACGGCGTGAGTTATCCTCGGATTGCTTCTTTGGATAAGGGGCGAGATCTAGGATGGGTTTGTTTGAGGTTAGTGGGTAGGTTGGTTCCGATACGCTATCTTATCCCTTTTCTGATAGCCGGAAGTTATAGCAACTCTGTAGTTGGTTAGAGCAGCCAGCTGCCGCATCTTTTGTATCCCCTTTCTTCCGTTGAACCCAAAGCATTTGTGCTTGGTGTTGACGGGTTACACTTTGGTGAATTGTGAGTCTTGCTTGCCAGTACGTTTATGTACTGACCCCTTTGGGGCTGTGGTTTCCGCAGACTACGTTTCCGAGGATCCCCATGGTGGCTACTACGTGGAGTATGACGAGACTGCTGACAAGTAGATAGCGGACCCAGGCAGGATCCGAGACTTCATGGATGGGCTCCGTCTTTTCGTTTCCGGCTTCTTAGGCCTATTTGGATCTTGTCTGTACTCAGACATGTTGAATGCTTCCGCTGTGATGTAATGATGAATTGTTGGGACATGTGTCCTCTGGTTGATTGTATTTGCTATCTCTGCTCTAATGAGAGCTATTTGCAACTTATTTCCATCTTTTGTGTCTTAGAGATCTGTTGTGATATCACTTGTTCAAATGCCGTTGACGTACCATGTGTGTATGTTTTGAAGTACGTCAATGGAAGTATCTGGATTTCTATGGGATGGTTTGCGCAGACGATGAATAGTAGAGAATGGTTGTCACACGTTTACGTGTTGGCCTGCTCATATTGAGATGCGGGTGCCGGTATGCCCCGTAAGCCATTTGTTCTACTGTTTAGCGGACTGTGAGTATCCCCTAGAAGTCCGGGTGCGACACTCAGGTGCGGCTCTCGACGACACGGCGCGACTCCGCGCTCAGACTACGGCCTCCACCTCAGCTACGGACGCCAGCTCGGTGGCTACTGCCACCTCCGAACAAGCTGCTACAGGGCCAGATGCGGGTGCCGCGAAGACCAACTCGGAGGCTGATGCTGCTAAGGCCAGCGCTAAAGCTGAAGCCGCCAAGGCCAACGCTGATGCTGAAGCCGCCAAGGCCAGCGCCGAGAACACTGCTGCTTCTACTTGATCACTTCCTGCAACTTATTCTCTAAACTTTTATCAGATCCCCGGGATGCCGGGTGCAGATGTATCGAAACAATTATCCTTGTCGTTTGCTACTCAGTTTTATTCACGTTTGATATTTAACTTAGTCAATTTGAGCAACTTTGGCTCGAATGCCGGGTTGCGTTATCATGCGAGTCCCCGAGTTGCATTTCTTATTCGCTCTTCCTTTTTATCTCAGCTCTTACCCGCAACTTGTTGCTTTTTTGGTATTCGAGTCACAAGAATTCAAAGTTGGAGTTGCAAATACTTATCCACTTAGAAATACTCATAGTAACGCAGCCCACCACTTAGCCGAGAAGGAGTTAGTAAGAACAACAGTAAAAGACATCCTACTCGGTTCCTGCACTTTTTCTTTCCTTAGTAATTTTTCTTGTGCTCATTGACCTTTTGCTTGTTCTCTTGCTTGCCATGAAGCCGGGTTTCGGACAGCAGCAGAGTCGAAGAGTTGGCATGTAGGTTTAAACACAGTACTAGATGTACTCGTGAAATTTTAAGCAGAGCAACCGAGTGGACAAAAGTAAAGCCGGGTAGAAACACACAGAGCAAGTTTAGGCGAGGGCAGTCCCCGAGTTCAATTTCAGATTGCAGAGTAGAATTTCAACTCGGATAAGAGGGTACATACACATCTTTGCTCACGAATGAAAGCGACGAAGTAGAGCTACATTCCAAGGGCGCTTGGATTCCTCTCCAGCTTTATCTGCCCTGTTCTCCTGTGACGGACGCATGTCCACGAGATAATAGGCGTCATTGTGCAGCGCTTTGCTCACAATGAAGGGCCCTTTCCATGGAGGATACAATTTGTGCATCCCGGCTGTGCGTTGCACAAGCCTGAGGACCATGTCTCCTTCTCGGAAAACCCTTGGGTTCACCTTTCGGCTATGATAACGCCGCAGGCTTTGCTGGTAGATAGCCGAACGTGATAGAGTGAGCTCTCTTGCTTCTTCGAGCAGGTCAACGTCGTCTTCTCGAGCTTCTCTCGCCTCCACCTCAGTGTAGAGGGTTACTCGGGGGGAGTCATGCTCTAAGTCTATTGGCAACACGGCCTCAGCCCCGTATACCAAGAAGAATGGCGTGTAGCCGGTTGACCGGTTAGGGGTAGTCCTTAGACTCCACAACACCGCTGGCAACTCGTCTAGCCAACACCCAGGTGTTTTCAGCAATGGCTCAATCAGTCTTGGCTTTATGCCTGCCAGTACCATGCCGTTTGCTCTTTCCACTTGCCCATTGGAAGCGGGGTGCGCAACAGATGCAACATCTAGTCGGATGTGCTTATCTCTACAGAACCGCACCATTGCCCCTTCTGCGAAGTTTGTGCCGTTGTCGGTGATGATGCTGTGCGGGTAGCCGTATCTCAGGATCACATCCTTTAAGAATTTTACGGCTGTAGCTCCATCGCACTTCCGAATAGGCTTCACTTCGATCCACTTGGTGAACTTGTCCACCATGACCAAGATGTGTGTCATGTTGCCTTCAGACGGCTTGAAGGGGCCAACCATATCCAGGCACCATACGGCAAACGGCCATGCAAGCAGGCATGTGAATCTTACTCGCGAACATCTGGCATCCATTGCACTTCCTCACGATGTCTTCAGCTTGCTGCAGAGCTGTGAGCCAGTAGAAGCCATGCCGAAAAGCTTTCTTGACCAATGCCCGAGAAGAGGCGTGATGCCCGCATTCCCCTTGGTGTATTTCCAACAGAATTTCTCCTCCTTCTTCTTGGTCCACACGACGTTGCAGCACGCCGGTGGCACTTCTTTTGTGCAGCACATCTCTGAATATAGTGTAGCCCTTGGATCTTCTCTGAATCTGCCTTGCGGCCACCTCGTCTTCTGGCAGAGTACCGTCCTTTAGAAAGGATAATATGGGCATGGCCCAACTCGGTGTCTCCCGTGTGGGAAACACTGGTTCGTCCACTTCCATTGGGACAGGCACCTCTGGCGGCTCTTTAGGGTTGGGAGCCCTTCTCTGGAGCCCTGAACGATTGGCAAGGACCTCCTCAATGAATGCGACAGTCCCCGGGTTAAGGATAGCAGTCCCCGAGTAGGGAGTGGCAGTCCCCGAGTAGGGAGCGGCAGTCCCCGAGTAGGGAACGGCAGTCCCCGAGTTCTCTGTTGTATTCTCCCAGTCAATCTCCATTGGAACGAATTCTTCACTTGGCAGAGAAGGAACAAATATGGATTCCAAGTTGGGAGATGGCTTGATGGATGGCTTCCTAAAGTGCTCTAAGGCAACCCCCGCCGGGATGGATTGCCGAGAAGATCCCAACTTGGACAGCTCGTCTGCCGCTTCGTTCTCTGCTCGGTGAATGTGCTGGAACTCGCAGCCTTCGAAGAATCCAGTCATAGACTGTACCAGGAAGCGATATGATGCCATGTTGGCATCTAGAGCATCCCAAGTGCCAGAGACTTGCTGCACCACCAGATCTGAATCGCCATAGCATATAATGCGCTGCACGCCAACCTCCTTGGCTACTCGCAAGCCGTGCACCAATGCCTTTTACTCTGCTACGTTGTTGGACGCCTTGAAATGAATCTGCAGCACGTACTTGAGTTGATCTCGCTTGGGTGACGTAAGCACTACGCCAGCACCAAGGCCTTCCTTCACCTTCGAGCCATCAAAGTGCATCTTTCAGTAATTGGAAACTGGAGCAGGAGGTTCGTACTGCACCTCAGCCCAATCCACCAGAAACTCCGCCAGAATCTAAGACTTGATGGCTTCTCTTCTCGCGTACGCGGGGGCGTACGCGGCCAGCTCGATTGCCCACTTGGCTACTCGACCACTCGCCTCCTTGTTGCCCATGATATCCGAGATGGGAGCAGAGCTCACAACTGTGATAGGATGCTCTTGGAAGTAATGCTTTAGCTTCTTGGCGCCCAGATACACGCCATAGATCATCTTCTGGTAATGCGGGTAGTTCTGCTTGGAGCTGGATAGCACTTCGCTCAGGTAGTACACTGGACGCTGCACACTCTTGCCTTCTTCTTCTCGCTCCACCACAATCACCACACTGACTACTCGATTGGTGGCAGCAATGTACAGCAGCATTGGCTCCTTGGGTAGCGGACTAGCCAAGATAGGAGCGCTAGCCAGCATTTCCTTCAGGTCGTCGAATGCCACGTCCGCTTGCGGAGTCCAGACAAACTTGTCACTTTTCTTCATCAGCTGGTACAGAGGCAGGGCCTTCTCGCCCATTCGGCCCAGGAAACGGCTCAGAGAGGCCAAGCAACCAGTGAATTTTTGCACATCCTTCAGGGATCTCGGCAAAGACATGCTCTCAATAGCTTTTATCTTTGAAGGATTGGCTTCAATGCCCCGACTAGACACCAGGAAGCCGAGTAGCTTGCCAGCCGGGACACCAAAGGTGCATTTACTCGGGTTCAGCTTCATTTTATACTTGCGCAAGTTGGCAAAGGTTTCCTCCAGGTCGGCAAGCAGAGTATGTGTTTTATTCGTTTTGATGACAATGTCATCTACGTACACCTGCACATTCTTGCCGAGCTGATCGTGCAAGCATTTCTGCATGCACCGCTGATAAGTAGCACCCGCATTCCGCAACCCGAAACACATGACACGATAGCAATAAGCCCCATACGGGGTAATGAAAGCAGTCTTTATTTGATCAGCAGGATTGAGAGCTATCTGGTGGAAACCAGAGTAGGCATCTATGAAAGACAGCAGTTCACAACCAGAAGTGGAATCGATCACCTGATCGATGCGAGGTAGCGGGAAGGGATCCTTGGGGCATGCCTTGTTCAAGTCGGTGTAGTCGACACACATGCGCCATGCAGTAGCAGCCTTGGGATCCTCCTTCTTCTTCTCGACCATGACCGGGTTGGCTAGCCAATCCGGATGCAGCACCTCCATGATGAAATTTCTTATCAGCAACTTGGTGATCTGGTCACCAATGGCCTTCCTTCTCTCATCTCCGAAGCGGCGCATAGCCTGCTTCACTGGCTTGGCGTCAGGACGCACATGTAACGAGTGCTCAACCAACTCCCTCGGGACTCCTGGTAAATCTTCATTGGACCAGGCGAACACGTCCCGATTCTCACGGAGGAAGTGGATGAGCTCGCCTTCCTATTTCTCCGCCAACCCGGAGCCAATAATGGCTCCGCGGTCGGGGAACTCGGGGTCGACCTGGACCTTCTTGGTCTCTTGGGACGCCTGTAACGCGGTCCTGTGTTGCGTACTCGGCACGCCCTGCGCACCAGCTTGCGCGGATTGCGCCATAGCCACCACCTCGTACATCTTTTTCTTCTCGGCAGCAATCACCATGGACTCCGCCAACTGAGAACCAGCAGAGGCACACTCCATGGACTTCTTGTAATCACCAGAAATGGTAATTACGCCATTGGGGCCAGGGATCTTCATCTTCAGATATGCCGTGTGGGTAGAGGCCATGAACTTGCTCAGAGCAGGCCTGCCGAGTAGAGCGTGATAGGAGCTCTGATGATCAACCACCTCGAACTGCAGGCGCTCTGTGCGGCAGTTCTCCCTTGTGCCGAATAGCACATCTATCCACACTCGACCAATCGGGTTGCACGAGACTCCCGGCACAATGCCATGGAAGGTGGTCTTGCTGGGTAGCAGCATGTTCTCGGCCAGCCCAAGCTTCTCGAGTGTGTCTTTGTGCACAATGTTGATGCTGCTGCCGTTGTCGATTAGCACTTTGCTGAACCTCACATTCTTCTTGGGGCCCAAGAAGGTGGGATCCACCACCAAGGCGTAGCTACCCGGGTTGGGCATTACCTTGGGATGATCTACTCGGGACCACTTGATCTCTTGGTTGCACCAATGCATATAGTGAGGAACTGCAGGGATCACGGCATTGACCTCCATGGCACGCCTGTGCTGTGACTGCTTGTCGACTGGCTCAGAAGTGAAGATCATGTAGCTCTCATGGTGCTCTTGGTACTGGTTGCAGCCTCCGCCCTCATTGTTGCCGTTGTTGTTGCTCTGGTAGTTGTTGTGTCCTCTGTTGTTGTTGCGGTTGTAGTTGTTGTTGTTGTTGCGGTAGCCTTCGTTGTTGAAGTGACGGTTGGCTCCTAAAGCCACTTGATTCACGTTTTCTCTTCTCGGGAACACTGGCGGCCGAGCTGCGGGTGCGCGAGCAGGCTGCACATTGGCATTTGCAGCTGGCAGAGGAGGAGGAGGAGGCAGGCCTTCATTCCTGATCAGATCCCACCACTCGCACTGTCGGGTAGTGTGATTAGCGGGTCTTGAGGGGTGCTGAGTGTGGAAACTGCATGGGCGATCCTTCATGTCGTCAAAGACGAACTTCCTTGTCTGCTCCGAGTTGCCGCTACCCGACTGAGGAGTACGGAAAGGTTTCTTGTTGCCTTGGCCCTGGTTCTGGTTCTGCCCGTAGGCTCCAGCAGGTTTCTGCCTTTGGCTACCCCCAGCTCCAACAGCCACTGCATTCACCTCCTCAGGGTCGTACCGAACATCTATTCGGTCACCCCTGCGCTTGTTGCGGAACTCGTTGCGCTTGTTGCTGTTGAAGTTTCTTCTCGGCTCGGTGGAATCCATCAGAGGCTGGGTAGGATCACCGAGTGCGTACCGATCTGCAATGTTGATGGTCTCCGCCAGAGTGTTTGGCATCTCCCTCTGCAACCTTTGCCACAGCATACTGCCGTGTCTGCAACCCTGCGCAAACCAAGTGATGGCTTGGGCCTCGTTCACACCTTCACAGGTGTTTCGCAGCGTGCTCCACCGAGTAAGGTACTCGCGGTCCGTCTCGTCTTCTCGCTGCCTGCAAGCGGAGAGCTGCTGTGGCCTATTCGGCCTCTTGTAGGTGCTGGTGAAGTTGCTGACGAAGGCGTCCGAGAAGTCCAGCCAGCAATTTATGCTGTTCTTGGGCAAGTTGTTGAGCCAAGTGCGAGCTGGACCCTCTAGCATCTGCGGAACGTACCGCACTGCCCATCTCCTGTTGCCGCCCGTGATGTGGACTGCGGTGACATAGTCGTTGAGCCAATCTTCCGGCTTGGTGCTGCCGTTGTAGCTATTGGTGCCCCTTGCGAGCTGGAAGTTCTTCACGGACGGCTCGTTCATGATGCGTGGGCCAAAGCACTCGGGGCCAGGAGGACCCGTGTTCTCAAGCCGCGCCGACAAGCTGATCCGGTCCAGCTGGTGCCTTGCGTCTCCAGGCGCCAACACGCGCTCGCCCACACGATCCAGAATGTCATAACCAGCCATTCCCATGGCCGAGTAGCCATCATCATATCTGTCCACCTGCACAGCTGCAGGCTGCTCCACCGGGTTGGCGACTGGCGCCACTGCACGCGACTGCTGCCTCTGCCGAGTAGGCTGAGCGACGGGGTGCTGAGAAGGACCTGGGTGCTCTCCATCTCGGGCCTGGCTTTGAGCTTTATGGGCTTGAAAGCCTGCTCCTACAGCGTTGTGTTTCTGACCGGGCTGTCGCGGCACAGCGAGCTGTTTCGCGGCGACAGCCGGGTCGTACACCTGCATTTGCCTATCCTTGCCGGAATGCCCACTCCGGCTTTTCTCACGGCTAGGATGCGGAGATGAAGCCTGATCGTTAGATCTGGCCACATGCGAGTGCACCACCTGAGAAGCTCCAGCACCCGGGTTGGCTTTCCGGAACTCCTCGTTCTGCCTAGCCGCCTCTAGCACCAACTCGTTCAGCCTTTCCTGCTGCCTAACGCGCGCGTCGCCAACTAGGTGCGGCAACTCGGCAGCAACGGCCTCAACAGCTCTAAGTGTCTTGGCGGGTGTGCTGTATCTGGGTCTAGTGGAGGTGTTTGCGGTGGCGGACTGACTAGGAGCCTCTACAACCGTTGCCATCTCGGCACCTAGGTTGCGGCGCGTAGCACCTACTTTGCTAGCTCTCCTAACAACTGGTGTGAAACCGTGAGCCTTGTTGTACTCAAGCTGATCTAAGCTAAGCTCTAGCCTGATCTTCTCCAACTCCGCCTGCTCAGCGAGCAGCTCCTGGCGCTGCCGGTCGAGCTGCGCCTTCATGGTCAGGAGCTCGAGGTTAGTAGGAGGCGGCATGCCCGTCCGCGCAGCAGACGCAGGGATCGTCGGAGTAGTGGAGAGCGGAAGGTTGCACTCCTTCTCGTAAGGCTTGTGTGTCTTCCCGCCAGCACTAGAGCCAGCAAGATCCTCGACGACAGCCGCAGCGGTAGCAGCCGCGCCCTTCCCGACATCAGCAGCAGGGCCGGTCATCATCACCTCCGCGACGCTCGCAGAGCGGCTCGACGGCCTCCCGCGTGCGGCGATAACGGCGGGTGGATCCTCTGCGTCGTGCACCAGCTCGGGGTACTCACGGTCGATGACGGTGGCGACGTAGACGAGGTGCGTGCCGAAATAAAGCACTGTGCCGCCCTCCGGCATAGCCCTGCCGCCGAAATCGCCGGCGTTGTCGGTGACGAAGTCGAAGGAGCCGAATCTGTGGACAAGGCCACAGACCGCGCGCTCTCCGGTAGCAGAAATCGATCCCGTCCGAACGGAAACTCCAGCCAGCGCCGCTGGTTGCCCCACGGTGGTCGCCAACTGTCGTGGTGGTGTCACGGCAGATGCCATAGGATGGCTAAAGATGTGGGGACGAAGGACACTGGAGGCGCTCGGGGAGGGATCACGCGACGAGTAGACGCGTGAAGGAAGAAACAACCACTGCAAACAACACGATCTACCCAGGTTCAGGGCCCTCGTGAGGAGGTAAAACCCCTACTCCTGCCTTTCTCTCTGTATTTTGATGTCTCACCGAGTAGCCACAATACAATGGTTCTTGCTACCGGGTAGCTACTCTTCCCTCTACGGGATGAGCTAGGTCAAGAATCTCTATGTAGTGCGCGGTCAAGGTCAGCATCCCTCGCGCAGGAGGGGGCAGGGCACCTTATATACTCGATGCCCAGGCGGATACAGCCAAATACAAACAGGTGTCGACATTGTGTGCACACCGTCCTTCTTTCGAGTTCCCGCTGACAGCTTTGGCTTCTAGATTTGTCCTGGTGCGGAAAGTCGTTGGGAAAAACCAAGTGTTCAGTCTGTTATCACTGTGGCGAACACAGAGTAGGTCCCCCCTATCCTGCGACGCCCTGCTGACACACTGTCGCTGTCAGGCACGCCGTCCCCAGATGGACAGTGCCGTGAACAGTGCCAAGTACGGACCCGGGATACGCGGGATTCGGTGTCAGAACGGCTCCTTTGACTTCTGGCCCGAGTAGGTTCCCGCCATTTCTACTCGAACCAGCTCTTCTATTCAGAGGAGCATAACTCTCTTGGCTCATTCTTCTGAACGTCTAGGTGTAAGACCGGGTAGCAGCCGACCGGGTAGCGAGTACCAGGTAGCCGGCTACTCGGCCAAACATCCCCTCTGATCATGCCTTTAGCACTTGCTTTTACCCTACTCGGGGGTAACCCCCCGACATCCTTCCAATTCTCCTCGGCGTCACCCCTCCCCCAACCATCCACGGGCTGGGCAGTTCCGGGTTCCGCTATCGGTTTCCACGACAGTTTCGTCCACTTCCAGCAGCGAGCTCCCCCCGGATTATGCTGTGAACACCGGGTGAGTCCTTGCTGTATGATATCCCCGCATACTCGATAATCTTCCTGCTCTGCTACTAACTGTTTCTTTCTCTTTTCCTTAGCGCCCAAGTCACCCTCAGTGACCCGGAGAACATGGAGACCGATAATCGGGAGACGGAGGGGCCGACTGATAATACGGACGCCGTGACTGGCGGTGACGCTGAAGACCACCAGGAACAAGGCTCCTTGGGTGACCCTGCTCACCAGGAAACCGGGTCTCCAAAGCCATACGAAGAGGCTGAGGACGAAGAGGTTGAGATCCTGGACACGAAGATGAGTTCTCCAAACCCGGACACCCAGACATTCCGGGTCTCGACTCCAAAGTCGGGGAAAGTTCACCCACCAGGCGATCAGGCTGCCGGCTCTTCTGGCGTCAGGCCCGAAGACATGACATTCTCCCAGATGCTGGATGCCCTTCACACCTTGAGGGCCGATGAAGAAAGTATCTTAGAAGCTTTGATAGCTAAACATGAGGTAAATCCGAATAATATTGCCTGTATCCTTATCTAGTCCCCAAGTTCCGAGTGAATTTATTGATAATTTGCTTGGAACTTCGTAGTATATCCGACTAATCCTTCCTTGTGTCTCCACTCAGACGTTCGTGGCCCAATCCTAGAAGAAACTGGCGAATGCCACCAAGCTCGTTGAGAAGGAGGTGGCTCTGCGTGAGGCGGCTGAAGCTGAAGCTAGGAGGAGCGGGAAGATCACGAGGAAGTATAGGAGGAGGGCTCATGCAGCAGAAGATGAGCTGACAAAAGTTTCTGTTCAAATTGCCGATACATATCGTGCACTGGCTGGTACGATTCTTAGCTTTGATAATTATGACCCGGATTTTCATTTGATAAATTGTCGGATTTCCTTACTCGTTGTTTTTTCCTACCTTCTGCAGGTCCGTATGAAGTAATCCAGGAGGAAGATGACATTCCCAAACTGAAAACCATCAAGAGCACTATCTGGCAGCTCTGTGCCGGAACCAAATGGATCCTTCAAGAACTGCAATGGCCAGGTGTTGGACACGGCGACCTGAAGAGGTTACTGGACGCCTGCTCCACTATACCCGAGTGGATTGGGCATTGGAAGCGCTCGTCCTGCCGGATTGGAGTAACTCGGGGGCTTGCGCTGGCTAAAGCTTATTTTCCTAAGCTCGAGCCGGCCAAGCTTGTGGGTGGGTTTCCAGAATTCAACCATGACGGGTCCAAGTTCTCAGTGAAAAACTTCAAGGCCATCCAGAAGGAAGTTCGTCACCCGGCCAGTGTGATTGCTGACAGCTTGGATATCAACTCAATTATCCCTGCGTATGATGTTGATGGTAAGGCGATTAAGTCGGATCTTCCCAAGCCGTACGACATGCTGGCCCGATGGAAGGAGGAGGCTGCCCAGTTGAGAGAGGAGGCCGCGAAGAAGAAGGATGAGGCCGATTCTGCGCCTGCTACCTCCACACCAATCGTCCCTCCTCCTGCACGGGCCGGCACTACTGCTGATCCGGGTGCTGCTGCTACCAAGAGTACTGAAGGGCAAGCCAAAGAACAAGACCCGGCTGGCAAGGGCAAGGGGAAGATGGATGCCTCAGTCCCGGATGCCGAGTGATATCTGCTATCCGCTGTCATTTCGTATGCGTCAGCCGGCAAATGGGCCCTTTGAACAATTATTTTTGACGGTGCGCCTGTGCGCCTTTGATACTAGTATCGAGACTTGTAATGCACTTTAATGCCTTGATATACTTCGTGCCTCTTCTGGCCCTTGGATGATTTTGATATTTATCTGCCTTTGAGCTTATTTGCTCTTGATACTCCGACTTTCTTTATGGTTCCTTTTGTGAGACTCAGTTTCCGGGTCACATGTGTTTTGACGGGTGAACTTTTCTCTAAGTCCCCAAGACTCGGATTGTTGGGTTTTTTGTGCTTAATAGCTAGATAACTTGCCTCTTTTGTTTTTTTCAAAATCCCCAGTCCCCAAGGCCCGAAATTCCGAGTTTGGGGTGTGAGGTTTCTCAAAGAAAACAAATTGTTTCTGCTAAGCCCAAAACCTAGAGTCGTTTCACATAGGTTTTGAAGTTATGCTTGATAGACTTTGAGTTTCCGGTTATTAACCATGTACTCTGCATAACTTGTGGTTTAGATGACCCTTTTAACTCTCTGGTACTGTAAGCCGGCTTTCGCGTGGATACCATGTTGTTACATCTGTACGAAAACAGGGTCAGGCAAGTCCCATTGGGCATCATGGCTGATTGTAATCGTAAGCGAGCAAATCATGCCACTTTAATGCGAGTCACATCAAGCTTAAGTAAGAAAAATCAAGAAATTTGGCTCCTTTGTCCGGTTATAAGATTGCAGCCGTACTCGTTTGCGAGTAATCGGCCCTTATAACTCATAGGCATCATGGTCGGGTCTTTGAGTTTGTAACTGTGCTATTCAAGCAATCAGCCCCCAAGACCTAAATACATGCAACATACTGAAGAAACTAATGCACTAAGAAATCAATAAATAATACTTACCTGGAAAAAATAAAAACATAACAGAAAAATAAAACTTGATAAAACATGTGAAAAAGATATATTGCTTAACCATCTCTTTATTGATATGAGAAAGTTAGGTCAGCAAGCCGCCTCATTAAAAACCCTCCAGTCCCCTTAGGTACCCTGGATAGGAAAAGAGTGCGTCTGAAACCTGCTGCCTGTTACATCGTGTAATTCCACTTGTGAGTCTGGTCTATACTAGGTATAGTAGGGACGCAGCTGAGCTACGTTCCATGGTCTTTCTTTCTCTTGCATAGATGAAGAGATATGAGCGGTGTCGTTAACCGTAGCCGACTCTTCCCTTGCATCTATCAAGTAATATGATCCATTGTGCAGATTCCGGCTTATGATAAACGGCCCTTCCCATGGCGGTGATAACTTATGGTTTCCTTCTTTTGACTGTACCAGGCGCAGAACCAGGTCTCCTTCCTGGAAGACCCGGGTTTTCACGCGCCGGCTATGATATCTCCGCAGATCCTGCTGATATATGGCTGATCTTTCCAGTGCTTGTTCCCTTTCTTCTTCTAGCATATCCACGGCGTCCTGCCGGGTCTTCTCGTTCTCTACCTCGACGTAAGCCGACACTCAAGGCGAGTCATGGATGATATCACTCGGCAACACCGCCTCTGCACCATAAACCATGAAAAACGGTGTCATCTGAGTGGATCTGTTAGGCGTTGTGTTTATACCCCCAAACCACTGCAGGTAACTCTTCGACCCATGCACCAGCAGCTCTGATACACGGAACTCGCAATCGTGGCTTTAATCCACGAAGCAACTCTTGATTTGCCCTCTCCACTTGTCCATTAGCCTGTGGATGGGCCACGGAAGCTATGTCAAGCCGGATTCCATTGTTACCACAAAATTTCTCCATCTCGCCAAGGGACATATTGGTTCCATTGTCGGTAATTATGCTATGGGGATACCCGAACCGATAGATAATTGTAACATCCCAAATTTGAGCTACCTTAAGGTGTGTGGTGTGTGTTCATCTCATACATGCATCAAATAAAAATTCAAATCATGTTTGAACCAATTTAAAACTTGAATTCAAATGGTTTGAGAAAATTCCAGAAAATAGTACTTAAAATGGGTTCCAAAATTTTGTTCTGAAAATTATTTCAATTCCACCAAAGTAATACATGGTGTTGTTGGAAATTTCATGAGCTTTCCAAAGATAATTTTTGCCAAATTTTATTCTTCCAAAAAGGCCCTCAAAAGTCTATTTTCTGTTATGTTTTTAAAGAGAAAAGGGCTTCTTTGTAAAATTCAAAAAACTCCAGGGGGTTTTTGCTTTTTCCTTTTTCTTTTACCCTTTCTTCCAGCTTCAGCCAGAAGGACGAGGACGGCTGCGAGGTGGCCGCTGCCACCTCCTGCTTCCAGTAAGGAGGGGATAAGGTTCTCCGGGAGACGTCTGGATCGTGCCCACGCCACAGAACCCCCCCTCCTCGCGTGGCCTTCCCTCTCTGCTTCCCTCCTCGCAGACGAACCAAACCCTAGCTCTCCCCACGGCCGCCGCCAAATTCCGGCGATTGCCGCCGCTGTAGACTGCCTAGACTCCCGCCGTTGGTCCTCGGAGCTCCGCCATGTCTTCCTACGCCTCATGGACGAGCCTCGCTTGACGGGATGCCTCCACTCGCCGGAATTGGATCGTCCCTGTCAACTCCGGTCGCCGGCATCCTCCTCACGCCGCCGTCGATTTCGGCCACCTCTGCCGACTCCGACCACTCCATCCGTTTCAGGGCAGTGCGGTGAGCCTCCCGGTACCCTCCGCCCGTTTCCTCCCCCTCGGCAGCTCTCCGTACCCGTGCTCCCGCCGGCCGCCGCCGCGCTATGGTCGCCGGCATGAATTCCGGTGACCATTTGGTCACCTAGAACCACATACAAGTTCGCCTTGAGCTGCTTCACCATCCCTTTGCCTTCAATTCGAGTTCCCGTCGACGAATTCGTCGAATTTCAATTCAACAGAGAAGTTTGGCTCAGTGTGATGTCAGCATGATGTCATGATGACATCATAATCCAGTTTTTCTCTTTTCCAGAATATGTTTAATAATTAGAGAAAAGTAATTGTTTTTAATAATTTAATAACTGTTGATTTATAACTCAGAAAAATAAAAGTAAGATATAGAAATGATCAGAAAAATGTACTCTACCTGAGTATACCATTTTCAACCATGTTTGACAAAGTTGAATTTTGGACATTATTTGAATTTGTTTAATTCATTTAAAATGGAGAAAATAAGTTTTTATTCTCAAAAATTAGAAAATTGAAAGTTATATACCATTTTGCTCAAAATGACAAATGCAACCTATTCATGATGTTTTCAAGACCATTTGAGATTTTAAAATGATACCCACTTCCATAATCGTCCGAAACCCCCTCCGGGGTCTATTTCGGGATAAATTCCAGTAAAATTGCATAACTGACATACGAACCCTAGCAACCCAACGATCGTGTTTAGGGCTTTATTTCAGTGCATTAACTTGCTCATGCATAGATATTGCGCATTGCATCGATGCCATGTTTGATTGTTGTTTCTCTTCCGGTGTTTTGCTTTTGATCGGTAGAACGTGACCCCGAAGAGAAGATCGACAACGCCATGGCGAATACTTGATCCTAACCGACAAGTCAAGCACTTATTCCTGAAGACTTTCTCTGGTTTTCTTGAAGCAAGGCAAGCATAACCTCTTATCTGCCCATATATGATTTCGAAAGACTTTTCATTCTCGTACAAATGCATTCGATTCCAATGTATCTTGAGTCAATAGATAGAGTTATCCTATTTATTTGCATAACCCAGATATCATGATTCAATGCTCCTAGCAGACATAGGAATTGTTTGTGTGTATCGCCAGAGCCTCAAATATGCCATGCTTAGTCATACATGCCTGTTATCTCTGCTCCATCCGGTTGGTGAATCAGAGCCGAGAATGAATCTAGTATGAAAGTATGTTGTGGTAAGTTAAGAGATTCTTGTTCAATATGACTTAAAGGTGTGGATGACGAGATCACAGAGGGTCTGTGGTGGTTGTCTCGTTCATGCCCCTAGGAGCGAGTTCTCGTCTTCGAGCCAAGACTGAGCGTGCATCCACACGAGGGATTGGATTCCCCTCGGTCTCAACTTGCCTAGCTTGTTCCATGAGTTGCCTAGTTCGGGCTTTCCATTTGGATTTGCGGGGATATCAAAACGTTTTCAAAACTAGGACGTGGCGATGTATCGGCGCTCTGCGGGTAGGTAACCGTCGAGCATTGCGCACAACGATAGAGACCCGGCAGGAGATGGCCACTCCCTATTGGCGGACCATCTCTACTCGGAGCGACTCATGGAATAGGCGAAGTAAGGGAACGGTCGTGGTCAACCTCCATCTGCCGGCACTTCCCGGAATAGTGCTAATCTAGTGGCATTAAGAGTTGGTTGGTGCGTGTGGTTAAAGTTGTACACCCCTGCAGGGTTAAATCTTTTCGAAAAGCCGTGTCCGCGGTTAAGGACGACTTGGTGACGGATTCTGTGATCATAGACAACTTAAACGGAATGATTAAAACTTGCTGATAACGAATGAAGGATGCCTCCTCGGAGATGCCGAGAGGGGTTACCTTGTAGCATGAGTTACCGGAACAACTTGAGGTGGTGACCTTTGAAGCACAAGGTGCTGATATGTTTTGGTGGATTAAAAAGATGATATCAGTAGTTGAGTAGGTTTCTCATCTGTCTTCAAAATACTCCATGAGACGTGCTTCCTTCCCCAACTTGAAAAACAAAGATGGCTTTACGCAAAATAACCTTCATAACTCTTTCTGAAAGAAGCAGATATATAATAGGTTAACTAAGTCTTGTTGAGTACCTCCCGTACTCATGTTTGCTTCAATTTGGTTCAGGTGGAGTTCCCTAGTTCGGTGGTGTTTCGACGTGGACATCGACGAGTAGTTTGGGGTTCCCAGGTAGCAGCCTGGAATCTATGGGCTGGGACGTCGCCTTATGTTGCGGCCTCTTAGGCCTTTTTGATTCTTGTTGATTAGCAACATAATTTGCTTTCCGTTGTCTGATGTAATGTTGGGTCGTGTGACCTCTGCTTGTAAGCTATGCTCTAGTATCACCTGTTAATAAAGTTTCTTTGTCTAGAGTGTTGCTTTGATCGGTTGTTGGTTTCGAGCTCATTGTTATACAGTTTTGGCTATGCCTGCATAGTTGTCGCAGTCGAGGGGTTGTGGAGCCGATGATCCATATCCGAGCCCGCCTGTCGATGTGATCGGCCTGGGGCGAGGTAACCCCAGTAACCCTCGATTGTTGTTGCACTTTCTGGACACATAGCATCTCTGTATAACTTTGGTCCCGTTCCTTCAGTTTCATCCGACTCGTGGATGCTTGGGTATGCATAATCGGTTATGACTAGCATGGATGCAAGGAGTAGTAGACCGGGGATCCGGACTACGTGCCGATGAATCCGGTCTGCCTGCCGTTGTTTGTTGCGGCCGGGGCTGGTAACCCTGAAGCCCTTGTGAGTCCATGGCTAGGAGCACATAACAGTATGTATATCTCTGGGTCCGGGGTCTGACAAAAGTTGGTATCAGAGCAGGACTGCCTGTAGGAAAACCTTACTGCTTGGTCGATGTCGAGTCTAGTGATTGTGAAAACTACTTTGAAACTCCAAAAAGGATTGTGAAAAACCTTCTTAGGATTCTTTTTACTCCTTATCTGGTATCGCTCTAAATTCTGGGTCTCCTTACCTGTTTTGATTCGAAAAGGTTTTGCTATCCTTCTAGTCATTCAAAACTCAGGTGCCTTCTTTGGCAATGACGTTTTCACCCAAGTTGACCTAGTGTTAAAGTTTCTAGAGTCGTGTGTGTTTCTTACTCCGTTGTTCCTCTTAAACTGGGAGATTTCCTTTCCATCCTAATCTCTCAGAGTTGTCCGGATTCCACATTCCTACCTGTTTCAAAGTTCTAAATCCTGAACCTCGAGATTTCCTTCTCATCTCGAATGTATCCGTTATCCTCTGCTCAAGTACTTCCGAAGTTACGTTTTTCTTTTGAAAGATACCTCGTGATTGCTAATTGTAGTGTCCTTTGTGGCACTCCTATAGTAGTTACTCCTTTCGTCGTGTTTTTAACCCTTGGACTTGAACCGAAGGTCCCGGAATGTGCTGAATTGGGGTGAGTTGGATCGTGTGGTTTCTTAACCATGTGATGCTCACTCTATCAGTACAGGATGCTGACCTTTAACCCAAGTTCTGTTTCCTTGGATCCTGAAGAATCCGTTCTACGTCAGGATGGCTAGGTAATCTCATCTCCAATAGCCATAGGTTTTCTCTAGGAACCAAAAGGGATCACAACAGGAGTGTTCTTTATGGTTCCCATATCCTTGTTCTTGATTCAGCTATACCTTTCCTTTAGCATGGGTTCTACAACTGAGTACTACCCTGTGTAATCAACGTGATCTCTGGATTCTCCGGAGCATGTTCCTACCCTCCAGTTGCCTAAAATCTCCATTCGTTGGTTCGGACACCAAGTTGCCTATGAGTGTTGGGTTCTTCCAATACATTTGCTCTGGTATTCCGTCAGAACCTTCCACCTTGGAATGTCAGGAGAAACAAACTCCAGTACCTCGTTCATCTTACGAACCGGGTCAAAGTTTTGTAATTCTCAGATTAAAGAAGTTTCATTAGCTTCTAATCTGTTCTACCTTCGAGAATCACACTCTTTCATATCACGAGGCTGTGTTAAGTTTCATGGCCTTAATGATGAAGTGATGCTCTCACACATCTTCACCCCGCCTTCCTCCAAGCTTGAATGCTTGAGATGGATTGGTCTGTTCATCGACATGTGTATCTGCTATTCCTAGCAATTCTTATTGCTTTGGAAATCTAAGAAAACATCTGTATCCTTCTTAGCACTATCGGTCACCCGGTCTCTGTTTGAAGTTGACTGTGTTACCAAATCCGTTCCTTCCGGTGCACATCCTCGGTCAGAGAGTTAGGTTCATGCCAAGCTCTCATGTTTATATCAGCTGCTTTGGAAAGCAAGCCTCCTTTCAAATTCCTAGACCTAACGGTAGGTTGTGATATTCTGGTTGTCTTTCTAGAAGTATCACCAGGTTTTACCTGACCGTGATGTCTAAACCAGGAGTAGTTTGAACTACTCCTTTCTCCAAGAACTCCGCTGGACACCCTGGACTAGTAGGTTGAGCTTAAACAATAACTTGGAGAGTTGAAAGGCAAAAGCTCCGCCAACTTGTTCCTTTGATAAGGGATATCTAGTTCTCCTCGTGTTGAAGCATGATAGTATCTCTTTAATGGACATGCTGTCATTCTACCTTGATTTGATTTGGGCTATCGTCAGATCAAGTCCATATCCAAGGACCACCTTGATGGTGTTTTCACTCATGGTGTTTTTCCTAGGTGCACCTTCATGTCCTTTAGCCTGACCGACATTTTGCCACGTTCATGTAACATATGAGTCCCTCTTCCTGGAGTATCTTGATAAGTGTGTTGTTGAGCCCATCAATAACATTCTTATATCTCCAAGTTACAAGAGGTTCATGCTGAACAAATGGCAACAATGTTGGAAACTTCCGAGAAAACATCTTTGTGTCATCACGAAGTTTGTGTTCTGGGTGTTCGAAGTAACCTACTCCGGTTCATGTGCTCATGGTGAAAGTTGTCGCCGTGGATCCGAGTAGAGTTTTCTTGTTCCTTCGGGAATAACCCCAAGTTGGTCATGCATGTGTGGACTGTTCTTGATATGGTAGGTTTTTACCTCCATTCACTTAAAGAAGTTTGAATCCACACTAAGCCCCTGACTGATTGTTTGCAAAAGATAAGAATTTAAGAACTTCGTTATCTTTGTAATCGTTCTCCCAACAAGGACTCCGATGTGTTCCTCCGTAAGGAATCCATGTAGGTACAACTGTCTTTCACAAGTTGCTAATACATGAGTTCCGTAATCTTGCTCATCTCCTCGAGTTTGACATCGTAGTCCATATCTTGAGAATCCCACAAGTGTATCTCATTGGTAACCAGTGTAACCTCTATGATCAGATGTGCTGATTCTGAATCATCCTTCCACTAACCAGAGCTGAATCTCAAGCAGCAACGATGGTTGGTGTTTCCTTAGGAGTATTGAGTTAGGTCCATTTGAGAATCCGGCATGGTTGATGTGGTGGTTGATACAACTAGCCGGAAGGCCTAATGTCATATCTCCTTGTATCCGTAAGAACAGCCACTCTTCGCAAGAATTCTGGTGTGGTTCATTCTAACAAGTTTTCTCTCACCTTCCTTCCGAACCAAAGTTTCCCTTTTCAATTGATGACCTACAGAAGGCTTGTCGTGAGCCTGTTGTCTGTATCTAGAACATCAAGGATAGCTTGGAAGCCGATCTTCCCAATACCTCTCCGTTGAACCTCCAAGATCTTGGTTCCAGTGGAAACAAGTTCATCGTGAAAAACATCTCGTGGTGCTTGGTAATCTCCTTTGAACAGTTCCCTTCTCAAGTTGTTATACTTGAAGTTCTGTTTTTCTCACACATTGTGTGAATTTGTCAGTCACTTCAGCCATGGGATCTTAACCATGTGATAGATGTATTGTTACGTCTAATCCACCATAGGAAAGAGGTTCCCTATTTTTTTTCTTCTGGTGTTTCAATCCTCGTTGGTTAACCAGCCTTGTGGTGTGACCAAGAATTCCTTCTTTGTTACGGTGTTCCAACATCATTTGGTTACTCATCTTCTGTTGTGAAGTAACCCCATGATCTTTGACAAAGATTTCAAGAAAGCTGTTATGGAATGGTTGAAAGCCCCATTATCTCCCTTGTCCACTTCGAAGAGTGAACATGATTCTGTATCAAAAATTTCCCTGACGCACGGATTACAGTGTTTCCTCGTGTTTTTCCTCGTCTGTGGATATTACGTTTTGGTATTCAAGACCATTCTCTCCATCTTGGTACTCTGTTTGAAGAAAAACTCGATGTCAAAAGTTGTTCAACTTTTCTTTTCCAAAAGGATTTAAAGTCTTGTGTGCAAAGCTCATATTCTAAATCCTTTCAAGAACCAATTGTCTGCAAACTTGAAACCATCTTCTATTCATTCCGTTACCTTGATGTGTTTCATGCACGATAACTCAGCAGTTCTTTATGAACATCCTGTCATGAGTTACCCATGGGATACTCGATCGCCGTGAAGATCATTTCCTAAGAGTTTCCCTCTTATCTAAGGTGTGTCCGTTCAATACTTCAAGATGCTACGGATCAACCACTTCGAGAAAGAACCGTAAGGTTCGAGAAGATCGTTCAAAACCGGTGTTCCTTCTTTCTTCTCCTTCGGGAATCTCGGGACGAGATTCTTGTAAGGGGGGTAGATTTGTAACATCCCAAATTTGAGCTACCTTAAGGTGTGTGGTGTGTGTTCATCTCATACATGCATCAAATAAAAATTCAAATCATGTTTGAACCAATTTAAAACTTGAATTCAAATGGTTTGAGAAAATTCCAGAAAATAGTACTTAAAATGGGTTCCAAAATTTTGTTCTGAAAATTATTTCAATTCCACCAAAGTAATACATGGTGTTGTTGGAAATTTCATGAGCTTTCCAAAGATAATTTTTGCCAAATTTTATTCTTCCAAAAAGGCCCTCAAAAGTCTATTTTCTGTTCTGTTTTTAAAGAGAAAAGGGCTTCTTTGTAAAATTCAAAAAACTCCAGGGGGGTTTTTGCTTTTTCCTTTTTCTTTTACCCTTTCTTCCAGCTTCAGCCAGAAGGACGAGGACGGCTGCGAGGTGGCCGCTGCCACCTCCTGCTTCCAGTAAGGAGGGGATAAGGTTCTCCGGGAGACGTCTGGATCGTGCCCACGCCACAGAACCCCCCCTCCTCGCGTGGCCTTCCCTCTCTGCTTCCCTCCTCGCAGACGAACCAAACCCTAGCTCTCCCCACGGCCGCCGCCAAATTCCGGCGATTGCCGCCGCTGTAGACTGCCTAGACTCCCGCCGTTGGTCCTCGGAGCTCCGCCATGTCTTCCTACGCCTCATGGACGAGCCTCGCTTGACGGGATGCCTCCACTCGCCGGAATTGGATCGTCCCTGTCAACTCCGGTCGCCGGCATCCTCCTCACGCCGCCGTCGATTTCGGCCACCTCTGCCGACTCCGACCACTCCATCCGTTTCAGGGCAGTGCGGTGAGCCTCCCGGTACCCTCCGCCCGTTTCCTCCCCCTCGGCAGCTCTCCGTACCCGTGCTCCCGCCGGCCGCCGCCGCGCTATGGTCGCCGGCATGAATTCCGGTGACCATTTGGTCACCTAGAACCACATACAAGTTCGCCTTGAGCTGCTGCACCATCCCTTTGCCTTCAATTCGAGTTCCCGTCGACGAATTCATCGAATTTCAATTCAACAGAGAAGTTTGGCTCAGTGTGATGTCAGCATGATGTCATGATGACATCATAATCCAATTTTTCTCTTTTCCAGAATATGTTTAATAATTAGAGAAAAGTAATTGTTTTTAATAATTTAATAACTGTTGATTTATAACTCAGAAAAATAAAAGTAAGATATAGAAATGATCAGAAAAATGTACTCTACCTGAGTATACCATTTTCAACCATGTTTGACAAAGTTGAATTTTGGACATTATTTGAATTTGTTTAATTCATTTAAAATGGAGAAAATAAGTTTTTATTCTCAAAAATTAGAAAATTGAAAGTTATATACCATTTTGCTCAAAATGACAAATGCAACCTATTCATGATGTTTTCAAGACCATTTGAGATTTTAAAATTATACCCACTTCCATAATCGTCCGAAACCCCCTCCGGGGTCTATTTCGGGATAAATTCCAGTAAAATTGCATAACTGACATACGAACCCTAGCAACCCAACGATCGTGTTTAGGGCTTTATTTCAGTGCATTAACTTGCTCATGCATAGATATTGCGCATTGCATCGATGCCATGTTTGATTGTTGTTTCTCTTCCGGTGTTTTGCTTTTGATCGGTAGAACGTGACCCCGAAGAGAAGATCGACAACGCCATGGCGAATACTTGATCCTAACCGACAAGTCAAGCACTTATTCCTGAAGACTTTCTCTGGTTTTCTTGAAGCAAGGCAAGCATAACCTCTTATCTGCCCATATATGATTTCGAAAGACTTTTCATTCTCGTACAAATGCATTCGATTCCAATGTATCTTGAGTCAATAGATAGAGTTATCCTATTTATTTGCATAACCCAGATATCATGATTCAATGCTCCTAGCAGACATAGGAATTGTTTGTGTGTATCGCCAGAGCCTCAAATATGCCATGCTTAGTCATACATGCCTGTTATCTCTGCTCCATCCGGTTGGTGAATCAGAGCCGAGAATGAATCTAGTATGAAAGTATGTTGTGGTAAGTTAAGAGATTCTTGTTCAATATGACTTAAAGGTGTGGATGACGAGATCACAGAGGGTCTGTGGTGGTTGTCTCGTTCATGCCCCTAGGAGCGAGTTCTCGTCTTCGAGCCAAGACTGAGCGTGCATCCACACGAGGGATTGGATTCCCCTCGGTCTCAACTTGCCTAGCTTGTTCCATGAGTTGCCTAGTTCGGGCTTTCCATTTGGATTTGCGGGGATATCAAAACATTTTCAAAACTAGGACGTGGCGATGTATCGGCGCTCTGCGGGTAGGTAACCGTCGAGCATTGCGCACAACGATAGAGACCCGGCAGGAGATGGCCACTCCCTATTGGCGGACCATCTCTACTCGGAGCGACTCATGGAATAGGCGAAGTAAGGGAACGGTCGTGGTCAACCTCCATCTGCCGGCACTTCCCGGAATAGTGCTAATCTAGTGGCATTAAGAGTTGGTTGGTGCGTGTGGTTAAAGTTGTACACCCCTGCAGGGTTAAATCTTTTCGAAAAGCCGTGTCCGCGGTTAAGGACGACTTGGTGACGGATTCTGTGATCATAGACAACTTAAACGGAATGATTAAAACTTGCTGATAACGAATGAAGGATGCCTCCTCGGAGATGCCGAGAGGGGTTACCTTGTAGCATGAGTTACCGGAACAACTTGAGGTGGTGACCTTTGAAGCACAAGGTGCTGATATGTTTTGGTGGATTAAAAAGATGATATCAGTAGTTGAGTAGGTTTCTCATCTGTCTTCAAAATACTCCATGAGACGTGCTTCCTTCCTCAACTTGAAAAACAAAGATGGCTTTACGCAAAATAACCTTCATAACTCTTTCTGAAAGAAGCAGATATATAATAGGTTAACTAAGTCTTGTTGAGTACCTCACGTACTCATGTTTGCTTCAATTTGGTTCAGGTGGAGTTCCCTAGTTCGGTGGTGTTTCGACGTGGACATCGACGAGTAGTTTGGGGTTCCCAGGTAGCAGCCTGGAATCTATGGGCTGGGACGTCGCCTTATGTTGCGGCCTCTTAGGCCTTTTTGATTCTTGTTGATTAGCAACATAATTTGCTTTCCGTTGTCTGATGTAATGTTGGGTCGTGTGACCTCTGCTTGTAAGCTATGCTCTAGTATCACCTGTTAATAAAGTTTCTTTGTCTAGAGTGTTGCTTTGATCGGTTGTTGGTTTCGAGCTCATTGTTATACAGTTTTGGCTATGCCTGCATAGTTGTCGCAGTCGAGGGGTTGTGGAGCCGATGATCCATATCCGAGCCCGCCTGTCGATGTGATCGGCCTGGGGCGAGGTAACCCCAGTAACCCTCGATTGTTGTTGCACTTTCTGGACACATAGCATCTCTGTATAACTTTGGTCCCGTTCCTTCAGTTTCATCCGACTCGTGGATGCTTGGGTATGCATAATCGGTTATGACTAGCATGGATGCAAGGAGTAGTAGACCGGGGATCCGGACTACGTGCCGATGAATCCGGTCTGCCTGCCGTTGTTTGTTGCGGCCGGGGCTGGTAACCCTGAAGCCCTTGTGAGTCCATGGCTAGGAGCACATAACAGTATGTATATCTCTGGGTCCGGGGTCTGACAATAATCCTTTTCAGGAACTTGACTGCTATAATTGCTTCACAGTTGGTAACTGGCATAACCTCAACCCACTTGGTAAAGTTGTCAATGGCCACCAAGAGGTGCGTCTTTTTGCAAGGTGACATGTGAAAGGGGCCAACCATGTCCATACCCCAAACAGCAAACGGCCAAGTTAACGGGATAGTCCGTAGTTCCATAGCCGGCACATGGATTTGGTGAGCGTACCTTTGACATCCATCACACCTTGCCACCAAGCGCTTCGCGTCTGCTAGAGCCGTGAGCCAGAAAAAACCATGTCGATAAGCTTTGGCCACAAGGGATCTTGTGGATGCATGATGCCCACAATCACCTTCATGGATTTCCTTGAGGATCTGTCGGCCTTCTTCTGGTGCTACACAGCGCAAAAAGACTCCTGCTGCACTTCTCTTGTATAACTCTCCATTGATGATAGAATATCCTTTTGCTCGCCTCAGAATTTGTCTTGCTAATACTTCCTGCTGTGGTAACTCGCCCCGTGATAGGTAGGCCAACAACGGCTCTGTCCACTCGGGAACATCACGTACTGTGGCCACGAGCTCCAAATCCGGGTCTTGATTTGCCAATTCTTCCTCAGACTCGGTTTTAACTGACGGTCGCCATAGTTCATCCAGGAAGATATTAGGTGGAACCGGCTCTCTGCGCGAGCCGAGTCTGGCGAGTGCATCTGCTGCCTCGTTTTTTCTTCTGTCTATGTGCTCCACCTCGTACCCGGAGAAACACCCGACAACTCTATCAACCTCTCTACGGTATGCTGCCATAGTTGCATCTTTTCTATCCCAAGTTCCTGAGACCTGCTGTACCACAAGGTCCGAATCTCCAAAGCATCGTATCCTCTTAATGTTTATCTCCTTGGCTACCTTTAAGCCGTGCAATAAGGCCTCATACTTGGCCACGTTGTTGGAACAATCAAAGTGAATCTGCAGCACGTAGCTCAACTTGTCTCCTTTGGGTGATGTTAGCACCACTCCAGCTCCTGACCCCTCGTATTGCTTGGAGCCATCAAAGTGCATGATCCAAGACTCGGAGTTTGGAGCCATGGTAGGCATGCCTGTGTGTGTCCAATCATTAATAAAATCGACTAGAGCTTGAGATTTAATTGCTGACCTTGGCTCGTAATTGATATGATAATCCCCCATCTCGATCGCCCACTTGGCTATTCTACCTGTTGCATCCGAGTTTCTGATGATATCCGACATTGGTATAGAACTAACCACTGTTATGGGGTGTTCCTGGAAATATGGCTTCAATTTCCGGCTGGCCATGAAGACCCCGAAAACCAGCTTTTGCCAATGTGGATAGAGTTGTTTTGCCTCTGATAATACCTCACTGACGTAGTAAACCGGCCTCTGGACCGGGTATTCTTTTCCATCTTCTTTTCGCTCGACAACAACCACTGCGCTAACCGCCCGGGGCCCTGCTGCAACATATAATAACATAGGCTCTTTAGGACCCGGAGATGCTAGGACTGGTGCCTCAGATAGCTGCTTTTTTAGTGCCTCGAACGCCTCGTCCGCCTCTTGATCCCATACGAATTTGTCAGATTTTTTCAAGAGCCGGTACAAGGGTATCGCCTTTTCTCCGAGTCTGGATATAAACCGGCTGAGCGCTGCCACGCACCCTGTGAGCTTCTGAACATGTTTCAAATTTTCCGGCTTTTTCAGGCTCTGGATAGCTTTGATTTTGTCCGGGTTTGCTTCAATTCCTCTCTCAGAAACGATAAAGCCGAGTAATTTCCCGGCTGGAACTCCAAAAACGCACTTTGTTGGGTTGAGTTTCATCTGATACCTTCTCAAGTTCTTGAACGTTTCCTTTAGATCGTCAATAAATGACTCCACCTTTCTGGTCTTGATCACCACATCGTCTACATAAGCATGTACGTTGCGTCCAATTTGGTCCTCGAAGCACTTCTGAATACACCGTTGATAGGTTGCGCCAGCGTTCTTCAGTCCAAATGTCATTGTCTTGTAACAAAAGGCCCCAAAAGGGGTTATGAACGATGTTTTCTCCCAATCCTCCTTCTTGAGCTTGATTTGATGATACCCGGAATAAGCGTCTAGGAAACATAATAGGTCGCTTCCAGCTACTGCGTCTATAATCTGATCTATCCTTGGTAGTGCAAACAGATCCTTTGGGCAATGCTTGTTGAGACTCGTGTAATCAATGCACATCCTCCACTCATTGGTCTTTTTCATCACGAGAACCGGATTTGCTAACCAGTCCGGGTGAAACACTTCCATAATAAAGCCGGCTGTCAGCAGCCGAGCAATTTCTTTCCCTATAGCTTTCCTTCTTTCCTCATTCATCTTTCTCAAGCCCTGTTTCATGGGTCTGGACTTGGGATCGACGTGCAAACTGTGCTCTGCCAACTCTGTGGGGATACCCGTCATATCGCTAGGCGTCCAGGCGAACACATCCTGGTTTGAACTAATAAACTCCACAAGTGCTTTCTCCTGCTCGCTGTCCAAGTTAGATCCTATAGCAAATTGCTTAGAGGGATCACCCTCGACAAAAGCTACCGTCTTGGTGTCCTGTGCTGCCTTGAATTTTGCTCTCTCATCTTCAGTATTTGGTCTTTTTAACAATGTTCTGTCATCCGGGTCTACTTGAGACCGGTAATACTTGAGTTCCTCTTTTCTGCAAGCTTGCTCCGCCATGGCTGCGTCTCCTTCATCGCACTCAGCTGCTATATCCCGGCTACCGTGTATGGTGATGGTCTGCTTGGGGCCCGGGATTTTTAGTTGTAGATACACATAACACGGCCTGGCCATGAACTTGGCATAAGCCGGCCTTCCAAATAGCGCGTGATAAGGACTGCGCAACTTAACCACCTCGAAAGTAAGCCACTCGACTCTATAATTATCCTTTGATTCTCCAAAAGCTACCTCCAATGTGATCTTTCCCTCGGGGCACGCTGAGTGACCCGGCACAATCCCGTGAAAAACCATTGAACTCTTCTGCAGCTGAGACTCCTTGAGACCCATGCGTAGAAAGGTTTCCCAATACAAGATATTGATGCTACTTCCACCGTCCATTAGGACCTTTTTCAGCTCATAACCATTAACCTGTGGTGCCACCACCAATGCTAAGACTCCCGGGTGTTCTATCCTTTCCGGGTGATCTTTTCTGCTCCATGTTACGTCCTGCTCTGACCATCTCAGGTATCTCGGGACAGCCGAAGAAACCGAGTTTACTACTTGTTTCAGTATGTTTTTATCCTTGTTAGAAATTCCTGTGGTATGCACGTGATATTGTCCCAATTGCTTGGGGTTAGCTTGGAAACCTCCAGCTCCCCCTTGGTTGTTACCCGGATTTCCGCCTGCCGGGTTACCGGCTGGGGGTGGGCCGTTGCCCGGGTTTCCACCCGGACCCGGTCCTCCTCCCCGACCTGCACCTCGCATGGCCTTGTTTATCTCCTCATTCTTCCATCTCTGTAGGTCCGCGCACTGCTCCAATGAGTGGTTAGCCGGCCTACCGTTCCTGCTGTGCTTTGGGCACGCCATTATGAAGATATCCCAATTGTTACCCGGCCTCGGCGGTCCTTGATAATTTCCTCCGTTGTGGTTTCCAGCATTGAAATTTCCTTCTGCCCTAGGTCTCGAAGACCCGGCTTCTGTGCTAGCGACAAACTCGGAGCCCCCCTCAAACGGGCACTTGTTCTGGTTGTTCCCATTGTTACCTCCATTGTTACCCGGCGTTGATCCATTGCCGGTTCTTCCACTATTATTTGTATTTGCTTTTGCTTTCTTGTCATCGACATCCTCTTCTGTAGTATCCGTTGCAGCGTGTTTGTTGCATGCATCCATTAGCTCTCCCATCGTAACCTCTGAAGCATTTCGACTAGATTTCATGCGTGTTAACTTTTGCACTAAAGGTATGTACTTGCACGTCTTCGCCATAGCTTGTAGCGCATCTTTGGGCTGAATATCCGTAGATGAGTGAAGTATCTCCATAACCCGGCGCACCCAGCTGCGCGCCGATTCTCCTTTCTTTTGTACACATCGCTCTAAGTCATCAATAGTAAATAGCTTTCTGCATGTCCCATGAAAGTGCTTGATAAACGCAGTTTTCAACTCCTCCCATGACTTGATAGATCCTTCCGGTAAATTATTGAACCATAACTTTGCTGCTCCTTCTGACATCATCAAGTACATGAACTTGGCTTGAAGATTTTCCGATGCATTGCGAATCGACATAGCCATCTCATAACTGCTCAACCATGTTTCTGGATCCATAGTCGGCTCATAATTCACAACTTTACCCGGTTCTTTGAATTTATCCGGGTAAGGCTCAGCCCTGATGTCAGCCGACAGACACTTAGGCCCAGCGAGATTAGTCGGAACTGGCCTCACCCGGGAAACATGCGATCCTGCGGGAGGTGCGGCTGGACGCGGTACAGCTGGTGGTCCATGCGCCGTAGACCCGGCCGCGGCCCTCCTGGCTCTGGAACTATCCACGATAGCTTGGGCTGCTGATACTGCTGGTACTGCCTGAGCGCGGGGAGGAGGCGGCATTTGCTGCTGCTCTTCCCTCCGCCGCGCTGAACTTGCCTGGATATTGCCGGTATTGCCTCGTTGCTGGCTGATATATGGTGTCCCATGCATTCCACTTCTGTGATCCGGGTAATTAACTTGCTGCGCTACCGCAGTGCGCAATAGATTTATCGCCCGCCGGGTCTCCTCTACGTGGGGTGACTCTCTCACGGGGATTTAATTCAATGCGAGCGTTGCTGCGTACACATTATCCATGGGGTTGTTGTAATGACCTGCTGGTGTGCGAAATCGTGATGGTGGTGGTGGTGGTAATGTATTGCCGGCAGTGACTCCGGTCTGCAATGTGGGTAACCCGGCTTGTATGTTTGCCGGCTGTGCTCCTCCAGTTGCAGGTTGCTGTACAGTTCCTTGGTTTGCTGCCGGAATCGGTTGATCCTGAGGTGTGATAAATAGGTTGGTCAGGTTTATAACTCCACCTGTTGCTGGTAACATGGTTTGATGCCTTTGACGCACCCTGGTTGTCTCTTCTCGGAGCCGGGTTTCCAATGCATCCAGCTCACGTTGGCGGGTGGCCATCCCTTGTTTCTCTGCTTCTACTTGCCTTCTCTGTTGCTCCAATGCACGACGGGCTACATCTAGGTCTCTAACACGTTCCGCCGCGTTTTCCGGAGTAATAACTGTGGCTAAAACGGTTGGATCCAGAATCAAGTTGTTGTTGAATAGGGCCGGGTGTTGCGGGTTTGAAGGACCCGCCCCTGGCGTCCGGTTTGCCAGATATCCGAACATGTTTGCCTGCAACTCGCTGTCCGCCGCGTGGCTGGTAACCGATGCCGATTCTCCGTCAACTCGGGTGAGAACCGGGTTTCCGTCAACCGGACCTTGCTGCTGGGCCAATGCTGGTGCTGTTCCGACTGTGGCTGCGGTCACGTTTCCCTGATTAAGATTGATCGCCGGGGCCGTGTAAACCGCAACCTGGCGCGTAATGCTTGGCGCAGATTCGTACTCTTCCTCTTCGCTGCTGTTTTCCTCGTACCGGTTCTCCAGCAGATGCAGGATGGACTCGGTATCATCTTCTCTCATGACCCAGCCACGCGGGGTCCATGCCGGCTCCTCCTGCTGTTCCCTCTTCGTGGGGGGCTCTTCTGTCGGATCTATCGTCCCGACCGATTCTTCTCCATCTGATTGAACGTGGGTAGCTTCCCCTGACACAGAATCAAATCCGAAATCGTCAGGGATTGAACCGGACGTACATACCATGCCGATGAAGACGTTGATCTGGCCGATTGTCATGAAAGATCCGGATTCGAGCAGATCCGATTCTGGCCCCCAGCCGGAATCGTCCACCATCTTCTCTCCTTCGAGGTCGGTGTAGATCTCGCCGATGACAAGGTTCTCCATGTTCTTCCGAGCTTCTCCCGTGATGTAAACACCCTTGGACGTAGGCCCCACGGTGGGCGCCAACTGTCGTGGGATAATCACGGCAGACGTTACCGGGGGTAACTTATCTTGGGGCAATTCGACTCTGGTGTTTGGGAGAGGGTTTAGCTCAAGGGAAAACATGATGATATGCGATCTGGTAGCCGGCAATCAAGTCGCCGAGTCTCCGATCTAGATATATTAACTCAACTCTCGTATTACACTGCATACTCGATACCTAGCGATATTGCTCAAATTCTCGGATCTCTCTCTGTCTAACCCTAGAGGCCGGCTTATATAATATCCGGACCCCCTGGCCTACTCTCCAAGGCGTACTCTGAATCCTACCCGGACACTGCTTATAAACCCTAAACTTCCTTATCGTAACCCACAATCCGGATTACGAGGCCTACGTTCCTGGGCTTTCTAGAAACTCCTTTATCTTAAGCCGGGTCTTGCACAGCGTCCTTTGGGCCGAGTTACTCCCTGGCGTTGGCCTACCGGGTTATCATCCCTCCATCAGGTTACGTATGCCTGCGTGGAAACATAAGGAAGTGTTAGTCGGACAAAAAAGGAATATCAGTCGGATATGCTATGAAATTTCCAAGTAAATTATGCATAAGTTCACTCGGAACTTGGGGAATAGACAAATATATGGGCAGTACTAGTTAAATTTACCTCGTGCTTGGTGATCAAGGCTTCTAGAATGCCTTCTTCATCTGCTCTGAGGGTATGCAGAGCGTCCAGCATCTCGGCAAAGCTCATATCATCAGGTTTTTTACCCAAAGAGCCGGCGGCCGGGTTACTTGGAGGTGGAGTCTTTTCCTGCCTCGGGGGCGATACCCGGGTTGCCTGGGTGTCAGGATTGGGATCACCCATCCTTGCGCCCACAACCGCGACGTCGTCATCCCCGGGTCCATCTGATGGAATGGGAGATTCGGCATCCTGCCTGGCCGGGTCTGTCAGTGGGTCTCTTCCTTGGTCTTCTTCTTCTTCAGCGCCGCCAGTCGCGGCGTTCACGTTGTCAACCGGATCCTCAGTTTCCCTGTTATCCACATCCATGTTGTCCGGGTCGCTGACTGTAACCTGGACACTAAGGAAAGTAAAAGAAATGTTCAGTAGTAATAAGTGAAGGTTATCGAAAGTGCCAGTATATTGAATAGCAAGAAATACAACTTACCCAGTATTCACCACGAAGTCCGCTGGAAGCTCGTTGGAAGATCCGGATGAGGCTGATAAAGATTGAGAAAGTGAGACTCGGAGTTGTCCAGCTAGGGGGTGATTGGGAGAAGGATGTCTTCGAGGTGAATTGGAAGGATGAGATTGGGAAGTACCGGTGCGGCGAACTAGGGACGTAGGGATACCCGGGTTGAGGGGATCCTCACCCGGGGAGTTCCGGGTTACCCTGCGCTTGACCAGAGGGGGATCCTTCAATGGTGAGTTGGACAATTGTTTATTAAGCTCGCGCATGTTAGCAAATGAATATGGTTTGGAGGACATGGAGGAGTATGGAACCTTGAACACGACCCCGTGGGGTTTCCTCTTGGCTCCAACCACAGGTTCCGGGCCTGCCTCGCTTTCGTCGCTCTCGGTCTCCTCCGGGTCTTCCTTATCTTCCCCGTCCTCCTTATCCTCCATTCCTGAGAAGCATAGTACACAGTCGGAAAAAGAGAAAATATGGAAAGGAAGTTAACAGAAATTAAAAGGGGTGAAACCCGGATGGTACCTTCTTCCGGGTCAGCCGCCTCCTCTTCCTCTTCCGGGTTTTCAGAGGTAGGGGGAGTTTCAATGTTCCAGAAGGCGCTGCCTGCCTGAAATAAAGGTGTGGTAAAAAAGGTTAGTGATTGCATCAAGTAAAAGCACAAGAATAGAAGAGTAAGTGCCGGATCTTATCGCGGGAGCCGGATTGTCGCGAGTGTACGGCTCTAAGCCGGCTATCGTCCGGATTACTTCCGCCTTTTCAGTCAAGAAGCTTTTGATAATCTTGTTCGTATCACCAGCCGGATAGTTCCTTGAGGAGCGGAACGCATCCGTGACGTGTCCGGAATAGTCGGACATCAGCTTGGGTCGGATGGCGTTGGGTTGGATTCGGAAATTCACCCAAGTCTTAACTAAATTAAGCCCAAGGAGACCCTGGGCGGAAAGGACATCAATCTTGGCTAAAAGGGGTTGGATGGACTCCCTATCCGACTCAGAGGCAAAGGCGTTGAAAGTATCGGAAAGATCAAGGAGCCCCTCGGAGAAACCCGGCAATCTCTTTTCGCCGGGTGGGGAAATGTCCCGGCAGTAGAAGAAGGACTTTTGCCAGTGCTTAACATGAGAGTTAAGGTTCAGAGTCGGCATCGGCGAATTCTTTCGCCGTTGGATAGACACTCCGCCGCAAGCCAAGAGGGCCCCGTCACCGCTCTCGCGGCACGGTTTGCATTGGAATAATTCAAGGAATAGAGCAAGGTTTGGGGGGACGCATAGGTATGACTCACAGAGAACTATAAAATGAGTGATATTTAACATAGAGTTAGGCCCTATGTCAAAGACTCGGAGGCCATAGTGGCTAAGGAGTTCACGAAAAAAGGAGTGACCCAGGGGACGGAATCCCCGGATCACATGCTCTACAAAGCAGATTACCTCATCCGGACCAGGAGAGGGCCGGGTCTCGTCTCCCGGGACTCGCCAGTGGATCTCCTCCTGGGAAGGAAGGACGCCTGACTCAGCGAGCTCGTCTAACTTGGCCTTGGTCACGGTGGACCTAGCCCAGTTGGCGGATATGGACTGAGTCGGCCTAGCCTTTACCGGCTGTTTTCCCTTATTCTTGGGTGCCATTTGTGCAGTCTACAAAACAGGAGATAAAAAGTGCAGTGTAAGTAGTTAAGACCCGGAAATGACTGATCGTCCGGTTAACCAAAGAGCAGCTAAGAGATCCAGAAATCACAGGCTATCCGAGTATCAAAGAGCAGTTACGGAAAATTTTGACAGGTTGCGTCTAGGCGGAGAAATCTATGGAGGAATCTAAGGGGAAATTTATGACCATGAGTGATAGGAGAAAGCTACCGAGCCTAGCTTAAGTGATTTAATAAGAAAGTGTAAGGTATGAGAGATCCAAATCGATACGGAGCAAGAAGATTACCTACGGGCGGAACTAGATCCAATCTAGTTCGAGCAAAAAGCTTGAAGGTAGAATTCGTGGAAGAAGAAAGCTTACCGGCGAGGTCTGGAGGAGATTGCGGCGACAGCAAATGACGCAGTCGTGGTGTCCTGCGGGATCTTCCGGCGGACAGCTCGAGGGCGCGGCAGCGGAGGCTAACTGTGGCGCGGCGCGAGTCGAGGACGAGCGCAGACGGCGGTGGCTCGGTTCTGGCGGCGCGTCCGCGGGCTCCGTGGTGGCGCAGTGACGAGCTCGAGCGGAAGAGCACCAAGAGGCGAAGAGGATGAAGAAATGGAGTGTGGATCTAGGTTACCCCTTAAGGCACCTATTTATAAGTGCGGGTGGGGAAACCTAGGTTAGCGGGCGGGAGCCAAAAATTTCGGAGCAGGATACCTGCCCGGATTTTTTGGGATAGGCATTAAAGTGCCCGTGCGCGATATCCGGAAAGGATCATAAGCAAATCACTTCCGCGATATTCGGACTAATTAGCAAGCAAAGTGAGCCGGGTCTTCTGTGTTTTCCTCGGAATATTGACCCGGGAAAATGAAGGGGGATCCGGAGAAAGCCGGGTTATTATATGGACCACCAGTGGAGTTACGCCTAGCTGTTTATCAAAACAACCTAACCCGGCCTTTATGAACTTGTATGTTTGTTGTTTTTGCAGGGAATAACATGCGCTTCAAGGAGGAACCCGTGAAGCCCAAGCTATTCTGGGGACTACTGATGGAGGGATGATAACCCGGTAGGCTAATGCCAAGGAGTAACTCGGCCCAAAGAGAGCTGCGCAAGACCCGGTTTAAGGAAAAGGAGTTTTTAGAAGGCCCAAGAGTGTAGGCCTTGCAACCCGGATTGTGGGTTTCGATAAGGAAGCTTAGGGTTTGTAAGCAGCGCCCGGGTAGGACTCCGAGTCTGCCTTGGACAGGAAGCCAGAGGGTCCGGATATTATATAAGCCGGCTCCTAGGGTTAGATTAGACACGAGTTTTTGTTAGCTATTCGAGTATCCCTTGTAACATCAGAGTTGAGATAATAAGATCTAGATCGGAGACTCGGCGACTTGATTGCCGGCTATCAGATCGTTTCATCACCATGATTTCCCCTGAGCAAAACCCTCTCCCAAACACCAGAGTCGATTTACCCCAAGATAAGTTACCCCTGGTAACGTCTGCCGTGATTATCCCACGACAAAAGGGGAGCCCGAGGGGGTTCCTGGGGCCACCTCACCACCTGCAGGCGCGACCTAGGGGGCGCCTAGGGGTGGTGTGGGCCCCTACCTGCCCCCCTCAGGGTCTCCTTCTGACTCCGGGGGTCTTCAGGTGAAATAAGGTCTTTGGGATCTTTTCCGGGCAATTTCCTAAAAGTCGTTTTTCTGCACAAAACGAGACACCAAGGTAATTCTGCTGAAAACAACATTAGTTTGTGTTAGTTGTATCCAAAACTCACAAGTTTAGAGGCAAACAATACAAAAGTGTTTGGAAGGGGAGATACGTTTTGGACGTATCAACTCCCCCCAAGCTTAGCTTATTGCTTGTTCTCAAGCAATTCAGTGACAACTGAGTGGGATAAAAGAACTTTTACGAACACATTTGTTTCATATGATGTAAATATACTCACTATATGATCAATTGCTTAGACAATTCATAACAAGAAGTATGCAAGATAAAGTCACCTAATAGTTATGCAAACCAGGAAGAGATACCAACATACTAATAATAAACAACATGAAATATATCAATCTGCGGGATTGCAATGCTCATAATAGGGTATGATAAAGCGTACTCGCTTTCCCTAAATAATGGAGCAAAACATAAATGCCAGGGCACCTATGAAGTTCAAGTGAATACTAGAAGTAAAGATATCAAAGATTAAAGCATCAAAGTTATACCCCAATCAACCGTGTTCTAGGACTAGCACATTACACTAAAAATCATAGCCATGCTCTCAAGAAGGTGCATAAAGTGAGAAGGTGAAGACTCGGCATAAAAGTAAAAGAAAGGCTCTTCGTAGAGGGAAGCAGGGATTAACTCATGTGCTAGAGCTTTTATTTTGTAAACAGAGGCATTGAAAAAAAAAATTAGAGAGGTGTATGCTTATGTCAACGAATGGTAAACATACAATGCAGTACGTCACAAGCCAACTAGAGCTTGCAAGAGCGGCTCCCATTGAAGGATGCATCTGGTATAGAAGGTCATCCCTCTTCTCTTTTGTTTACACAATTATGCTTTGACTGATAAATCAGGGGTAATAATTTTTGAAGGTTTTAAAGGTAGAACATGAGAAATTTACTTGGAGTGGCGGTGAAATACCACATATAGGTAGGTATGGTGGACACATTTGGAAAACTTTGGTCTTTGGGAGTTGGATGCACGAGAAGAGATCATACTCAGTATAGGCTAAGGCTAGAAATAGACGGGGAGCGACAATCAAGAGAGCAACAACTGTCATAATCATGCTTGCGACAAAACAAAATTAACGGGGGCATAAAAGCGATACAAATACTCCGAGGCAAAATAAATCATCGAGGCTTAATTGACATTTTGTTTTCGGTCTTATGCATGCGTGAGAATGTGCCAAGTCGATTCAAGCGAAGCATTCAGAGGGAGATACCACAATGTCATACCCTTCTATCAATAAAAAAATACAAGAAAACATTTATACGACATGCTATTTAATATTAATAAGTTGGAACTAATCATGTGAGAGCATGAATTACTAAGCATCGATTAAATAGCATACACCTTACATGAACAAACTAAGCATGTCCACATGGATGAGTATATCTACAAAAATGAAAACAAATAGAGTTTATACTAGTCTCTCACCACAACTTGAATTATCGTAAATCGTCATTATTGCTCTTCACTCGTGTGGATTGAATAAGATAAAATGATAACCAAGCTCCAATGGAGTCACGGAGAACTACTGAACTCTGCAGCAAACTTTACAAAAGCAAAGAAGAACAACAGATGTTTTTGGGTTTTCGAATTAAAAACAAGAAGAGAAAGAAAAAAGCCAACAAAGCAAAATCTTTTTGGATTTTTGAATATTAAACCGAAACTAGAAAGTAAAGAAAACCAACAAAAGAAAATCATAAAGAGAAACAACAGAAATATGTTTGGTCTTTTTTGCATTTTGGAAAGCTAGAACAAAACAATAAAAACAAAAAGAAGCGAAAGAAACGAACACAAGCGAAAGAAACGCAAACATGGATGTACAAAGAACCGACAGAAGCGTGATATATAGATGAGCGTGATGTCGGCATACCTCCCCCCAAGCTTAGGCTTTTGGCCTAAGTGAAGATCAATCCCAAGCGGGCCATGACGTGGCGCCCCCATAGTGTGCCCAGGATGAGCCATCCTCTTGATGTGAGCTCGAGGACGCCCCGGTGTACTGGGTGGTGTAGTCCTCAGAGGGCGCGTTCTGCCCCATCTGATGCTCGGGGTCGTACTACTCGTGGAACTCGAGCAAGATCAGTCGCTCATCCAACTCCTCCTTTGAACGCGACCATGGCGTCCGGCTAATATCAAAAAAAATAGGCTGCGGCAAGAGGACTTCCCTCTCATCGCCATCAGTAAATGAAACCCTATATACTAGATTCCCAGGAATAGAGTTTGCAGTAACAAAGTGATGATCCTTCATGGCAGAAAGGTCAAGTGTCTGTGGAGCTAATAAAACATCATGTGGAGCAATAGAGAGATTTAGAGCAGTCAAAACACGCGTAGCAATAATACCCCCATAAATGGGCCCCTTAGTGGCTAAGGCGAGCAATGAATGAACCAAGGTTATACTTATCACTACCAGTCAATGCAGCAGCAAGAAAGGAAAGATGGTAATTTGAAATATTGCTAGTGTTTTTCCTAGCAAGAACACTAGTATCAAGGTAGTAAGTGAAATATCTAATAGCGGGGAGTTGAATATTTCTTATCTTGCCGCGCTGAGCTATGCGATCACCATCATTGGTAATTCCACGGTAAAGCTCCATCAAATCAGTGGGCCTTTCTGAAATATTCCTCGCTGTCCCTGATACATTAATACCTACAATGCTGCAAAAAAAATCCAAAGACATGGCAACAGGTCTATCGTAGATTTTAAAAGCAACAGTTGGGTCATACTGTGAGTTATTGAATTTAAAACTCGCAACAATTTTTTTTGTCAATAGAGCATACAGAGGGCTCTCATCATTCATATAATTGGTTAAACCAACCCTTTCAACCAGCTATAAGAAATCCTCGAGAATGTATGCATCATTAAGAAAAGTATAGCAAGGGAAGGTAGATGGATTTGCATCTCCAAAATCCCCCGCATCATCGATACTTGGTGCAATGAGGTTATCATTATAGGAAGGTCTCATCAAGGTGGCTGAGCGTGAAGGTCTTGTCCTCCTAGGGGCATCACTCCTAAAGATTTCTCCAAAGCTGAAGTTGTCCATTTCTGAAATTTTAAGCTAACATCACAAAAATTGATTTTAAGCAACTATATGATAGGAACTACTATAGAGACTTATAGGAGGGCTAAACATCCATCAAAGTTAAATTATTTCACACAAATCAAGCATGCTACCTCACATAAGCTGTCACCTACAATACCAAAATACTCAAGAAATACTCCACCAAATAAAAATTTACTTGGATAATCGGAGGAGTCACATACCGGAGAGGAAATGCACCAAATTTCAGCAACAAAGATGGGCCGAGCAAGGAGATCAAAAAATTCGCGAAGAAGAACAGCAAGAGCTCGGGTTCCAGGAATGTTTTCGAGTTTGGGAGAGAGAGAGGAGTGTTTGGAAGTGAGGAGAGCTAGTGGAGGGCCAGGGGCCCCACACCATGTGTAGGCGCCACCAGGGGAAGGCCGCGCCCATGCATGGCGCGCTTACATGGTAGGTCCCCTTGGAGTCTACTAGGTGCCTCTCTGCCTCAGTTTTGACGTAGAAATTTAATATAATTTTTCTGGAATGTTTAGAGAAACTTCGTTTTCGAGCAATTTCCAGAATTTAATAAATAATTAAAAACCAGAAAAACAAATATAGAAAGGTGAAAATAAACAAAACCAGAACTACAGAGGTTCTAAGACACTCCAAAAGGCAAATAACCAGTGAAGAAAGGTGGAAGTGGTGAAAACAAAATTATGGGTGGTGAAAACATGAGTAACCACACTAATCAAGATGAAAACATGACTATGGATGGTGGAAACATAATTATAATAAACTATCAAGGTGAGAACACGGTGAAAACATAAAGGTGAATGTGAAAACATAGCGAAAATATTGTCCTCTTCATTCAAAATCACTTTGTTAACAAGGTTGATCAAATCTTGTTACCAATTTTTTTTTATATGAAGCAAAACTTTGCTCTAAATAATTATGTTACCTCAACCTTTATAGACATAATCCCAATCATAATAATTTCATATTTTTTTGGTGGCATTGGAATGGTACAATAGAATTCTCCAATCTTGATGGTCTCAATATTTTCAATTGAATTTAGACCATATCTTCTATCAATCTTCTTGGGAAAATAAACTATGTGGTCTTTATTATTAACATTAAAAGTAACTTTTCCTTGATCGCAATCAATAACAGCCCTTGTAGTTTTAAGAAGAGGTCTCCCAAGAATAATAGACATATTATCATCTTCAGGCATTTCCAACACAACAAAGTCAGTTAATATCAAACAATTAGTAGTCACTTGAACAGGAACATTCTCACATATACCAATAGGAATAGCACTAGATTTATCAGCCATTTGCAAAGATATATCAGCGTGTATCAATTTTTCCAGAGAGAGCCTCTTATAGAGAGAAAAAGTCATAACACTAACTCGTGCTCCCAAGTCACATAAAACAGTTCTAACATAATTATTTTTAATAGAACAAGGGATAGTAGGAATACCATGATCTCCAAGCTTCTTTGGAACCTTGCCATTGAAAGAGTAATTAGAAAGCATAGTGGAAATTTCCTCATTAGGAATTTTACTTTTGTTAGAGACAATATCTTTCATATATTTAGAATAAGGAGGCAACTTAATAGCATCGGTCAAAGGAATTTGCAAAAAAAAAAACGTTTCATCCATTCACAAAACTTGTTATAATGTTCTTCTTCCTTTGATTTATGTTACTTATTAGGAAAATTCATTGTTTTTTTTTACCCAAGGCTCCTTAGTATACTTTGCAGTTTTAGTTTGTTTTTCAGGTTCACAAAACTTGTTATAATGTTCTTCTTCCTTTAATAATCTTTCATTTTACCATTTTTATTAGCAATAAAATCCTCCTTAGTATACTTTGCAGTTTTAGTTTGTTTTTCAGGTTCAATTTCAGTCTCTTCTTTATCAGAAGTATCACTTTTATCACTACCATTTTCAGTTTCAGCATCAGAAATAGATATACTATTAGGATCTTTAGGAGGTTCAGGAGATTCTACAACAGTTTTATGTCTCTTCTTCTTTTTCTTAGAAGTAGAACTATTGTTTTTAGGTTGTTGAGAATCTTGTTCAATTCTTTTAAGATGTCCCTCAGGATACAAGGGGTCCTGAGTAGAAATACCACTTCTAGTAGTTATTTCACAAATATGTTTTTCTCTAGAAGCATTAGCTAGCAAATCTTTTTGCACTTTAGTGAGTTGATCAATTTGAGTTTGAACCATATGAAAATGTTTAACAGGAATTTTAACATCATTAGAGGTTCTTTCAATAATACCATGCAAATTATCAATAGCTCTAGAGTTTTCCATTAGATGATTTTACACTCTCATATTAAAGTCATCTTGCTTAACAACATAATTATCAAATTCATCTAAGCATTGATCAGGTGGTTTAGAGTAGGGAATATCTCTATTATCAAAATATTGGAGAGAGTGTACCTCAACTGTTGATGGATGAAGAATTGGCTTACATAATTCTTCTATATGTGGTAGATTCTTCACATCATCAGATTTAATACCCCTCTCTTTTAGAGATTTCTTGGCTTCCCTCATTGATACGTCAAAAACGTATCTACTTTTCCGAACACTTTGCTGATGTTTTCCCTCTAAACTTGTGTGTTTTGAATGCAACTGACACGGACTAGCGTTCTTTTTAGCAGAATTACTTTGGTGTCTCGTTTTTGCGCAGAAAATCAACTTTTAGGAAAATACTCGGAAACGAAGGGAAAGACCATATTTTACCCGAAGACTCCCAGAGCCAGAAGATGAGTCGGAGAGGGGAAAGGGGGTCCCCTCACCACCCCCAGGCGCGAATAAGGTGGGCCCGCGCCTACGCATGGTGAGGCCACCTCGGGCACCCCCTCGGACTCCCCTTTTGACTACATATGCCCCGAAACCTAAAAACCCGAGGGGGTTCGATTGTTTTCCAGAAAGAAGTCCGTAGCTCCGCCGCCATTGCGAATCCTTTTCCGGTGTTCAGAAACTCCGTTCTAGCACCCTGTCGGGACGAGGAATTGGAGGAGATCATCACCATCGTCATCACCAACGCCTGTCCGTCGACCATCCATGTTTCCCCATCCATGTGTGAGTTATTCCCCCCGTTGTGCGCTGAAGGGGATGGTAGGGATTGGATGAGATTGTTCATGTAATAATGTCGTGATTGTTAGGGCATAGTGCCTAGCATCCTCTATTAGTGCTATCGACATTGTTGCAACTTGTTATGCTTAATGCTTGTCACTTTGGGCCTGAGTGCCATGATCTCATATCTGAACATGTTATTGAATCACGATGATAATTATTGTTTCTTGATTATACCTGCAAGTTGTTTACACATATCGTTGTCCGGAACCCAAGGCCCCGAAGTGATAGAAATTGGGACAACCGGAGGGGGTGGCTGTGATGTGAGGATCACATGTGTTCATGGAGTGTTAATTCTTTGCCCCGGTGTTCTAAAAGGAACGCCTTAATTACCAGTAGTTCCCTTGAGGCCCCGCTGAAAACGGGTTGGTAGGACAAAAAATGTTGTGCAAGTTCTCATTGCGAGCACGTGCGACTATTTACGGAACACATGCGTATGGTTACTTAGTGCTTGGATGCTTTATCTTATTTATCTGCAATGCCCATGTCTTTATTATTATATGAACTATCTTATCCATGCAACGCCCATTCATCTATCCCTATGCCTATTTAATCCCGCTATTTACTTCAAACACTACTGCTGTTGTTTTCATTTCACTGCTGCTATTATTTCACTACTGCTGCTACTATAAAACTGTTACTACTAATAAACCACTGCGACAAGTCCACTTTCATGTCCAGGTGAATTGAAAACTCACCTGTTAAGGCTCACAAATATTCTTGGGCTCCCCTTGTGTTGAATCAATAAGTTTTGGTTTTACTTCCCTGAAGACTGTTGCGATCCCCTATACTTGTGGGTTATCAAGACTATTTTCTCGCGCCGTTGCCGGGGAGCATAGCTTTATTTGCGAGCTCACCGGAGAGTTCTATTATCTACTGCCAATCATTCATCATGGGTAAGACTCGTGATGGAAAGTTTCCTATATTACCATCCACTACAAGAAGAGGTACAACTCTGAACACCTCTGTTGCTCTTGATTCACCGTCTGTTATGAGTAAGCTGCTTACACCACCACATACACATGCTACACGTGCTACCTCTGCTGAATCTAAAAATACTTGTTATACTTTTGATGATGCTTCTACTGTGCTTGATGAGAGTGGTTCTCTCGGTCCTTCCTTAGATGCTACTATTGCTAAAGCTAAAAATATTACAAACACTGAAACTCCTGATAAAAATCCAATTACTCCTGTTGTTTCACCTAAGCTTAGAGAGAATCCTAGTGATGATTTTGATGATTCCTATATTGAACTTAATGATGATCTTATTGATGAAATACATTCTATCAGGGATATAGATGTTTTTATAAGTCTTATTGAAAGTCTTGCTGTTAAATATAAATTATCTCCTGATGCTAAGTTTACCACTTCTCCCATTAATATTAGGGATAAGGATTATGATTTCTCTCTTGATTTATCTTATATATATTGTTGAGAAAGAACCTTTTTGTGGTACTAAAAATGAAAGTGCTATGAAACATATGAATCAGCTCTCCTCTTTGAGTAGTTTATTCTCTGATGATCTTAAGAAACGTAGCTACTTTGTTGCTAAAATTCCCTTTCTCATTAAAAGATGAAGCTAAAACTTGGTTTAATATTTTGTATCCGGGATCTATTGATAGTCCTATTGGTTTGGTTAATGCTTTCTTTCAGAAATATTTTCCTGCTAGTGCTCAACATGCTGCTTTACAAAATATATTTAATTTCAAGCAATTGGAAGGAGAGAAATTGCATGTATCTTGGGCAAGGTTTTGTTCTTTAGTAAGGGATACACCTGGGCATAAGCTAGAAAATAATGAACTTCTTGATATATTCTATAATGGACTAACTGTTGAATCTAGGACATGCCTGGATAGTTGTGTTGGTTTTGTTTTCAGGCAAAGAACTCCAGATGAAGCTGAGGAATTAATGGCTAAAATAAGCCAAAATCATGATGATTGGACTATGGTTGAGCCTGAGCCGACCCCTACTCCAGTATCAACACCAACACCAATACCCAAGAAGAGGGGAATGATTGAATTAAATGATGAAGTGATGAGAGAAGCCAACAAATCTCTTAAAGAGAGGGGTATTAAATCTGAAGATGTGAAGAATCTTCCAACTATAGAAGAATTATGTAAGCCAATCCCTCACTCATCCACCATTGACGTACACTCTCTCCAACATTTTGATAGTAGAGATATTCCCTATAATAAACCTCCTGATCAATTTTTAGATGAATTTGATAATTATGTTATTAAGCAAGATAATTTTAATATGAGAGTGCAAAATCACCTAATGGAAAACTCTAGAGCTATTGATAATTTGCAGGGTATTATAGAAATAACCTCTAATGATGTTAAAATGCTTGTTAAACACTTTCAAATGGTTCAAACTCAAATTGATCAACTTGCTAAAGTGCAAAAAGATTTGCTAGTTAATGCTTCTAAAGAAAAACATGCTTATGAAATAAGAACTAGAAGTGGTATTTCTACACAAGATCCTTTATATCCTGAGGGACATCCTAAAAGAATTGAACAAGATTCTCAGCAAACTAATAATAATGTTATTCATACTAAGAAGAAAAAGAAGAAGAAACATAAAACTGCGGTAGAATCCTCTGAACTTGCTAAAGATCCTAATAGTATATCTATCTCTGATGCTGAAACTGAAGTGGTAATGAAGAGAATAATGCTTTTGATAAAGAAGAAATTGAAGAGGAACCTGGAAAGCAAACTAAAAATACCTATTACACTAAGTAAGATTTTTGCTAATACACATGGTAATGAGAGAGAACCTTGGGTACAAAAACCAATGCCTTATCCTAATAAGAAACACAAATCAAAAGAAGAAAACATTACAACAAGTTTTGTGAATGGATGAAACCTTTGTTCTTGCAAATTCCTTTAACTGATGCTATTAAATTGCCTCCTTATGGAAAATATATGAAAGATATTGTCTCTAACAAAAGGAAGATTCCTAATAAGGAAATTTCCACTATGCTTGCTAATTACCCTTTTAATGGCAAGTTTCCTAAGAAGCTTGGAGATCCTGGTATACCAACTATTCCCTATTCTATTCAAAATAATTATGTTAGAACTGCTTTGTGTGATTTGGGAGATGGAGTTAGTTCATGCCTTTTACTCTGTATAAAAGACTCCTCCTAGAAAAATTCATACCAACTGATATATCTTTGCAAATGGATGATAAATCCACTGCTATTCCTGTGGCTGTCGGATATATACCAATTATGGGTATATCAGATGGTGTCCTAAAGTGCCGGATTACCAGGGTGGCCTGAATGGTAATGGGCTACGGTCCATTAGGCGGCCCAGTAAGCTGACGCACAGAAGCCGGATTCTAGAAGAACCCGGACCACAACCGACGTGGTACGGCTTGGAGTAGAAGGAGGATTCTTGCCTTCCAAGTTAGGACTTACCGTAGTCTTCTAGGTTTCCTTTTCTGTAAGCCCTAGCCCGGATATTATATAAAGCCGGACGTGAGACAAGAAAGAGATAGACAATAAGCTAGAAGCTAACTCACCGAGAGGTTGATCCTTGTCGAGTAGCTAAATCCAACTCACATTGTACTTTGTATACTTCAGGCTTCAACCCTGATTTAGTGAGATTGGAGGAGTAGGAACGCCGCTTACTTGCGACGTACCGAACCTGGGTAAAACCCTGGTGTCATTGTTCGTCATACGACCACGTCCCCCACAATCTCTATCAGTAGTCTCATGGCACCCCCGTCTATGAATTCTACCACGATGTCTCGACAGTTGGCGCCCACCGTGGGGCCAGCGATGTCAGGCGTTATGTTTCGATCGGGGATACTCGGCGGAATTGGTAGTACCATAATTGTCGGAAGTCTGGAATTCGACAATGACGTCGGGCGCTTCCTCGACAACGGATCGTACATGCCAGCACGGAATCATCTGGTAAGTGACTGCGTGTTACCGATTGGATCTGCTAACATCTTTATCGGATTAACTGCAGAGGCAATGGGATTATGTGGCGAAAGCAAATTTATCCCACCCGCCCTATACCAAGTCGAAGAAGACTATGACGCCGGATTTTGCTCAGATCGCAGATACTCTGCAGAATCGCACTTTATCGGTATGGTGCAATCTGAGATTGCCGAAAACACGGATGAAAACAATCCCGTGGAAGAGGTAGAAAACAACAATCCCACGATAGAGGTGGAAGATCCGACATCCGTCAATCTCACGACGAACTCGGAAGATGACTCTGTGTTAGCCACCATTGAGGCGAGATTAGAGTCGGAACCCGGATCGGACTAGTTCGATTCCGAAGACGAAGATGTAGACGCTTTCGAAAGAAAGGTCAAATACTTTCTAGAGGGATTCCACGAAGTATTGACGACAAAACCGGTTGAAAACACGGATGCCGAAAGTCAGGAAAGCCCTAGAACAACTCCGCCAGAAGAGGAAAGAGAGGATGGGGAAGCCAGTCCAACATATCCGGATGTCAAGGATTTGACGGAGGAACAACCTGGTAAAAAACCTCCCTCTTCCAAAAAAAAACACAAAGCTTCCAAGAAACTCCAATACAAGCTCCGGAAGAAAAAATTGGCTGATCCGGCCAACGAAAACCTGGAAGAAGGAGGAGGAAGTGGAGTTAAGCCTATGGAGAAGAAAATGAAGGAAATCTCTGTTCCACCAATGTCAGAACAAGACGAACATGATCTACTTCAAACACCAGTGGGACCCCACAAACCCCCTGAAGTGTTGGAAGCCAGGAGACAAGCTCTCCAAAGGCAACACCAACATCTATTCCGAACTCGGGAACATCTCCAAAAAACCCAAGCTGACATTAAGTTAAAGCAAGAAGAAATCGAGGAGTACGAGAGAAGGAATAGATCTAGCATTAAACCTACACGGTTACCCGGAATCGCAAGACCGGAAGTACTGCCGCCAAAGAAAAGGTTTCAAAACCCGGCCTGGCAAAGGAAAGTAAACGGCACAGATGCCAGGGGCGAAACTATATACAAAACCGCAGCAGAAAAAGCGGAAGCCGCGTTCGCCATCCTCAACAACGATCTGTACTCCAATGGCGAAAAACTTCAAGGGGTGTATGCTTTCTTAGGAAAGGCATTGCAACAACAACAACAACAAGGCCAAGCAAGATCAGGGAAGTTGCATGACAACTCAGCCCTATGTAAAACAGCTACTTGTGCCGCTGGAGCACCTGGACCTGAAGAACCTATATTTCAAGTAATTCGAAAGAGAAGAAAGACAATCCGAGAAAGGACAAGAAAAGGCCCGATAACAAGGATGCAGCGTCCAGAACCGGATCCCATCTGCCGAAGGATGGAATTAATCCCCGAGATCGGGAAGAACAAAACCGTAAGTATGGAAAAGCAATGCCGCCTCCGAGACGCCCTGCTGAAAAAACCGGAAGACAAGATATTCCTCACATGCGTGAGAGATCCCGTACACCACCTAGGAATAAGGAAAGACACAGGAGTAGAACTCCACATTATCCCAAAGGTCACGGTAACGGAGAAAATAGAGACAATCCTGGAAGAGCGCGTTCGCGCAACAATGGAAAAGAAAGGATCAGATCCCCTTCTATCCATTCAGCCGGTAGATACTCCGCACACATTGACAAGGCGCAAAGAGATGATCTATACTTCGGACCTAAGTGTTTCACTGACAGGATCCGAAGAATAACTCTACATTTTGGCTTCGACAAAGTTGGTCCAAGATATCAAAAATATACCGGCAGTATAAACTCGGATACCTGGCTCTCAGACTATTACACAGCCGTCCATATTAACAATGGGACATACCTAGAGGCAGTAAAATTCCTCCCGCTTATGTTACTGGATGGAGCCAGAGATTGGATCAACGGGCTTCCGTCAAGAACTGTCGATAGCTGGGATGATATGGCTAGAGTTTTTACTCAGCATTTTCGGGGAACGTACAAGCGCCCCAACAGCATCAACCAGTTAAATCGCTGCACCCAGTTTGAAGATGAGTCATACATGGACTTTATCTCAAGGTGGACTGCAATGAAGAACAGCTGCTCTGGAGTAACTGACGTACAAGCAATGTATGCTTTCGTCAATGGCTTAAAACCCGGACTCGTACCGTTTATGATCGGTTCCAAAAAGCACAAAGATCTCGGATCTATGCTTACATCCGGAAATGAGCACGCAGCGGCCGAAGATGACATCAGAGCGAGAGGTGGCAATATCAACACTTTGATTCAAGCCAAAAAAGACCCCTCGTCCTGAGAAAAAAGCAACTCCAGAAGCACAGCAAAAGCCCAAAGAAGTTAACATAGCCTTTGAAAGAGAAAATGGGAGCAAATGGAAAGGATGAAGTACAGAACCGATCAACTACACAAAAGAAGAGTGGGAAAGAATAAAGTCGGAAAACTGTGTCCATCATTCGCAATTTGGGAAATCCACCCATACAAATGCACAATGCCGGCTCAACAAGCATATGAAAGGCAGTGCAGGATCCGGAAGCAAAGGGAAAAATTCCAAGGGGAAATCCTCCAAGCAAAAGCCAGAAGCTGAAAAAGAAGACAGTGAATCGGACACTGACGAAAAAATCCAGGAACAACAGCGAAAAGGCGAGCCTAAGTTTCCGAGAGTTGAAGGAGAATTCAACCTAACCTTCCTGGCAACTCCATCAGCAAAGGTGGCAAAGAGAACACTTCGAGATAAACGCGGTTGTCCCACCAACCCCGAAATTCTTGAAGTACTCAAATACACCAATTGCCTGGGATCAGTCTGATCATCCCGGAAATATCCCAGAACCCGGCACACAAGCTCTAGTTGTAAGTCCTATTGTTCAAAACACTAGGCTAAAAAGAGTGCTGATGGATGGAGGATCCAGCATTAGCATAATGTACCTGGATACATTGAAACATCTGCGAATTTCCGAGACCCAGCTCAATCATAGCAACATACGTTTTCACGACATCGTCCCTGGCAGGCAAGCATGATCCCTAGGAGAAATTTCCCTAGATGTAACCTTCAGAGAGAAAGAAAATTTCCGACAGGAAAAAGTATCCTTAGAGGTTGTGCCGTTCGAAAGCGTGTATCACGCAATACTCGGACGTCCAGCTTTCGCCAAATTCATGGCAAGATCATGTTATATATATAAAAAGCTGAAGATGCCAGGGCCAAAAGGAGGAGTAATCACCATAAATGGAGACTTCAAATTGGCAAACTAGCTGGAAAAAGAAAACGCCCTTTGCGCAGAAAAAGTGATAACAAAGGAGGATCTGAAGGAGCTGGCAAAAGAAGTATCGCCGACAGAAATGCCGGTAGGAAAAGAAAGCCGGAAGTTGGCAGACAGCTTCAAATTTTCCGAGAATACAATACAGGTTATCCTAGATCCCAAAGATCCGACAAAATTTGTCGTAGTAGGAACTAGCATGACTGACAAATAGGAAAGAGAGCTCATCAAGTTCCTCCGTGAGAACTGGGATATTTTTGCATTGTGTCCAGCGGACATGCCACACGTACCCAGGGAACTTGCTGAGCACCAACTCAAGGTAATTCCAGGATCTAAACCTGTCAAACAAGGTCTCCGTCGATTTGACGGAAGAAGACAGAACGCTATTGGTAAGGAAATTTTCCGGCTATTGGCAGTTGATTTTATCCGGGAAGTTATACATCCTGAATGGTCTACAAACCCAGTATTAGTCCCGAAGAAAGATAGTACTGCTCTTAGGATGTGTATAGATTGCACCGGTTTGAACAAATTGTGTCCAAAAGATAGGTTTGAGTTACCGCGAATCGATCAAATAATAGATGCCACTGCTGGCTCTGAGCTTTTATGCTTTTTGGATGCTTATTCTGGGTACCATCAAATACGTATGAAGGAAGAAGACCAAATCAAAACCTCCTTCATAACCCCATATGGAACATACTATTACATAACCATGCCTTTTGGCCTGAAGATCGCAGGTGCAACCTACCACCGTTGCATGCAACGATGTTTGCGTAGTCAGATTGGCAAAAATGTTCACGTTTACGTGGATGACATTGCCGTCGTTTCTAAGGAAAAGGATACACTCCTTGAAGATTTGCGAGAAACCTTCGAAAATTTGCGCACTTATAAAATGAAGTTAAATCCATTAAAATGCGTATTCGGGGTTCCCTCAGGAAAACTTCTGGGTTTCATCATTTCTCACAGAGGAATAGAGGTAAACCTGGAAAAGATCAAGGCAATCCTAAACATCTCAAGGCCTACGTGCTTAAAAGATGTACGAAGATTGACGGGTTCTACAGCCGTTGTCAGCAGGTTTATAAGCCGGCTAGGAGACAAAACTCTACCATTATACAAATTGTTGAAGAAATCCGACAAATTTGAATGGACAGAAGAGGCGGACAGAGCGTTAACTCGGTTAAAAGAAACCTTGATGCAAGCTCCGGTTTTGGCATCGCCAAAAGACGAAGAACCCATGTTACTGTACCTCACAGCAATAAACAGGGTTATTAGTGCGGTGATAGTTGTGAAAGACGGAAAGACGAGCAAACCATACCAGATCAACATCCGGTGTATTACGTAAGTGAAGTTTTTTCTGAGTCCAAGCAAAGATACCCACACTATCAAAAACTGGCATATGGCGTATTTTTCGCATCTCGAAAACTCCGTCATTACTTCCAAGGACATTCCATAACTGTGGTATGCAAAGCACCACTAGGGGATACAATCAACAATGCGGACGCAACAGGACAAGTAGCCAAATGGGGCATCGAGTTAGCTGCGTTCGATATTAAGTACCAACCCCGGACGGCAATAAAATCCCAGGTGTTGGCAGATTTTGTCGCTGATTGGACAGACGCAATGGAAAACACAGCAATGCCGGAGTCGGAATACTGGGTTATGCACTTTGATGGATCCAAGATGAAGGAAGGCGCTGGAGCTGGTGTAGTCCTAAAATCCCCCAAGGGAGATACAATGGAGTATGTATTACAAATACACTTCAACACCAGCAATAATGTGGCAGAATACGAAGCTTTGCTTCATGGCTTGCATATTGCAAAAGAAATAGGTGTCAAACGCATCTTATGCTATGGTGACTCAGATTTGGTACAACATCAGCTTAACCAAACATGGGACGCTAAAAGCCCCATCATGGCCGAATATCGGAGAACCGTGGACGAGTTTGCAATTTGCTTCCTGGGATTTGAAGTACTTCACGTCAAAAGGGACGAAAATTGGAACGCGGATGCATTAGCCCGCATGGGCTCGGAAATAGTGAAAACCCTGCCACCAGGAGTGTTTGTCCAGCATTTGCATGAACCATCCATAAAAGGTGGAGATGTCGACTATTCTCTAGTTTCCGAGTCAATCGAAGTTGTGCTCGTTAACCCGGATTGGACAATTCCATATCTAAACTTCTTAGTCGATCAGAAGTACCCGGATGGAGCAGACGAGGTCTTGCAAAGACAAATAAAACGTCGATGCAAAGGATACACGGTAATCAATAATTCCCTGTATAAACGCAGTACTACCGGAATTTTTCTGTGATGTATTTCGCCAGAAGAAGGCCGATAAATTCTGCAAGAAATCCATGCTGGAGATTGTGGACATCATGGTCAATCAAAAAGTATAATTAAAAAAGCATTCCGGGCAGGATTTTTCTGGCTAACAACCAAGACAGATGCCGAACACATAGTCAATATATGTGCCGGATGTCAGTATTACGCCAAGCAGACGAATATGCCAGCCCAAGCACTCAAAACTATCCCTATTACATGGCCATTTGCGGTCTGGGGGCTAGATATGATGGGACCATTCAAAACTGCAAGAGGCGGACTTACACATCTACTGGTTTCAGTGGATAAGTATACCAAGTGGGTGGAAGCAAAACCCATCAAAAAGCTTGATGGTGTAACTGCCAGAAATTTCATCATTGACGTAGTCATGAGATACAGCGTTCCAGACAGCATAATAACTGACAACAGGACAAATTTCTCTATTGGAGAGTTGGCAAAATATTGCCGACAAACGGGAATACGGCTAGATCTTGCATCGGTGGCACACCTGCAATCTAATGGGCAAGTTGAACGAATGAATAGTTCCATCTTGCAAGAAATACGCCCAAGACTCGAATCTCCTCTTCATAGAGCAGCTGGAGCATGGGTGGAAGATTTACCCTCTTTGCTTTGGAGTATTCGAACGACGCCAAACAGGTCAACAGGGCAAACCCCGTTTTTCCTAGTTTATGGCGCGGAAGCAATCCTTTCAACGGACATGATCCATGATAGCCCAAGAGTGCAGGATTTCGATGACTCGGACACCGAAAGCGCACGACAGGATGCCATCGATCTCTTAGAGGAAGAACGAGAACTTGTGCTTCAAAGATCTGCCATTTATCAGCAAGGTTTATGATGTTACCATAGTCGGAAAATCAGGCATCGTTCTTTTAAAGAAGGTGACCTAGTGCTAAGATTGGTACAGCAAAGAAAGCACAAATTGGCTCCAGTTTGGGAAGGACCATTCGTCATCAGCAAAGCTATGAAAAATGGATCATACTATCTTGTAGATATTCGAGACACGGAAGATGATCCCGAAAAGCCGAATTGCAAAAGAAAGAGAAAGATAGATGACGAACTAGGGGAGACGAAAAGACCCTGGAGCATCCAGCAGTTACGTCCCTTCTATACTTAGTTCAATTTCTATGTAAACATTTTTGAGATCATGAAATAAAGTTGTCGGAATTCATACATCTGTGTTTTTTATATGTTTATTATAGTTTAAAACATAATTCCGTCTTATCTATTTCCCAATGATCTTTGAAAATACTCAATGTTAACCCAAATTGTGCCTGCGTGCTCGATGTTAAAAAACTGAATGATTTTCAGCCTAAAATGGCTTAAGGAAACCCAGATTGTGCCTGCGTGCCTGAGTTTCATTCAAAAAATTACTTACTGTTCTCTAAGTATTATCTGATTGTTTTTATGCTGGGTCGCTGGAGCTAGTAAGTAAAAATGCCTTTAGTATGATCCATGTTTCCTAGTTTCGACTGATTGGTTATACCCAGTCACTTGGCATGAAGATTAAAATACTATCGAGCCATTTCAAACACTAAGGACAGTTAAAGCATACAAACCAGAGAGCTTAGAAGATAAAGGAATAAAAACCCAGAAAACTTGCAAAAGACTTAATAACAAATTGCTGCAAAAGCGGAGTACTTGTTTATACAAAAGAATAGAAAGCATTACAATAAGTTTACATTGTAAGATAAGTAATGCTCCTATTTCCTATCTTCTACCCAGGACAAGGCATCCTTCAGGCATCCGAGTCATCTTCACTGCTGGATTCCTCGGGAATATCCGGAATAGTTTCCTCCGGGTAGAAGGTGGAGATGTTGACCATGGTGCGATCTTGGTGGCGTGACCTTTGATGGCATCAAATATGCTGGCCTGCTGCGCTTCCGTGTATCCTTGCGGGATGCCGGACGCCACACGCCAAGATTTGGCGTCAGGGTAGTGCATGCGCATGAGCCCTAGAGCCATGCGTGCACCACCACGCGCCGCGGAGCGCAGGATGGATTCCCTGGACTCCGCCACCTCCACTATAGCTTCCGAAAGTTTTTCAACTTCCGAGAACTCCCCAGTCCTGGCGGGAAGGCATTTGCTGACTAGCAACATCCCCGCAGCCTTGATTGCGGTGAACACCTTCCCAAAAGCTCGGATTTTCTCAATCCGATTAAGCTGGGGGCTATCTCCCGTTTCAATAAGACACAAAAAGTGTTAGCAAAAACAGAGAAAGACGCATGAAAAATCCGGTAAAAGATAAAAAAAAACTTACCGAGAATTTTGTCCATCTCGGCGCCTTCCAAGCGTCGGTTCAAGGCATTCTCCAAGTCTCAGATAGTGTCGTTGTCCTTGGCTGCTTGGTCGGAGGCCTTGGACTCGGCAATGCCAGCGGCCAATTGGCTGGCCTCCAGGTCCTGCTGCAACTTCATATTGAGCTTATGAAGATCCAGATTCTCCCGGTGCAGGTTCTCGGCATTGCCGGCATCTTCAGCAACTTGTTTGGCTTTTGTCAGAGAAGCTGAAAAGCAAGTAAAAAAGACGAGTTAGAAAACTCGGAAAAATACTTAGAAAATATTATACAATTGGACGCAGAGAAAAATCTTACCTGCTGATTCCTTCAGCTGCTGCTGAATGGATACCAGTTTCGCCTCCTTACCCTTAAGAATCGAAAGAAGGGATTTCACCTCCTTGTTCTTGATGGTAAGTTTGTTGAAAACTTCCAGGTTTATGTTTTCAGCGGTTTGCTGAAACACGGAAAAGAGACAAAAAAAAATGCTTAAGTTAAGAACAAGCATAAAAGAGAAAAAAAAGCATTAAGGCAAAAACATGCATTTGACTTATTGCTTGGGGGCTAGAGGTATTACCTGGCTCATTTGTTTCAAATCTGACAAGTTTTCGTTGAATTCTTTTGCATACTCTGCAAAAAGAATCCCAACATGGTGAAGGCCGTCCTGGATGACCTGCCGAGGTGAAAATACGAAGTTATTCCTTACAACAAGACCGCCTTGCGGCCAAGGCCGGATCAGAGGAGCAGGAGCGAAGAACTTCTTAGCCCCTGGACGAATATATCCGAGTTCGTCGAAGGGTTCCTCCCTTACCTTGAATTCTCTGTTAAACGTGGGAATGGGCTCCTCCTCAGGTATACGAGAAGGACCACCCATATCCGGCTCCGTCCTTTCCCTCGCATCTGTCTCGGATGCAATGGGCTGGCTGGTCGGCAATGGGTACTCCTCTGGCCTTGCAGACTGATCTTCTCCCCCAAGAGTAACTGGGGTAGGGGGAGCTGCCGCGGGAGATGGCGCTCCCTTGCCGACAGTGGCCTTACGCTTCTTCAGCTTCTTTGACTTCAAATAAGTTGGAGCAAGGCTAAAGGAAAAGGAAGAAGAAGAAAATCCGAGAAACCAATATTCCGAGAAACCAAGCCAACCTATGTAATAAAAAGCAGGCAAATGTACAAAATACCTAGAGAATTACCTGGATGTAGCGACGGGAATCCCGTCAAGATTTACCACCTCTTCCGTGGTTGCTGGCCTCTTGCGCTTCCGACCACCGTAAAAGTTGGCATGAAGTTCGTCAAGTTCGGCGTCAGTCGCAAGATATTTTTCCGTAAGATCATCGAACTATGGAAAAGGCCAAATATCCGATTAAGTTAAGAAAATGGAGAAAGGCGGAAATCCGAGAAAAATTGGCCAAAGAGAAAAGGACATACCTTTGGAATCTTATTTCCTCCATGATACATTTCTCGGCTTTCTTCATATTGGTCACGGGTAGCAACCAGCTGATTGACCCGCTTCTTGAAGTCCTGTTTCGAGAAAGCCTTATCCGTTCCCCTCATTTTGTCTTCCGGACCCTTGTATTCGCAAAGAAGCCGGGTTCGATAGTCAAGAGGTTGGATGCGACGTCCGAACCAACACAAAACTGTGTCTGTTCCAGTAAGAGGAGGTTTTGATGAAGTGAGCTTGGCGATGCGCCGTTTGATTTTCATCAAATCGTCCGGCAAAATCTGCACCACTTCTGCGTTCCAGTTATCTTGAGGAATAGCGCCGGCATTGACAAAAGGTGGAACCCCGGTTTCTTTTCCTGGAAATGGGATGTCTTGATGATAAAAGAAGGAACCCGTCCAGAATTTGACGGATTCCGATGTTTTTATTTTCGGGAACCAATCTTCCCTGAATCTACACAGGGTGAAAGATATGGTTCCACAGGTTGGAAGAGGGCCCTCTGAGGGATTCCGCTTAATTCCAAAGCAATATTGCCAGAAATCTAATCTAGGTGCTATTCCTAAATACCCTTCAAAAAGGGCCTGGAAGCCGACTAGATAGAGAATAGAATTTGGTGTAAGGTTGTGGGGTTGGATATTGTAATGGCTAAGGCTTTCGAGGAAAAAGGCGGAAGGCGGGATTCCCATACCTCTAGCAATATGCGAGGTAAGAAGGACTCGTTCCCCGGCTCTGGGCGAAGGCTCGGATTCTTCTTCCTCATGTCGCCATTTTCCCTTCGCGATCAACCCTTCCTTCTCCATTGTCGGAAGAAGGGAGGAGGGAATGCTGCTCCGGCTCCAATTGCCGGAAGATTCGCCTTCTTCCTCGGCTCCAGCGGCGGCAGCCGCAGCGGCCGCGGCGGCGAGCTCCTCTCCGACGAGAGTGATCTTTTCCTCCGCTGTTTCGAGAGCTGGAGGCGGAGGCGGCGCAGAAGACGACGCGGCCAGGTTATCGGCCGCGAGAGGCAGATCCTCGCGGTCCTAGCCACCGGAAGTTTTCTCCAGCACGTCGGCGGTGGCGCGGCTCGGCGAATCCAACAGTGGATCCATTTCGTTGATGATGTCGTCGATTTCCGTGGCAACGGAGTGTTCGGAGGGAAGCGCGTGGTGAGTCCATTTCGCGGCGGCGCGACGAGGACCTTGAGCTCTCCGATGTGAAATCCGGGGACGGCGCTTGCGCGAGCATGAGCTATGTTTCGTTCTCACTGGACTAAGGTGAGGGCTATGGCGCCTGAGCTGGAAGGTGAGAGGGGAGCGGAAGGTTTGCCGGAGGAGATGAATGGGATATTTATAGCCGGAAATCCTTTACGATGCGCACTAACGACACTTTTGACCGTTGGATGATCAACGCGTGTCACTCGCCGGAAAATCCGGGAAATGAATCGACAGGTGATAATGGCTATCTCCTCGTTTCCCGCGAGAATCTGTCAGAGATACGTTTCAGGGTTTCACACGTGAAAACCCAAACGTCCCTGACGTCACCACGATTCCATCGCTGACGTAGGAAGTTCCTTCTCCACGAAGGCTCATGGAAGAAAGAGCCAGATTTCCCGAAATCCGAGTTTCATGTTAAATCATGATTTGAAGGAAAAGAAGAATCAAGACGAAGAGCCAACATTTCTCGGAAAGAATGCAATTTGACGAAAGACGGCGAATTCAAGTCTTAATCCTTCTTGGGGGCTACTATCGGATATATACCAATTAGGGTATATCAGATGCTGTCTGAAAGTGCCGGATTACCAGGCTGGCCTGAACGGTAATGGGCTACGGTTCATTAGGCGGCCCAGTAAGCTGACGCACGAAAGAAGGATTCTAGAAGAACCCGGACCACGGCCGACGTGGTACGGCTTGGAGTAGAAGGCGGATTCTTGCCTTTCAAGTTAGGGCTTACCGTAGTCTTCTAGGTTTCCTTTTCTGTAAGCCCTAGCCTGGCTATTATATAAAGCCGGACGGGAGATAAGAAAGAGATAGACAATAAGCTAGAAGCTAACTCGCCGAGAGGTTGATCCTTGTCGAGTAGCTAAATCCAACTCACGTTGTACTTTTTATACTTCAGGCTTCAGTCCTGATTTACTGAGATTGCAGGAGTAGGAATGCCGCTTAGTTGCGACGTACCGAACCTGGGTAAAACCCTGGTGTCATTGTTCGTCATACGACCACGTCCCCCACAATCTCTATCAGTAGTCTCATGGCACCCCCGTCTATGAATTCTACCATGATGTCTCGACAATGGGTACATGTGAGGATGTTCCTGTTCAAGTTGCTAATAATTGTCTGATATTAACTGACTTTGTTGTGTTGGAAATGCCTGAAGATGATAATATGTCTATTATTCTTGGAAGACCTTTTCTTCATACTGCTGGGGCTGTTATTGATTGCAATCAAGGAAAAGTTACTTTTAATGTTAATGATAAAAATCACACTGTTTATTTTCCCAAGAAGATTGATAAGAAATATGGTCTAAATTCAATTGAAAATATTGAGACCATCAAGATTGGAGAATTTTATTGTCCTACTCCAAAGCCATCCAAAGAATATGAGACCGTCATGGTTAGGAGTATATAAATCAAGGTTCAGGTAACATAAATATTTGGTGAGAAACAAAGTTTTATTTCATATAAAATTATTTTGGTAGCAAGACTTGATCAACCTTGTTAACAAAGTGATTTTAAATGAAGGAAAAAAAATGTTATCACTACGTTTTCGTTTCCTTTTTTATTCATATGCTCGTTTTTGCTATGCTTCCATAAAGTATATCATGTTTTCATATTGTTTTCACCATATTCACTCATGCCCACGCACGTTTTCACCTCGTTTTCCATCGTCTACCCAAGTTTTCGCTATCCCTAATCACGTTTTCCATATGTTTTCCTCCGTTTTCAGTGGGTATATGTTTAGTAGAGTGTCTTAGAACTGCTGTAGGTTTGGTTTTGCTGACGTTTTCCATCATTCCATCTTTGTTTTCCAGCGATATTATTATTAATTAAAATTCTGGAAAAGTCCGAAAAATAAAGTTTCTCAAAAAATCCCGAAAAGTTTATATTCAAAGTTTTTGCGTAAAAGGGGGCAGAAAGCCACCTGGGGTGACCCCAGGGGGCACCCAGGCCAGCTCACCATGGCCAGGCGCGGCCTTCCCCTGGGGGGCGCCTGCCTATTGTGAGGGGGGCCTGCCCCCCACTTGCTCTCCCACCTACCACACCTTCCTCTTGCCCGTAGAAACTCAACCAGTTCATCCAAACCCGAGTTCTTGCTGATTTTCCTCGCGGTTTTTGATCTCATTGCTCAACCATCTTTTCTGCCGAGATTTGGGGAAGTTGTTCTCTGGTATGTGACTCCTCCGATGATCCAAGTAGAATTTTGTTTAGTGGAGTATTTCTTGCGTATTTTGCTGTCGTAGGTGACAGGTTATGTGAGCTTGCATGCTTATTTGATGCTTGATTAAGTTAGTTTTGATGCATGTTTAGTACTCATACAAGTCTCTATAGTAGTTGCTACCATATAGTTGATTCAAATAATTTTCTAAAGTTACTTGTTAAAAATTTCTGAAATGGAGGCAAGTGCATATCAACTTAACCAGCATGAGTTAGTGGTAACAGAGATTATGAGAGTTCATCGCGAAGAGGGCGTGTTTCCGGCTGCCTACCCATGCCCAGGGTTCATGAGTGCTTCAGGAATTATGCATGATTTTAAAACATTACTATCTAATGCAGGATTGACACATTTCGTTGATGGTGAACCAAGCCAATATGCGAAATTGGCTACGTCTGTGGTGCAGAATTTTCATTTTGATTGGCCTTCACCTAACCCCATGGTGCATTACAAAATTTATAACAAACCTGTCGGTCTGCCTTTTAGAATTTTTTGTGCAGTAATTAAGGTGGAGCAGTGGGGAACGTGCGAGAAGAAAAAGGGATATCCCAAGTCATTGATGGATTTATATGCAGAAATCTGCGACGGGAGAAGCTTCACGAAGGAGAATGCAAAAATTCGTAATATACCTATCCCATCCATTATATATTTTGCCCTTTTTATTTCAAAGTGTGTTCTAGCTAGGAAGGTAGCAAGTAAATTATCTGCTCATGATTTAGTATTCGTGTCAGCTGCCTTGAGGAAAGATAGGACTTATAATTTAGGAGCTTTAATTGCTTATCGCCTTGCCACTAACCGTGAGAAAGGAGGAGTTTGTGGAGTTTTCATTGCCTCCCGTTTATTAGCTTTTCATGGTGTGTTGCCACATCGCTTAGATGTTCAGTTTCCCTTAGAGAGGCTTGATCTTAATTCCATGTTACATCATCACTTTATTGCTTATGGGACTGCCGCGTACAGTTTTCCATATGATATTTCATTCCCTAAGAAATCACGGTGGGGATCCACTAGAGAGCGAGTAGCCCCTTTGCCTGCACATGCTTTGTTTGACCTTGATAACAGGGAAGGATGGTCACTAACGGAGGAAGAACTCGATGCGTACATTGAGGAATATCAGCGTGCAGAGGACGCCAACAGGGAGACCGCAGCAAATGTTGTCCAGCCACCCGACATTGCAGGGAGTTCACGTCAGCCCTCGGATTACGACTACACTCCTTCATTTTCTTCTTCGCGGGAGCCTGATTATGAGCATGCCCAGTATGATCCACCGGCGTGGATCCAATACCATCGCTATGATTGAGCCCCACTTAGGCCAAAAGCCTAAGCTTGGGGGGAGGTATACCGACATCACACTCATATATATATATATATATATATATATATATATATATATATATATATCGTATTCAGTCGGTTCTTTGTACATTCATACTTTTTGTTTTTCTCTCTTTCTTTTGTTATCGTTGTTTTGTTTTCTCTTTCCAAAACACAAAAAGACCAAAAAATATTTATGTTGTTTCTCTCTATTTGTTTTTTTAGTTGGTTTGCTTTATCCTTTAGTTGCAGTTTAATATTCAAAAACCCAAAAATATTTTGTTTTGTTTGTTTGCTTTCTTTTGTTCTTGTTTTGTTTCAAAAAAACCCAAAAATATTTTGCTTTTTTTGCTTGTTCTCTTTTGCTCATGCTTTAATTCAAAAACCCAAAAATATTTGTTGTTCTTATTTTGTTTTGTAAAGTTTGCTGCAGCGTTCAACAGTCGTTCGTGACTCCATTGGAGCTTGGTTTTCATTATATATTATTCGAGCCACAAGTGAAGAGCAATAATGACGATCTATGACAATTCAAGTTGTGGTGAGAGGCTGGTATGAACTCTATTTGTTTTCATTTTTGTACATATACCCATCCATGTGAGAATGCTTAGTTTGTTCGTATAAGATATATGTGATTTAATGGCTGCTTAATAGTTCCTGCTCTCTCATGTTTTGTTCCAATTTATTAATAGTAAATGACATGTCGTATAAATATTTGTTCGCGTTGTTCTATTCGTAGAAGGGTATGACATTGTGGTAGCCTCCTCTGAATGTTTTATTTGAATCGACTTGGCACATGCTTACGCATGCTAAGACTGAAAACAAAAAGTCAATAAGCCTCGATGATTTATTTTTCCTCAGAGTTCTAGTATCAATTTTATGCCTCAGTTAATTTTACTTTGTCGCAAACATGATTATGGTAATTATTGCTCTCTTGATTGTCGTTTCCCAGTCTATTGCTAGCCTTCACTTGCACTGAGTATGATCTCTACTCGTGCCTCCAAATCCCTGAAAACCAAGTTATTCCGTAGAGTCCACTATAAATTCCTATGCATGGTATTTCCCGCCATTCCAAGTAAATTTGATGTGCTACCTATAAAACCTTCAAAATGCTTCTCGTTTTGTGACATTGTTTTAGCTCATGAGGAAGTAGTATTGTGTTTGTTATCTTCCATGCTAAATTAAGTACCCACCTGACTTGCATGCTTCATGTTCTCGTCATTCATATTGCAAAGAGCTAGTTAGACCACTATAACAGAAAATAATGAAAAATAGGCACTCCCCCATGGTATGTGAAAGTTGGAAGGCACCCGAGGATTCGATTAGCCATGGTTTGTGAAAGTAAAGGTTGGGGGAGTGTCAAGCTATATATATGTGCATGATATAATTGCCTAATTCGGAACCGCTCTCACTTGTTTAGTATGGAAGATAATAAGCACTCTATTGCCATTTGTTAACATGAACAACCACCTCTCAAAATTGTTTTACTTCTGTTTCATGAAAAATGAAAAGCTCTAGCGCATGTGAATCCTTGCTTCCCTCTGCGAAGGGCCAATCCTTTACTTATAGGAAGAGTCTCCACCATATTCTTTGGGAACCTTCTTGAGAGCATAATTGTCATTCTTAGTGTGATGTGTTTGTCCCAAAGCACGGTTGATTGTGATATAATCTTGATACTTGCATCTTTTGATATATTTACTTCTAGTCTTCCCTTGAACTTCAGCGGTGCCCTGGCATTTATGTTTTGCCCCAGACATAAGGGAAAGCGAGATACTACTTTATCAGATCCTATTATGAATATTACAATCTTGCAAATACTTATGCTGCATGTTGTTTATTATTAATATGTTGTTATCTCTTCATGGTTTGCATAGATATTAAGTGACGGTATCTTGCATGTATCTTATCATGAGAATAATTAAGTATTTGATCATATAGTGAGTATATTTACATCATATGAAGCAAATGTGTTCGTAAAAGTTCTTTTATCGCACTCAGTTGTTAACTGAATTGCTTGAGGACAAGCAATAAGCTAAGCTTGGGGGGAGTTGATACGTCAAAAACGTATCTACTTTTTCGAACACTTTGCTGATGAAGCAAATGCAACTAACACGGTCTAACGCTGTTTTTAGCGGAATTACTTTGGTGTCTCGTTTTTGCGCAGAAAATCAACTTTTAGGAAAATACCCGGAAACAAAGGGAAAGTCCATATTTTACCCGAAGACTCCCGGAGCCAGAAGATGAGTCGAAGAGGGACAAGGGGGTTCCCTCACCACCCCCAGGCGCGGCCAAGGTGGGCCCACGCCTGGGCATGGTGAGCCCACCTCGGGCACCCCCTCGGACTCCCCTTTCGACTACATATGCCCCGAAACCTAAAAACCCGAGGGGGTCCGATCATTTTCCAGAAAGAAATCCGTAGCTCCACCGCCATCGCGAATCCTTTTTGGGGTTCAGAAACTCCGTTCTGGCACCATGCCGGGACAGGGAATTGGAGGAGATTATCGCCATCGTCATCACCAACGCCTCTCCATCGACCATCCATGTTCCCCTCATCCATGTGTGAGTAATTCCCCAGCTGTAGGCTGAAGGGGATGGTAGGGATTGGATGAGATTGTTCATGTAATAATGTTGTGATTGTTAGGGCATAGTGCCTAGTATCCTCTATTAGTGCTATTGACATTGTTGCAACTTGTTACGCTTAATGCTTGTCACTTTGGGCCCGAGTGCCATGATCTCAGATCTGAACATGTTATTGAATCAGGATGATAATTATTGTTCCTTGATCATACCTGCAAGTTGTTTACACATATCGTTGTCCGGAACCCGAGGCCCCAAAGTGACAGAAATTGGGACAACCGGAGGGGGTGGCTGTGATGTGAGGATCACATGTGTTCACGGAGTGTTAATGCTTTGCTACGGTGTTCTATTAAAAGGAACACCTTAATTACCAGTATTTCACTTGAGGCGCCGCTGAAAACGAGCTGGTAGGACAAAAGATGTTGTGCAAGTTCTCATTGCGAGCACGTACGAATATTTACGGAACACGTGCCTATGGTTACTTAGTGCTTGGATGCTTTATCTTATTTATCTGCAATGCCCATGTCTTCATTATTATATGAACTATCTTATCCATGCAACGCTCGTTCATCTATTCCTATGCCTACAGTATTTAATCCCGTTGTTTACTTCAAACACTACTGCTGTTGTTTTCATTTCACTACTCTATTATTTCACTACTGCTGCTACTATAAAACTGTTACTACTGATAAACCACTGGGAACAAGTCCACTTTCAGGTGCAGGTGAATTGACAACTCACTTGTTAAAGCTCACGAATATTCTTTGGCTCCCCTTGTGTCGAATTAATAAATTTGGGTTTTACTTCCCTCGAAGACTGTTGCGATCCCCTATACTTGTGGGTTATCACTCATCACTTCATCATTTAATTCAATCGTTCCCCTCTTCTTGGGCGCTGGTATTGGTGTTGTCTCTGGTGTTGGTGTAGACCCAGGTACAGTCCAATCATCATGATTTTTGGTTATTTTAGCCAAAATTTCCTCAACTTCTTCTGGAGTTCTATTCTTGACAACACAATCATCACAACTATCCAGATATGTCCTAGATTCAACAGTTATTCCATTATAAAATATATCTAGGAGATCATTTTTAGGTAATTGATTTCTAGGGCTATCTCTTATTAAAGAAAAAATCTTTACCAAGATTCATGCATTTTCTCTCCTTCAATTTGCTTAAAGTTAAAGATATTCTGAAAAGCAGCATGTTGAGCACTAGCAGGAAAATATGTTTGAAAGAAAGCATTAACCAAACCGACAGGACTATCAATAGATCCACAAACAAATTTTTAAACCAAGTTTTAGCTTCACCTTTCAATGAGAAAGGGAAGATCTTGGTAACAAAGTAGGTGTGTATCTTAATATCATCAGAAAATAAACTACTCAAAGATGAAAACACATTATATGTTCCATAGCACTTTTACTTTCAGTACCACAAAAAGGTTCTTTCTCAACAATAGATATATAAGATAAATCTAGAGAGAAATCATAATCCTTATCTTTAATGTGTATGGGAGATGTAGCAAACTTAGCATCAGGAGAAGATTTATATTTAACAGCATGTATTGCAAGAAGACTCTTAAGAGAACTTGCACTAGTAGTAGCTTGAACTTCTTCAATAAAGTCATCATTAAGTTCAATGTTGGTTTCCTCAAGATCATCACTAGGAATTTCTCTAGACTTAGGTGAATTAACAGGTGTACCAAACATTTTCAACAGGAATTTTAGTGTTTTCAATTTGTTTAGCTCTAGGAATTGTAGCATCTAGGAAAGGACCTAGTGAACCACTATCATCAAGCACAGTAGAAGCATCATCAAAAGTATTGGTAGCATTTTCAGACTCAGCAGAAGTAGCAGTGAGTGTAGCATGTGGTGGTGTAAGAAGCTTACTCATTACAAACGGTGAATCAAGAGCAACACAGGTGTTCAGAGTTGTACCTCTCCTTGTAGTGGATGGTAATATAGAGACTTTTCCATCACTAGTCTTGCCCATGATGAAAGGCTTGCAGCGAACAATATCACGTTCAAGTGAGAAAAAAATAAATCTATGCTCCCCGGCAACGGCGCCAGAAAATAGTCTTGATGACCCACAAGTATAGGGGATCGCAATAGTCTTCAAGGGAAGTAAAAACCAAATTTATTGATTCGACACAAGGGGATTCAAAGAATATTTATAAGCCTTAACAGATGAGTTGTCAGTTCAGGTGCACGTGAAAGTAGAGTTACTCGCAACAGTTTATCAGTGGTAACAGTTTTATAACAGCAGCTGTAGTAAAATAACAGCAGGAGCAAAATAGTAACAGCAGTAGCAATTGCGGGAAACAGCAGGATTAACGTACTATAGGCATAAGGATGAATGAGAGGGTGCTGCATGGATAAGATAGTTCATATAATAATCAAAACATGGGCATTGCAGATAATAATAATAATAATAATAATAATAAAGCATCCAAGTAGGCAAACCATAGGCATGTGTTCCAATATAGTCATACATTCTCGCAATGAGAAACTTGCACAACATCTTTTGTCCTACCAGCCCGTTTGCAGCGGGGCCTCAAGGGAAACTACTGGTTATTAAGGTGCTCCTACTAATAAAGCACCAGAGCAAAGCATTAAAACTCCGTGAACACATGTGATCCTCACATCACAGCCATCCCCTCCAGTTGTCCCAATTGCTATCACTTTGGGGCCTCGGGTTCCGGACAATAATGTGTGTAAACAACTTGTAGATCTGATCAAGAAACATAATTATACTCATGAAATAATAACATGTTCAGATCTTAGATCATGGCACTCGGGCCCTAATGACAAGTATTAAGCATAACAAGTTGCAACAGCGGTAGAAAACACTAACAAGGAATACTAGGCACTATGCCCTAACAATATGGCATTATTACAAGAACGATATCATCCAATCCCTTCCATTCCTCTTAGCCTACATCGGGGATTACTCACACACCGATTGGGGAATCATGGGTGGTTGATGGAGAAGTGGTGGCGGTGACGATGGCGATGATCTCCTCCGAATCCCCATCCCGGGAGGGCGCCAAAATAGGAACTTATGATCCCCGAAATAGGTTTCGAGGTGGCGGCAGCGCTCTGATGTGTTTCTCTGGAATATGATGAACCCCCCTCGGTTTTTAGGTTATGCGGCACAAGTAGTCGAAAGGGGAGCCCGAGGGGGTGCCTGGGGCCACCACACCACATGCAGGCACGACCTAGGGGGGCCTAGTGGTGGTATGGGCCCCTCCTTGCCCCCCTCCGTGTCTCCTTCTGGCTCCGGGGGTCTTCGGGTGAAATAAGATCTTTGGGATCTTTTTCGGGTAATTTCCTGAATGTCGATTTTTCTGCACAAAACGAGACACCAAGGTAATTCTGCTAAAAACATCGTTAGTCTGTGTTAGTTGTATCCAAAACTCACAAGTTTAGAGGCAACCAATAGCAAAAGTCTTTGGAAAAGGAGATACGTTTTGGACGTATCTCAAGTCTTGAACGATCTCGGTTCCATTACATTTTCTAGTTCATACCCAGATATCACCGTTATGATCCCTAGCTATGGCAATAGGGTTGATGATATTGATACGTCATAAACGTATCCTTAATTTCTAATGTTCCATGTTGTTTTCATGTTATTTCCTACATGTTTGCTATACACTTTATGTCATTTTGATCGATTTCTAGGACTAACCTATTGACAAGATGCCACAGAGCCAATTTCCTGTTTTCTGTTGTTTTTAGTTTCAGAAAAGTTGATCTGGAAATATTCGCGGAATTGGAAAATTCGAAGCCCAGAAGTCTTAGAATTGCCGAAGGTTCCACGGAGTCCCGAAGAGTCCAGGAGAGGGGCCACGGCGGGAAGGGGGCCACACCATACAGCGGCGCGCCCCTGGCCATGCCTAGGGGTGGTGTGGGCCCCTCGGGCGTCCACCGCCATCGCCCTTTCGCCTATATAATCCCCCCATACGTGAACCCTAAAAATATACCACCTTTCCCCGAGAAACACCCGAGGCTGCCGTCATCGTCATCCCGAGATCGGGAGGGTTCTGGAACTCTCCCGGCACCCTGTCGGGAGGGGAATTCATCACCGGAGGGGTCTACACCACCATGCCCACCTCCGTAGTGATGCGTGAGTCGTTCATCCCTAGACTACGGGTCCATAACAGTAGCTAGATGGTTGTCTTCTCCACTTTATGCCTCATGTTTAGATCTCGTGAGCTGCCTTACATGATTGAGATCATCTTTAAGTAATGCTACATGTTGTGTTTGCTGGGATCCGATGAATGTTGAATGCTATGTATTCTAATTATCAATCTATCATGTTATCTTCATGCATATGTTATTTATGATCTTGAATGCTCTCCGTTATTAGTAGATTCTCTGGCCAAGTAGATGCTAGTAACTCCAAGAGGGAGTATTTATGCTCAATAATGGGTTCATGCCTTCTTAGCATCTGTGCTCGAGTGACAGAAACGTGACGGATGGAGGATGTGTTGTTTCCATTAGGGAGAAAACAACAGTGTTTACTTAGTTTACATTGTTTACATTACACACTTTGCTTACTGCGATTATCTGTTACTTGCAACTTAATACCCAATGTTTGTTCGGATGATATTCGGAGGGTGGATTATTAGTCATAGATATAGATGGATGATGGTCTATGTATCTTGTTGTAATTCCCGCATGAATCATATACTAATATTTATGTCTTGCATATGCACTACGGTGCATCCTTCATTTGTGTCAATTGCCCAGCTGTAATTTGTTCACCACACATGCTATTTATCTTCTATGGAGAGACACCACTAGTGAACTGTGGACCCCGGTCCACTTTCTCATACTTATAATACACACATTGTTTCCACCATTTTCACACTGCTGCTACTATTTTCATGTTGTTTTCAACACTATACATTTAACCTCTTTGTGTTCATCAAAACCGGTGAGATTGACAACCTCACTCCTTCGTTGGGGCAAAATGCTTTGATTGTGTTGTGTAGGTTCCATGTTGCTACTGAACCGGTAATGCGCCCTGCCATCTCAGCTGCATCAACCTTCTGAAGTTACTCCTTCCTCCTACTAGTCGATTCAACCTTGGTTTATTACTGAGGGAAACTTGCTACTGTGCTATTCATACCTTCCTCTTGGGGTCTCCCAACGAACGTGTGTTATACGCGCATCAAGCTAATTTCTGGCGCCGTTGCCGGGGAGGAAGAGAATTTCTGCAAGGGGAGTCTCTCACTTCCAATCTCTTTATTTTGTTTTAGTTTTTCTTAGTTTATTTTATTTTGTCTTGTTTTCTTCTCTTTTTCAAAAACAAAAAAAAAATAGTTCGTTTTCTAGTTGTAATTTTTTGCTCTATCATGCTTGATATCAATGGTTGATGTCTTTGAAACTAGATCTTATTGGCAATATGGGTTCACGGAAGAACACCAAAAATATTATAAGGAACACCACTTGTCACAAAAAGGGATACACTTATGGGAGAAAATTAATAAATTGCATATCATTGCTAGAAACTTGTGCTCTACTTATAATGTTACTTATTGCTTTGATAAATCTTGGATCTGTAGGAGGTATAAACACCTCCCTTTTCAATGTGAGGGTAATGATGATGTTACCATATCTTCTTATGTTAAGGGAAATTATGACTTTGATGATGTGGAACAAATTGAGGAATTTATTGCTTGGAAGGGTGCTTCGAAATTGCTTATTTGCTTAAAAATATTGATGATGCACCTTATAAGTATGAGATTTATGATATACTTGAATATTTCTTTGATAATTACAAGGATTGTAATTACTACATAATTCAATATCTGAAAAGATGCTCTCCACCAAAGGAAGTAACTGATGCCTTGCAGGAGCCTATGGAAAAAGAAATTGCTGAATCTGGAAGCTCATTGGATGAAAAAGAGGAGGAGAGTGATGATCAAGAGGAGGAAGAATGGATCTACCCATGTCTACCTCCCAATGAGAGTAACTCTTTAACTCATAGTTGTGATGATCCTATTGATTATTTTTGAAATATGCCTTTTTGATGAAATTGATACTTGCTACACTTGTGACCTTGATACTACTATGAGTTAAACTTGTGAGAATGATATTGCTAGTGTTATTTATGATAATCCTCTATTTATTCCAAATATTGATCTGCATGATAATAAGGAAGTTTCTTTAGAAAATTTATATGATAATGATGGTCCTATGTTACTTGATGTTATAAATTATAATGCTACTGAAAATAGGATTTCTATAATGTGTCCCATACCTTTTAAGAGTGATCAATCATCTTGTTTTGATATTGCTAAAAGTGGAAAAAAAGAGGAGCTGGTTTTAAATTTTGATCCCACTGTTTTGGAGCTTGATATGAATTGCGTGCTTTTAGACCATGACAAACATGCTTTATGTGATAATAATGTTGTTGAGTTTGTTCATGATGCTACTGAAAATTATTATGAGAGAGGAAAATATGGTTGTAGGAATTTTCATGTTACTAAAACACCTCTCTTTTTGTTGAAAGTTCTGAAATTGCTCTTGTTCTACCTTCCCATGATTTCTAATTTGATCTTCTTTAATTTATTTATTTACAATATTCCTATGGATAGGAAGTGGGTTAGACTTAAATTTGTTTTATACTTGCTTCTTGATGCTCTCTTTCGCTTAATTCATACTTCTTATGTGAGCATCTTCTTTCTTTCTGGGCCTAGCTAAAAGGCGTTAAAGAAAAGCACTTCTTGGGAGATAACCCATGGTTTTATTTTTGCTTTGATTTTATCTGTTTTCTTTGAGTCAAGGTGTTGTATACTTATGTAGAGACCCCTTTGTATCTTTATTTTCATGTTTTGGTTCTGCCAAGTAAAGTTTCTGACGAGAGTTGGAGTTGGTTTTGGATTTCTACGCAGGAAATAGATTTCTGTTGTGCATCGTACAAAATCATATAAAATCCAGAAAGATCATAATGGTCTGAAATCTTTTGTGCTTATTCCTCAGCTAGTTATGCAACCTTTTTATTAGTTAAGTTTTTCGATCTGAGCAACGTAAGTGCCCCGAAAAAATTCGTCTTTACAGACTGTTCTGGTCTTGGCAAATTCTGCCATTTTTCTTGCATTTGCTCTTTTACGATGTCAAGTGGATTTCTTTGCTTCACGAAACATCAGTGGCTGTAGATAATGTCTACAAGTATCAATAGAACTTGTGCCCATAAAGAACCCATGGATTTTTTATTGTTGCACTAACCCTCTAATGCGAATTACTCTTTGAGTGTGGTGTGAAGGAAGTTTTCAAGGGTCAAGAGAAGAGGGTGATATAACATGATCAAGAAGATTGCAAGGTCAAAGCTTGGGGATGCACCCGTGGTTCATCCTGGCAAATTTTAAGAAGAATCAAGCATCTAATCTTGGGTATGGCCAAGGCATCCCCTTCTTCATCAACAATTTATCAGGTCACTTCTGGTGAAACTATATTTTTATTCGGTCACATCATATCAAATTTACTTGGAGCGTCTGTTTGTTTTTCCTTTGTTTTCTTTTGTTTTCCTTGCTGCAATAAACATCATTGGAACCTAGCATCCTTTTTTGGGAGAGAGACACACTCCGCTTTTTCATTTGAATACTCGTTATGCTCGTATTCTTAGTTTTTCTTCTAGCTACTGCAAAATTCCTGTTTAGCTCTTGTTTTCATTGCATCTTTTATTCAGAGATGTTAGTTTTAGTAGTGTTATGTGAGTACTATCATGTTTTCTTTCTGTATCATTATAGAGTTTTTAAAAAAAACATATTTTGTGTGGTGCTTGTTGGGAAAAGAAACGGCTACATGTAGTAGAATTTATAACGATGCAAGTAGAAGCTTGTATAGACTGTGGCTAGACTTTTTCATATTATGGTAGATGTGATTTTAATTCTAAAGCCTAGTGGTTATTGAGTAGCATGATTTTCCTCAAATAGCCGAGAGTGTTTAATGTGCCATTAAAAGAATCATGAGTTGTTCTTGTCATATTGAAGCATAAATTTGTGGTGTTCTCTTTTGAATGTTATATTTGGTAGACTTGGCGCATGCTTACACCATGTTTATGAATACAAACCAGTCACTTATAGCCTCTATGATCATTTAGTTTTTGAACGTGTGGTACCACTTATGCTTTGATTAATGATGTTTTTGTTGCTATGCATGATTATGGCCATTATTGCTCTCTTGATTTGTCGCTCCCAGTCTTTTGCTAGGCTCCACCTGTACTGAGTATGAGCTCTCCTCGTGCATACAACTCCCAAAAACCAAAGTTTGCCAAATGTGTCTACCATACCTACCTACATGTCGTATTTAACTGGCACTCCAAAGTAAATTGCTCATGTATTACCTTTAAAACTTTCAAAATTACTCCTGTTTTGTGCTCCTGTTTTAGCTCATGAGGACGTAAATAGAGAATATGTATGTCACTTGTTGATTGGACTTCCACACCCTGGACTAGTGGCTTCGTCCGCTTATCCAATTGATAGAAGAGCTGGCAGCAGGGTGCCCAGCCCCAAATTAATACAAACAAATTCTCTTCACCATTTTTGCCCCTGATTTATCAGTCAAAGCATAATTGTGTAAACAAAAGAGAAAGAGGGATGTAATTCTACCCAGATGCGTCCTTCAACGGGAGCCGCTCTTGTGAAGTCTAGTTGGCTTGTGACGTACTGTATTTTCAGTTTACCATTCATTGACATAAGCATACACCTGTCTAAAAAAAATAGACACTCCTCCACGGTATGTGATTGTTGGCAGGCACCCGAGGATTCGGTTAGCCATGGTTTGTGTAAGATGGTTGGGAGGAGTATCAAACATTTTATACCTCTGTTTAAAAAAATAAAAAGCTCTAGCACATGAGTTAATCCCTGCTTCCTTCTGTGAAGGGCCTTTCTTTTACTTTTATGTTGAGTCTCCATCTTCTAACTTTATGCACAGTTGAGAGCACGGCTGCCATTCTGAGTTTAATGTGCATTTGTCCCAGAAACATTATTAATTGGTTCACGATGTGTTATTATTTGTTCTCAAATTATTTGTTCTATTCTTCCTCTTAAACTTTGAAGGTGTCCTGGCATTTATGTTTGGCCCCACTCTTAAGGACAAGCGAAATATCACTTTGTTATGCTATCTCTATGCTTGAAACAAACGTATGTATTTCGACTGCATTATTATTCATGATCTTTTATTTGTGTTACTTCTCATGATGCAAAGTGATTGCTATATTTTATTTCTTTAATTATATCTATGATGCTTGTGTTTAAAGTACTATTACCTCAGCTTAAATATGCTTTTACAATATTGATGATCAAGTTTACCTACTCGAGGACGAGTAGGAACTAAGCTTGGGGATATTGATACGCCATAAATGTATCCTTAAATTCTAATGTTCCATGTTATTTTCATGTTATTTCCTACATGTTTGATATACACTTTATGTCATTTTTGTCGATTTCCGGGACTAACCTATTGACAAGATGCCACAGAGCCAGTTCCCTGTTTTCTGCTGTTTTTAGTTTCAGAAAAGTTTACATGGAAATATTCGCAGAATTGGAAAATTCGGAGCCCGAAAGTCTTAGAATTCCCGAAGGTTCCACAAAGTCCCGAAGAGGCCCGGAGAGGGGCCACAGGGGGGCCACACCATAGGGCGGCGCGCCCCTGGCCGCGCCTAGGGGTGGTGTGGGCCCCTCGGGCATCCACCGACATTGCTCTTTCGCCTATATAATCCCCCAGATACGTGAACCCTAAAAATATACCACTTTTTCCCGAGAAACACCCGAGGCCGCCGTCATCGTCATCCCGAGATCGGGAGGGTTCTGGAGCTCTCCCCGGCAACCTGCCGGGAGGGGAATTCATTACCGGAGGGGTCTACACCACCATGCCCGCCTCCGGAGTGATGCATCAGTAGTTCATCCCTGGACTACGGGTCCATGGCAATAGCTAGATGGTTGTCTTCTCCACTTTATGACTCATGTTTAGATCTCGTGAGATGCCTTAGATGATCGAGATCATCTTTATGTAATGCTACATGTTATGTTTGCTAGGATCCGATGAATGTTGAATGCTATGTCTTCTGATTATCAATCTATCATGCTATCTTCATGCATATGTTATTTATGATCTTGCATGCTCTCCGTTATTAGTAGATGATCGGGCCAAGTAGATGCTAGTAACTCCAAGAGGGAGTATTTATGCTTGATAGTGGGTTCATGCCTCCTTTGCATCTGTGCTCGAGTGACAGAAACGTGATGGATGGAGACGTGCTGTTGCAATTAGGGAGAAACCAATGGTGTTTACTAAGTTTACATTACACACTTTGCTTACTGCGATTATCTGTTGCTTGCAACTTAATACCCAACGTTTGTTCGGATGATATTCGTAGGGTGGATTATTAGTCATAGATGTAGCTGGATGATGGTCTATGTATCTTGTTGTAATGCCCGCATGAATCACATAGTAATCTTTATGTCTTGCATTTGCACTACGGTGCATCCTTCATTTCTATCAATTGCCCAGCTGTAATTTGTGCACCACACATGTTATTTATCGTCTATGGAGAGACACCACTAGTGAACTGTGGACCCCGGTCCATTTTCTCATACTAATAATGCACACACTCTTTCCACTGTTTTCACACTGCTGCTACTGTTTTCATACTATTCTCATACTGTTTTCCACACTATACGTTTAACCTCTTTGTGTTCAGCAAAACCGATGGGATTGACAACCTCGCTGCTTCGTTGGGGCAAAGTGATTTGATTGTGTTTTGTAGGGCCACGTTGCTGCTGAACCGGTAGCGCGCCCTGCCATCTCAGCTGCATCAACCTTCTGAAGTTACTCCTTCCTCCTACTGGTCGATTCAACCATGGTTTCTTAGTGAGGGAAACTTGCTACTGTGCTCTTCATACCTTCCTCTTGGGGTCTCCCAACGAACGTGTGTTATACGCACATCAGATATCCGAAGTAGAACTTTCGACCGTGCAACGACAGGGTGGATAAGCGCGTGAACCCACACCCAATACCAAGCCATACAAGTATAGGTTTCGCTGCGTCTATCCCCTTCTCAACCTAGCGAAGGCAGCCGCCGCCAGCAGATCGCCCCCATCTCATCTCCTCCTCTAATATCCTTCTCTGATCTAACATCTACACATGATTTTTTTTGATACATCTATATCTAGATCAATAGCACCTAGAAAAAAGTTTGCAACATCCCCTCGTGCGTCTCCGTGAAGCAGAATAGCAGCAAATTTTTTTGGATTTTGGATTTTGGATTTTCCTTATTCCTTCTCCTCCCAACTACACGATTTGATTGTTGCTTCTCTTCCTTACATCGAGATCTAGGTATAGTGTCGTCCACTTTGCAGCAAAAAAATAAGGGAATTCACCAGGGAAAGTCATCTCAATAGAGCAAAAAGCAGCATAGTACATCAGATTAGGTATTTTACTCCATGGTCTTATGAAAGGTTTCCCCGAAACCAGTCCGATTGACACATGACATGTTTATGTGATATTGTAACAACATCGAACGTTCATAAAACCAATAATACATATCAATTCTCTCAATTAAAGGTTGATGTGGCTTAAGCGTGTGACCTTTAAAGACTCGATAACACACAGACATGTTCGAGAACTTGACGAACAACAATCAACAACTGGACCATGGATGCCCATGATGGCCCCTGGTGTGTTCCCGAAGAACGAGACAATCTTATAGGTTACTCATTGCACTTATTCACTTAACTTCACGATACCAACAATATCACAAGGCGAGACTATGTGATCTGGTCTGATCAAACTCTTTGATCATAACACATAAAACTCGTATCGACATCGTCCTCTTTCCTCATCCATATCCCGGATGACCTTGTGATAAATTACATTGTGTCTGGCCAGATGATATGTCATTGGTGATACTGAGAAGGCCCTGATTGTGTATCTCTCTCTCGTCTAGAGGAGTTAAGTACTAGTCTTGAACGATCTTAGTTCCATTACATTTTCTAGTTCATACCCAGATATCACCGTTATGATCCCCAGTTACGACAAGACGGTTGATGATATCCAAAGTATAACTTTCGATCATGCAGCCACTAGATATTCTCATAGTATACGAAATAAATTCAATGAAAAAATCGTATGTATTTGATAAATTATATTATGATCGTTTAGTATCTTTTAGCAACAACATACACTTGGGTCGGTTCAGTACTATTGTTACTCTAACAATAAACTCTCATGTTTTGCTAAAATTTTAACCAAGTCCATGATCAGAAAAATATGATCATCTCACAAATCATAACCTAATCTTAGAGACAAGATAAGGAACACTTGTTTTTTTATGTCTCCACACCCGTACAAAGATTTTATTTTAAAAACTCAGTTTTCAAGTGCTATAACAGTTGTAGCATGATGATACAAACTTAATTCTGAACTTGGAGATAGAATAATAACTGAATATTATTGTCTCTAGGGCATACCTCCAACATGCTCGTGCATTGCTTTATCAAGTAAGTCATTCGCTAGCCATCATAACATGATTTCGTATATTTACATCAACCTTTTGTACTTATGAAGGTTAATTTGAGGATGATGGCATGTTTGGATGGTTTTGCACAGAAGTCGCCACTTCCTCGAGTTATGAACCCAAAGACATCGGATGTTGTGATTCATAGTGTTCCTTGTTTGGTGGAACATCTCTACATATGCTATGCAAATATAGGGTGATACTATGAGTGAGTGAGACCGAGTCTTGTCGGTTTCCATCGTTTCTTGTCCGCAGCAGCATTTTCGAATGCCATGTCGTTGCATTGTTTTAATATACTGAATCATGATGCCCCATCTTGTCGCGCTCGTCTATTCTGAGAATAGAATGATAGACGTTTTCATAATATACTTGTTAGTTGTTAGCAACAAAAGATGGCAACGCCAGAGTTGAATATGAGGTACTAAAGGTAGAACCTGAATTTCCATGGCAAGCATTGTTGCAACTGTCCAGCATTTGAAAATGGACGTGTCTAGGTAGCACCCGGATACTCGTTAGAGTTCTGCAGAAATCACCCATAAAAGGAATATTACGTCTAGCCGAAAACGGAAAGGGGGCAACGACAAGGTGGATAAGCGCGCGAACCCACGCCTAATACCTAGCTCGCGTGTGTGCCGCAGCCCTATCTCTACACCTCCCCCTTCTCAACCCAGCGAAGGCAGCCCCCGCCAGCAGATCGCCCCCATCCCGTCTCCTCCTCTAATATCTTTCTCTGATCTAACATCTACAAGGATCTACACAAAAAAAGCATACATCTAGATCTAGAGCAATAGCGCCCAGGAAAAAGTTTGTAACATCCCCGGTGCGTCTCCATGAAGCAGAATAGCAACAATTTTGTTTGGATTTTGGATTTTCCTTGTTCCTTCTCCTCCCAACTACTCGATTAGATTGTTGGTTCTCTTCCTCACAACTAGATCTGGGCATAGTGTCATCCACTTTGCAGAACAAAAAATAAGGGACTTCACTAGGGAAAAGTCGTCTCATCAGAGCAAAAAGAAGCATAGTACATCAGAGCAGGTATTTTACTCCATAGTCTTATGAAAGGTTTCCCCGAAACCACTCTGATTGACATCGGACTTGTTTCTGTGATATCATAACGATAACGAACATTCATAAAACCAATAATAGTGTATCAATTCTCTCAATTAAAGGTTGGCACGGCTTAAGCGTGTGACCCTCGAAGGCTCGATAACACACAGACATGTTCGGAAACTTACCGAACAATAACCAACATCGGGACCGTGGACGCCCATGATGGCCCTTGTGTGTTCCCGGAAAACGAGAGAATCTTATAAGTTAATCATTGCACTTATTCACTTAACTTCACGATACCAACATTATCACGAGGTGAGACTATGTGATCTAGTCCGATCAAACTCTTTGATCATAACACATAAAACTCGTTACCGACATCGTCCTATTTTCTCATCCATATCTCTGATGACCTTGTGATAAATCACACCGTGTCTGGTTAGGCGATATATCATCGGTGATACTGAGAGGGCCGTGAGTGTGTATCTCTCTATCGTCTAGAGGAATTATGTACTAGTCTTTAAAGATCTCAGTTCCATTACATTTTTAGGTCATACCCAGATATCACTGTTATGATCCCCAGCTACGGCAAGAGGTTGATGATATCAACGTATAACTTTTGATCGTGCAATCACTAGATATTCTCACAATATAGGAATTATAATCAATGAATACTCCATACGTATTTGCTAAAGTACATTATGATTGTTAGTATCTTTTAGCAATAACATACACTTGGGTTGGTTCAGTACTATTTTTACTGTAACAATAAACTCTCATGTTTTACTAAACTTTTAACCAAGTCCATGGTAAAGAAAATGTGATCATCTCACAAATCATAACCTAATCTTAGAGACAATATTAGGAACTCTTGTTTGTTTATGTCTCCACACCCACTGAACCCACACAAAGATTTTCCTTTGAAAACTCACTTTTCAAGTGTTATAGCAATTGTAGCATGATGAGATAAAATTAATTATGAACTTGGAGATAGAATAATAACTTAATATTATTGTCTCTTGGGAATATCTCCAACATGCTCGTGCATTGCTTTATCAAGTAAGTCATTCACTAGCAATAACAACATGCTTTCGTAGATTTACGTCATTCTTCTGTACTTATGAAGGTTAATTTGAGGATGATGGCATGTTTGGATGGTTTTGCACAGAAATCGTGTAACATCCACCTTTTTGTAATAAAGTGCTTGTGTGTTTGTGGTTGTGATCATGTCATGTCATGCATGCAATTTTGAACCTAAGTTGTGTTTAAAACAAGTGCACCAAAATTTAATACCGGAGTTTATCGAAATCACTTAAAAGTGCCACATTAAAACGATGGTTTAAAATGGTGCAATTTTCGCAAAACAAAAATGTGTTGAGGTTGCTCATGTTGTAAGGAGCCCAAAAATAATTTTTACCAATTTTTGTTCTTTACAGAAAAGCCCTCAAAAACTGTTTTAGTGTGTTGTTTTAAAAAGAGCAGGGGCCATTTTGTAATTTCCAGGAGAGTAGGGGGGTTTTCAGAAGTTGGCGTCTTGTCTTCTTCCTTGAGCTAGTAGACAGCAAGCTTGAGCACGTCGCATACCCGCCACCTCCTGTTTCCCCTCTGCAAGGATAAGAAGGACAGGAGAAGTGCCCCGCACCCCTCTATCCCTTCCTCCCCTCGGTGCCTTTCTTCTCTGTCTCCCTCACGCACACAGCGGACCAAACCCTAACCCTACCGCCGGCCTCCGACGATCAACGCCGACGAATCACACGCCCCCGCGCCCCTCTGAGGCCTCCATCAGAACCGCCGCACCCCTATCCTTCGCCTCGAGCACGCACGGCATCCGGGAGGGCCGGGAGGGCCGCAATTTCACCGTCGGAACCTCGCACGGCTGCCGCCGGAATTTCCTCGCTGCCGTCGATTGGCGCCCCGCCCCGCCGCCTCGACCCCTCCTTCACGCTCAGGGTGAGCACACGAACACTCCGGTGCCCTCCCCTTGCTCTCTCTCCCCCTGTACCTCTCTGCCGCCGTCGGCCGACAACCGCCGCCGCGCCCGAGCTCGCCGGCGCGAGCTCCGGCGATCTCCCGGCCAACCGAGACCATCCCTAGCATCCCCTTGATCACCTCCATCTTGTGGTGGGTTTTGATTTCCGAAATTCCGAGTAAATTCCTCAATTGCATCGCTTCTGTGAAGATTTGGCCACGGGTGATGTCACTGTGACATCGTGCTTGCGTCACCAGGCAGTTTTTCTGTTATTTTCTTTTAAATGAATTCAGCTGACACGTGGACCCCACCTGTATTTAATTTCAGAAAAAGAATTAAAAATTGAAAATGCAATATCTTTTAATTGCTTAATCAGAAAAATATGTTCAACATACCATTTTGTTCAGAAAATTGTAATCTACATGTTCATATCATTTTCACACATTTTTGACAATGTTGAATTTTGAGTATTATTTAAATTATTTAAAATAAAGAAAGTAAGTTTTTATTCAAGAAAATTAGAAAATTGCAAGTTATATGTAAAAATGCTTAGAATGACAAGTGCAACCTAGTTATGGTGTTCTTAACCCTATTTGAGCACTTTAACTTGTCGCACCTCTAGGTTTTACCCGAATCGGCCTCCGAGGTCCACTTCGGGACTAATTTCACTAAAACTGTTTTCTTAACATATGAACCCTAGCAACCCATGAACCATGTTTAGGGCTTCTCTTTAATGCATTCAAATGTTCATTCATACATATTGAGCATTGCATCGATGCCTGTTTTGAGTGTTGTTTTCTTTCTTTCCGGTGTTTGCTCTTATCGGTAGACCTCGAATCCGGAGTGAAGTTCGCACCCCCTGTTGCCGAATACTTGGTCTAAACAACCAAGTCAAGCACTTATTTCCCGAAGATTTCTCTGGTTTTCTTGAAGCAAGGCAAGCATAACCTCTTATCTGGCCATATATGTTTTCGAAGTGTTTTCCTTCTCGTACGATGCATGCTTTACAAAGTATTTTGAGTCAATAGATGGAGTTATCCTATTTAGTTGCATAAACCAGATATCATGTTTCCATGCTCCTAGCTGACATAGGATTTGTTTGTGTGTATCGCCAAAACCTCAAATATGCCATGCTTAGTCATACATGTCTATTTATCTCTGCTCCATCCGGTTGATGAATCAGAGTTACGAAATGAATCTAGTATGACAGGATGACGTGGTAAGATTCGAGATGTGTGCTTAATATGATAAAAGGTTTGGATGAGTTGCCACATGGGATGTGGTGATTTGCCTCGTTCATGCCCTAGGAGCGAGTTCTCGCCTTTGAAGCCAAGACTGATCGTGCAACCACACGGGGATTGGATTCCCCTTGGTTTCAACTTGTCTAGTTTGTTCCATGAGTTGCCTAGTTCGGGCGTTCCATTTGGATTTGCGGGGATGTTAAAAACGTTTACAAAACTAGGACGTGGCGGTGTGACAGCCTGTGGCGAGACAGTAGTTGAAGCACCGCTCATAACGATAGAGACCCGGCAGGAGATGGCCACTCCCTATTGGCGGTCCACCTCTACTCGGAGCGACTCATGGAATAGGCGAAGCAAGGGAAAGATCGTGGTCAGCCACCCTCTGCCGGCACATCGTCGGAATTGTGCCAATAGCTTGGCATTAAGAGTCGTTTGATGCGTGTGGGTAAAGTTGTACACCCCTGCAGGGTTTAATCTTTTAGAAAAGCCGTGTCCGCGGTTAAGGACAACTTGGTGACGGATCCTGAGATCATAGATAACTTGAACATGACGTAAAAGATGTTGCCAATGAATGTTTAGTTTTAAGAGGTGGTTCCAGTTATCGGTGCTGAAGATGATGCTTCGAAGGTTCTGAAGGCAATACCCGAGGAAAGGGTATTCTTTTAAAAGATTTGTGAAAAACTTCTCAGTCTCCCTCTATTCGAAACAAAGTTGGCTTTACGCAAAACAACCTTCATAAACCCTTTTTGAACAAGCAGATATATAATAGGTTAGTTAAGTCTTGTTGAGTACCTCCCGTACTCATGTTTGCTTCAATTTGGTTCAGGTGAAGTTCCCTACCTTCGGTGGTGTTTCCACGTGGACATCGACGGATAGTTTGGGGTTTCCCAGGTAGCAGCCTGGAATCTATGGGCTGGGACGTCGCCTTATGTTGCGGCCTCTTAGGCCTTTTTGGTTCTTGTTGAATAGCAACATAATTTGCTTTCCGTTGTCTGATGTAATGTTGGGTCGTGTGAACTCTGTTTGTAAGCTATACTCTAGTATTACTTGCTCAATCAAGCTTCATGTCTAGAGTGCTGCTTTGATCGGTTGTTGGTTTCGAGCTCATTGTTATACAGTTTTGGCTATGCCTGCATAGTTGTCGCAGTTGAGGGGTTGTGGAGCCGATGATCCATGTCCGAGCCCGCCTGTCGATGTGATCGGCCTGGGGCGAGGTAACCCCAGTAACCCTCGATTGTTGTTGCACTTTCTGGACACATAGCAGCTCTGTATAACTTTGGTCCCGTTCCTTCAGTTTCATCCGATTCGTGGACACTTGGATATGCATAATTGGTTATGACTAGCATGGACACAAGGAGTAGTAGACCGGGGATCCGGACTACGTGCCGATGAATCCGGTCTGCCTGCCGTTGTTTGTTGCGGTCGGGGCTGGTAACCCTGAATCCCTTGTGAGTTCATGGCTAGGAGCACATAACAGTGTGTATATCTCTGGGTCCGGGGTCGTGACAATTCATGGTATCAGAGCAGGACTGCCTGTAGGAAAACCCTTGCTATTGGTCGATGTTGAGTCTAGAGTTTGTGAAAACTATTTTCAAAATGACAAATGAGTTATGAAAACCTTCTTAGGATTCTTTTTACTCCTCACCTGGTATCGCTCTAACTCTGAGTCACCGTATCTCTTTTGTTTTCAAATGTTTTACCTCTCACCTGTTAACTTCAAAATTAGGAGCAAAATCGTTGGGTGTTTTTCCTAGTACACCGTGTCAGGTTGCTAAGGTTCTCAGAGTTTCCAAGTTACCTCCTTTGGTCTAAATCGTTGTTTCCTTTTGACTTCAATTGATCCATATCAAGTCATGAATCTTTCTATTGCATCCTTGATGTAGACGTTTGCCCGATCTTTCACCGCAAGAACCACCGAGATAACTATTCTCCCAATCACGTGAGCGATACACGTAAGCTGAAGAACATGGATAGATTTAGGCGAGAAACGCACAAACCCCCTTGGCAGATCCAAAAACACTCGCACCTTTATTTCACGCCAAGCTAGACAACTCTAGGCAGATCCAAGAGCTCCCTAGCCACGAACGAACTCCCTTGGCAGATCCAAGAACACTCGCACCTTTATTTTCAAAGATAACTGACGAACGTCCGAGACGCCGCCTACACGCCGATCCCCTAGGGACGGTGGTAACCTGGAACTTTTAGTTCTACATAATTTTCAACCTGTCTAAAACCCTAGGGCTTGGCTCTCTTTATATAAGAGGCCAACCCCTAGTCGGTTGGACATACTCAAACCAAAACAGACTCGAACCTAAACCTAGTTGGACTCAAACTGGATACAAACCGGCCCATTTAGAAGGTCGGCCAACACATGCGGCTCGCAGGCCTTAGACATTATACATCGTAGTTTATTGTCCTAGCGTGCTAACCAGTAGATGCCCGTATCATCCTCCCTTTCTTCAAAAGGCGTTGTCCTCAACGCCAGAAGGTCTTCTCCGGCGCTTGTGGCGTCAAATTATCATATCGCCACGCTTCTACATCCTCAAGTCTTGCTTGCCTGCCACACCACATGCTCCCTCTCGGCTAGCTAGACTCGTTCTTGGTGCCCTTCATGTTTGGCACCACCAACCAGATTTAGACACATAACTTTCGGACTGCAAATGAAAACGCACCATACAAATCACCCCAAACGCAGCAGGACAGACTCCTGTACCCCAAGGGTCCAAATAAGCTGAATACGCCCACGGATGCAATCTGAAATAGTGGAGGTCAACTGAGTGCATCACCCAAGACAAACAGGACAAATTCATGCACCCCTTGAATCCAAATGAACTGAGTTAACATCGCTTCGAAATAACTCCGGTGTCTCTTTTTATTTTTTCCATCCTTTTCTCTTGTGTGCCGTAAAATTCTGCACAAATCTTCTAAACAAAAATAGCCTAGTGCAGATCTTCTCTCGCGCACTTCACGTACCAATCCGAAAATTGGTACATACCTTTTGTGCCTTTTTTTTTGTCACTTCAGTAGTGAACGTGCACGTACCAAATCTTATAGACTCTTCCTTGTATATTTTTTTTTTGGCCGTCACGCACTTTCCAATATTTATTTAACTCCTGATTGCCTTCCGTAAATAATGGAAATAATTGCCTTGACCGAAGTCCCAACAAAATAGGAACATCTCCTTTGCCTTACGCAGATCCGAACTAAACTTTTTTTTTTTAGCTGGCCCACAAGAAAATCTCACGTATCAAGAAAACCAACTAGCATGTGCAAGCTTATCTCGTGTCCTCTTTCCTTCTCTCTGATTCTATCCCTTGTTCTTTTTTTTATCGCTGCACCTTGGCTCTTGAGCGACACAACACAATCCTCCTAGAGTACGTGAGGATCAGTTTGCTTGCCGTACCCACAACCTCTACGATCTCCTTTTTTTTTAAAGTGCAACGTACACAAACAGGTACAAAATCGGATCCAACTTTGCTTCTCTTTCCTGTACATGCACGTAAGGAAACGAAGAGCAAAAATAATTGCCTTCCCTTGACCGGTACCTACTCCACGCGCCTTCAATTTTTTCAAGACCGATCTCAACTCAGGATCGTAACAGAGACGAACAGGATTGCGGGTAACTTGAGACGAACAGCGGCGGCGGAACTCCAAGAACCCGCACAAACAAACCTCCTCGGCACCTCCATCTCGACAGGATGTAATAAGCAACTCGTCCTGAACGCTTCCTAACAAAAACTGGACGAACCTTGCGGTGATCAACCTGACGCTCTGATACCACATGATGTAGACGTTTGCCCGATCTTTCACCGCAAGAACCACCGAGATAACTATTCTCCCAATCACGTGAGCGATACACGTAAGCTGAAGAACATGGATAGATTTAGGCGAGAAACGCACAAACCCCCTTGGCAGATCCAAGAACACTCGCACCTTTATTTCACGCCAAGCTAGACAACTCTAGGCAGATCCAAGAGCCCCCTAGCCACGAACGAACTCCCTTGGCAGATCCAAGAACACTCGCACCTTTATTTTCAAAGATAACTGACGAACGTCCGAGACGCCGCCTACACGCCGATCCCCTAGGGACGGTGGTAACCTGGAACTTTTAGTTCTACATAATTTTCAACCTGTCTAAAACCCTAGGGCTTGGCTCTCTTTATATAAGAGGCCAACCCCTAGTCGGTTGGACATACTCAAACCAAAACAGACTCGAACCTAAACCTAGTTGGACTCAAACTGGATACAAACCGGCCCATTTAGAAAGCTCGGCCAACACATGCGGCTCGCAGGCCTTAGACATTATACATCGTAGTTTATTGTCCTAGCGTGCTAACCAGTAGATGCCCGTATCAATCCTTTTCCATGGGAGTGTTTCTCATGGTTCCGTTTCTTTGTACTCAGGATGTCCGGGAGTATTCAAGATTCCGTTGAAAGTGGTCATATCGAGGGAGAGTCGTCATCTTCCTTAATGACGCAAGTTCTTCAGGATATCGAGACCAACCGTCTGAGAAATGAACATCTCCTTGAGCGTGTGGCGCAAAACACTGAACGTCGTTGCGACGAATGCGTTGCATTTGGGGATTTAGTTCATGCTAAGCTTCCAACTTTCAGCAATCTCAAGGAACCCATCGATGCTGATGATTGGCTTCATACCATCGAGCGCAAATTTAACGCTCTCCATGTTCCAGAAAGTGACCGTGTGAACTTCGCCGCCTATCAGCTAGAGGGTGAAGCTGGTTCATGGTGGGAAGGTTTCTTGGCGTTGCAATCGCCGGGACATAAGGTTACTTGGGAGGAGTTCCGTAAAGAGTTCCGTGCTGCCCATGTTCCTGAGGTAGTTATGGACTCCAAAAGAAAAGAGTTCCTGGATCTGACCCAGGGACAGATGGATGTTGAAACTTACGGGCGTGAATTCACCCGTTTGGCTCGTTATGCACCCCGAGATGTTGCAGATGATGCGGATAAGCAAGAGTTGTTCCGCAAGGGTCTTGATTCCGGAGTTCGCTATGAGCTATTGTCCTTCAAGTTCCCAACCTTCCAGGACCTTTATAATCATGCTCTTATCTTGGAACGTGGCAAAAAGGAAATGGAAACTTCTTTGAAGCAGATTTCTGGAGAGTCACATGCGTCTTCTTCTGGTTCCAAGAAGCGTCGTGTGTTTGTTCCGTACAGTGATGTTCCATATCCACCAGCTTTTCAACAAGGCCACCTCGGTGGGCGTTCTGGTGTTGCTGGTAATAAGAAACGACTGGTGACATGTGACGTGTGTGGTGAACTTGGACACTACTCCAACAAATGTCCTCAGAGGAGACTTCCTCCACTTCAGCATGCTCTTACACGTGTTGTTAACCGTGGTCGTTTGAACCATGTTCTTATTGAAGAAGCTCAGAAAGCACCTGATGTCGTGTTGGGAATGCTTCGTGTCAATTTAGCTCCAGCATCAGTTCTGTTTGATTCCGGAGCGTCACATTCATGTGTATCAAGAGCTTTTGCAGGGTTGTTGGACATACCCTTTGTGAAAGTGGTCCCTCCATTAATAATCTCCACTCCAGGGTCTATCCGTCAGATCAATCATTGTTGCCCTGGTGTGCCAATTGAAATTGGAGGTTTGGTGTTTCTCAGTACACTTGTCATCATGGACCAAACTAATATCAATGTCATATTGGGCATGGACTGGCTGTCAACACATCATGCCATGATTGACTGTGCAGCCAAGTCTGTTACCTTGATTCATCCTTATGGTCAGACCACTCGGTTGTTGTTTCCTTGTGGGACAGTTCAACCACAGCCACATCCTCAGCTCAATGCAATCGAAGTTCGATCATCTTCCGAGATTCATGAGGTACCAGTGGTGTGTAAGTTTCCGGATGTCTTCCCGGAAGAGCTTCCTGGTATGCGTCATGATTATTCAGTGGAGTTTGTTGTTGAACTAATTCCTGGAGTGGCTCCTACTTCTGAAAGACCATACCGTATATCTCTAGAAGAGTTTGTTGAGTTGAAGAAGAAAATAGAGGAGTTAGAGGGAAAAGGCTTCCCTCCTGCCAACACATCTTCTTGTGGATGTCCTACACTCTTCGTCATGAAGAAGGATATCACAGTTCCTCAGCTGGTCAGTGAATATTGTCCGTTCAATGATGTGGCAATAAAGCACAAGTGTTCTCTTCCTCAGACAAATGATTTGTTTGATTGTCTGATTGGTGCTGCTGTTTTCTCCAAGATACACTTAAGTCTGGGTTATCATCAACTTCAGACCAGGTCCGGGAATGTTTCTAAAACGGTTGTCAAAACTCGTTATGGTCTTTACGAGTACACCGTTATGTTCCCCGAACTTTACAACGCTCCAACCATGTTGATGGGGCTTATGAAATCCATTTTCATGGAGTATCTTGACAAGTTCGTTGTGGTTTACCTCGACGATGTTATAATCTACTCCAAGTCCGAAGAAGAACATGTTGAACATCTTCGGCTAGCTTTGACAAAGCTTCGTGAGCATCGTCTCTATGCCAAATTATCCAGATGTGAGTTCTGGTTGAAAGAGCTCATATTTCTAGGCTATGTCCTATCTGCTGAAGGAGTTGCAGTTCTCCCTAACAAAGTTCAAGCCATATTGGATTGGGAGTCACCTAAGTCCATCAAAGAGGTTCGAAAATTCCTCGAACTTATCGGTTGCTATCACCGCTCTATTGAAGGTTTCTCCAAAGCTGCCAAACCAATGACTGATCTTCTTAAGAAAGATAAACAGTTTGTATGGTCAAGAATGGCAGAAGATAGTTTCCGGTTATTGAAAACCAAGCTGGCTAATGCTCCTATGCTTGTCCTTCCGGACACGTGCAAGGACTTCGTCATCTTCTGTGATGCCTCTCGTCAAGGTATCGACTGCGGTCTTTTGCAAGATGGTCGTGTGGTTTCTTATGCTTCTCGACAACTGAAACCACATGAGCTCAGATATCCAACTCATGCTCTTGAGTTAGCAGCTGTTGTGTATGCCTTGAAACAATGGCGTCATCATCTGCTGGGAAATCAATGTGAGTTCTACTTCCACCAGCAGAGCTTCAAATATCTGTTTACCCAACCAGATCTGAGTCTCAGACAAAAGAGATGGTTGGAACTAGTCAAAGAACCCAATGTGGAGGTCAAATGTCAAGTTGATAAAGGTAAAGCCATGGCTGACACGACAATCCAGAAGTCTTACTGTAACAGCTTGATGATACAGCAAGATCAACCTTCTCTCCATAAAGAGTTCTCCAAGCTCAATCTTGAGGTTGTTCCCTCTGGTTATCTGGCTAATCCAAAAGTGAAACCATCCTTTGAACATCAAATCAAGGATGCCCAAAAGCGGGATCTAAGCATTACCTTGGTCAAGAGAAAGATTTCTCGTGGAATTCCTACATGTTTCTCGGTTGATAATCAAGGTACCGTTTATTTTGGTGAACATCTTGTTGTGCCGAAGAAACGGAGTCTGAAACAACTGATCCTCCGTGAAGCTCATGAGTCACTTCTCTCTGTTCATCCTGGTAGCACCAAAATGTACCGTGATCTACGTTAAAGGTTCTGGTGGACCAAGATGAAGCGAGATATCGCTCAATTCGTGGCTGAATGTGACGTTTGTCGTCGTGCTAAAGCTGAACATCAAAGACCAGTTGCTACTCTCTACCCCACCCCTATTCCTGTTTGGAAGTGGGATGAAGTGGAGATGACTTTCGTTGTTGGTCTTCCAAGAAATGATCAGGGACACACCGTTATCTGGGTAGTGATTGATCGTCTGTCAAAGGTTGCTCATTTTGTTCCTATCCATCAGGGCATCAATGCTAAACAACTGGCAGATTTATATGTCTCTCAGATAATACCTCTTCATGGTGTTCCTAAGAAGATCCTTTTTGATCATGGAAATCTGTTTACTTCCAAAGGCTGGGCAAGTTTCAAGCAAGCTATGGGAAGTCGTCTACACTTCACCATCATCTATCAATCATCCTGTAATGATCACCTCGGGAGTCTGAATCAAACACTTGAAGACATGCTTCGAGCTTGTGTTGTATCCTTCGGTAATGATTGGGAGAAGTGTCTTCCATCTGCCGAGTTCGTTTATAACAACTGCTTCCAAGTTATCTTGGCCAAAGCTCCGTTTGAAGTTCTCTACAACAGAAGCTGTTCAATTCCGTTAAATTGGTCAGAACCCGGTGAAAGACAGTTCTTTGGACCGAAGAATCTGATCAATGAGACTGAAGAAACAGTTCGTATCATCCGTGAACATCTGAAAGCTGCTCAGTCTCGTCAGAAGAGTTATGGTGACCATCAACAAGATATTCGTTATGATGTTGGTGGACAAGCCTATCTTCGAGTCACACCTCTGAAGGGTGTTCATCGTGAGGTCATGAAAGGAAAATTACCGCCTCGCTATGTTGGTCCTTTCCCTGTTCTTGCAAAAAGTGGGAATTTTGCTTATCGTCTCCATCTACCTTCAATGTTTCCACGGGTTCATGTTACATTCCATGTCTCACAACTCCATCATTACTCCAAAGATTCCAACCGTGGTGTTGATCATGAAACCATTGATCTCAAGGATGATCTGACCTACCGAGAATGTCCTGTCCGTATCCTCGAGGCAGCTGAACGAAAGATTCGATGCCGAAGCATCAAGTGCCTCAAAGTTCAGTGGTCTCATCATTCTGAAGCTGAAGCAACCTGGGAACGAGAAGATCGTTTACGATCCGAGTACCCGTCTTTCTTTGCTAAAACCTAGGAATCTCGGGACGAGATTCTTGTAAGGGGGGTAGACTTGTAACATCCACCTTTTTGTAATAAAGTGCTTGTGTGTTTGTGGTTGTGATCATGTCATGTCATGCATGGAATTTTGAACCTAAGTTGTGTTTAAAACAAGTGCACCAAAATTTAATACCGGAGTTTATCGAAATCACTTAAAAGTGCCACATTAAAACGATGGTTTAAAATGGTGCAATTTTCGCAAAACAAAAATGTGTTGAGGTTGCTCATGTTGTAAGGAGCCCAAAAATAATTTTTACCAATTTTTGTTCTTTACAGAAAAGCCCTCAAAAACTGTTTTAGTGTGTTGTTTTAAAAAGAGCAGGGGCCATTTTGTAATTTCCACGAGAGTAGGGGGGTTTTCAGAAGTTGGCGTCTTGTCTTCTTCCTTGAGCCAGTAGACAGCAAGCTTGAGCACGTCGCCTACCCGCCACCTCCTGTTTCCCCTCTGCAAGGATAAGAAGGACAGGAGAAGTGCCCCGTACCCCTCTATCCCTTCCTCCCCTCGGTGCCTTTCTTCTCTGTCTCCCTCACGCACACAGCGGACCAAACCCTAACCCTACCGCCGGCCTCCGACGATCAACGCCGACGAATCACACGCCCCCGCGCCCCTCCGAGGCCTCCATCAGAACCGCCGCACCCCTATCCTTCGCCTCGAGCACGCACGGCATCCGTGAGGGCCGGGAAGGCCGCAATTTCACCGCCGGAACCCCGCACGGCTGCCGCCGGAATTTCCTCGCCGCCGTCGATTGGCGCCCCGCCCCGCCGCCTCGATCCCTCCTTCATGCTCAGGGTGAGCACACGAACACTCCGGTGCCCTCCCCTTGCTCTCTCTCCCCCTGTACCTCTCTGCCGCCGTCGGCCGGCAACCGCCGCCGCGCCCGAGCTCGCCGGCGCGAGCTCCGGCGATCTCCCGGCCAACCGAGACCATCCCTAGCATCCCCTTGATCACCTCCATCTTGTGGTGGGTTTTGATTTCCGAAATTTCGAGTAAATTCCTCAATTGCATCGCTTCTGTGAAGATTTGGCCACGGGTGATGTCACTGTGACATCGTGCTTGCGTCACCAGGCAGTTTTTCTGTTATTTTCTTTTAAATGAATTCAGCTCACACGTGGACCCCACCTGTATTTAATTTCAGAAAAAGAATTAAAATTGAAAATGCAATATCTTTTAATTGCTTAATCAGAAAAATGTGTTCAACATACCATTTTGTTCAGAAAATTGTAATCTACATGTTCATATCATTTTCACACATTTTTGACAATGTTGAATTTTGAGTATTATTTAAATTATTTAAAATAAAGAAAGTAAGTTTTTTTTCAAGAAAATTAGAAAATTGCAAGTTATATGTAAAAATGCTTAGAATGACAAGTGCAACCTAGTTATGGTGTTCTTAACCCTATTTGAGCACTTTAACTTGTCGCACCTCTAGGTTTTACCCGAATCGGCCTCCGAGGTCCACTTCGGGACTAATTTCACTAAAACTGTTTTCTTAACATATGAACCCTAGCAACCCATGAACCATGTTTAGGGCTTCTCTTTAATGCATTCAAATGTTCATTCATACATATTGAGCATTGCATCGATGCCTGTTTTGAGTGTTGTTTTCTTTCTTTCCGGTGTTTGCTCTTATCGGTAGACCTCGAATCCGGAGTGAAGTTCGCACCCCCTGTTGCCGAATACTTGGTCTAAACAACCAAGTCAAGCACTTATTTCCCGAAGCGTTCTCTGGTTTTCTTGAAGCAAGGCAAGCATAACCTCTTATCTAGCCATATATGTTTTCGAAGTGTTTTCCTTCTCGTACGATGCATGCTTTACAAAGTATTTTGAGTCAATAGATGGAGTTATCCTATTTAGTTGCATAAACCAGATATCATGTTTCCATGCTCCTAGCTGACATAGGATTTGTTTGTGTGTATCGCCAAAACCTCAAATATGCCATGCTTAGTCATACATGTCTATTTATCTCTGCTCCATCCGGTTGATGAATCAGAGTTACGAAATGAATCTAGTATGACAGGATGACGTGGTAAGATTCGAGATGTGTGCTTAATATGATAAAAGGTTTGGATGAGTTGCCACATGGGATGTGGTGATTTGCCTCGTTCATGCCCTAGGAGCGAGTTCTCGCCTTTGAAGCCAAGACTGATCGTGCAACCACACGGGGATTGGATTCCCCTCGGTTTCAACTTGTCTAGTTTGTTCCATGAGTTGCCTAGTTTGGGCGTTCCATTTGGATTTGCGGGGATGTTAAAAACGTTTACAAAACTAGGACGTGGCGGTGTGACAGCCTGTGGCGAGACAGTAGTTGAAGCACCGCTCATAACGATAGAGACCCGGCAGGAGATGGCCACTCCCTATTGGCGGTCCATCTCTACTCGGAGCGACTCATGGAATAGGCGAAGCAAGGGAAAGATCGTGGTCAGCCACCCTCTGCCGGCACATTGTCGGAATTGTGCCAATAGCTTGGCATTAAGAGTCGGTTGATGCGTGTGAGTAAAGTTGTACACCCCTGCAGGGTTTAATCTTTTTGAAAAGCTGTGTCCGCGGTTAAGGACAACTTGGTGACGGATCCTGAGATCATAGATAACTTGAACATGACGTAAAAGATGTTGCCAATGAATGTTTAGTTTTAAGAGGTGGTTCCAGTTATCGGTGCTGAAGATGATGCTTCGAAGGTTCTGAAGGCAATACCCGAGGAAAGGGTATTCTTTTAAAAGATTTGTGAAAAACTTCTCAGTCTCCCTCTATTCGAAACAAAGTTGGCTTTACGCAAAACAACCTTCATAAACCCTTTTTGAACAAGCAGATATATAATAGGTTAGTTAAGTCTTGTTGAGTACCTCCCGTACTCATGTTTGCTTCAATTTGGTTCAGGTGAAGTTCCCTACCTTCGGTGGTGTTTCCACGTGGACATCGACGGATAGTTTGGGGTTTCCCAGGTAGCAGCCTGGAATCTATGGGCTGGGACGTCGCCTTATGTTGCAGCCTCTTAGGCCTTTTTGGTTCTTGTTGAATAGCAACATAATTTGCTTTCCGTTGTCTGATGTAATGTTGGGTCGTGTGACCTCTGTTTGTAAGCTATACTCTAGTATTACTTGCTCAATAAAGCTTCATGTCTAGAGTGCTGCTTTGATCGGTTGTTGGTTTCGAGCTCATTGTTATACAGTTTTGGCTATGCCTGCATAGTTGTCGCAGTCGAGGGGTTGTGGAGCCGATGATCCATGTCCGAGCCCGCCTGTCGATGTGATCGGCCTGGGGCGAGGTAACCCCAGTAACCCTCGATTGTTGTTGCACTTTCTAGACACATAGCAGCTCTGTATAACTTTGGTCCCGTTCCTTCAGTTTCATCCGATTCGTGGACACTTGGATATGCATAATTGGTTATGACTAGCATGGACACAAGGAGTAGTAGACCGGGGATCCGGACTACGTGCCGATGAATCCGGTCTGCCTGCCGTTGTTTGTTGCGGCCGGGGCTGGTAACCCTGAATCCCTTGTGAGTTCATGGCTAGGAGCACATAACAGTGTGTATATCTCTGGGTCCGGGGTCGTGACAAATCGCCACTTCCTCGTAGTTCTGAACCCTAGGACATCGGATGTAGTGATTTTGGACTCGGCGAGAAACACCCATCTGACGGACTATCAAGCATTAAAATGTGTCATAAATAATGCTCTTGTTGGCTTCAACTTTACTAGAGGCGACGTCCATAAACCAAAACGCAATAGAGGCAGCTTAATATTCAATTACATGACCGACTTCCCCTGCCTCAAGCACATGAGGGAGACAGTACAATGGATGCATACTACATCTTCCATTACATGAATGGGTACAAAAGCGGTCAAGAGAAACTTCTACTACCATCTGAATCTTGTGTCAACACCAAAAAAAAATGAGCAAACAACAACGCTAAACATCTCAGAGATGATTTTTATCGCATACATTGGAAGATTGTGATAATCATCTCTAGGGATGTCTACCTTCAAGATGAGATTTTCCACGGCGACACACTAAAAATGAAGGCGGAGGTTGATCATCACATAGTGCTACAGGGCAACACTAGGATATCCAGGAAGTTAGGTACCATTCGGCATGATATGCTGGTTGTGTGCAAGTAAGATGATATTGTAGATCGATGATGAAACCTATGTTTATCTTTAAATGGATGATGAGACGTGTGATGCCTGCAAGTGCACAGGGTTGTTGTAGCTAGTTTTGAAATAAGAGTATCGGTGGAGCTATGGAAATTGTCCTCTAGGCTTAGCTTTGATCACATGCTCTTGTTGGTACTCTACAAATTATCCAAGGACTGACATAACGTAGTATACAGGGACCGTAAATAAAACAGTAAATAAACTAAATAGCAAAAAATAAATTGAACGGATGCATGGTTGATTGATTGCAACTGCAATAGGGATAAAAGTGTTCTTTGGAAGGGCGGTTCTACCACTGGCATACTTCTGAATATATTAGGAGTGCATAGTGTTTTAATTAAAATGATTTGTGAGGGTGGGGATCCATATATTAATGTGGCTCGATGCCTCGGTTAAGACACTACTCATAACCACCACGTAGCCCAGATGATAATCGATACTTCTGAATATATTAAGGGTCTCCCCGTAGAGGTGGTATTGGTACGGTGAGTTCTCTCTCGATCCAACGTTGGAAATTGGCGTGAAAGTAGGATCGACTTTCTATCCTGTCATACTCACTCGTTGGTAGTCCTCAAACCAACCCAAACAACTGATACATGCTATAACTTTTGATGCTCCATGCTTGTTTTCTATCCAATACCTTTTGTTTTCCACATGTTTTCTATCATTTTCCTTCATTTTCCGGATGTATTCATAGACTAACATATTAACAAGATGCACAGGCTAGTTTTTGTTTTATTCTATTTTCTATTTCAGAAAAGTTCTTAAGGAAATATTTTCAGAAAAAAGCTGAAAATCCACGGAGATCATTTTTTACCTGGAACGGAGACTGAGTCCAAAGAAGAGCCGGAGGGAGCCAGGGGCCCCCAGGGGTGTCAGGCGCGGCCCCACCCTAGGCCGAGCCTGGTGGGCCCCTAGGCACCCTGGCCAATGATGCGTATGCACGCTTCTATTCTTATAGACAGTGTTGGCCCTCCAGGTGTAGAGGTTTGTAAAACAACATCAAGTTTCCTTTAAGTGGATCATCCAAGGTTTATCGAACTCATGAGGGTAGAGATCAAAGATATCCCTCTCAAGCAACACTGCAATTAAGATACAAGAAGTCTATTGTGTCCCCATGATACGTCATAAACGTATCTATAATTTGTGATGTTCCATGTTGTTTTCATACCATATGCTACATGTTTTTGTAGCGTCCTCACATTTAATAATGTAAGAACTACTGTATTAAGTGCTAGTCCCTGGATTAATGCTAGCACCACAGAACAAAATATAAAGTATCATTGCAGAAGTATCAAAATTATTACAAAAGATCCAAAATAGCCAAGTATAGCTTTATTACAAAGTGCATAGTCTTGAAAGACTAGCAAAACTCAGAGTCTCTAAATAGCAGAAATAAAGGTAGCAATGAGTCTCCATCTTCAATCATGCGCCACAGGCATTACATGTTGGGTGTAGACTCGAGTCCAAGCACTTGATCAAACTTCATCCTCAGAACTTCCTGCACGTTGGAATATGCAGCCCCCGAAGGAGATTCAGTACAAACAACGTACTAGCAAATGACACTATGGTGGATATAAAATGGCAAGTCTAAACTACATGCATATTTGGCTTGGTGGAGTTTAGGCTATTTGCATAAAGCAAGTTTTTCCCTAACACTTTTGAAAGAGAGTTTTCTTTTCAAAGATTAGAACCATGGGACACACCCATGAGTACCACAACTAATATTTCCTTAGCCAAATTTTACTTCTTCAAAACGGTGTTGAGATTCTTCTGTCCATCCTTGTCCAGCTGCTCGAAGTCATCCATTACCGGGGACATGGCTATGATCATAGTTTCTAACTCTGCAGAGGTTGTGAACTTTCACCTTTGTTTTCAATTAGCCCAAACATCCTATACACACGGAGTGCATCATGGAAAGGAGAGAATTGGGCTATGATCAAGAATTCAACCCAACCAACAAGACCCGTTCCACCTACAATTATGCTACATCTTCATGTCAAGCATGGGCTGAACTCTCACAACTTAGTTGATCAAGACAGAGCCCATATGTCAAAGGGTAGCACGAAAAGCTACTAAACTTTGAGGACTTGGTAATCTCTTTGTTTCCTAGGTGGCATTCCTCAAGTGAACTCCCCTCACGGAGACACTCAACTCTCATCAACCAAACAACCAAATCCACCCAGGTGGTTCATTGAAATTTATAGTTAGAATTTTTCACAACATTGAGTAAAACAAATTTGTAGCAAGGCTAAGCATCTACTAAGTACTAAGTCTACAAAATCACAAGTCTAAAGGATGTCTACACACTACTTTGGATTTTGTATAGAATAATAACAACTTAGTAAAAATTCCCTATCATGCATACTACTCAAAAACACTAGTAACGCATAGTGAAAATATGAAAGGTTTGATGGTGTGTCACTTTCCTTGGCAATAGGATGAACAATCACAACAATATAACACCAACACACAAAAAACAAGCTAGACATAAACATACATAACAAACATAACACAGAAAACAAAATAACAATACAAAAACATGTATGCATGTTATGCAATGATCAAATTAATGCACAAAATTCACAGCTAGTAATAATTACTAACAATGATGTTCTCTGATGTAAATAACATGGTTATGATTCATCCAAAACATATTAATTATCAAATTATAACTATTAGTATTACTAGGGTTTTAATATAGCCTAATATGAAGATTAAATTAGTTTCTGTTACAAAGTTTCACAAATAATTTTTCATATGTGTTTACTGGATAGAGGACATCAAAACAAAACCATAGCAATTGATTTCACCTAAAAAGGATTTGTAAATTAAAAGTTATGCCCAAAATAGTGATTAATAGAGATCTACAAATAACATGTGAGTGCACATTTCAAAATTGAAAATTAAATAGCCTAAATTAATCTACACAATGTGCTAATTTCAAAAAGTCCAAAATCACCTAATTTGGAATTACAGAACTCGAGATATGAATTTTTGAAGTTTTGAAACAAATCTGTTTTTATTTTGTTTTAATCAAAAAGAGGATCGATCTAGGGCGAGGTAAACATGGCGCTATGATTGGTCGAAGGGGTTCCTCGTAGATCGCGCACGTGGATCGTTAGATCTAAAGGGGATCGAGCGGCCAAGATCTAAAATAACGGGTTGCACGCGGAATCTAATCTCGGCCGTGGATTTGGATCGGACGGCTCATGAGGGAGGCGACGGAACTAACCGGAGTTGCGTGGGAGGACGGCAACGGTGAGATTCGGGTGTGGACGGCGTGGACGCTCCCATGCGTTTCCGGCGATGGCGAACACGGCGGCAGCTTCTCCACCTCGCTGCGAACCTCCTCGTCTCCTTGGCGCCTTCTCCCGTGCCTCGGAACGGCGGCGACGTGATCTTCCCGAGACGGTTGCGACAATGGCGCGCGGCGGCGAGGGGTTTCGAGCTGTGAAGCTAGGGTTTCGAGGCGAGGTTGAGGTGCGGGGGAGAGCGCGGACGTCGGGTGTCCTTATATGGAGGGAGGAGGCGTGGGAGAGGGGGAAGAGAGGCGGTAGTGAGGTCGTGTCCGTGAGGGAGTCCCAGGAGGCGACGAGTCGAGCGGGAGACGGAGTCCGTCTCCAGGACGACGAAGCAGTGACGTGTGCGCGACGTCACGATCGCGTCACGGGCGGGGCCTAGACGAAAGAGAGGGAAGGGGTGCGGGAGTGGGCTGGGCGCCTTCGTGGGCCGGACTGCTTGTGTGCTGCGCGCGTGGCGACAAAGAGTGAGAGGAGTGGGCTAGGCCGAGGGGAGAGGAGAGAGGGTTGGGCTCCGCTGTGTTGCGTCTTTTTTTTTCTTTTTTTTTCTTTATTCAAATGATTCAAATTCAACCCAAAAACTTGTCAATACTTTTCAGAAAATTTTGAGAAAATATGTTTTTGGAAAGCTTATGAAAAATAGAACATTTTGGTACTGTTATTTCCCAAAATTAAATTACCTTACTTTTGGAAAATGTTTTAAAACCAAAAAGTGTTTAATAGGTAAGAGCATCTCCAACAGCTCATCTATATGGACATCTAAATCAAATATAGATGACGGAGGGGTAAAAAACGTTGCCAGCAGATCATCTATAACATCATCTATTTATACATGTCCTCAAATTCTCCTACCCGTCATCCACATTTGGGGGATGGCTAGATGATCATTCAAACTAAATATGAGAATATTTTATCGATTTTAGCATGCACTGCTTGTGCTATTTTATTTTATAGAGACCAAAGAGAAAAAATTGTAGAAAAATAGACATGTACTAGACACTAAATTTTGACATGTACTAGAACCATTTGCTTCTACTAAAATTATTGAATATATGGACTTGTTGAACGGAGGACTTTTTTATATGAATTGGGGTGCCACACAAAATATAGTCGTTCGCAAAGTCATTATTCAAAATAGAGCCGTTGGGATTTTTTTTGATGAATAGTACTTATGAGATAATATTAAAATATAGGAGAGACAATATAGATGTTCTGCTATGAAACTAATGACATATATACACGGATCTTTTTAGATGATCTTCTATATAGAGTTATGGATGATCAAATATAGATGAGCTGCTGGAGATGCTCTAATATCACCTAACATTTTGTGTCTAGCAATTTTTTATGCAAACAAAATGTAGGGATGCTATGATGCACATGAATGCATGAAGGTTTTATTGTTTTCAAAATTTTCCAAAATCATGGGATGTTACAGACTACGCCCCTTAAAAGGAATCTCATCCCGAGATTCGAGAAGACTAGCAATTAGGTTAGAAAAGTTATGAGGTGGGCTATCCCCCCTTAGAAGAATATAATTGAGATTGTACTTCCTCCATGCAATTGGGGCAATGGGACATGTGATGGAATAAAATGAATTAGGGGTTACCATTCACCAGCTCCATGTTGATATGATTAACATGCCCTTTCTTGAATGGGTTGGGCTTGGCAGCTTCTGTAGTCTTTTGCTCTGGGCAGTCAGTTGCATAATGTCCCTTGTTTCTACACTTGAAACACATCACTTGACTAAGATCCCTCTTATTGTCATGATTGTGGTTGTGGTGTCCATTTCCATTTGAGTGACCATTGTTGTTACCATTGGTTTCTTTGAGTCCCTCATTGTGATTTTGATCATTATGAGTGTTTCCATTCCCACCATTGTGATGGTTCTCATGTTTGTGGAAATTGTGTCCTCCATTGGATGTGTGCCTCTTATATGAGGTTCCAGAGTGGTATTTTCCACCATTACTATACTTCCTCTTCATGTTTTCCTCCTTTGTCTTGTTGTTATCCAAAGTAATGGCTTGATCCAACAGAGCTTGATAATTTGGGGCATATGCTACAGACATAGGTATCTTCAGTTCTCCTTTAAGTCCATTGAGAAATTTTTCCTTCCTCTTGGAATCAGTGTCAATGTCCTCTGGTGCATACCTTGATAAAGAATGGAAATCATCCATATACTCCTTTAGGGTTCTACCTCCCTGCTTCATACTATGGAACTCATCCTTCTTTAGGTTCATTATCCCAGATGAGATATGTGCATTACGGAATCCCTCCTTGAAATCATCCCAAGTCATGCCTTCTAGCGGATGAGTAACTTGATAAGTTTCCCACCACATTGCAGCAGGTCCTTCTAACAGATGTGTGGTGAATCTCACCTTCTCCGCATCAGTGCACTCACAAGTTACTAAGTCCTTATTGATTGAACGAAGCAGTCATCTGCCTCAATAGAATCAGTAGCATATGAGAACATGTTAGGCCTAAGCCTCAGAAATCTGGTAAGTCTGTCCACTTGGGGTGGTGGTGGAGGATTGTTGTTGTTGTTGTTGTTGTTGTTGTTGTTGTTGTTGTTGTTGTTTTTGTTGTTGTTGTTGTTGTTGTTGTTGTTGTTGTTGTTCGTTGCTGCTACAAACTGAGTCATCATCTGTAGAAGTTGGGCTTGGAAAGTGAGCATCTGCTGCATAGCATCGTTGTTGTTGTTGTCCTCATTGTTGTTGTTGTTGTTGTTGTTGTTGGGGTCGCGACGAGGAGGAATCTGTGGGTTTTTAGCATAGATAAGTAAAAGATAGATAGATCTATGAGGAGAAAATTTTCCTACCCATGCACAATACAACAAGACAAACAATCAATGGAAAATAACAACTTAAAATATTTATCTCTTAACCAAATTTCAAAATTTGGACTTGATTTTTGACAAACTCAAGCAAAACAACTTAGTTGCAAACCAAAACACTCTAGCATTGCCATATCACAAGTTGATAGGTCAATACTCAAAAAAAACTCTAGCTAACACATTTTTCCATGGTGGTCAACTACTGGGATGGATCATAACTCTTCACGATGATCTCTAAGTTCTTGTACATCTTCAACTCCTTTTCAAGGGCGTTGATCTCTTCTTCAGCTTCCTGGAGATCCTTCTGAGCGTGATAAAGTCTCCACATAAGTCTTTCTCCAATTTCTATGATAGCCTCCCATGCAGCACATCTAGCTGACTCGAAGAATGATGTGTATTGTTGTGGGTTAGTGAAGATGCAGTCCCCTTCTGTCTTGTGGTCATACTCCTTACTTCTGTATAGGTGAAGTTGCACCCACCAATACTCTTGGCCATCTTCAATGAAAGGAAAACCTGGTAGAGTGCTGCTCCTCCAAATCCTAATCTTATCATTAGGTCCTTCAATACCTTTGGAAATTCAGTCTCACAATCCAGAGTCATGGTCATCAATGGTACCTTCTTGAGTGATTCAAAGAGGTTGGTCATCTATCAAGGAGATAAGATATTAGAAGATTGAATAATAGGTAGAAGTACTAGAAGAAAAGCTATAGCTATGTTAGAATAGATGTTAAATCCTAGGGTTCTTGAAGTCCTTGGTGGTGGTGAAGTTGCAGCTCTTCATCTTTAAGTTGGAAGTCCTTGGCGATTGCGAAGTTGAAGCTCCATCATCATTGAGTTTTGAAGTGTAGGAGAAAAACATAAGTCATAGAATAATAAGGTAAAGAGGTACTAGATACGAGATGAGTAAGAGTACTTTGAAGATATTAAGTCATTTCCATGGTGATCATCAGAGCATTAACAACTTATTAAAATTTGGATATTCACGATAGTGAGAGATACTAGGACCCGCTAGCCAATCAGGGAACCGGTCTCATGTATGTGGACATGTAATGTTGGTCCGGGCCGCTTCATCTCACTATGCCGCTAGGATCCAAAAATACACAAAGGAGTTAATAAATTTGATCAAAAGAGTTTTCCAAACCTAAGTGCTCGAACCTACAGGCAACACTTTGCTCTGATACCATTTTGTAGCGTCCTCACATTTAATAATGTAAGAACTACTGTATTAAGTGCTAGTCCCTGGATCAATGCTAGCACCACATAACAAAATGTAAACTATCATTGCAGAAGTATCAAAATTATTACAAAAGATCCAGAATAGCCAAGTATAGCTTTATTACAAAGTGCATAGTCTTGAAAGACTAGCAAAACTTAGAGTTTCTCAACAGCAGAAATAAAGGTAGCAATGAGCCTCCATCTTCAATCATGCGCCACATGCATTACATGTTGGGTGTAGACTCGAGTCCAAGCACTTGATCAAACTTCATCCTCAGAACTTCCTGCACATTGGAATATGCAGCCCCCCAAAGAGATTCAGTACAAACAATGTACTGGCAAATGACACTATGGTGGATATAAAATGGCAAGTCTAAACTACATGCATATCTGGCTTGGTGGAGTTTAGGCTATTTGCATAAAGCAAGTTTTTCCCTAGCACTTTTGAAAGAGAGTTCTCTTTTCAAAGATAGGCACCATGGGACACACCCATGAGCACCACAACTAATATTTCCTTAGCCAAATTTTACTTCTTCAAAACGGCGTTCAGATTCTTCTGTCCAACCTTGTCCAGCTGATTGAAGTCGTCCATTACCGGGGACACGACTATGATCATAGTTTCTAACTCTGCAGAGATTGTGCACTTTCACCCTTTGTCTTCAGTTATCCTAAACATCCTATACACCTTGAGTGCACCATGGAAAGGAGAGAATTGAGACGAGATCTTTCAGAAGCAAGAATTCAACCCAAGCAGCAAGACCCGTTCCACCTACAATTATGCTACATCTTCATGTCAAGCATGGGCTGAACTCTCACAACTTAGTTGATCAAGACAGAGCCCATATGTCAAAGGGATCCATGGAAAGCTATTAAACTTAGTGAACTCCCCTCAGGGAGACACTCAACTCTCATCAACCAAACAACCAAATCCACCCAGGTGGTTCATTGAAATTTATACTTAGAAATTTTCATAATATTGAGTAAAATAAATTTGTAGCAAGGCTAAGCACCTACTAAGTACTAAGTCTCCAAAATAACAAGTCTAAAGGATGTCTACACACTACTTGGGATTTTGCATAGCATACTAATAACTTAGTAAAAATTCCCTATCATGCATACTACTAAAAAACACTAGTAATGCATAGTGAAAATATGGGAGGTTTGATGGTGTGTCACTTGCCTTTGCAATAGGACGAACAATCACAACAAGAACAACATCAACAAGAGTAGACTTGCTCCTCTTCACAATCTAACACACACAAAAACAAGCCACACATAAACATACATAACATAGAAAACAAAATAATAATACAAAAACATGTATGCATGTTATGCAATGATCAAATTAATGCACAAAATTCATAACTAGTGATAAGTACTAACAATGATGTTCTCTGATGTTAATAACCTTGTTATGATGCATGCAAAACATATTAATTATCAAATTATAACTATTAGTATTACTAGGGTTCTAATATAGCCTAATATGAAGATTAAATGAGTTTCTGTTAGAAAGTTTCACAAATAATTTTTCCTATGTGTCTACTGGATAGAGGACATGAAAACAAAACCATACCAATTGATTTCACCTAAAAAGGATTTGTAGATTAAAAGTTATGCCCAAAATAGTGATTAATAGAGATCTACAAATAACATGTGAGTGCACGTTTGAAAATTGAAATTTAAATACCCTAAATTAATCTACACAATGTGCTGATTTCAAAAAGTCAAAAATCACCTAATTTGGAATTACAGAACTCGAGATATGAATTTTTGAAGTTTTGAAACAAATCTGTTTTTATTTTGTTTTAATCAAAAAGATGATCGATCCGTGGCAAGGTAAACGGGGCGTTGTGATTAGTCGGAAGGGATTCCGGGCGGATAGCGCGCGTGGATCGTTAGATCTAAAGGGGATCGAGCGGCCAGGATCTAAAATAACGTTTCGCACGCGGAATCTAATCCCGGCCGTGGTTTTGGATCGGACAGCTCACGAGGGCGGCGACGAAACTCACCAGAGTTGGTGGGAGAACGTCAACGGCGAGATTCGTGTGTGGATGCTCCCATGCGTTTTCGGCAATGGCGAGCACGGCGGCGGCTTTTCCTCTTCGTTGCGAACCTCCTCGTCTCCTTGGCGCCTTCTCCCTGCCTCGGAACGGCGGCGGCGTGAACTTCCCGAGATGGTTGCGACAATGGCGTGCGGTGGCGAGGGGTTTCGAGCTGTGAAGCTAGGGTTTCGAGGCGAGGTCGAGGTGCGGGGGAGAGCGCAGACATCGGGTGACCTTATATGGAGGGAGGAGGTGTGGGAGAGGGGGCAGAGAGGCGGTGGTGCGGTCGTGTCCGTGAGGGAGTCCCAGGCGGCGGCGAGTCGAGCGGGAGACGGAGTCCGTCTCCAGGACGACGAAGTGGTGACGTGTGCGCGACGTCACGATCGCGTCACGGGCGGGGCCCAGAAGACAGAGAGGGAAGGGGTACGGGAGTGGTTTGGGCGCCTTCCTGGGCCGGCCTGCTTGTGTGCTGCGCGCGCGGGGCGACAGAGAGTGAGAGGAGTGGGCTCGGCCAAGGGGAGAGGAGAGAGGGCTGGGCTGCGCTGTGATGCGTCTTTTTTTTCCTGTTTTTTCTTTATTCAAATGATTCAAATTCAACCCGAAAATTTGTCAATACTTTTCAGAAAATTTTGAGAAAATATGTTTTAAGAAGCTAATGAAATATAGAACATTTTGGTACTATTATTTCCCAAGACTAAATTACTTATTTTTGGAAAATGTTTTAAAACCAAAAAGTGGTTTAATAGGTAATATCACCTAACATTTTGTGTTTAGCAATTTATAAGAAAAATTTTATGCAAACAAAATACAGGGATGCTATGATGCACATGAATGCATGAAGGTTCTAAATTTTTCAAAATTTTCCAAAATCCTGGGATGTTACAGTTTTCCTTACACTTCATGTGATTTTATCGATTTCCTGGACTAACCTATTGACAAGATGCCACAGAGCCAGGTCCCTGGTTTCTACTGTTTTTAGTTTCATAAAAGTTGTTATGGAAATATTCTCCGAATTGGAAAATTCGAAGCCCGAAAGTCTTAGAATTCTTGAAGGTTCCACGGTGTCCCGAATACGACCAGAGGGCGGCCGCGCCTGGGGGTGGTGTGAGCCCCTCGGGAATCCACCGCCATCGCCCTTTTGCCTATTTATTCCCCCCGATACGTCAACCCTAAAGATATACCACTTTTTCTCGAAAAACACCCGAGGCCGCCGTCATAGTCAACCCGAGATCGGGAGGGTTCTAGAGCTCTCCCCAGCACCCTACCGGGAGAGGAATTCATCACCGGAGGGGTCTACACCACCATGCCCTCCTCCGGAGTGATGCGCGAGTAGTTCATCCCGGGACTACGGGTCCATAGCAATAGCTAGATGGTTGTACTGTCCACCTTATGCCTCATGTTTAGATCTCGTGAGCTGCCTCACATGATCGTGATCATCTATTTGTAATGCTACATGTTGTGTTTGCTGGGATCTGATGATTATTGAATGCTATGTCTGTTGATTATCAGTCTATCATGTTATCTTCATGTGTATGTTACTTATGATCTTGCATGCTCTCCGTTGTGAGTAGATGCTCTGGCCAAGTAGATGCCAGTGACTCCAAGAGGGAGTATTTATGCTCGATAGTGGGTTCATGCCTCCTTTGCATCTGTGCTCGAGTGACAGAAAAGCGACGGATGGAGGATGTGTTGTTTCCATTAGGGAGAAAACAACGATGTTTACTTCGTTTACATTGTTTTGATTACACACTTTTCTTACTGCGATTATCCGTTGCTTGCAACTTAGTACGCAACGTTTGTTCGGATGATTTTTGAAGGGTGGATTATTAGTCATAGATGCAGTTGGATGATGATCTATGTATTTTGTTGTAATGCCCGCATGAATCTCATAGTAATAGTTATGTCATGCATGTTCTTTATCTGTCAATTGACAGGCTGTAATTTGTTCACCACACATGTTAGCTATCTTTTATGGGGAGACACCTCTAGTGAACTGTGGACCCCGGTCCATTTTCTCATACTGATAATACACACACTGCTTCCACACTGCTTCCATTGTTTTCACACTTCTGCTACTATTTCATATTGTTTTCCACACCATACATTTAACCTCTTTGTTATCAGCAAAACCGGTGAGATTGACAACCTCACTACTTCATTGGGGCAAAGTGAATTGTCTGTGTTCTGTAGGTTCCATGTTGCTGCTGAACCGGTAGTGCGCCCTGCCATCTCAGCTGCATCAACCTTCTGAAGTTACTCCTTCATCCTACTCAACCTTGGTTTCTTTCTGAGGAAAAACTTGCTGTTGTGCTCATCAAACCTTCCTCTTGGCGTCTCCCAAGGAGTGCAAGTCATGCACCATCAAGCTATTTTCTGGCGCCGTTGCCGGAGAGGAAGAGAATTCTGCAAAGGGAGTGTAACATCCCAAGTGTGAAAAATAGCCATTAGAATGTTTGCTCTCTGTTATTTTATGTTTTGCATCATGACATCATGTTCATTGCATTTGTTTTGCTTGTTTTCCATTTGTTTTCCTATGTTTTCCTTTGTTTTCCTTTGTTTTCTATTTGAATTTCAAATCAAATTTCAAAACTTTTGTTTCATTCTTGTGATGTTACAATTTCCAAAATGATATTTCAAATCAAAACAATCATTTGTTTCCATAAAAGTTGTGATTCCAAACTGTTGTTTTGTTTCTAACAAAAATTCATTTAATATCAAACACTTTTCAAATTCAATTACAATTTCTTCCAAACAGCAACCATGTTGAATTTATGAGAATTACAAACCAAATTCTAATCCTTTTTGTTTCAATTAAACTCTAAGGTTCAACTATTTAAATCTTGTTTTCAATATTCACTTAATAATCAAATTCATTCAAATTGCATTCAAATTCTTTTGCATTTTCCAAACATCAACCATTTGAAAATTAATGAAACAAAACATTTTTTCCAAATCAATTTGGTTCAAACTATTTTAAGTGGTTCTTTTTAATTATTCATTTAATAGCAATTTCCACCAAATTCAATTAAATTTACAAACAACAACCTAATTAAAGTTTTTGGGAAACAAAAGGTTGCAAATTGCTGTTTATATAACAACTAACTCATACAATTTTTCCTAAATATTTCTAACCACCAAAAACCTCTCCTTTTTCTCTTTTCCATTTTCAGCAAAAAAAAATAATAAGGAAGAAAAAAAATAACAACACAGCAGAGAGAGAGAGAGAGGGGCAGGCCCAGCCCATCTTTCCCCCTAGGCCCATACCCCTTCGATCTCTGTCTTCCTCCTCTGTACGGCTCACCATCGAGGGCATCCACGTTGCAGAGAGGAGCAGGGAACGGTCCCGAGCTCCTCCCCCTCCTCCTCTTAACCTAGCCCGAGGCCCCCCTGCCCTAATCCTATTCTCCTTCCTCCTCTCTTCCCTCTCCCCGCCTCCATTCTCTCCCTTCTCCCTCTCTTTTTGTTCTCTGCACCTTCTCTGCAACTCTCTGAACATCACCACCCGACCACCACCCCCTCTTTTCGCCGGTGATCACCGCCGGGAGGGCCACCCTCCGGCCAGGGCGAGGCCGGGAATGGAAACCCCCCGGCGCCCTCTCCTTCCCCAACCCTTCGGCGCGAATGGAGAGCCCGCACAGCGCCGCCGCCATCCACCCTTCCCGCTGGCCAACCACCTCTGCTCCGCCCCGAGCTCTGCTCCCTCCGATCCCCGAGGTGATTCCCTCCCCCTCTCGCTACCCCTCTCCTCTACTCCCCTCCGCACGAGCACCCCCACAGCACCCACGGCCACCCCACGCCGCAGCACGGCCGCAGCAGCCGCCGCCCGCCGTAGCCCACGAACCCTCCGTCGAGGTTCAGCAACCTGAACCTGCAAGTTTCAGTTAAACAAAATTCAGTTAACCGCGGACAGAAGCATATCCACCCACGTACCCCTTACCTGTCACGAACTGACCAAAGCCGCAGTGGCAGTGCACCTCTGCGCTCGCCCAGGAGGGCTCGGGTTCGATTCCCACCCCGTGCAAAAACACCACCTTTTTTTCATTTATTTTCCCAGGCCCAGAACTTGTCAGCAATCACAACCAAGTCCCTGCTAATCTATTCTAGGTCCCTGTTTATTTTTTCTTAAGTCCCTAGTTAATAAAAAATGGCAGAATTACACCTTAAACTTGTAAATTGCATAAATAAATCATTTCAACTCCAAATTCAACTTTTTAAACATGTATTCTGTACCAAATTGAATTGTCTACCCAAATATAAAAATTGTTTACTGTTTTGAATATTTTAAATTGGTGAAATACTTGAATCCTTGTTTAATTCACTTAATTTTGCAAAAATCATAACTTGGGCATAAAAATTCCAAATTCCACAAACTAAATATGTTTTCCAATCAACTTTTCATGTACTTTCCAAATATCAACTTTGTTTACTGTTTTGAATAATTTAAATTGCTGAAAACAACTGTTTCTTATTTATTGCATTTAAAATTGCCAAATTAATAACTTGCTCCTTTTAAATCCATTTTTAACAAATGAAATATGTTTTCGATGCTAAATTAAACCACCTTTCAAAATATAAATTTTGTTTCATGAATAATTAAAATTGGTTAAATGATTTAAACCTTGTTTAAATCATTTAAATTTGTTAAACTCATAACTTGGTCAAACTAATTTCTTTTTGAACTTATAAAATATGTTTTCAAACCATAAAAGTATAATCTTTTCAAATATGAATTTGGTTTAATGTTTTGAACAAATAAAAATTCAAATAAGTTCATGTTTGAATTAAATTCATTTAATTCTTGTTTAAACTTGCTTAATTCATAAGTAATTTATTCCAAATCCTTTTTCAACAAGTGAAACATGTATTCCACCTAAAATTGTGTGTTCTTATCAAATATAAATTTTGTTATCTATTTTGAACAATTTAAATTGGTGAAAACAACAAATGCTTGTGTAACACATTTAAGGAACCAAAATTCCATAACTTAATAACTAAAATTCCAAACTTGGTAAACCTTATTTCAAATTGTTTCTATTGTTGTTATCTTTCTGTTTTCCTCATCCATGCATCATGCTAATCCACTTTCACCTATTGGTTAGTTGTAAAACAATTGTTTCAACCCTACTTCATGGGCTTTCCATATGCAATCCAATTGCATATGGGTCCATTTAAACATGTTATCTTGTTAACTAGTTTATTTTGATGCATCAATTAAATGGTCATGCATCATCCCATGATTGTGCACTATGCCATGTTATTGATTGTTTGTCTCTCTGCGTTGTTTGTTTGCTTCTTCTCGAATGGACGACGACGTTGAGACCGACGATACTTACGACACCCCTTCTAAGGATCTAGCTCAGTACCCGGCTGCTGAGTTTGCAGGCAAGTATTCACTCACATGAACCACTGTGTTCCTTTCAACCTTGGTTACCGATACTTTCCGTTGTCTATTTCTGCTAGCCATATGAATCGTTGCTTCTGTTACGAACCTACCACATGTTATCCTTTAATCCTGATATAGCCTCACCTCCACACCTATAACCCCATTGCTTGTTGCCCGTGTCCTACTAGCATGCTTAGGGTTGTTTTGCTGGAGTCTGTTACCCGTTACTTTCTGTTACTATATTTTTCATTATGTTCTGGGGCTCGATGTTAAACAACAACCTGTTAATTTTGAGGTAATACTAATTTGCTGATAAGGCACCGGCAGGAGGCCCGGCGTGGTTTTGAGGCCTGCTAGTGTCGACCCTAATTAGGAAAAGGGTCTTGTCTACTGATCCATGATGAGCGCACTATCCGCATGTGGGAAGCGTGTATGGGCGCCCCCCTCAATTTGATTCGATTCGCATCTCGTCCAAATCGCCACATTTAGTTCGGGCTTTCCATTTGATGCACTCATATGCAGGTACGAACCCGAGGCCAGGGTGGAACTTTTGTAGTCGGCATTTAGGGCGGCATGGTCTTAGAGTGCTATGAGGGTCCCCTTTTTTTCGTGGGGCTCGATTAGCCGCGCACGCACAGCACGTGGTGCTTTGGGCTTGATGCGAAGAAGAGTTGAGTTGTGTTGAGTGCCCCGCTTGGTGGGAGGCATTCCATCTGGCGGGTTATTCTTACGTGTACGGCCAAATTGGTGCATCCCTGCAGGGTTAAATCTTCTCGAGAAGCCGTGTTTTCCGCGGTTATGGTTGACTTGGTGAAAGTACTGGCTAACAAGTACTCAGAACAACTTACACCTAACTAATGATAACTTGACTAGTAATAGTCTTATTGACACGATAACTTGAACCATAATTAATCCAACTGAGTGAGTTTATCCTCGGATTGCTTCTTTGGATAAGGGGCAAGATCCAGGATGGGTTTGTTTGGTGGTTAGTTGGTAGTTGGCTACGATACGCTATCTTATCCCCTTTCTGATAGCCGGAATTTATAGCAACTCTGTAGTTGGTTAGAGCAGCCCGCTGCAGCATCTGTTGTATCCCCTTTCTTCCGTTGAACCCAAAGCATCTGTGCTTGGTGTTGACGGGTTACACTTTGGTGAACTGTGAGTCTTGCTTGCCAGTACGTTTATGTACTGACCCCTTTGGGGCTGTGGTTTCCGCAGACTACGTTTCCGAGGATCCCCATGGTGGCTACTACGTGGAGTTCGACGAGGCTGCTGACGAGTAGATAGCGGACCCGGGCAGGATTCGAGACTTCGTGGATGGGCTCCGTCTTTTCGTTTCCGGCTTCTTAAGCCTATTTGGATCTTGTCTGTACTCAGACACTTTGGATGTTTCCGCTGCGATGTAATGATGATATGTTGGGACATGTGTCCTCTGGATGATTGTATTTGCTATCTCTGCTCTAGTGAGAGCTATTTGCAACTTATTTCAATCTTTTGTGTCTTAGAGATTTGTTGTGATATCCATTTTTCAAATGCCGTTGACGTACCATGTGTGTATGTTATGAAGTACGTCAATGGAAGTATCTGGATTTCTATGGGATGGTTTGCGCAGACGACGAATAGTAGAGAATGGTTGTCACACGTTTACATGTTGGCCTACTCATATTGAGATGCGGGTGCCGGTATGCCCCGTAAGCCATTTATCTACTGTTTAACGGACTGTGAGTATCCCCTAGAAGTCCGGGTGCGACAAATGGTATCAGAGCCTGTCTGCCTGTAGGATCCCTTTTTACTGGTCGCAGTTGAGTCTAAACTATTTTGTAGCTATATAGGAAAAATGAAACGTGAGAGTAGGAATTCTGTTCTTTTTCTCCTTTCCCCCACCCACCCTCCCTTTTCTGGTAAGGAAGTGCAACGTTGTTTTCCATTCTCATCTAAACTTTCAAGTTAGGATTTCACGAATCCTGGTTTCTCTAGGATAGTTATATCTACTAGACCGTAGGAATGGAGGTGGTTGTGACATGATTTATCATGTTGCCTACTCACGATTGAGAACGGAGGCGTGTAAGCCCCGGAAGCAGATCCTCTATTCCTTAAGCAGTAGATATTGATCCTTTAGAAGCCCGGATGGGTTTTCCGTAGTACCTCAGGAGTGTTTTGATCTCGTGTTTCCACAATGTTGCTTTGTTATCCTGTTCTTCTCAACATCCTTTTCGTCCGTTGAAACCTTGTTGTTGCTTCCCATTTCAGTTATTCTACCGGCGTCTAATCAATAACTCTGTTCCACCCTTCTGGCCAGATAGTCTATTCTCCAAATGAATCAAGTTCTATCCAGCTATACACCCTACATACAAAACCTCTATCTTTACTCAAAAAAGTTCCGGTGGTTTGCGAATTCCCTAACGTCTTTCCAAGGTGCACGATGTGTTTCACGTGTCACACCTCAAGAGGATCTTCGCAAGAAGTATCCGGACCTTTTCTTTTCTCAGTAGGAATCTCGGGGCGTGATTCCTTCAAGGGGGGCATTTTGTAACATCCCAAGTATGAAAAATAGCCATTAGAATGTTTGCTCTCTGTTATTTTATGTTTTGCATCATGACATCATGTTCATTGCATTTGTTTTGCTTGTTTTCCATTTGTTTTCCTCTGTTTTCCTTTGTTTTCCTTTGTTTTCTATTTGAATTTCAAATCAAATTTCAAACCTTTTGTTTCATACTTGTGATGTTACAATTTCCAAAATGATATTTCAAATCAAAACAATCATTTGTTTCCATAAAAGTCGTGATTCCAAACTGTTGTTTTGTTTCTAACAAAAATTCATTCAATATCAAACCCTTTTCAAATTCAATTACAATTTCTTCCAAACAGCAACCATGTTGAATTTATGAGAATTACAAACCAAATTCTAATCCTTTTTGTTTCAATTAAACTCTAAGGTTCAACTATTTAAATCTTGTTTTCAATATTCACTTAATAATCAAATTCATTCAAATTGCATTCAAATTCTTTTGCATTTTCCAAACAGCAACCATTTGAAAATTAATGAAACAAAACATTTTTTCCAAATCAATTTGGTTCAAACTATTTTAAGTGGTTCTTTTTAATTATTCATTTAATATCAATTTCCACCAAATTCAATTAAATTTACAAACAACAACCTAATTAAAGTTTTTGGGAGACAAAAGGTTGCAAATTGCTGTTTATATAACAACTAACTCATACAATTTTTCCTAAATATTTCTAACCACCAAAAACCTCTCCTTTTTCTCTTTTCCATTTTCAGCAAAAAAAATAATAAGGAAGAAAAAAAATAACAACACAGCAGAGAGAGAGAGAGGGGCAGGCCCAGCCCATCTTTCCCCCTAGGCCCATATCCCTTCGATCTCTGTCTTCCTCCTCTGTACGGCTCACCATCGAGGGCATCCACGTTGCAGAGAGGAGCAGGGAACGGTCCCGATCTCCTCCCCCTCCTCCTCTTAACCTAGCCCGAGGCCCCCCTGCCCTAACCCTATTCTCCTTCCCCCTCTCTTCCCTCTCCCCGCCTCCATTCTCTCCCTTCTCCCTCTCTTTTTCTTCTCTGCACCTTCTCTGCAACTCTCTGAACATCACCACCCGACCACCACCCCCTCTTTTCGCCGGTGATCGCCGCCGGGAGGGCCACCCTCCGGCCAGGGCGAGGCCGGGAATGGAAACCCCCCGGCGCCCTCTCCTTCCCCAACCCCTCGGCGCGGATGGGGAGCCCGCACAGCGCCGCCGCCATCCACCCTTCCCGCCGGCCAACCACCTCTGCTCCACCCCGAGCTCTGCTCCCTCCGATCCCCGAGGTGATTCCCTCCCCCTCTCGCTACCCCTCTCCTCTACTCCCCTCCGCACGAGCACCCCCACAGCACCCACGGCCACCCCACGCCGCAGCATGGCCGCAGCAGCCGCCGCCCGCCGTAGCCCACGAACCCTCCGTCGAGGTTCAGCAACCTGAACCTGCAAGGTTCAGTTAAACAAAATTCAGTTAACCGCGGACAGAAGCATATCCACCCACGTACCCCTTACCTGTCACGAACTGACCAAAGCCGCAGTGGCAGTGCACCTCTGCGCTCGCCCAGGAGGGCTCGGGTTCGATTCCCACCCCGTGCAAAAACACCACCTTTTTTTCATTTATTTTCCCAGGCCCAGAACTTGTCAGAGATCACAACCAAGTCCCTGCTAATCTATTCTAGGTCCCTGTTTATTTTTTCCTAAGTCCCTAGTTAATAAAAAAGGCAGAATTACACCTTAAACTTGTAAATTGCATAAATAAATCATTTCAACTCCAAATTCAACTTTTTAAACATGTATTCTGTACCAAATTGAATTGTCTACCCAAATATAAAAATTGTTTACTGTTTTGAATATTTTAAATTGGTGAAATATTTGAATCCTTGTTTAATTCACTTAATTTTGCAAAAATCATAACTTGGGCATAAAAATTCCAAATTCCACAAACTAAATATGTTTTCCAATCAACTTTTCATGCACTTTCCAAATATCAACTTTGTTTACTGTTTTGAATAATTTAAATTGCTGAAAACAACTGTTTCTTATTTATTGCATTTAAAATTGCCAAATTAATAACTTGCTCCTTTTAAATCCACTTTTAACAAATGAAATATGTTTTCCATGCTAAATTAAACCACATTTCCAAATATAAATTTTGTTTCATGTTTTGAATAATTAAAATTGGTTAAATGATTTAAACCTTGTTTAAATCATTTAAATTTGTTAAACTCATAACTTGGTCAAACTAATTTCTTTTTGAACTTATAAAATATGTTTTCAAACCATAAAAGTATAATCTTTTCAAATATGAATTTGGTTTAATGTTTTGAACAAATAAAAATTCAAATAAGTTCATGTTTGAATTAAATTCATTTAATTCTTGTTTAAACTTGCTTAATTCATAAGTAATTTATTCCAAATCCTTTTTCAACAAGTGAAACATGTATTCCACCTAAAATTGTGTGTTCTTATCAAATATAAACTTTGTTATCTATTTTGAACAATTTAAATTGGTGAAAACAACAAATGCTTGTGTAACACATTTAAGGAACCAAAATTCCATAACTTAATAACTAAAATTCCAAACTTGGTAAACCTTATTTCAAATTGTTTCTATTGTTGTTATCTTTCTGTTTTCCTCATCCATGCATCATGCTAATCCACTTTCACCTATTGGTTAGTTGTAAAACAATTGTTTCAACCCTACTTCATGGGCTTTCCATATGCAATCCAATTGCATATGGGTCCATTTAAACATGTTATCTTGTTAACTAGTTTATTTTGATGCATCAATTAAATGGTCATGCATCATCCCATGATTGTGCACTATGCCATGTTATTGATTGTTTGTCTCTCTGCATTGTTTGTTTGCTTCTTCTCGAATGGACGACGACGTTGAGACCGACGATACTTACGACACCCCTTCTAAGGATCTAGCTCAGTACCAGGCTGCTGAGTTTGCAGGAAAGTATTCACTCACATGAACCACTGTGTTCCTTTCAACCTTGGTTACCGATACTTTCCGTTGTCTATTTCTGCTAGCCATATGAATCGTTGCTTCTGTTACGAACCTATCACATGTTATCCTTTAATCCTGATATAGCCTCACCTCCACACCTATAACCCCATTGCTTGTTGCCCGTGTCCTACTAGCATGCTTAGGGTTGTTTTGCTCGAGTCTGTTACCCGTTACTTTCTGTTACTATATTTTTCATTATGTTCTGGGGCTCGATGTTAAACAACAACCTGTTAATTTTGAGGTAATACTAATTTGCTGATAAGGCACCGGCAGGAGGTCCGGCGTGGTTTTGAGGCCTGCTAGTGTCGACCCTAATTAGGAAAAGGGTCTTGTCTACTGATCCATGATGAGCGCACTATCCGCATGTGGGAAGCGTGTATGGGCGCCCCCCTCAATTTGATTCGATTCGCATCTCGTCCAAATCGCCACATTTAGTTCGGGATTTCCATTTGATGCACTCATATGCAGGTACGAACCCGAGGCCAGGGTGGAACTTTTGTAGTCGGCATTTAGGGCGGCGTGGTCTTAGAGTGCTATGAGGGTCCCCTTTTCTTCGTGGGGCTCGATTAGCCGCGCACGCACAGCACGTGGTGCTTTGGGCTTGATGCGAAGAAGAGTTGAGTTGTGTTGAGTGCCCCGCTTGGTGGGAGGCATTCCATCTGGCGGGTTATTCTTACGTGTACGGCCAAATTGGTGCATCCCTGCAGGGTTAAATCTTCTCGAGAAGCCGTGTTTTCCGCGGTTATGGTTGACTTGGTGAAAGTACTGGCTAACAAGTACTCAGAACAACTTACACCTAACTAATGATAACTTGACTAGTAATAGTCTTATTGACACGATAACTTGAACCATCATTAATCCAACTGAGTGAGTTTATCCTTGGATTGCTTCTTTGGATAAGGGGCGAGATCCAGGATGGGTTTGTTTGGTGGTTAGTTGGTAGTTGGCTACGATACGCTATCTTATCCCCTTTCTGATAGCCGGAATTTATAGCAACTCTGTAGTTGGTTAGAGCAGCCCGCTGCAGCATCTGTTGTATCCCCTTTCTTCCGTTGAACCCAAAGCATCTGTGCTTGGTGTTGACGGGTTACACTTTGGTGAACTGTGAGTCTTGCTTGCCAGTACGTTTATGTACTGACCCCTTTGGGGCTGTGGTTTCCGCAGACTACGTTTCCGAGGATCCCCATGGTGGCTACTACGTGGAGTTCGACGAGGCTGCTGACGAGTAGATAGCGGACCCGGGCAGGATCCGAGACTTCGTGGATGGGCTCCGTCTTTTCGTTTCCGGCTTCTTAAGCCTATTTGGATCTTGTCTGTACTCAGACACTTTGGATGTTTCCGCTGCGATATAATGATGATATGTTGGGACATGTGTCCTCTGGATGATTGTATTTGCTATCTCTGCTCTAGTGAGAGCTATTTGCAACTTATTTCAATCTTTTGTGTCTTAGAGATCTGTTGTGATATCCATTGTTCAAATGCCGTTGATGTACCATGTGTGTATGTTATGAAGTACGTCAATGGAAGTATCTGGATTTCTATGGGATGGTTTGCGCAGACGACGAATAGTAGAGAATGGTTGTCACACGTTTACGTGTTGGCCTACTCATATTGAGATGCGGGTGCCGGTATGCCCCGTAAGCCATTTATCTACTGTTTAACGGATTGTGAGTATCCCCTAGAAGTCCGGGTGCGACAGGGAGTCTCTCACTTCCAATCTCTTTACTTTGTTTTAGTTTTTCTTAGTTTATTTTATTTTGCCTTGTTTGCTTCTCTTTATAAAAAACACAAAAAAATTAGTTCTTATTCTAGTTATAGTTTTTATCATGTTTTTAGTCTTCTTAAAATGAGTACACATGTTCCTATTACCATGTCACATGAGGAAATGATCTTCACTTTCAAACAAGGGAGTGATGAGAGTTTCAAGGAAGCATGGTCTAGAGTTTTTTATTCCTATTGCAAAATTGAACCTAAAATGACTCTAAGCCTGTTTATGCGTAGTTTTAACCTTGGTCTTGTTCTTTGCTATAGATGTGCTTTGGATACCGTGGTAGGAGGAGATTTCCTTCATTGTGATGTATATCAAGCTTTTAATGCCATAAAAAAATTGCAACCTACAACTCACCTAGTAGCTCTGATAAAGCTTTTGCAAGTATTTATGCTAGATTGAATACTCTTGAGTCCCATGTTTCTTGCTTAAATGAAGGTCATAATCGGATTCGTGAACACCTTGATCAGGTCCCAATAAACTCTGAATTCTTTAATATAATCCCTACTATGAAGATTTCTATTAATGGTGAAACTTTTCATGCTCATTGTGATATTATGTCTGAATTTTGTCTTATGCCTAAAGAAATTTATGAATCTTTGAATACTTGGAGACTTTCTGAGGGAGGAGAAGAAATATGTCTCACTAATAACACCACTATATTTCCCATTGGGATAGCTGAGGGAATATTTACAAAAATCCTAGGAAGAATGGTCCCCACTGATTATCTTGTTATGAATGTGTATGAGAGGGCCAAATTACCCTTGGAAAATCTCTGCTGAAGCTCTTAGGAGAAACTATTGATATGGGGAAAGGTACCATGATTTTCAATTCCAAACCATTCTCAGACCATTAGTTCCCTAAAAGAAAGAATAAGGGTAATAAAGGTAAACGTAAGCCTCGTAAAAATTTGGATGCTTCTTCACTTGAAAACACGTGAATCCACTTTTCTGGGCCTAGCTAAAAGGCGTTAAAGAAAAGCACTTCTTGGGAGATAACCCATTGTTTTATTTTTGCTTTGTTTTTCTCTGTTTTATTTGAGTCAAGGGGTGGTATAATTCTGTAGTAACTCCTTTGTATCTCTATTTTTATGTTTTAGTTGTGCCAAGCAAAGTTTCTGACGAAAGTTGGAGTTGGTTTTGGATTTCTGCGCAAGAAACAGATTTCTGTTGTCCACGGTAATAAATCGTATAAAATCCAGAAAGATCAGAATGATCTAATTTTTTTTTATTATTCCTTAGCTAATTCCTAAACTTTTTCGTTTTTTAAGTTTTTCTATCTGAACAACGTAAGTGCCCCGAAAAAATTCGTCTTTAGAGATTGTTCTGGTTTTGGCAGATTCTACCATTTTTCTTGCATTTTCTCTTTTACGATGTCAAGTGGATTTCTTTGCTTCATGAAACATCAGTGGCTGTAGATAATGTTTAAAAGTATCAATATCACCTGTCCCCATATAGAACCCATTAATTTTTGTTTGTTGCACTAACCCTCTAATGCGAATTACTCCTTGAGTGTGGTGTGAAGGAAATTTTCAAGGGTCAAGAGAAGAGGGTGATATAATGTGATCAAGAAGAGTGCAAAGGCAAATCTTGGGGATGCCCCCGTGGTTCATCCCAGAAAATTCTAAGAATACTCAAGCATCTAAGCTTGGGTATGTCCAAGGCATCCCCTTCTTCATCAACAATTTATCAGGTCACTTCTAGTGAAACTATATTTTTATTCGGTCACATCATATGAAATTTACTTGGAGCGTATGTTTGTTTTTATTTTGTTTTCCTTGCTGCAATAATATAGTTGTACCCTAGCATTCTTTGTGTTGGAGAGAGACATGCTCCATTTTTTCGTTTGAATACTCGTTATGCTCGTATTCTTAGTTTTTCTTCTAGTTGCTGCAAAATTCCTGTTTAGCTCCTGTTTTTCTTGCATCTCTTATTTAGAGTTGTTAGTTTTAATAGAGTTGTGTTAGTACTCTATTGTTTCATTGCTGTATATCTTCGAGATTTTTTTTATTATGAAATGCTTAGTGTTGGAAAGCAGTAGTACTGTTTTCGTGCTTATAACGGTGCAAATAGATGCTTGTATAGACTGTGGCTAGACTTTTTCATGCCATGCTAGATGTTATTTTAATTCTAAATCCTAGTGGTTATTTTTGTAGCATGATTTGTCTTGAATAGCTGAGAGTGTTTAATGTGCCTTAGAAAGAATCATGAGTGGTTTCTTGTCATTTTGAAGCATAAATTTGTGGTGTTCTCCTTTGAATGTTTTATTTGGTTGACTTGGCACATGCTTACACCATGTTTATGACTACAAACCAGTCACTTATAGCCTCCATGATCATTTAGTTTTTGAACTTTTAGTACCACCTATGCTTTGATTAATGATGTTTTGTCGGTATGCATGATTATGGACATTATTGCTCTCTTGATTTGTCGCTCCCAATCTTTTGCTAGCCTCCAACTGTACTGAGTATGAGCTCTACTCGTGCATCCAACTCCCCAAAACCAAAGTTTGCCAAATGTGTCCACCATACCTACCTACATGTGGTATTTAACTTCCACTCCAAAGTAAATTTCTCATGTGTTACCTTTAAAACCTTCAAAACTAGAAGGATACCCCGCGCGTTGCGGCGCGGATTCCTTAGAGTAAATGACATGTGTGTGTGTGTGTTTTGATGCAGAGGCTTAGGTTCTTAACCTCCATTTCGAAAAAAACAACATGAAACATTATATAGTCTAAAGAAATATGAAAAATCCGATTGATCATACTCGAGATACTAAATTTATAGACATATGATGCATATTATAAACCATCAGTTTGAAAAATGGATGGTTTACAGAATGTATGATATGTAGCTTGCATAAATCATTAGATTGAAAAATGGATGGTTAAAAAATATATGATATGTAGTTTGCATGTAGTAATTAATGAATATTAGAGGAGATGACATGGACAATTGATTGGCTAAGAGGATGGATGATGTGGATAGTTTGCATGTTGAGATAGAAAAATAATTAATGCATGTTAGTGGGGTTTTGCTTTATAAGAAGTATAGATTACTCCTATTTTGTGCTCCTGCTTTAGCTCATGAGGACATAAATAGAGAATCTTTATCTCACTTGTTGATTGGACTTTCACACCCTGTACTAGTGGCTTCATCCGCTTCTACAATTGATAGAAGAGCTGACAGCGGGGTGCCCAGCCCCAAAGTAATACAACAAATCCTCTTCACTATTTTTTCCCCTGATTTATCAGTCAAACCATCACTGTGTAAACAAAAGAGAAAGAGTGATGACCTTCTACCCAGATGCGTCCTTCTATGGGAGCCGCTCTTGTGAAGTCTAGTTGGCTTGTGACATGTTATATTTTCTGTTTACTATTTGTTGACTGATGAGGACATCCCTAGCTCTTCACCTATTGTTACACATGAGGATGTTCCAATACAAGCTAATGAAGTAAGGATTGGTCCAATGACAAGATCAAGAACCAAGCTATTACAACAACAGGTGAATTCACTCCTACTTGAGTATAATGTTTATAATTGTGAGAACTTTATACTACCTAAATCCGTGCATTTATGTATTCTCAGGTTTATTGATAACACAAGCATGAATGGAGATCATGGAGAGGAGATACACATGGATGGAGATGGACTAGAAGAGGAGATGGAGATCAAGTGCTAGTATGGTGAAAACAACAAATAACAAATGTTATGATGACAAGGGGATAGTGCCTCCACAAGGTCAAATGCACTTATTGTGGAAAACAATGCCAATATGTTATTTCCACACTCATTGATGGACAAGCAAGAGTAAGGCACCCACAAAGGATATCTATGCGCCATATAGAGTCTTGGTAGTTGTAGGTTTGGTTTGTATACCAATATTGGCCGCACCCCATTTAATTGGGTCGGTTTGTATCTATTTGTTTCCTAGTAGGAGTCCTAGACCTAGTAGGTTTGGTGCTTGCGCAAGGGAGCCCCTTTGTGGCTGCACCCCCTCTCATATATACCCCTTGGGGCGCATAGGAGAGGTTAGACTATGTTAAAACAATAAACCCTAGACCTCTAGATTGAATCAGCTTGTAAGCCTTCATCTGGAAGTTCATCTGCAAACTTTACGTATTACCTGCTGTTCCACTGGGAATAAGACGGTACAAGACCACTTGTAGTCGGTGGATTACTTGTGCAAGAGTGTGGAGTTGAGAATATCCTTGGGGTTGCTATCTTTTGCATTGGCATCAGGGATCAGCCGGGAGAGTTCTTAGTGGCGCACTAGTTATCATTCAGAAGTTATCTGTGAGTTCACTGAGAAGATTGGGCCACCCCTTATCATTGACATAAGCATACACCTCTCTCAAAATTAGACACTCCTCCATGGCATGTGATTGTTGGGAGGCACCCGAGGATTCGGTTAGCCATGATTTGTGTAAGAAAGCTTGGGAGGAGTGTCAACCATTTTATACCTCTGTTTAATAAAATAAAAAGCTCTAGCACATGAGTGATCCCTGCTTCCCTCTGCGAAGGGCCTTTCTTTTACTTTTATGTTGAGTCTCCATCTTCTAACTTTATGCACAGTTGAGAGAGCATGGTTGCCATTCTGAGTTTAATGTGAATTTTTCCTAGAAACATTATTAATTGATTCATGATGTGTTATTGTTTGTTCTCAAATTATTTGTTCTAGTCTTCCTCATTATGTTTTGCCCCACTTTTAAGGACAAGCGAAATATCACTTTGCCATGTTATCTCTATGCTTGAAACAAATGTATAGCTTTCGAGTGCATTATTATTCATGATCTTTTATTTGTGTTACTTCTCATGATGCAAGGTGATTGCTATGCTTTATTGTTAGAATTATATTTATCATGTTTGTGTTTACGTTCTATGATCTCAGCCATGCTTATGTTTTTACAATTTAGATGATCAAGTTCATGTTGGTAGCATGTCACCTCAAGAATTATGTGTTTTTATCATTTACCTACTCGAGGACGGGTAGGAACTAAGCTTGGGGATGTTGATACGTCATAAACGTATCTATAATTTCTGATGTTCCATGTTGTTATCATGCCATATGCTACATGTTTTCCTTACACTTTATGTCGTTTTTATCGATTTGCTATCTTTTGCATTGGCATCAGGGATCAGCCAGGAGAGTTTTTAGTGGCGCACTAGTTATCATTCAGAAGTTATCTGTGAGTTCACTGAGAAGATTGGGCCACCCCTTATCATCTTGGTATCAGATTTACAGGTTGCCTCGGTGAGCTATCAATTTCCCTTTAGTTTGAGTGTTTTTATTACCTATCCAGAAAGTTGCCCCACAAAAATAGTCTAGTTCATTGTCATAGCCTTAGATAATCACCTTAATTTCATTACTATAGCTGTTTTTGTGTTTGATTTTGTGTTCCTTTTTGTCTTTTTAGATTTGTTACTTTCGGCTAGGGTTAGGGTTCTTTGTTCCCCTGGTCGAAATCTTATCAAAAATCCACAAAAAATAGAGTTCGGGAGTTGTTTCCTTGTTCTAATCCGAGTTGCACTCGATTTCCTACCGCGGCAGGAAAACTTCCTTTTCTCTGCCGTACCGATACCACTGCCGCCCCCTACTCGCTCTCGGATTCCACCGCCGCGCGCTTACAAAATCACCACCCGCGCCCGCATCGCAACACACCAGCGCACCCACCTGCGCGCTGCCGCGGCACCCGATCTGCGCAAAACGCTGCCGCCGCTGTACGCTGCTGCCGCCAGTTGCTGTCCGCGCGCGCTAGGTTTTCCACCGTAACGCGCTTACCTTTCGCTATCCCGCGAGCGCGCGCGCTGCCACGGCACAAAAACTGCGTTGTTTCTCTGCCGCCGTGTAAAATCTCTGCCGTGAGCTATTTAGAGCTAGTTTTTCTTTAGAATTTTTTTGTTTTTCTTTGTTTTCTCCTATTTTCTTCATTAGGAACAATACGTCCATACCTTGTGAACCTAGCCACAGCCTTTCTACAGCATTTTAATAGGAACTTGCCCACAAGTATAGCTATTTTGTGCTCTGACGGGTTGCTCATTTTCATCACCACCATTGTGTTCACTAGCTGTTTGGTTTATATTGCTCCTAGTTGTGTTTAAGCCATTGGAAAAATACAAAAAAATAGAAAAAGAGAAAATGTATAAAAAAAGAGAAAAGAGAAAAACAGAAAAATTGCAAAGAGGCCATATTGATACTATTGTTTCTAGTTGAGCTTGCCATTGTGACACTTGGTTTTTCATTGAGCAATCTTGTGCCTGTCAATTAAGAGCCTAGCTAGTTACTTTCTATTGCATTGCAAAATCTCATCCATATATTTGCATTGCCACATTTGTCTCCATTATTGTGTGAGTTTCCTTGGGTATTTTTATATCTTCACAAAACAGCAAATAGGATTGTTACTTTGGTGATTGTTAGGTATCCATACCAAGCCCCACTAAATAACCTTGTTTGCCTTTGTGAGAGTTAAAAACCTGGGTATTCTCTTCTTCACATCAAAGTACTTTAATTGCCTCTACTTGTGGTATGTATTTCTATTCACTTTGGAACGGTAAGATAACCTATTGTCTTGCTAGATTTTTGAGTGAGTTGTGAGAGAACACCACAACCTATACTTGTTTCTATTTCACTAACCTACTAATGGATCTTTCTAGTGTTGATCTTGTGCAGCAAAAGAAGGACCAAACGGAGGGAGTAAATTGGAGGGAGTATGAGGCCCTAAGAGATGTTTTATCAAATCAAATGAAAGACAATCATCAAGATCTCAAAGAATATGTGGGTGATGCATGTGATCCTCTATACAAATCTGTCCAAGCAATGGAAACCAAAGTAGAGGAAACCCATAAGTTGGCCGAAACAAACAATAGATAGGTGAAATCTCTCAATGATACTATGGCTCAAATGGCTACCACACCTGCTGCTCTTCAAACAATGATTCAAGAAAGGCTACCAATTGTTGATGATGATAATGATAGTGTCCATAGTGATGCTAATAATGGATTGGGAGCCAATGTTGGAGTGGATCCACATCATGGCCGTGGAGCTAGAGGAGATAGATCCCGAGGAGGATATCAAGGCCGAGCCAATAATTTTGTGGCAAGGAGAGTGCCCAATAATGTGGTTCCTGAAAATCCAAGAGAGGATGGTTTGAGTAAGCCAAAATTCTCTATTCCTTCTTTCAGCTTTGATACTATGGATGTGGAAGAATACTTGCTATGGGAGCTAAAAATTGATAAGCTATGGAGATTGCATGATTATACTGAGGATAGAAAAATTAAATTGGCATCTTCTGAGTTTGATGGATATGCTCTTAGATGGTGGGATACTACTATGAGTAAAAGACAAGAAGATGGTGAATTGCCCATTATCACTTGGAACACCATGAAGAGAGTCATGAGGGACAGATTTGTACCACCCAATTACATAAGGCAACAATTTGATCAATTGCAACAATTGAGGCAAGGTACTATGACTGTTGATGCTTATTATCAAGAGATGGAATTAATCATGCAAAGGGCACGTGCGAGAGAGCAATTGGAGCAAACAATGCAAAGGTTTCTATCAGGTTTGAACTATAAAATCAAGGGCATTGTTAGGCATCACTAATATCATGATATGTATGAATTACTACATCATGCAAGGGAGGCCGAAGCACATCTTATTGAGGAGGAAAAAATTACTTCAAGGACAAGAGCTAGATTTCCCATGAGATCATCTACTATGCCTAGTGCACCACCTCCTCCTTCTCTTAGCCGTGGTGTTTCATCATCCAAGGCCGAGCCTAGTGCTTCTGTTACAAAGAAATCATCACAACGAGCTGCAAGTGCCTCGGGTTCTAGTGCTCCTACTACAAGGAATAGAGATATTACATGTCATACAAGTGGAGGCAAGGGGCACTTCAAGAGGGATTGTCCAAATACAAAGGTGATGTTTATTAATGACAACAATGAGTATGAGACAGGTGATGATGTTGATCCTAATGATTGTGATGATGATGGCTATTTGAGTGATACTCCATTGGATGCATATGCTACTACCATGCCATCTATTATTTGCACACAAAAATCTTTGAGTGTGATTCCTAGTCCTGAAAATCAAAGGTGCAATTTATTTCAAACAAAGGCTATTATTGGTCCTAATATGGCTTGCAAAGTCATTATTGATGGAGGGAGTTGCAGAAATTTGGCTAGCAAAGATCTATGTGCAAAGCTAAATTTGAAATATTTACCACACCCTTGTCCTTATCATATAGAATGGTTGAGTAGCACGGGACAAATGAAGGTATCTCATATGGTGCGTGTGGAGTTTCAAATTGGACCTTACAAGGATACTATTGAGTTTGATGTGGTTCCTATGACAGTTTGCCACTTATTATTGGGGAGACCATGGCAATTTGATAGAAGTGTGAAGCATGAAGGAAGAGCAAATACTTATGAGTTGCATCATCATGGGAAGACTATTATTTTGAGACCTATGACTCCACAAAAAATTGTAAATGAGTCCCAATCCAAAATTGATATGCGAGTGGAAAAAGAAAGAGAGAGGGATGAGGGAACACAAAATTCACAAGCTTTGGGGAGTGATAGTAAAACCAATTCGAGTGGTAAAAAGAGAGAGAACCTATTATGCATGTTAGCCACCAAAGAGGATTTGAGGGAATTTAGGGATGATCCTACATTAGTCCCTATTGTGCTTATTCACAAGGGAGAGATTTTGGTTTCTAATGACATGACCCCTATTCCTCTTGGTGTTTCTCATGTTTTGCAGGATTTTGATGATGTTTTTCCAGGAGATATTACCTCGGGATTGCCACCATTGAGAGGGATTGAGCATCAAATTGATTTAATTCCTGGAGCATCTTTACCAAACCGAGCCCCTTATAGAACCAATCCACAAGAAACAAAGGAGATACAAAGGCAAGTGCAAGAACTACTAGATAAAGGTTATATTCGAGTTAATCTTTCTCCTTGTGTTGTCCCCGTTATTTTGGTTCCTAAGAAAGATGGTACTTGGCGCATGTGTGTAGATTGTAGAGCAATTAATAACATCACTATTCGTTATCGTCATCCTATACCACGTTTAGATGACATGTTAGATGAATTAAGTGGTGCTACTCTTTTCTCTAAAATTGATTTGCGTAGTGGATACCATCAAATAAGAATGAAAGAGGGAGATGAGTGGAAAACTGCATTTAAAACAAAATTTGGTTTATATGAATGGTTAGTGATGCCTTTTGGGTTAACTAATGCACCTAGTACTTTCATGAGATTAATGAACCATATTTTGAGAGACTTTATTGGTAGATTTGTGGTAGTTTATTTTGATGATATTCTTATATATAGCCACAATGAACATGAACACATTGATCATATTAGACATGTTTTGCAAGTGCTAAGAGAAAATAAATTATATGGTAATCTTGAGAAGTGCACTTTTTGCAAAGATAAGGTCATCTTTCTTGGTTATGTTGTTTCTAAGCATGGAATTGAAGTAGATACATCAAAAATTGAAGCAATTCGAAATTGGCCTATTCCAACAAATGTGAGTCAAGTTAGAAGTTTTAATGGGCTTGCTAGTTTCTATAGAATATTTGTGCCTAATTTTAGTACTATTGCTGCTCCATTAAATGATCTAACTAAAAAGGGAGTTTATTTCGAGTGGGGTGTTGCTCAAGACATTGCCTTTGATACTTTAAAAGAAAAATTGATTTCGGCCCCACTATTAATGCTACCAAATTTTGATAAATAATTTGAGATTGAGTGTGATGCTAGTGGCATAGGTATTGGAGGTGTGCTCATGCAAGAAAAGAAACCTATTGCCTATTTTTCTGAAAAATTGAATGGTGCACAATTGAATTATTCTGTTTATGATAAGGAATTATATGCACTTGTGAGAGTTTTAGAGGTGTGGAAACATTATTTGTGGCCTAAAGAATTTATTATTCATAGTGATCATGAAGAATTGAAATTCTTAAAGTGCCAATCCAATTTGAATAAGAGACATGCTAAATGGGTTGAGTTTATTGAATCTTTTCCATACATCATTAAACATAAAAAGGGATTGGAAAATGTAGTTGCTGATGCTTTGTCAAGAAAGAATATGTTACTCTCAAATTTGGAGATTAAGGTTTCGGGTTTGGAGGGTATTAGAGATTTATATGATGAAGATAATGAATTTTCTATGCCTTTCAATAAGTGTACTAATGTTAAGGCATGGGATAAATTTCATATACATGATGGGTACTTGTTTAGAGCTAACAAATTATGTATTCCCAAGTGTTCTTTGCGTTTGTTCTTAATACAGGAATCTCATAGTGGAGGATTGATGGGACACTTTGGAAGAGAGAAGACATTGCTTATGTTGGCTGAAAATTTCTATTGGGCACATATGAGAAGAGCTGTGTATAGATTGGTGCAAAGATGCATTACTTGCAACAAGTCCAAATCAAAGCTCAAACCCCACGGATTGTACACACCATTGCCATCACCTAGTACATCATGGGAAGATATAAGTATGGATTTTGTTTTGGGCTTGCCAAGGACAAAAAGAGGACATGACTCTATCTTTGTGGTTGTGGACAGATTTTCAAAGATGGCTCACTTCATTGCTTGCCACAAGAGTTATGATGCTTCTCACATTACAAATTTATTCTTTAGAGAAATTGTGAGATTACATGGAGTGCCAAGAACTATTGTTTCAGATAGAGATGTCAATCATGAGTTACTTTTGGAAGACACTTTGGGGTAAGCTTGGCACTAAGCTATTATTTTCTACTACTTGCCACCCCCAAACTGATGGCCAAACCGAGGTGGTTAATAGAACATTGTCCACATTATTGAGAAGCATGATCAAGAAAAATTTGAAGGAGTGGGAGGAGTGTTTGCCCCATGTGGAATTTGCATATAATAGAGCTGTGCATTCAACTACTCAATTATGTCCTTTTGAGGTGGTTTATGGTTTCAAGCCTATTACTCCTCTTGATTTATTACCACTTCCTATACATGAGAGAATTAATATGGAGGCATCAAAGAGGGATGATTTTGTGAAGAAGATTCATGATAGAACAAAAGAAGCTATTGAGAAGAAGGGAAAACATGTGGCCGAGAGGGTGAACAAGAAAAGAAAGGAAGTGATTTTTCGGCCAGGAGATATGGTGTGGGTGCACTTTAGAAAAGATAGATTTCCCACATTGAGAAAATCAAAATTGATGCCTAGAGGTGCTAGTCCTTATAGAGTTATTTCAAGGATCAATGATAATGCATACAAGATTGACCTCCCAATTGATGAGTTTGGTGTTAGCAATTCTTTTAATGTGGCTGATTTGACACCTTACCATGGAGATGATTTAGCATCGAGGTCGATGCCTTTTCAAGAGGGGGAGGATGATGAGGACATCCCTAGATCTTCACCTATTGTTACACATGAGGATGTTCCAATACAAGCTAATGAAGTAAGGATTGGTCCAATGACAAGATCAAGAACCAAGCTATTACAACAACAGGTGAATTCACTCCTACTTGAGTACAATGTTTATAATTGTGAGAACTTTATACTACCTAAATCCATGTGTTTATGTATTCTCAGGTTTATTGATAACACAAGCATGAATGGAGATCATGGAGAGGAGATACACATGGATGGAGATGGACTAGAAGAGGAGATGGAGATCAAGTGCTAGCATGGTGAAAACAACAAATAAAAAATGTTATGATGACAAGGGGATAGTGCCTCCACAAGGTCAAATGCACTTAGTGTGGAAAACAATGCCAATATGTAATTTCCACACTCATTGATGGACAAGCAAGAGGAAGGCGCCCACAAAGGATATATGTGCGCCATATAGAGTCCTAGTAGTTGTAGGTTTGGTTTGTATACCAATATTGGCCGCACCCCACTTAATTGGGTCGGTTTGTATCTATTTGTGTCCTAGTAGGAGTCCTAGACCTAGTAGGTTTGGTGCTTGCGCAAGGGAGCCCCTTTGTGGCCGCACCCCCTCTCATATATACCCCTTGGGGCGCATAGGAGAGGTTAGACTACGTTAAAACATTAAACCCTAGACCTCTAGATTGAATCAGCTTGTAAGCCTTCATCTGGAAGTTCATCTGCAAACTTTATGTGTTACCTGCTGTTCCACTGGGAATAAGACGGTGCAGGACCACTTGTAGTCAGTGGATTACTTGTGCAAGAGTGTGGAGTTGAGAATATCCTTGGGGTTGCTATCTTTTGCATTGGCATCAGGGATCAGCCGGGAGAGTTCTTAGTGGCGCACTAGTTATCATTCAGAAGTTATCTGTGAGTTCGCTGAGAAGATTGGGCCACCCCTTATCATTGACATAAGCATACACCTCTCTCAAAATTAGACACTCCTCCATGGCATGTGATTGTTGGGAGGCACCCGAGGATTCGGTTAGCCATGATTTGTGTAAGAAAGCTTGGGAGGAGTGTCAACCATTTTATACCTCTGTTTAATAAAATAAAAAGCTCTAGCACATGAGTGATCCATGCTTCCCTCTGTGAAGGGCCTTTCTTTTACTTTTATGTTGAGTCTCCATCTTCTAACTTTATGCACAGTTGAGAGAGCATGGTTGCCATTCTGAGTTTAATGTGAATTTTTCCTAGAAACATTATTAATTGATTCATGATGTGTTATTGTTTGTTCTCAAATTATTTGTTCTAGTCTTCCTCATGAACTTTGAAGGTGTCCTGGCATTTATGTTTTGCCCCACTTTTAAGGACAAGAGAAATATCACTTTGCCATGTTATCTCTATGCTTGAAACAAATGTATAGCTTTCGAGTGCATTATTATTCATGATCTTTTATTTGTGTTACTTCTCATGATGCAACGTGATTGCTATGCTTTATTGTTAGAATTATATTTATCATGTTTGTGTTTACGTTCTATGATCTCAGGCATGCTTATGTTTTTACAATTTAGATGATCAAGTTCATGTTGGTAGCATGTCACCTCAAGAATTATGTGTTTTTTATCATTTACCTACTCGAGGACGGGTAGGAACTAAGCTTGGGGATGTTGATACGTCATAAACGTATCTATAATTTCTGATGTTCCATGTTGTTATCATGCCATATGCTACATGTTTTCCTTACACTTTATGTCGTTTTTATCGATTTCCCGGACTAACCTATTGACAAGATGCCACAGAGCCAGTTCCCTGTTTTCTGTTGTTTTTAGTTTCAGAAAAGTTGTTCTGGAAATATTCTCGGAATTGGAAAATTCGAAGCCCGAAAGTCTTAGAATTCCCGAAGGTTCCACGGAGTCCCGAAGAGGCCCGGAGGGGGGCCACAGGGGGACCACACCATAGGGCGGCGCGCCCCTCGCCGCGCTTGGGGGTGGTGTGGGCCCCTCAGGCATCCACCGCCATCGCCCTTTCGCCTATTTATTCCCCCCGATACTTCAACCCTAAAGATATACCATTTTTTTGCCGAGAAACACCCGAGGCCGCCGTCATCATCAACCCGATATCGGGAGGGTTCTAGAGCTCTCCTCGGCACCCTGTCGGGAGGGAAATTATCACCGGAGGGGTCTACACCACCATGCCTGCCTCCGGAGTGATGCGTGAGTAGTTCATCCCGGGACTATGGGTCCATAGCAATAGCTAGATGGTTGTACTCTCCACCTTATGCCTCATGTTTAGATCTCGTGAGCTGCCTCACATGATCGAGATCATCTATTTGTAATGCTACATGTTGTGTTTGCTGGGATCCGATGATTATTGAATGCTATGTCTGTTGATTATCAATCTATCATGTTATCTTCATGTGTATGTTACTTATGATCTTGCATGCTCTCCGTTGTGAGTAGATGCTCTGGCCAAGTAGATGCCAGTGACTCCAAGAGGGAGTATTTATGCTCGATAGTGGGATCATGCCTCCTTGGCATCTGTGCTCGAGTGACAGAAACGCGACGGATAGAGGATGTGTTGTTGCCATCAGGGAGAAAACAACGATGTTTGCTTCGTTTACATTGTTTAGAATACACACTTTGCTTACTGCGATTATCCGTTGCTTGCAACTTAATACCCAACTTTTGTTCGGATGATATTCGAAGGGTGGATTATTAGTCATAGATGCAGTTGGATGATGATCTATGTATTTTGTTGTAATGCCCGTATGAATCTCATAGTAATCTTTATGTCATTCATGTTCTTTATCTGTCAATTGCCCAGCTGTAATTTGTTCAGCACGCATGTTAGTTATCTTTTATGGAGAGACACCTCTAGTGAACTGTGGACCCCGATCCATTTTCTCATACTGATAATACACACACTGCTTCCATTGTTTTCACACTGCTACTACTGTTTTCATATTGTTTTCCACACCATACATTTAACCTCTTTGTTATCAGCAAAACCGGTGAGATTGACAACCTCACTGCTTCGTTGGGGCAAAAGGAATTGTTTGTGGTGTGTAGGTTTCACATTGATGCTGAACCGGTAGTGCGCCCTGCCATCTCGGCTGCATCAACCTTCTGAAGTTACCCCTTCCTCCTACTGGTCAATTCAACCTTGGTTTCTTTCTGAGAGAAAACTTGCTGATGTGCTTATCAAACCTTCCTCTTGGCAATGAGTGCAAGTCCTGCACCATCACCCCAACACACCCAATGCACTTGCAGTTGTATAGGTGCACTAGTTCGGCGAAAAGATAGTGAAATACAAGTAATATGGATGATTATAATTGGTAATTGCAATCTGATAAAAAAATGGCTGAAAGCAAACATGTAGCAAAAACTGGTTGTAAACGGTGTTTCAATTCTTAGAAACAAGGCCTAGGGATCATACTTTCACTAGTGGACACTCTCAACAATGATATCATAATTAAACACATAAATACCCTCTCTTCACTATGCTACTTTGAACTACTTTCCGATTGGATAACGAACACCAATCCACTGCGTAGGGCTGCAAAAGCACCCCTTAAAGTCGCATTCCACATCTAGGGACACCCCACTCTGTCACTTTGAGCATCCAAAGATAGTACTAACAAACACCACAATTTTATAGAGACATCCAAGACAAATAATAACTCATGATAAGTATTCCTGTAATCTTTAGCCTAAGAGCCATACACGGTGCGCACACTATCACCTTCACACCATGAGACAAAGGTGTTTCCGTAGGTCACATTAATAAAACCACTTGACTAGCATAATAGATGAAGAGTAATATCTACTTATTCAACTAGATTACAAAGCTCATGATCACATAAAGATCACACCATGGGAGAGAGATAAACCACATACCTATCGGTAGAGCCCTCAGCCTCGGGGGAGAACTAATCCCTCCTCATCATGGGAGTCAGCAACGGCGATGGAGATGACGGTGGAGTCGATGGAGATGGCTCCGGGGGCAATTCCCCGTCCCGGCCGGGTGCCGGAACAAAGATTTCTGTCCACCAAAACTTGTACTCGATGGCGGCGGGGCTACAGAACTTTTCGTGGATGGAGGCCGATTCCTCTAAGTTTTTTGCATCGGGGGAAATATATATGCGAAAGGGCGATGTCGGTGGGCGCCCGAGGGACCCACACCATGTGGCGGAGCGACCAGAGGTGGGCCCGCGCCATGGCATGGTGTGGCCACCTCGGTGCCCTCCTCCATCTCTGCTTTGGACTCCGTTGACATGTCGGGAAAAATAGAAGGTTGGGTCCTTGTTTCGTCCGGTTCCGAGAATATTTCCTTAAGTAATTATCTGGAATAGAAAAACAACAGAAAATAGGAGCTGGCACTGTGGCATCTTGTTAATAGGTTAGTCCCAGAAAATGCATAAAAATGCTATGAAGTGTGAATAAAACATATAGCAATTGATAGAAAACAAGCATGGAGAATCAAAAATTACAGATACTTTTGCAACGTATCAGCCACCGCCCCTCATCGCCTATTCACTTATAAATTGCCTTTAACCCTAAAAACGTCGGGGACGAAGTTATTTTTTCCACGAAACAAACAGAGAGGCGTTGTCACCCTTAAAGTCCAATCTAGGACTTCTAGAGTCCAGCTCCGGCACCCTGCCACAGAGGGTAATCGTCATTGTAGGCCTGTACATCGCCATGATCGCCTCCGGACAGATGCGTGAGTAGTTCATCTTGTGACTACGGGTCCATAGCAGTAGCTAGATGATTGTTCTTTCCTATATGCCTCCATGTTTAGAGTCTTGTGAGTTGTCTCACACGATCGAGACCACCCTTATTCATCGTCGATATACACTATTAATACGTGTCATCGATTGGTAGTACTTAAATAACTGTCATGATGTTATATTTTTCTGTTGTGTGCTGAAGAATATAAATAAATAATATTTATTGTTGCCGTCGTTAAATTAAAAAACAAAGGCGTTATTTTTTTTATTCTCGACAAATAAGTACTGGCGTGGGGCTACTGTAACATGACAGTGAAATATATATACTACCGGCGTGACACGCAACGCCACATGTGTTTTTTTTCACTACTGCATTGATAGATACACACCGGTGATACCTTGTAGCACTGGCGCAAGACCATCGGCGTGTCAATTTGACGCCAGTAATAATGGAAAAATGTTCATGCCGGTGGAAGAAAAGACTTTGTAAAATTTTAAAATGCATGTTTGCCACACGCTTAGTCACCGGTAGTACAAAAATGTCACACCCGTGCAAGAAAAGACTTTGTGAGATTTAAAAATGTCATTTTAGAGCGCTAACGTAGCACCAGAAATTTCATTTCTTTGTGAAACTTTGCATGTGTATATCCTATATAGAACAACTAGAAGGATATCCCGCCCATTACTGCGGGGATTGCTTTAAAAACTACTAAACATTGTAAACAAAAGTTTATAAAAAATGTGATACATTATGTTTTCTAAGTGAATATGCATTCCATTGATCTTAGTATATATATGTTAAATTATTAATATGAATAATTGAATGGTTTAAGAAGTAGATGTGTGTAGGTTGCATTTAATGATTAATAAATATTAATGGAAATGACATGTACAATTGATTGGCTAGGGGAATAGATGATGTGGATAGCTTGCATGTTGAGATAGAAAAATCATAAATGCATGTTAGTGGGGTTTTGCTTTATAAGAAGTATAGATAGATAGATAGATTGACCATATTTAATTGCTGTTTTTTTGAAAAACAATTCAGTAGTTTTTTTTTCGAATTTTGGCAGAAACATATGTGCTCGGAGACAAAACTGCTCCCCTAGAATGTGGAGATGTTCGCTAATCTTGTTTTTTGATTTTTCAAAACATTTTGTAATCTGTTTTTAGGTAAAGGGAGCATGTGCACCAAGAGGCGAAGTGAATTTCTGTTGTGGAGATTCACCCCGAGCTTGCTGCCGATGTCGTCCGGGAGCTCGCCCGCGACGTAGTTCTCGGACAGGGAAGTGGGACAGGATGTGTCTGACCTGCAGGCTCCCGGTGGCGACTGGCGATGCCAGGGGCGATAGGGTTCGCCCCTCCTCGCCCTCGCGCGCTAGCTCCAAATTGCGATGCCGGACCGGGCGCCAGAGCCGTGGGGTGCTCGAGGTCATCGCCGAGGCCCTTGTGGAGGGTGAGGAAGCGCCATCGGACCGACATGGCGACGAGGAGGGCGACCACCAGGGGACGGAGCTTCGCCGGGCCACTTCCATGGGGGATCTCCTGGAGGCTGCACTGAGTCCCTCTCTGCTACCCTGGGGACTGGGCGCATTGGGGGCTCACGGGACAAGCTGCTCCTCGCCGCTGGCCAGGGGGCTTGGCTCCACGGTGGCGCACGGGGCGGCGCCACCTTCCGTCCAGGCGCGGCCAGCTGCGGCGCTTTGCTCTCCGGTGGGGGAGATGGACTTCCCTCCGTTGGGGAACGCGAGGCTCCAGGGCCCGTCGGAGGTCCGAGGGAGTACCGTCGGGACGACGGTGAGGATTGGCTTGGTGGAGGTGCCCATCCCGGGGGAGGGTGCTGGTGCGCCGGCGTCGACCACGGAGGCGGCAGCGGAGGGAGCCGCCCGGCTAGGGTTCGAGGAGGCTAGGTCGCTGGGGGCGTTGGGCCTTTGTGGGCCGGGGGGCCCGCAAGGGGCTGGCGATCAGGTGTGGGTACAGTCGGCCCAACTCAGCGGGTCGGTTGGTGTGAGTGGTGAGTGAGTGGCTGGGCCAGTAGCGACAACTAACGGTCCGTCGGCCCAACGTGGGTCAGTCGGGCCATCCAGTCAGGATATATATGGCGCTGGATGCCCAAGGGAACCCTAGATCGCCATTTAGGTTTTCCTGCTCCAGCCTCAGACGTGCGGCGCCACCGTAGAAAAGCCAAGCGTCTCATCCTCGTTCGTGATTTGCCCTCGGCCACTCCACGCCTCTGGCTAGTGAGGATGGACCGCGATGGGAGGGGAGGGGACAGGCGCGGCAAGCGCAGCCTTAAGGAGCGTGAGGCTACCCGCGGTGGGGACCACGCCCAAGGTGAAGATCTCCGTGCCAGATTGGAGCGCGAGCGTGAACGGGAGCGGGGTGCTTCTCGGCGGTCGCCGCGGAACCGGGAGGAGGCAAGCAGGCGGGAGGAAGACCGCCGCGAGGAGGACCGCCTCCGGGCTCAGATCCGGCGCCCCCCGGCAAGGGACCGCAACTTTGGGCGGGCAGGGGCCCGCCCTCCTCCAAGGCTCTTGGGGCCTAATGCTACACCGGTGGGGGGGGGCCGCCAGTGCCACCCGACGCCGCCGCCAAGGCGATTTGCTTCAGATGCGGCCAACAGGGCCACTTCCAGGCATCCTGCTTCGAAGACCCATACTGCATCAACTGTGACACCACTGGTCATTGGTCTGCCATGTGCCCGGGGTGGTCGGCGGGCAAGTTGGTCTGGGCAGGCTTCGGTACGGAGGGCAGGGGTTTCTTCCACTTCTCCATCCCTGAGGAGAAGCTTCCCAAGCCCGCGGCCACGGTTGTCATTGAAAAGGGCAACTTTACTGTGGAGGAAGTAGAAGAAGAGTTCAAGGAAGTTGCTGACGCCAAGTGGAACTGGCAGGTGCATCAACTCAGCCCGACGGAGTTTTCGCTGGTGTTCCCCTCGAAAGAACTCCTCCGCATGGCCACCCGTGGGGGAGGGTTGGTGCTCCCCCTTACCGAATTTCGTGTGGTGGTCTCCGAGCGGGTGGGCGATCCCCGGGCGTCTGAATCTCTCGAGCTGGTCTGGGTCCACCTTCTGGAGGGCCCTCCACCGCTCCGTGACGAGAAGTACCTACTGAGCGCTACGTTGGAGCTAGGAGTTCCGATGGAGGTCGACATCGACTCGCTGAGTGGGGATAGGGCCCCAGTCCGCATGAAGTTCGCATGCCGCGCCCCGGTCTTGCTGAAGCCCACTATCACGCTCTTCGTCAACCTCTAGGGCTACTGCATCAAGGTGGTGCGTGAGGAGGAGGTACAGCCTAAAGACCCTTCTCCACCTCCGTCCCCACGCCCGCGGGCGGACGATGATGACTGTGACGACAACGGCTCGCAATCCTCTGATGATGAGGGAGACGATTGGGACAGCCGAAAATCTAGGGAGCGGGAGAAAGCGCAAGCAAATTCCCTTCCGACCAAGGTGACCAAAACTGGAGCTTCAGTTGGGGCCGGATGTGCTCTCACTGACGAGGGTGCTGCCCTTGATCAGCTGCTAGGCTCCCTCTCACGCTGCCAAAATCGACCTTCTCGTAGTATGGGACCAATCTTACCGAAGACGTAGATATCTTCAAGTCACTTGGGGCAATCGTTTCGGCGGCGCAACTTGAACTCTCTACGGACGCCCCCGCGCGCTCGGTGGCCAGCGAGGCTATGCTGCTGTCGCCGTCGGTCACCGTGGATGTCTCCTCGGCAAGGTCTGGCCTGCCTGCGGACCGCAGCGACCCCGCACAGTCCAAGGCCAGGAGGCTGGATTTCGCCCCAAACTCTGGCGCGGGAGCCGGCAGTAAACCAGGGGGCCCATCCTTAAGGAAAGAAGAAGCAAGGTGAATCATGATAGACCCTCTCGGGTTCAGGTTGCTGTGGAGGGGATGTCGGAAGATGTGGTGGCGGTGGTGATGGATTCCCAGGACGTGGAGCGCCCGGCGCCCTCCCAGGCGGCCATCCTCGGGCCGTTTCTGGCGTCTCCGGCGATTCCTGCGCTGACCGCCCCGGTGGCGCGCGGGCTGCGGTCCAAGGCGACGACGGTGGAGTCACCCAAGATGAGCGCACGGGCCGGTGGTGCTTCTGCGGAACGCATGCTGGACCGCGCGGTGCACCTCACCGAGAGCAAGAAGGCGCCCGGCCCTCCCAAGCAACCGTCGGGTACACCCTCGGATCCCCTCTTTGCTATTCTCCAAGGCATCCCCGACGGGCACTTGCTCACTGTGGCCGCTGACTGTGGGATAGTGTTCCAGTCAGCGGCCGGCCCGCCGGCCGAGTCCCTGTCCTTAAATTAGAGCGAATGAGCTTGCTCAGGCAAACCTGGCCTACGCCCGGGTGGCAGCTGAAAAGGTGGCGACGGCGGTGTTAGTGTCCGCGACTAAGGAGTCGGTGATCCCTTCTTCTGCAGGGGGCCGAAGAGGGTCGGGCTGCTGTTCCTATTGACGTGGAGTTGTCGGGCTCGGACCTGGAACTGACCGTCGCCAAGATTGCGGCGGACAATTGCTCGACTCGGCGCTCCCCTAGGGAAGGGGAATCCTGCCTGCCCTCTGCAGCAGAGGTTGCAACCCCTTCCACTGCTTCGTTGGTGGTAGCCCCAGCTCCCAACCCTCCTAAGAGGAGATCTAAATCTGCGGCGCCGCTAGGCCGGCGCCTAGTAACCCGCCAAGCACGGGCACAAGGGATAGCGTTTTAATGCGAGTCTTGTTCTGGAACATCCGTGGGTTCGGGCGCAAGGGACGCTGAACCCTGATTAGAGAACTGCTGAGGAGACATAGAATCGACATTTTAGTGCTTCAGGAAACTATGAAACAAGACTTCACGGATTTCGAACTTCTTAACTTAGAGGTCGGCGAGAAATTCTTCTGGTGCTGGCTCCCAGCCTCCGGACGCTCAGGGGGTATTCTGTTGGGTTTACGTGATAGTGTGTTTGATGTGGAGAGCATCGACAGGGGTAGATCCTTTATCAGCGTGAACTGCCTGATCCGGGCCCATGACACCATCATGACCTTCATAGGCATTTACGGGCCAGCCAACCACGCAGACTCCCCGGCCTTTCTCGAGGAGATCTCGGATAAAGTGGACTCTTGTCGCCACCCCATTCTGATGGGGGGGAGATTTTAACCTCCTTAGGGGCGCCGAGGACAAGAATAATAACCGAATTAACTCGTCGCGCGTAGAAATGTTCAATAATAGCATTGCTGATTGGGCCCTTACAGAAATACCCCGCTCGGGAGCGAGGTATACCTGGACAAACAGACAACGCGACCCTGTGCGTTGCGTCCTTGACCGAGTCTTTATCGCCCTTGTGCTTGATTCTCTCTTCCCTCTTTCCTCGCTCTCGGCTGACCCTATTCTAGGCTCAGACCACACGCCGCTTATTTTGGACACGGGAGGGGGCTCCTCGGTCCGGTCCAACCGTTTCTTTTTTGAGCTTGGGTGGTTTGAGCTAGCTGAGTTCGCCATGATGCTCCAAAATCAATGGACGAGACTTATGTCGATCGCAGAGGGTCGTGACATTGTGGACTGGTGGAAACACATGGCCGGGGGGCTGCGACGCTATCTGCGGGGCTGGAGTAGTAACATGGACAGGGATACCAGAACTCGCAAGGCCAATCTTCTCAACCAGATCAAGCTCCTGGACGACAAGGCCGACGGAGTGGGACTGGACGAGCATGAGTGGGCTTTCAGTTATCACCTTGAGGACCAGCTCCTGGACATCTACCGCATAGAGGAGGAGTATTGGTGTCAGCGTGGAAGAGTGAGGCGGGCTTTGCAAGGGGATGCAAACACCGCCTATTTCCATGCCGTGGCTAATGGGAAACGTAGGAGGTGCAACATTACGACCCTCATCTCCCCGGCGGGCCCTATCAGCGATCCCCGTCTTATTCAGGAACATGTGTATGATTACTACCGTGATCTTCTGGGTTCAGATGCCCCCTGCCGTCTTGGCCTGCTGCCATCCATCTGGCCGGCAGAGTGTAGGGTCCTGGAGGCAGAAAATGAGCGTCTCCTTTTGACTTTCTCGGAGGCGGAGCTGGAGGCCGTGGTGCATGACATGAGGACCAACACCGCGCCAGGCCCGGATGGGTACCCGGTGGCCTTCTTCAAACGTTGTTGGCCTCTCTGCAAGCTTGGTGTCTTACATATCCCTAACGACTTCATGTTGGGCCGGGTCGACGTGTCTCGTCTAAACTTTGGGGTTATCTCGCTGATTCCGAAGGTTCAGGGGGCTGACCTGATTTCTCAATTCAGACCCATCGCGCTGATCATCGTCATCTTCAAGATAATCTCCAAGGCTATTTCCTCGAGACTGGACCCAGTTGCTAACCGTATCATCAGCCAAACCCAAAAGGCCTTCCTTAAGGAACGGTTTATTTTAGTTGGGGCCCTGGCCCTCCATGAGACTGTCCATGAGCTGAGAGTCAAGAAACTGGGGGGGATTCTTCTCAAACTGGATTTTGAAAAAGCCTACGACCGTGTTAACTGGTCTTTCCTCATTGAGGTCCTGTGCCAAAAAGGGTTCGACGCAGGATTCATCCACCGCGTGGAGCAGCTGTTCTCGCGAGGCCAAACCGCGATTTCTATTAACGGACAGGTTGGTCCGTTCTTCCGTAATAAACGAGGGGTGCGTCAAGGGGACCCACTCTCTATTGCTTTTCAACTTCATCGCCGAGGCCCTCTCGGCCATTCTTTCCGCGGCCTGTGCGGCATGCCATATTAGTGGGGTCGTTCCTCACCTCGTCCCTGGAGGCATCTCCCATCTCCAATACACTGATGACACCATCATTCTGATCCAGAACGACGACCTAGCCATTGCAAACCTCAAGTTCCTTCTGCTCTGCTTTGAAGACATGTCCGGGCTGAGGATTAACTTCCAGAAGTCTGAGGTTTTCGTGCTGGACCAGCTGGCACCAGAGCAGAACCGCATTGCCAACATGCTGAACTGCAAACTTGGTTCATTTCCGTTCTTGTACCTTGGTCTCCCTATCTCAGACAGGAAGCTGACCATAGAACAATGGCACTTCCTCATCAATAAGCTGGGGGCCAGGGTCAAGGTTTGGATGGGAAAGTTACTTTCCTCGGGTGGAAGGTTGATCCTATCCAACGCTTGCCTGGATGCGTTGCCTACCTACGCCATGGGGCTTTTCCTGTTGCAGGATGGGATCCATGAGAAATTTGACTCTATCCGCACCAGGTTCTTTTGGGAAGGCGCAGGCCCTAAACGGAAATGCCACTCGGTAAAATTGGCCAGCGGTGTGTCGCCCCAAGGACTGCGGGGGTCTTGGCCTCACCAACACGAAGCTAATGAACAAAGCCCTTCTTCTCAAATGGATCTGGCGGCTTTTCCACGCAGACTCTTCCCTTTGGCATCGGTTGATTCTAGCCAAATACCCGGAGGCGAGCAACATCTTTGCGGCAGACCCCGGGGGGGCTCCCAATTCTGGAACAACCTCCACAAAATTAAACATATGTTCAAGCTATGGACGAAATACAAAGTCCAAGACGGTGCGCACACCCTCTTTTGGTGTGACTGGTGGATCGGGGACGGCCCACTTCGGGACCGCTTCCCGTTGCTTTTTGCTATCTGTGAGCTCCCCTCCATCTCAGTCACGGCTGCGTTTGAGGTGGACGGCCTACGCTTTCGCCGCTCCTTCTCCCCTACCGGACTGACGGAATGGGAGGCGCTGAATACGGAACTGGCCGATGTAGGTTTGTCGGGAGGAGGGGACTCCATCTCGTGGGCTCTAGAACCTTCGGGGAGGTTCTCGGTGGCCTCGATGTACAAGAAGCTCTCCCAAGGGGCTAGTATTGCCTTATGTAATGAGTTGTGGGAGGCCAAGCTCCCCCTCAAAGTGAAAATTTTCACTTGGCAAATTGTGCTTGATAGGCTACCTACGCGTGAGAGGCTGTTTGGTCGTTTTGACCCGGCGAGAGAGCGGTGTGCGCTGTGCGGAGTTAAGGAAGACCCCGCTCCACTGTTCGTCAGCTAAATTGGGGTGGAGCGCGATCAGGCAACTAATAGGGTGTCGTTGGTGTCCTGGCTCGTTCCCCCAGTTCTTTGCTATCCATCGGTCCCTGCTGGGACAGCAACGCCGCATCAGCTGGGTGCTGTTTGCGGCGTTAAGTTGGGCGCCGTGGCTTACGCGTAACAAATTGGCCATTGAAGCAATTGTGCCTAAACGCTCGACTGACATTATTTTTAAAATGCTTCTATTTGTGCAGGCTTGGGTAAATCTCGCAAAGGCATGTGATAAAGAGGCGCTCCTCTCGATGGCTACGGGACTCAAGTCCATCTACCGCTTTTTGGCGCACGAGTCGCTGCCTCTCTAGTTGCCTACCGGTCTGTTTTGGGGTGCCCCTTGCATTTCCCTTATGTGGTGGGCGAAGCTGTAGGCCTCAGTGACGTCTTAAACCTTTATTAAGTTAAAGTAGGGCATAATAAAGTTGCATGGTTTCTAAAAAAAAAAAAAATCTGTTGTCAGTGCTCATTCCCTCGCGCTCTCGCATCCCTTCCAACCTCCTCGCAGCCGCCGCCCAGATCCGGCGTCCCAGGCCCGGAACTGCCGGCGAATCCGCCCCTCTTCTCCCCTTTGACGGCCTACTGGATCAGCTCCTCCTCGACGCCCCGCCGGAACTGCTCCTCCACCGACGTCTTCCTGCAGGTACGCGCCCGCCCCATCCGCTTGATTGACGCAGTCGCCTGGGTGATCATAACTCGGTACCAAGTAAGTAGTAATAGAATTTCGTGGACATATACACTCGCAATGTCTTTGAAGCAAAGAACACACAATCGTGGTATACACCATTTTTAGCTCACACATTTCTTTCTTGCTGAACATGGATTTATGATATTAGGCTGTGGCGTGTTACTTTAATCTAAATTGGCTAGCTGCAGTGAACTCCTTTGGTTTAATGTGAGTTATCAAATGATTCGTAATCTTTAATCTTTGACAAATCACAGCATAATTATGTTGACATTTATCCTATGAGAATGCTGATGTTACTTTTTCAAATGAATTCTCTTTTGGATTTGACTCTACAGATATTTTGGAAAGGAAAATGCATTCTGTTTACTAAATAGAAACAGTTTCAGGAAGCGAAAGTGCTCTGAAGGCCGAACAGCTAAACCTACCATCGACTCCAGCAAACTAGCAGAGTCTTGTATCTCAAAAGGAAAGAAGAACTGAGGATTGCGATGTCGTTACGACAGGCACTGGGATGGTCAAATGGGGAGGTGATGCGGCCAGAGTCGAAGCCCTGCTCCCGCCTGATGCGTCACACTGCTGGTATCTTCTCTGTTGGTGGCGCCCTTGCTTCCTGGGTTCTCTGCCGTCTTCATTATGGTAACTCCTCCACATACTTTCCATTTCAATAGTTGGTTTAATTATTATCTCCAAAGCGCACACACATTTTCTTTTTTGTTAATATTATCATCTAGGTTGTGAATCTCATTGGTTTCCTATCCATCCAGACATGATATATGAGTATGACTAGTTTTCAGTGTTATTGATCATTGGAAGCAACTCAAATTAAAACTGAAAGCATTTAGCTTTGCTGATCCTGTTTTCATCATCATCCAGGCCCGAGGATAACGGTTCCAAGGAGCCTGAGGTGGGCGTCTTGTGGAGCGATCTGTACAAGCTCCACAACAGCCCTGCTTGTGCGGCTCTTCAGCCCGGAGTGCGAACCGCAGAACATAGCAGCTTATGACAGACCTGAACACAGGCCCCCTGCATAGATAGTGTCATGAAAATCCAGGTTGAGTGCCAGTGCGAGTTGTTGATCGAGACCAGGAGATTGACACATTATCTGTCATCTTGTTATAGAGAGGTTTATCATAACGTAGAGATAGGGACATCTTATATACTGTCTGCCATAGTTTCGTCTCTCTCAGAAACTACAGTGTAGCTTCAAAGTTGATCTCCGGTGCATGCTTGCAAACTGAGGCAGTACTACTGGCACATTCTAGACACTACTAAGTACAGTAATTCAGTTATCCTGAATCCAGGTCACTGAAAAATTGGGCCTGGAAATGCTACTATGGATTGGAGCTTGTCTAATTCCTTATGTTGAAATGAACAGATTTTGCTCTTGTTTGCGTAAATTCAATCATCATCTTAGTATCTTATTACGCCTGTCCTTTTGTTAAATTGTCACTTGTCATGAAGTTGCAGAATTCAAACTTTGATATGGTTTTGCACTCCCCCAAGAATCAAAATGGGCTAAAGCACAAACGACCTATCTCATATGGTCCATCTATTATCTGGTATTGCAAATATGGCTGGTCCTTCCCCCAGCTGAGCACACTCAAACCCTTCCACAGATACTTCAGGAGACACCATATCAATGCTATTGATGCATCAGAGTGCTAAATTATCAAAGGCCCCTCTAGATAGGATTTTGGTTTCATGCTCTAGATTGAATATTTATCTGCATGTTATCTCAGTCTCGGTACTCTACAGGGATGGAAAATTCTTCATTTAATTTGCCTTTCATTTGTCTTTTCTCTGTTATCATTTATGATTAACTTTCCTTGTCATTCTGCATTTCTCAATTATGTTTTAAATTTTAGTTTGCCTTTGAATTCATCTAATTTCTCCGTTCCCTCAGCATTATTCATTCATCTGCCTTGTTATTCTCGGTCTCTCTGTTTCATCAATCCCTAGCCTGCCTTTCTTCCGTGTTTAATATTCATTCTCTCTTTACTTCTTTCTTTTCTTAAAACATAAGATCTTTCCTACTTTGCTTCTGCAAGTACCAAATTCACGACAACAACAATGTTTTTGAGTGTTTAAACTATTCTTATGACTTTGATGTGGCACATACGAATTCAACCACTTGATGCAATCATTTACCTACATCTGTAATTTTTGTTCAGTGTGCACATTATTTTCTTTCTCATCCAGTTAGACATGAGTGGCTAGTTTATTGGTCCGAAAATTAGAGACTTTGAATCGGAGGAGCTTGAACTACATAAACTACAAGCTGAAACCACTAAGTACAATTCAAAAGTTATTGAAGCTGATATTTGAATTGGTAATCAGAGATTTTGAATTGGGGGAGTTTTTCCTTTTCCATGGGGATTGAACCAGAGGAGTTTGATTCGAATGGATCACCGTTAACTTTGAACTATCAAATTTCATTTAGCGAAAAAATCAAATCAAAATTGATCTCAATTTTCTGTAAACAATTATGCTATTGAAATTAGAGCATAGCATTGGTCTGTCTATCTGTCTGTGCTTCAACATGAGCATAGCAAGACGTTGCACATGACCCGGAAAACAAGAAATTTTCAATAACTCAACCCCAGTTGTGTATGGAGTACCTGTTCGCTCCTAGGGTTTCGGAACCGCTCTGGCGATTCTGGCGATCTAGGTCCTGAACTTTTCTGGGGCGGCGATTCTCTTCGTCGATCCTCATCTAGTGCTCGCGCTCGATAATCACCATCCCTGCTTGGGCCTCTACACTAGGATCTTTCGGTTCCTTTAGGGTTCGGGGTGAATACGGGGTGTTCCTGGAACACCACCCACCCTTGGCCCTACTGGTTCCTGGACGATTCCGGTGCGGGGTCATGGCGTCTGGTGAGCGGGCGAAGGCAACGGAAGCTGGCGCGGTGCCCCCGATCGCGCGTGACGGTCCCCTGGTGGATCGGTTGCGGGAGGAGCGGGGGAAGACGGTGGCGGCGGTTACGGCGGAAGGTTCTTCTGCTCCCCTGGCGGATGAGGGGGGGGAGCGCGTGGAGAAGATGTTGGAGCGGCTTCGTCTGACAGCGGCTGAATCCAAGGCAGTTGTTCTAGACGATGACGACGACCTCGATCTGATTGATCCGGAGAAGGCGATGGTGGGGAAGGTACTGGCCCCCAACGTTCTCCACATCAACACAATTTCTGCGGCGATGCGTCCGGCCTGGGGTAACCCCCGGGGGCTCTTCATCAACCATCTCGGAGACAACATGTTCATCGCGGAGTTCGCCTCGCGACATGATCGAGAGAGGGTGATGGACGGATCACCGTGGACAGTTGGAAGGAATGCGGTGCTGCTGAAGAAGTACGATGCCAATACGCCTCCTAGTGAGATCAAGTTTGATAGGATGGCGATCTGGGCAAGGATTCTGGCTTTGCCTTATCGGCTGATGAACTCGAACAGAGGTTTTGAGATCGCGGAGCCTATTGGGCTGGTGAAGAAGGTGGATGCGGATGCATTAGGTCGATGCTGGGGTGGCTATATGCGCCTACGTGTGGAGGTTGCCACTCAAGAACCTCTAGTGCGTTTTGTGACGGTGTTCTCTAAGAAATTCCAATCAACGGAGGTGTACGATGTCCAATACGGGAGGTTACCCACATATTGCTTCTCCTGTGGCTTTCTCGGGCATACTGCTCTTGCTTGTTCACATCCAGCAGAGAGGGACGAGAATGATCAGCTCCCTTATGCTGCCAAGAGGCTCATGGTACCTGATGACCCGAAAAAGAGCAGCTCAAGGTCGGGACCCCATGGCTCCTCGATGGGTGGTGGCCACTCTACTCCTGAAGCGAAGGTTCCGTCGGGGGTTCTTCTGCCAATGCCGGTGCTAAGCAAGCTGGGAAGGGCTCAGTATCATCGTCCCAGCCAGATGAAGGTCATGAAGTGTCCTCCCCAATCAAAGGGGGTGCTCGAGATGGAGGCCGGGGACGTGGACGGTCTGGGCGTGGCCGTGGCAAAGGGAGGATGGAAGCATCTGGGAAGGACGTGGTCCAGACCAAATCATCGCGCCCAACTGCTGCAGGTCAGAAGAGGAAGGCCTCGAAAGATCAGCCTGTTAAACCACTCTTGCTTGAGGCACCTATTGATACCACGGTGTCTCAAGCCCTAGTGCTTGTTGGTGGCTCGACGGATCACCAAATTGTGGAGGAGGATACAGTGAGTTCAGACTCGGTCAAGAAACAGAGAGTTGTAACACCTCGATCGGCGGATCAGGCGGAGACTGCGGTGCAGTCCCGCCGGACGCAATGAGTATCTTGGCATGGAACTGTCGCGGGTTAGGGTCGGACGCGACAGTGGGCGAGCTTCGATGGTTATTGAAGACTTACCGACCTGATATCCTTTTCTTGTCTGAAACCAAGATGTGGGATACTCGAGCTAGGAAATTCATGTGGTCCCTGGGATTCTCTGGTTCCTATGCTGTCAGTTGCGAGGGCCGCAGTGGTGGCCTTGCGCTTTTCTGGAAGCAGCCGTTCTCTCTCTCGTTACGGGGGTACAATTCACATTTTGTTGATGTGACTGTTACCTCGGAGCTTCTAGGGACATGGCGTGCTACCTTTGTATACGGTGAGCCTCGGAGGGAGCTGAGACATATTTTTTGGGATATGCTACGCAGACTCCGTCGAGAGTGGACTGGTGCTTGGGTATGTTGTGGAGATTTCAACGAGTGCTTATATCAAAATGAACACTATGGCTCAAGGGACAGGTCTGATTCACAGATGGAGTTGTTTCGTGAGTGCCTAGATGTCTGCAACTTAAGTGATTTGGGTTTTGCGGGGCCAAAGTTTACTTGGACAAACAGGCAAGATGCCCAATGCAATGTACGTGTGCGCCTGGACCGTGCAGTTGCAAATAGTGGCTTCACAGATTTGTTCCCGGAGTGCACCGTGGAGAACATTATTACGTCCACTTCTGATCACTATGCAGTGCATCTTCGTCTTGAGGGCCTAGTGGCAGCTGGACCTACCTCGCCGGTGATCCAGACGTTCAGATATGAAGCTGCATGGCGTCGAGCTTCAGATTACTCCAGCGTAGTGGAGACGGCGTGTCAGCAGATGGCCAGTGGGCCGAATTCGCTGGACTCGGCATGGGCCAGGCTACAGCAGGTGGCGGGTTCCCTGCACAATTGGAGCCGGGCCTCTTTTGGTTCCGTTCGACGCAAAATTCAAAAGCTCGAACGTCGTCTTCGTTCTTTGCGATGTGGGTCTGTCACTGCTGCCTCGGTACGAGTTGAGAAGGAAGTTGAAAGTCAATTGTGTGAGTTATTTGAGAGGGAGGAGATCATGGCCCGACAGCGATCACGTGTGGAATGGCTCCGAGAAGGAGACCGTAACACTGCTTTTTTCCATGCCAAAGCTTCTGCGAGGAAACGCACTAATCGGATTCAGTCCTTGATCAGAGAGAATGGATCTATGTGTGATGATCAAATCGAGATGAAAGGCATGGTACATGAGTTTTATGAGAGTTTATTTACTTCCGAATCCTCTCTTATGATGGATCCAGTGTTGGATACTATTCCTTCGAAGGTGGATGATGAGATGAATGCTTCTCTAAACAAACCATATTCCAATGATGAGATCAGAACAGCACTATTCCAGATGGGACCGACAAAAGCACCGGGTCCAGACGGTTTTCCCGCATTGTTCTATCAATCTCATTGGGACTTTCTTCACACGGATATTTGTGATGTTGTTCGAAGTTTTATTAATGGGGCTGATATACCGGAGGGTTTCTGTGACTCTATCATTGTCCTTATCCCAAAGGTATCCAATGCAAAGCACCTTTCTAAATTTCGACCCATTAGTCTATGTAATGTACTGTACAAACTTGCATCCAAAGTTATTGCTAATAGGCTGAAGATGCTCCTACCTGATATTATATCTGAGTTCCAGAGTGCTTTTGTTCCGGGTCGTCTGATCACTGATAGTGCATTGGTTGCATTTGAGAGTTTACATACCATTCGACGACAAAAGAACAAACGGCCTTTCTTTGCGTTGAAGGTTGATATGATGAAGGCTTATGATCGTATCGAGTGGGATTACCTTCATGGATGCCTCTGTAAGCTGGGCTTCTCTTCCAGTTGGATTTCATCAGTAATGAGGTGTGTAACTAAGGCACGGTATGCTGTGAGAGTTAATGGTGACCTCACAACACCAGTGATTCCTTCTCGAGGAATTCGACAAGGAGATCCAATCAGCCCTTACCTGTTTCTATTGTGTACCGAAGGATTATCTTGTCTTCTGCAAAAAAAGGAGAGTCTCGGTGAGCTACAAGGACTACGCAATGGTCGTAGAGGCCCTCCTATTTCCCATTTACTCTTTGCAGATGATAGTATTTTCTTCGCACATAGTGATGAAAGAAGTGTAAGGGCTCTGAAATCAGCTCTGGATACCTACTGTGAAGCCTCGGGGCAGAAAATAAATTCACAGAAGTCATCTATTTTCTTTGGTAGCAAATGCCCATCGGCTATCAAAGATGTGGTGAAGGCACAACTAGGAGTGGACAATGAGATTCTCCAGGACTCATACCTAGGGATGCCAACTGCAATTGCCAAGGAATCAACATCATCTTTCAAATTCTTATCTGAGAGAGTGTGGAAGTGCATCACAGGTGTGGCTGGGCGTCCACTCTCGAGAGCAGGTAAAGAAACTTGGCTAAAATCTGTGGCTCAATCCACTGCTAACTATGTGATGAGTTGCTTTCGAGTCCCTGATCAATGTTGTGCTAAGATGAAATCGATGATAGCTGATCATTGGTGGGGTTTCGAGGATGGTAAACGCAAGATGCACTGGAGATCTTGGGACTGGCTCTCCTCTCCTAAATCTTTAGGAGGGATGGGTTTTAGGGATTTTGCTCTTTTCAATAAGGCCATGCTGGGCAAACAATGTTGGCGCCTGCTTACTGACCCAACATCTCTATGCGCTCGGGTCCTCAAAGGGCGCTATTTCCCGGATGGTTCTTTCATGACAGCCACCAAACCAAGTTCGGCATCGTATACATGGCGGTCCATCCTTTGGGGCCGGGAGCTGTTGATCCAAGGTCTACGCTGGGGAATTGGTAATGGGCAATCTGTGAAAATCTTGGAGGATAACTGGATTCCAGGGTTCCCTCCGGGATCATTCTTACCCAACACATCCCTTCCGAGAGGATCTACTGTTTGCTCACTGATGAATGCAACAAATGACTGCTGGGATGAGGACAAGATTAAAGTGCTGTTTCATGCTGAACTAGCACAGGTAATATCTCGGATCCCAATTAGCAGACAAGGTGGGGATGATTACGCCTCTTGGCCCTTTGACAGATTTGGGCTCTACTCTGTCCGCTCGGCGTACAACCTTGCGCGCACGGACTCGTTCTTTGCTAAACGTGCGTCGGCAGGGAGAGGTGATAACTCCGACAGAGACACGGAAGCAAAAGGATGGAAGGCCATCTGGGCTGTACAAGCACCGAACAAAATGAAAATCGTGCTCTGGAGATTGGCTCACAACTGCCTGCCTACGGGGACTCAGTTACTGCAACGACATATCCCTGCGGAAGGATCCTGTTTCTTTTGTGGAAGATTGGAACAAGCAGAACACCTGTTCTTGTGGTGCCCGTTTGCCCGTGATGTGTGGCAATCAGTGAAGGCTTGTTTCCCTATCCAGCTACAGCGCAGTTCCTTTACTAACTTGAAACATTGGCTATTTGATCTTCTGATCCGCGAGAGCGCAACTGCGGCTACTGCGTTCACGGTAACATGCTGGCACATTTGGGAAGCTCGCAACGAGCTAAGAAACAATGGCACTGCCTTACACCCCTCACAAGTGGCTACCAAAGTGATATCATATGTGGAGATGATCCTTCAGTTTTGCTTCCGTGACAAGCTGAATAAGAGGCCGGTTTCTTCTCCTCCACGGCAGCGCTGGAGTCCACCACCACTTGGGATGGTGAGCATGAACGTGGACGCGGCCCTGTTTCCGAATGAGAACCGGATGGGTTGGGGAGGGGTCTTACGGGATCACCAAGGGCTCTTCGTTTTTTCTTGCAGTGAGGGTCTCCCGGGCCTCCCTGAACCTGAAGTGGCAGAAGGCCTGGCGTTGAGGCAAGCATTGACTCTCCTTCGAGACCGTGGCTACCAAAGGGTGAGGTTAGCCTCTGATTGTTTATCATTGGTCCAACGCGTCCTGAGTACCTCTCGTGATCGCTCACCCCTGGGATCAGTGGTAATGGATATCAAAAAGCTAGCTATGCAATTCGACACCTGCTGCTTCACTCATGTTCCTCGTACTTCAAATGTAATAGCACATACCCTAGCTCGCTCTTCCGAGAGCTTATCTTGTATTTTATCAGAACTTGTTGCTCCGGTTTCTATCCGAGCAGAACTTTGTAATGATGTGATATGATCAATAAAGTGCGATTTCTATCAAAAAAAAACCCCAGTTGTGTATGTATATGACGCTTGTGATCATGCCAACTATCACACCGACCAACAAAATGATAGTCACATAAAGTACGGCTCTCGGTACAGGCGAGCGAACATTTGTGGGGATGCCTGGTGTGGATCTACACCTCCGGGAGATAAAGTTTCCTGGCTTATTCAACATTTGTAATGAACATGGAGACTGTCATTTAGAAGATGGTTGGACAGAGATTTGCAGGACGAAATGAGAAGATTGCAAAATATGCCTATTGGTGTTGCCTGAATGATTATCATAACACTTCTCCACATGGAATGGGTCAAATCTGGGAATTTAAAGTTAGATCAACTTATACTCATATGTCTAGTAATAGGATTTACAGGTCCTTAGAATACAACCAAACAAAAAAAAAAAAAAAAACGGGCACAAGGCAATATAGTTTCTCTCTTTAAAAAAGCGAGTTAGAATTTTGCAGACGAAAAAAAGTGAGCGATTTAGTTCTTTTTTAGCATCAGCCACCCACTTCATTTATTCAGAACGAATGTTTGTAGGAATACATAAGAATTCAGGTGGCTGGATAAACCAAACTAATCTACCTATCTCTAAAGTGGTAGCATACCGAGCCAGAATATGAGCTTCACCATTGGATGTTCTACTCTCATGGCAGAAACTAGCATCCTCAAACTGGAGTGCCCAATGGGCACACTCGTTGACAATCTTGCTGTATCTCCGTCTATCTTCACCTTTTTACTGAATATTGTTGGCAACTTCCAAACAGTCCGTTGAAATTTTCAGTCGCTGTGCATTCAAATCACTTGCTAAAGCTAACGCCTCACGGCAAGCCAAGCATTCCACTACTGTAGGATCAGCAATGTCCTCCATCGTGATGAGGGAGCATCCCAGGAAAATACCTTAATCATCCCGTGCAATAGCTGAGATGCACCCTTATTTTCTGATTTTGCTACAGCAGCAGCACTTAACGAATCAGGGACTTGCAAGGTCTGCCACACTTGCTTTGCCAACAGAGCGAGGTTAAATAACTCTAAATCATGAAAACTTAATCCTCCCATATATTTTGGACTAGTCATTCCCATGAGACCCAATTTGTTTTTATTTTCCCTTCCTTGCTTCCCTACCAGAAATTCTGACTTAGAGAGTTTAGATGAACACATAAACCTCTCGGAAGATGGAAGCACGACATAGAGTAGGTTGGAACAGTCTGCACAACTGATTTTATAAGAATCTCTTTTCCTCCCACTAGTAACCGTTGTTCCATCCATCCTTGAGCTCTCTTCCAAAGTATATCTTTTAAATTTTGAAAGAGCCATTTCAAGGATGACCTACATTAGAGGGCATTCCTAAATATTTTTCATTCAGAGTTTCATTAGTCACTTCCAAAATCACCTTGACTTGCTCCTTGACTGAATTCGGGCATCCTCTGCTAAAGAAAACATGACATCCTTTGCTAAGGAAAACAAAGGACTTCTTAACCTTATTAATTATTTGCCCCGATGCCATACAATAATCATGTAAGGCATTCTGAACTTCCTCCACTCCACCATCACTCGCCTTGAATAGCAACAACTGTCATCCGGGAACAAAAGATGGTTCACTGCCTGAGCAGATGGTGCCACCTAAATTCACTAAAAATATTTGATGACTAACTTCTTTGTTTTAAAAGGTACGGAAATCCCTCTGCCACTATCAAGAAGAGATAAGGTGAAACAGGATTACCTTGCTGAATCCCTCTAGATGGTTTAAAACTTTCCAGAGGGGTACCATTTAAAAGAATAGATAAAGATATTGATATTACCATTCTCTCATTACCATGTCAAAACTTTCAATAGGGGTACCATTTAAAAGAATAGATAAAGATATTGATGTTACCATTCTCATTACCATGTCAATCCATCTCTGCTGAAAACCTAACTTCAGCATAATTGCTCTCAAATAGTTCCACTCCAAACGATTGTACGCCTTTCTCATATCCAACTTCAGAGCACAATATGGATTTCTTTTCGATCTTCGCCTCTTCATGAAGCGTAAACATTCATAAGCTGCTAATGTTGTCTGTAATAAGCCGCCCCAACACAAAAGTCGATTGCTGAAATTATCTCTGGCAAAATTTGCTTTAAACGATTTGCAAGAACCTTAGAAGCTATCTTCGCCGGAACATTACATAAATTTATAGGCCGGAACTGGTTCGGCTCAATTTTTTTTAAAAAAACGCAGGCAAAAGCTTTGTCTTTATATTGATATAGGAGAAGCAACAAGGTAAGGCCTAGGACAATCAAAAAACAGAAGGAAAAGGCTCTACATAGTAATTTCTGCTAAGTGCTTAGCGCCCGCCATGATCCAGTTCTTACTCTTGTACTTAATCTTATGGAAAAGCACCATCGGCATCATCACGACATTGTTGAAGACCCTAACATTTCTTTTTTTTCTAAATTTCCCAAATAATCAGAATGATTGCCGTTTTGAGCCCTTTGGGACAAGAGGTCGGCGATTTGGCAGCGGAGTGCCAATAGTGGAGGAGAATTGGACGACCCGAGCCGATGTCCTGCCCAAGAGAAGGGCACGAAATCCAGGAGGTCGCGGCGTTCCAAATGCGCCTAGAGTAGCCACATTCTAAAAGGATGTGCCTTGCGGTCAGAATTGGCATAGTGGATTGCGCCATTTTGGCGGCGCTCAAACCTCTTTTTTTTAAGGTTTAAGGCAGGCGCTCTGGCATTCGATTAGAAGAGATGAAAGTACGTACAAGTGTGCCTCGGAAGGCAAAAGCCCTAGGGCTAAAAGGAAGAAGGAAAGGCCATAGCCAAACATGAGCTACCTAGGCCGCCCGGTCTCCGGGGTCATCTGTGTGGGCAAAAGCCCTCATTGCAATCTCCTCGCGAATGAGACGCACCACATCCAACACCGGAAAAGCCTGATTGGTGAAACCTCTTCGGTTTCTCTCCTTCCAAACCAAAGTTTAAAATAGCGGGATATTGTATATAGCCCCGGCGATTTCATAAGGTATGAAAGGCTATAGCCGGGCTATAGCCGAGCTATAACCATATAACCGTTTTGCTAGAATATTGAAAAATAGTAAAATTTAGACAACATATAATCGTTTATGTAGTATTATTCGCAAACACATAACGTAATAACATAATCATATAAGATGAACGAACAATCATGAGTTTAAATAACAACTATTCATGACACAGTTCAGCAGTTGTGACACCAGATCGCTATGGGTCGCACTCGCACCTCACAACAGCAATTAAACAACCAACGATGATTGATTTGGGCTCCAAAATTAACGGAGGTGGTAAATTTTGGTCCAAAATTTGTGGTCCCCTAGACGGGATATAGCCGGGCTAAGAGGCTATATCCTGGTTATATCCATACAGCCGGGCTATTAGCGGATATTTTTCATATAGCCTCTGAAGACTCTAGCCGTAGCTCCGAGACTCTCGAAAAGCTATAACCGGCTATTTAAAACTTGGTTCCAAACTCCCCAAATGGTGTAGCTCAAACCTCATTCGGGTCAACTTTTCTTTTTGTTACTTTCGGAGTCATCACCACAAAGGTTTTATTAACCTCATTCGGGTCATCAACTCCCTCCAAAATTCTGGTAACAGTCGACGTAATTTCATGACCACACAAGGCGACGTGACGCTGGAAGAAGTGGACCGAGAATCTATCGGGCCCAGGGGATCTCAGCTCAAACTTTAAGTGAGTCACGGGTTATGGTGCCGCGATAACTGAGCAAGAGTGCAAGACCCGGTTAGCTCACGATCCTTTCTTCCCAAATCGATCATGTGTGGTGCGCTGCTGGAAGATTGGAACCTGAGAACAACGTGGTTACGCAGAGGCCAGTCCTCCGTGGTTTCGGAGCTCAGCTAGAAACTCCGACTGCCGACTCCGAAAAGTTATCATCCGAAACCCGGGGTGGCGTAGGCCCTTTCGAGAAACCTGGGCTGGCCGGCTACCAATGCTCGCCCCTACGCCGGTGTCGACCATGGGACGGAGATCGGGCTCATGCTCAGCAAGTCGCGCGGCAGCATCAGCAGAGACCGCGACTTATACCGGCCACTATTGGCATACGCGGCCAGTCGGCCATCCATCATAAGCTCGCTCGCCTCTGCTGATGTGCCCGTGATCGGGCTATCTTTTACTTAAGTTTTGTGTTACGCATGATCTGCAGAGAACACTTTATGGTGCCATCTGTAGTTCTGTACTATTGCTACCGAGGATTACGTGCATTTTCTAGATTTAAGAGGGTCGACAAGACTGAGAGGATAGAGGAGCTGATAGATCAGCTGATCGCTTATCACGCTTAAAATGATGGCGGTCGTACGGGCTATCTACAGTCGGGATGGGTGGCTTAATCATCGCCGTATCGATGTTTAGGACTTTTATCTTGAGTTGGTTGATACTTTTATCAAACTTGTGTGATCGGTGACTGTAAGGGGTCTATACCTCGGATTTTTACATTTTCTTAATATAAAACCTGGCTGTGTGCATCGTTTTGATGCAGAGGCCGGGACCCAAGGGTTTCCATTTCCAAAAAAAAAAGTAAGCTGATCTCTATACCCTTTGCTGCTAACTCAACCTCTCGTGTTCGTCTTTCATCAAGGAAACTACGACTCGATTGGTCCGGAATAAGCATCCATGTGACTAGGTTTCACTTTTACACCCTCTGAGAGAATCAAGGAAAATATCAATTCACCCTTTTTTTTTCAGCCGAACTAGCTCCCTCTACATTAATTAAGAGTGTGACTAATTGTCTAATTCCGCGTCGAATGAGAATTAACTTAGTTCCAAGTCAGATGAGGTCATACAATACTTCAATAAATTAATAAGGCGGCCGTACACATCACTTTGATGCAGAGCCTTGGGCTGCCCCATTTCGGAAAAAAAGACGAGGTCATACAATCTCAGTTGAAACTCATGACAGGACGCAATGGCGAAGTCAGCTGATGTTACACGCAATAGCAAAACAACGATGACATTAAGCAAGATCGAACCAACGGGGACACGAGATTTTAACGTGGAAAACCCTTCCAATGAGGAAGAGAAAAAACCACGGGCGCCAGCCAGCAATACTTCACTATTTCGGATGAGGTTACAATCGCGCCGGGATTTACAATGTATGGCTTATCCCGTGCAGCGGCTTACAAGAGGTATATAAAGGCGGTCCTGACCTAACTAGGTCGGTAACAGGTAATCCAACTCCGACTCGGTAACAACTCGTTGCGCCTCCGGCTCCACTCGTCAGAAGTTCGGCCTTTATCAGTATATACGAATATGAATTTGGATCACCATAAAATAACACTCCACCTTGAGACAAATTCCCTCTTGTAGCATAAATGAGAACCTTCGCCTGAAACACACAAAGAAAACACCTTCGGCGCCACATAGCCTCTTGGGCTAAGCAGTGATACCAACTAAGCTCGAGCAAAGCTCAAACTTAGTAATAGGAACTGGCTTTGTCATCATATCAGCAGGATTATCATGAGTACTAATCTTGCATACCTTCAGCTTACCTTGTGCAACAACATCACGCACATAATGGTATTTGACATCAATGTGCTTTGTTCTCTCATGGAACATCTGATCCTTAGTAAGGTAAATTGCACTCTGACTGTCGCAAAATAGGTTAAAGCAAGTATCATCTCCACAAAGCTCAGCAAACAAACCTTTCAACCAAACTGCCTCTTTGCATGCTTCAGCAATAGCCATATACTCAACCTCAGTAGTAGATTGTGCAACAACACCCTGCAAGGTAGCCTTCCAGCTAACGGCACATCCACTAATCGTAAACACATAACCTGTGAGGGATCTCCTCTTATCCAAATCGGCAGCATAATCTGAATCCACATAGCCTGCGAGTCCCTCACCAGTCTTGCCAAACTTCAAGCAAGCTTTGGATGTGCCGCGAAGATACCTGAAAATCCACTGAACAGCTTTCCAATGTTCTTTACCAGGATTAGCCATGTATCGACTGACCAAACTCATAGCATAAGACAAATCAGGTCGGGAACACACCATGGCATACATTAAGGAACCAACAGCACTAGCATAGGGAACTCGTGACATATACTCAATATCTTTGTCAGTAGTAGGACACTGCAATGCTGACAACTTGAAGTGCGAAGCAATTGGAGTACTAACAGACTTTGCATCATGCATATTAAAACGATGAAGAACTTTCTTAATGTAATTCTCCTGACTAAGAAATAGCAATCTAGATTTTCTGTCTCTTGAAATTTCCATACCTAGAATTTTCTTAGCAGGACCAAGATCCTTCATCTCAAACTCACTACTCAATTGTTTCTTTAATGTAGTGATTTCTTTCATGCTCTTGGCAGCAATTAACATATCATCAACATATAGCAGCAAGTATATAGGTGATTCATCAACAAATTTAATGTACACACAGCTATCATATTCAGACCTCTTAAAGCCATGTGACATCATAAAAGAATCAAACCTTTTATACCATTGTCGAGGAGACTGTTTCAAACCGTAAAGAGACTTCTTTAGCTTGCACACGAAATCCTCTTTACCAGGCACTATGAACCCTTCAGGTTGATCCATGTATATTTCCTCCTCAAGTTCTCCATGCAAAAACGCAGTCTTCACATCTAACTGCTCAAGCTCAAGATCATGCATAGCAACAATACTAAAGAAAGTACGAATAGAACTATGCTTGACAACAGGTGAGAACACATCATTATAATCCACTCCTGGAATCTGACTGAAACCTTTTGCTACTAACCTTGCCTTAAACCTTGGAGGCTCACTGGGAGATAAGCCCTCCTTTCTTTTGAATATCCACTTACAGCGGACGGCCTTCTTTTGTTTAGGCAAGCGCACAATATCCCATGTGCCATTCTTCTCAAGTGATTGCATCTCTTCGTGCATTGCACCAATCCACTTGTCACGATCAACCGAATCAATAGCTTCATTATATGTAGCAGGTTCAGCATCATTCTCCACCTGTTCTGCACAACTTAGAGCAAAATAAACAACATCACATTCCTCAATTAAACGAGTACGAGGTCCTTTATTCCTCTTCTCTCTGCGCTCTGCAATAGACAAATTTTCTTGCTGCACAATAGGAGGTGAGGGCGGCACAATATCCTCCCCATCAATTTCAGTTTCCTCCTCATCCAGGTGTTCTAGCTCCACCTGCACACGAACTCGTGGTTCGTCCTCATCAGAAGAATCAGGCATAACATCAGTTGACAAACTGTCCTCATACATGACAGATTCATTAAACACAACACTTCTGCTAAAGAAAGTCTTTTTGGTTTCCGGGTTCCACAACTTATATCCTTTTACTCCAGAACCATAACCAAGAAATAAGCACTTAACAGCTCTAGGCTCTAACTTTCCATTATCAACATGAGCATAGGCAGTGCAACAAAAAACTTTCAGTTGTGAATAATCAGCTGACTCACCAGACCATACCTCAATAGGAGTTTTCTTGTCAAGAGGGATGGATGGTGACCTGTTAATCAAGTAGCAGGCAGTGTTGGCAGCCTCAGCCCAAAAACGCCTATTCATGCGGGCGTTAGACAACATGCAGCGAGCTTTGGAGATGATCGTCCTGTTCATCCGCTCAGCTACACCATTCTGCTGAGGTGTGTATGGGATGGTGTGATGCCTGACAATGCCTTCCTGCACACAATAATCATCGAAAGCATGCGAACAAAATTCGCCACCATTGTCAGTACGAAGCAACTTCACCTTTCTTTCAGTTTGTTTTTCAATCATAACTTTCCACTCCTTAAAAGCAGCAAAAGTATCATCCTTAGTTTCCAGGAAATAAGGCCAAACTCTTCTAGAGTAATCATCAATGATAGTAAGCATATAACGAGCACCACCATAAGAGGGCTTACGTGAAGGCCCCCACAAATCAGCATGTACATAATCCAATGTACCTTTAGTGGTATGAACGGAAGCATTGAACTTAACTCTCTTATGCTTACCAAATACGCAGTGTTCACAGAACGGCAACTTACTCATATTGCAGTTCTTCAGAAGTTCTCTCTTCACCAATTCTGCCATACCATGTTCACTCATGTGTCCAAGTCGCTTATGCCAGAGGTTAGTTGTACTTGGATCATCATTAGTAATAACAGCAGCAGTACCAGACAATGTGCTACCTCTAAGGATATATAACTTGGCAGAATTCATATCACCAATCATAACAATGAGAGAACCTTTTGATACCTTCAGGCGTTTATCCCCTCCGGCGTACTTGTACCCATCACAGTCAAGGGTACTCAGCGAGATCAAATTTCTCGCCATGGATGGTATGTGTTTCACTCCCGTCAATGTACGTGTCATCCCTCCATGGGTCTTGATCTGAACAGATCCAACGCCAACAATGTGACATTTGTTGTCGTTCCCCACACGCACAAAATCTCCAGTCTGCACAGCTTCATAAGAACTAAACCATTCTTTGTTACAGCAAATATGAAACGAACAAGCAGTATCAAGAATCCACTCATCATCACGGGTAACACATGCAGTAAAAACAGCTAAGCATTCACCATCCGAACTATTATCACCAGCAACAACAACAGCCTTACCAGTACCATTACCATTACCATTACCGTCAGATTTATTTTTCGGTTAGTATGTGCCGTTCCTTTTCTCCTTGTTCTGCACCTTCCAGCAATCATCAATGGTGTGATTGGTTTTCTTACAGTACCTGCAGAACTTGTCTCGTCCTTTGGACTTTGAACGGCCCCTACTTTTATCTCTGTTGTTGTCGTTGTAGTTGTTATCTCGCTGCTCTGGTCTGCCTCGAACCTGCAATGCATCGCCTTTGGAGGACGATGGGTTAGACTGCACCATAACTTTCATCTTTTCCCTGGTCTGCAGGGCCTCACAAACTTCCGCGAGGGTTAGTTCATCGCGGCTTAACAGTATGGTATCACCCAGGTTTGTAAAAGAGCTAGGCAGCGAACATAACAGCAGAAGAGCTAAGTCTTCATCATCATATTTTACCTCCATCGACACTAGGTCGGACACGATCTCCTTGAAGATCGACAAGTGGCTCATGACAGAACCACCATCTTGCATCTTGAGCGAGAACAACTTCATCTTAACATGCATCTTGCTGGTGAGATCTTTTGACATGCAGATCGACTCCAGCTTGACCCACAATGCGGCTGCGGATTTCTCCAACAGCACCTCCTGCAATATATCATTGGATAGATGAAGTTGAATCAACGACAAAGCCTTACGATCTTTGCGTTTCTCATCGGCAGTCCAATCCTTGGCTTCCTTATTCCCGAAAGAATCCAGCGCCTCATCAAGATCCGATGCTTGCGACAGAACCGCGCGCATCTTTACTTGCCACAGAGAAAACCTCGTCTTGTAGTCCAGCAACGGTAGATCAAACTTCATCGATGCCATCGCGAATCCCTAATCTGAAACAGGGCTCTGATACCACTTGTTACACGCAATAGCAAAACAACGATGAAATTAAGCAAGATCGAACCAACGGGGACACGAGATTTTAACGTGGAAAACCCTTCCAATGAGGAAGAGAAAAAACCACGGGCGCCAGCCAGCAATACTTCACTATTTCGGGTGAGGTTACAATCGCGCCGGGATTTACAATGTATGGCTTATCCCGTGCGGCAGTTTACAAGAGGTATATAAAGGCGGTCCTGACCTAACTAGGTCGGTAACAGGTAATCCAACTCCGACTCGGTAACAACTCGTACCGTACCGCGGGGGGCTGCCGCCCCCCGCACCCCCCTCCGTGCAGTCCACGTTTGTGCGGGGCGAGTGTGGGGCCAACTTCAGACTTCGTTGCGCCTCCGGCTCCACTCGTGAGAAGTTCGGCCTTTATCAGTATATACGAATATGAATTTGGATCACCATAAAATAACAGCTGAAGCGTTGAGCCTAGGCAAACACTGTTCAAATCACCGTATTTGTATCAAAAAGTCTCTCACTTAATCTAGCATCTTCACTAAGTATCAAAGGAAATTAGAAGCTGGAGCCCGGGTTGTAGCTCCGCCACTGACAGGACGAATCAGGAAACAAATCCACATGATACCTTCTCTTACCACCTTGCTTTTGCCATAAAAATCTCTTCGTATATTTATTCATTTTTTCAGTGAAGGTTTTGTTCAACATTATCATAGACATGTAATAGGGAACAATAGCACTAGAAAGCAAGACTAGTGTCTAACAAAATACTTGTGCCTCCAGGAGATAATGATTTTCCTATCCACTCATCAAGTCTCTTTACCATTTTGGTATCCAGGATATCCCAATTGGATTTTTTTCCATGCAAGAAAGCTTTACATGAATTCCTAAATTATTTCAGAGGAAGGATGGTAGCAGCTCCATCTCTTTGTGGTCGTCCGTGTTGCCACTTGGCAACCAAACATATCAGCATAAAAGGCAGTAATGTCACTATTGCCTCCAATAGTGAAAACTTCACTTTTCATCTACTCCGGTTAATTTTCAAGCCAGACATGAGTAACTCATGTGGTCCAGTAAGTCAGCAATAATCTATGCCCAGAAAGGTTAACTGATAAGTCATGAGAAAGGTAGGACGGATACGGTGATATGGTCATGGCTAACGCAATTGCGATCACCTAACACTCTTATGTACTCCCTCCGTTCCTAAATATAAGATGTTCTAACTACTATACATGTTGACTAGATACGAACTAATATAAATGAACATATACACTTAAAGTTGTCCAGATATATGTAGATATATATATATATATATATGTGTATGTGAAAAAGGATTAAACATCTTATATTTAGAAATGGAGGGAGTATAAGTTAGCAAACTGAAATATGATAATCTGATCTAGTGTTTGTGTTTGGTGGATGTGAGTCGCTCCATCTGAATCTCTGGTCGGTTAAAAATTCTCCTTCCAATCTCTTACGAATTTCTGTTTTTATCAAGCTCATGCACCCTTTATTTGATTTCTATTTTTCTGTAGACATTCATGGCAGCTACGGTTATGCCCATGCATGATGTCTACGGAAACGATCTTTTACATATAGCTGCATGTACGTCATCACGTACGTACGTGAGATCAAAACCTAAACCGGCACAAAGATACGCGTAACTCGTGCGACCAATCATGAGATTACACAAACACGCCATGATTGTTAAGCTGATAAGCATATGCACCTTCCACCCCAGCCACACGCTGTTGCTCGTATCGTATCATATCAAATCCAGGGCTCATAGGCGTCCTCGACATCCTGCTTATCCGATCTCCACCTTAAATTTGATCACGAGATCAAAGATCTAGTCACGTGATTACACGTCCTTGTATATGCTAGGTGTCCCGCGTAAACTTTTTTGTTTCCGTAGACAATCACACACAATGATCTATAAATAGCTCACATGGCTCACAGTAGTAGGCATCTTCATACACACTCACAGAAACATCGAAACGCCTACCGAGCATAACCAAGCTAAAAAACGAGCACCCGACTCTTCAGCTCCCCATGGCACCCAACGGAGAAGCTTCGGCGGTGGTCGCCTCCATGGCGCCCTTGTTGACAACAATCATAGGTAACCTTGGCAGCTCTTGGCAGAGAACCCCATCGTGTAACGAGCTCCATGGCAACACTGACGATCACAAAGAGACGGAGCTGCTTCCATCCGCCGGCTCCGTCCTGGAGGTGGAGGACACTGAGTGCGAGTGCTGCGGCATGTCGGAGGAGTGCACCCCCACATACATCAGCACAGTACGCCATCGGTTCTCGGGGCGGTGGGTGTGCGGGTTGTGCGCCGCGGCGGTGGCAGAGGAGGCCTGCAAGCGCGGCCGCGGGCTGGAGGCGGCGCTGGTGGCGCACATGGGCGTGTGCAGGCGGTTCAACGGCTTCGGGAGGACGCACCCCGCGCTCTTCCAGGCCGACGCCATGAAAGGCATCCTGAGGAAGCTCTCGGGCCCTGGATCGCCCAAGTCCAACAGTAGTAGTACTAGCGGTAGAGCAGCGATGGCACACAAGGCCGCGCCACCAGCTGCGTGAAGGTCGTCGCTGGTATATGCAAGGACCAGGCGGTGATGGGTGAACTGTGTCTGCTGCTAATTAAAGATGGCCGATGCTGTTTCATTTGCACCTTAAACTTGGCCTCTAAAAGTGTGTGTGTGTGTGTAGCTTAGGCATGGTTTTTGCCCTCAAGGTTTGTTGCATTGGGCTTCAAATGTAGATATAACTCCATGCTTTGGTGCTTGGTGCTTTTCATGGGGGTTTGTTTTGCCTCTTTTAACTGCGTTAAAGGAGCGTTTAAAACCCCAGTCTACCCTAATTTCAGGTGTATATCAATGGAAGTACTATCTTTTGAACTACTAGTCTATAATACGTCTGTGTACCAGTGTGTTTACTAAGAAAGTAACAAATGCCTCACGTGTTCACAGGATGCATTTCAAAGATGATGCAAGCACAAGACGCTAGATTTCTAGACAACATAAACATCGATAGCAAGGTTGTCTGTAACGAATTTTTTTTTGCCTCTTCTCAAGGAATCGTGAGTCAACCATGAAACCCTAGATCCATTGGATTTTGTTATGCACACTAATTTTGAGTGTGATAAAGATAAGGTTATCCTCCAACAAAAGAAAGACGAACTAGGGCAGCAGTTCGTCCAATAACCAGATCGTCAACAACATACAACTCTCTTCAGTTAAGGCTCGAGCTTATCTGAAATGCACAAAGTAATTTCATCCGTGTACGATATTAAGGTCATTACTAGTACATAGCATATTAATGCCCTGAAGAACTAGTCGAAAAACAAAGCCCATTATTGGAGGGAACAAAATACTCCGATATCCGCTGCGTTTATCCCAGAACGGTTTCTTTCATTATCGAGGGACACTCAAACCAGTCTCTGCAAGGAAGCAGGGAGATCATAAATTTCAGGTTGTTGTGCAGTAAGATAAACTACACAAATCCCTGAGCACACCCATGAGGTGTTACACACAAAAACAACAAAGCGAAGAAATTGGCAGCAGCGAACATGATAATTTCCTAAAGTAAAACCAAGTTGTCCCTTAATAGCATGTCTGAAGTATGAGCACAACAATCACAGTGAGTTTGGAGTTCTAGAACTTCTTTAGGTAACAAACCAATCATAACATGGCAAACAAAATACAAGTGCTCCATGATTGGAATATCAAATTCGAATTATCCAACAGATCAGTACTTAGGCTTAACAGGAATATAGGCATTTCTTTGTTGACTGATGTATATATGAACCTCAATTGAGAAACAGAGTCCATCAAGCAGAGCATTTTGCACCGATGCACATTATGGGACTGATGAAATATAAGTTCCAGATAAGTAATAACATTTCTAACACGCAAAACTTAAATGCAACGCAGACACCTGGGAGTTATGTGGTAAAAACAATGTGAATTTCCAAAAATAAAAGAAAGTATCGTGCTGATGCCATTGGTCAGACAAAAAATTAGGGTAGTACAGTAGCTGCTAAAGGCACATGGCTAGCTTTAGGCAACACACAAGTTGGCTGACCTGTTAACCATTCACGGCTTTAGTCAACATTGATGTCCATAAGGTTTGTTACATTCCACATTGATCTTCAGACAGTTTATTTACATGTTTTATATATAATATATAATATATCGCTCACGCCTATAACTCAATAGCATGTTAGCAATTATCGTGGATGTTCTGACTATTTGTTGGTAAGTGTTTTGTCCTCAATGGCATAAACCTAAGTACAATTCGTCGCCACTCCTCACACAGACACATGTATGGACAAGGAAAAAACCACAGGTTAATCAGTTAATGAATAGCACCAGATGAATCTGAATTTCATGCATTCACCAAACTAAATTTAAGCACCCTAAAGTGTGTGTGGAGTGTGTCAGACTACACATGTACTAGAATAAGCAGGCAACTGGGCAGTCACAACTCACAGGTAGGATGCAAAGATTAGATCATATCAGACTCAGACTCCCGGGTAGGAGCTGCAGAGCGTACCCTGCGACACGGCCCGGGCCACCTCCGCCCCCAGCCGCGACGTCAGCCTCGCCGCCGAGATTGCGCTGTGCAGCGGCTGCAGAGACCGTGCGAGCGCGATCTGCCTCCCCAGGGAAGAAGACCTGCACCAAACATGCCCCAGTTCAAGGCTGACATGGAAAACATCCGCGATGGGAAACGTACAAGGGGGGTCGGTGGCTTTACCTGGGGACTGAAGCGAGGGAGCGGGGGAGAGAGGCGGCCGGGCTCCGGGCGGCGGCGGAGCGGACGAAGGCGGCCGCGACAGGGCGGGAGAAGGAGCGGAGCCGCGACGCCATGGCCGGGAAGGAGGGAGCTAGGGAGGGGAGGGGAGGGGAAGGGCGAATGTTTTAGGGTTTTGGACTTTGCGATTTGAGCAAGTCGATGTACATGGGCCTTCCAGCCGATATGAAACGAAATATATTTAAGCCCATCAGCACACACCCAGGCCCGGCTGGATGCAATCACTCTCCGCTTCTTGGACCCCTTCCGGCATTCGTCTCCACCTTTCTTCCACCTCTTCTTCCAGCTTCGCGAAAGTCCAGGCCCCAAACCCCGCGATCCCCATGGCCTCCGGCGAGGGCACCGGAGACCCGAAGACCGCAGCAGACGGCGGCGAGGCGGAGATGGAGGTGCAGGATGCGGAGCTGTGCCTCGACCTCACGAGTTGCCAGCTGCACGATCTGAGTGAGGTGGAGATCCCGTCGAACCTGGAGGAGCTAGACCTTACGGCAAACCGCCTCGTCTCGGTAGACCCCCGTATCGGCCACCTCACCGCCCTCCGCAAGCTCTCGTTCCGACAGAATCTCCTCGAGGATGAGGCCGTCGCGCCCCTCTCCACCTGGGATTCCATCGCTGGCTTACAGGTGATCATTCTATCTATTGAGGATATGGAAAGGCCCGATCTTAATATTGTTATTATTCTCTGTTGTTAATATGCATCTGTTTCGATTGCGAATGATTTCTACAATTCCTTCCATAGCACGGCAGCATTTTTTTTCTCTTACAACTGCATCAGGACCTGCACTGTCAACACATTCAACATCCGCGATTTTAGTGCACCTGTCCAGCAGCGGTCTACAATAATAAACAGTTTAGGTGGTACCTTGGTACTATCAACAACGAGGTGTAGGGAGGGGAAGTTGAATTCGATGTCAGATGCTATTTTATGCGCAAATTGGTTTTTTAGGTGACACCGGTGAGCAAAAGCGACAGGGGTGGTGTAAAAATGTTTAACTCTAGTTTGATTGTTTGGGGAGATTTAGTGTTCCCATTCAAGTCGTTGGTCTTTGTACTCTGCTGCAGAATTATGGAACTTCTGGTTCTGAGGTGATCCATTATGTTATGTTCCAGCTTTGGTTAATTACCAATAGTATAACCGGAATAAAACTTACTTAACATGAAGTTCGATTCAATGTACACAAACTTGGTGCATGGCATTTTATGAAATTTACATAAAGGTTGGTAGGCAATTTTTTGCTTGCATACAAGTTGGAGACAGGTATCACCTCGCCTGTAGTATAACCTGTATTGTGTCCTGATATATTTTCTTGTAAAGAAGGTTATGTGGAGAGATGGCTAAGGGGCTACCATGATCATAGCTATGACAGTGACACCTGTTTTCGACTTTCCCCTTGAGTGAGGTTCAGGTCAACCTGAATACTATGCACGCAGGCTGAAAAGTGCAATTTCTTATAGTCTTTAGCTTTACTTTGCTATTCCTCCAAGTTTCTGAGAGTTCAGTAATTCATGCCTTGTGGCAAAATAATTTTCTGTATTATGTTTTGTCTTTTCCCATACCGCATAATAGTGAAGTGCTCTTACGATGCAATTTAAAATCATTTCCATTTTCAGGAGTTAGTCCTTAGAGATAACAAGCTTACAAAGATCCCTGATGCCAGCATCTTCAAGGGTCTTCTGGTGTTTGATGTTTCTTTCAATGAGATATCGTCCTTAAATGGGTTATCTAAGGTTTCCAGCACGGTGAAAGAACTCTATGTTTCAAAGAATGAAGTTGCGAAGATGGAAGAGCTTGACCATTTCCATGCATTAGAAATGCTTGAACTTGGTAGCAACAGATTAAGGGTAAGCATGTAGACGTTTCTTCACACATCCCGGTGCATGCTACAGTACAAAACTTGGATAGAACCAAGACCATATAGTTACCTATGCTCTCACATGTTCCACTCTATTTCAGGTGATGGAAAATCTGGAAACCTTGACTAATCTACAAGAGTTATGGCTTGGAAGAAACCGAATCCGGACAATCAACTTATGTGGCTTGAAATCAATCAAGAAAATAAGTTTACAAAGTAACAGGCTAACTGCAATGAATGGGTTACAAGTACCATATCATAACTTTGCCAGCTCCCTTGCTTTTTCTAAAGTAACGCTCCTTGGTAATATATCTGTTGTTCTTACTCAGGAATGTGTTGCTTTAGAGGAACTGTACCTCAGCCATAATGGAATCCAAAAGATGGAAGGTCTTTCTACCTTGCAGAACCTTCGTGTTTTAGATGTTTCATCTAACAAGCTAACCACTGTCGAAGATATTGAAACATTAACCAGGTAAGATGGGCAAAAAAAAAAAAAACCTAGTGCACCAAAATAATCGTGGAACAAGATCCAAATATCCTAAGCTATATAAACAGCTTCGTAAATTGTTTGTTCTACTTATTTCTTTTGCAGGTTAGAGGACTTGTGGTTGAATGATAATCAAATACCATCACTGGATGAGATAGAATCTGCTTTGTCTGGTGCACGAGAGAAGCTAACAACCATATATCTTGAGAGAAATCCTTGTGTACGTACTTCATGCCTGTTGTCTTCATTTAATTATAGCTCTTTACTTTCATAGTCACATTCATTGCTGTTGAACCTGCCTTTACCATTATATTATCGTAAGTTATTAATTCCTTTTTAGCGTCAATGCATCATTATGATACTACTAGAGTAACAATTCCATCACTATTTAGCTGAAGTTTGTGTATACATGGATCAAGTAGGGAAGTCTGGTGACATCCAAAGTGGACAAACCAATTGCTGTTGAACTTGATTTTACCATTATATTATCGTAAGTATTATCAAATCCATTTTAGCGCCATGATGAGTTTATGACACTACTAGAGTAGTAATCCCCATCCCTTTTCTAGCTGAAGTTCGTGCCTACATGGATCAAGTAGAAAAGTCTGGTGACATCCAAAGTGGTCAAACCATTTATAACTTACTGTATGGTTTCCACTATTGTTCTATTACTCTTGAGTGAGCTCTCTGGGTGTTTTACTCTTCCATATTTGACATACGGTACCATTTGTAACCTAAATGGATGTTAGGCTTTTCTTTAACAATTCAGTATCTTCCATACTTTGAACCACTTGCACTGATTCTGAGTGGCAACTGCCGACGGGTTCATAATTGGTTTCTCATGGATCTGATGTTGTGCATTATGATACTTCTTTAATACTTTACCGAGTGTGGCGCAATCAAGAAGTTTCACAACTAATAATGTATTTATTAATGTACAAAGATAGCAACTAAATGTCTAAGATGTTGCTGAGAGTTTGAACTTCGTATAGTAGTATTTCTGATGCTTTCGAGAATGGAGAATGTTGGTTGATTATTGAAGAGATGTCTCTAATGATTCTTTCTTTGACTTCTGGTGTTATTGTCTCTAGCAATGTTAATTACCGTATATCCAGTACTGTGCTTATTTTGCTATCTGACCTACTACAGCATTCTGATGACTTCCCCTGAGATATCAATCTTCAGAGCTCATGTTAAAACTGAATCCTTATTGTTTTTGCCTTTCCATTTTGCAGGCAAAATCTCCAAACTATGCATCCACATTGAAGAAAATATTTCCAAATCTTGAGCAGATTGATTCAGATATGCTAACATGATTGTTAAGCGTTGTTGAATCTTCTGTGTGGTGTTTACACCGGAGGAATGTGTCAGCAGTTATCCAGTTCAGAACAGAAAATCTAAGCTCTCCGTCAGGCAACTCTGAATTTTTGAACTAGCGAGCTGAATGGATCATTGCAAGCTTGTTATTGCCAACTCTACTCCATGGGTCCATCGCTGAAGTTGTGTTCATTTCTGTTGAGATCCATAAAAACTAAATTATACCCCATAGAACGATCCTATGGTCAATGGTACATGAGACCAGACTGTATACCCATGCTACATTGCAACCTTCTCTAGACGGTGTACTATTTGTTTTCCATTTGCTTTTACTGTACGGATTGTTCTCACCCTAAGTTTATGGAAGCCACCTTTTTTTTTTGACTGTTAGAGATTACTTGGACTGACCCGGTAGCTCCATCTTTGTCTGTTAACTTGTGGATTGATGAACACGCGGGACTATTTGCTTTATCCCTTAATGACATAGGCAACAACTCAGTAAAGCTGGGCTGATACCTTAGACAATTTTGACTGGTCAACCGAGCCGATCTGTACAGCAAGCCAGTGACCCTATAATCACCAATAGTTGTATATAGTGACCGTATTGTTTTTAGACTAAAAGGGGTGACCCCCCGATTTCATTGAAATCAAAAGCGTCACAACGTAGCAGTTTTACAGTGCACAGGCACACGCCAGGCAGGGCGAGCTAGAGAAGCCAACCTTAAACGCCAAAGCAGGCAGCAGCGGATTACATCGATTTTGATAGGAACTTGGCGAAGAGACGCTGGCATGTTGCTTCCTGGGCAGCAACAGATCATGAACCCACCCGATTTGGACATCATCACCAGGCGATCCTTAAAAGCTCGTCTCGCTTCTTGTTCAGTTGCAGGACGATCGAGGCGATGATGGGAGAGGCTGAGGGGGGTGCTAAGATGTTCCATTGTTCCAGCTCTGATACCACCCTCCTCCATATGTCCCGAACACCTGGCCAAGCTAAACCCTGGAAACACATATCATTTCTTAATTTCCAAATTAACCACATAACAACATCACAAACTGAATTAATATGTGAATTCTTAGATTCACTGATCCACCACCTGGAAACAGACTCAAAGTCTGCACCCACATTGATACCTAAAAGATTAGAAATGACAGGCCAAACCAACCTGGCAACAAAGCATCCAAAAAATAAATGGTGGCAAGATTCAGCATCAGAACAAAAGAGGCAAGAGCCATCAGGGACATTTCTTCTTTTAGCCAAGTTATCTCTGGTTAAGAGTCTGTTATTAGCCAGCAACCACAAGAAGACATGTAACCTAGGCTGTACCTTCAGACTCCTGACAGCAGGAGTATGTACAGGGACAATCCCCCTATTGTTAACAAAGGCATAGAAAGTCCTGACACTATACGTATCAGAAGAATGGAACATCCAAGTAGGTAAATCATCCTCATCACTAAGAGTAAGAGTAACAGTACCCACTAACTGGGATAATTCCACCCATCTAGAGAATCCCTCAGGGGAAACATTCCTCCTAAAAGTATGTCTAAGCTCACTATTTTGATAAGTGTGTGCTAAAGTAATGTCATGTTCATTAGAGATCTCAAAGAGTTCCCAATAGCAAACAGCAAGGCTATAATTGCCAATCCAAACATCACTCCAGAACCTAATCTTCCGCCCATTACCAACTTTCCATCTATACCCACACTTAGCAGCTCTAGCAGCCCACATCACCCCCTTCCAGAAGGGGGGCTAATATTAGGGGCAGCAGAGAAGATGTTAGGGTCAGGGTCATATTTAAAGTCTACAATCTTTTTCCAGATTTTTCCTGAGTCATTATGATACCTTTTTCTCCAGGAGGCCATCAACATTGTTCTTATGTAACTCTATGTGCTGTGTTTGCTGGGATCCGATGAATATTGAACTTATGCCAAATTGATTATGGTCTTTTATTGCATATGTTATTTGTGATCTTGCATACTTTCCGTTGCTAGTGGTTGCTCTGGCCAAGTAGTTGCTAGTGACTCCAAGAGGGAGTATTTATGCTCGATAGTGGTTTCATGCCTTCTTTTCGCCTGTGCTCGAGTGACAGAAACGTGACGGGGGAGGATGTGTTGTTGCCACTAGGGAGAAAACAACGGTGTGAGTGCCCGCGTGCACAATCATTGCTTACATGACACACATTGCTTAATGCGATTATCTGTTTCTTGCAACTTAATACCTAAGAGGGTTCGGATGATAACCTGAGGGTGGATTATTAGTCATAGATGCAGTTGGATTACGGTCTATGTATATTGTTGTAATGCCCGCACTAAATATCATAGTAGTCATCATGTCATGGATGTGCACTACGGTGCAACCTTTATTTGTCAATTGCCTAGCTGTAATTTGTTCACCCAGCATGCTATCTTTTATGGAGAGACACCACTAGTGAACCTATGGACCCAGATCCATTTTCCTACACTGTTAAACAAACCACTGCAATTTCCTGCTTTCTTTACTTACTACAAGCATACACCATTTTCCACACTATATGTATCATCTTTGTTTTCAGCAAGACCGGTGAGATTGACAACCTCACTGTTCCGTTGGGACAAAGTATTTTGGTTGTGTTGTGTGTAGGTTCCATGTTGTTGCTGACACCGGCGAGGCGCCATCTCCACCGTCAGTGGCATCAACCTTCCAAAGATCCTCTTTCTCCTACTGGATTGATAACCTTGGTTCTTAACTGAGGGAAATTCCTACCGCTACACTCATCACACCATCCTCTTGGGGTTCCCAACACCTAGCATCAACCCCCAAACTCTTTCTTCATGGAAACCAGGTCCCAATTGTCTAAGTGGTATTTTTTATTGCTCTGAGAATCACTCCATAAGAAGTGAGCCATCCGAGAGTTTATTGCTTTGATAGCCCACTTAGGAAACTTGATAACAGGCAGGAGGTACATGGGAATGCTAGCAAGGCATGCTTTTAGAAGCACTAGCTTGCTTTGCTAATTGAGCAATTTCCCTCTCCAACCAGCAAAACGTTTGAAAGTTTTATCAATAATGGGCTGTAGGTCCTCCTTTTTCAGTTTTGAGTAGTGGAGAGGGACTCCCAAATACTTACACGGAAATTCAGCAACCTTGCAGCAGAAAACCTGAGCAAAGTCATTGACCTGACCAGGATCAACATGGATGATTGATACGTCTCCAACGTATCTATAATTTCTGATGCTCCATGATAATATTATGCCAATTGCTACATGTTTTCTCCCTTCTTTATGTCATTTTTACACGTTTTCCGGGGCTAACCTATTAACAAGATGCCAAGTGCCCGTTCCCTGTTTTCTGCTGTTTTTTATTTCAGAAAAGTTGTTCTCGAAATATTCTCGAAATTGGACCCCACAAAGCCCGAAGTGCCTATTTTCCCTGGAAGCATCCAGAAGATCAAAGAGGAGTCGAAGAGGGGCATCAGGGGGCCCACACCATGGGGTGGCGCCCCCCTTGGCTGCGCTAGGGGGTGGTGTGGGCCCCCAGGGCTCCACCGCCTATGCCCTTTCGCCTATTTATTCCCACCGGATGGAAAACCCTAGACACCTGATAAAAATCCCCGAAAAGTTCCGCAGATGCCGTCACCGTCAACCCTAGATCAGGGGGGTTCTGAAGCTGTCTCCGGCACCCTACCGGAGAGGAAATCATCACCGGAGGCCTCTCCATCACCATGCCTGCCTCCGGAGTGATGCGTGAGTAGTTCATCTTTGGACTACGGGTCCATAGAAGTAGCTAGATGGTTGTCTCCTCCTCATATGCCTCCATGTTTAAATCTCGTGAGCTGCCTAACATGGTCAAGATTGATCTTATGTAACTCTATGTGCTGTATTTGCTGGGATCCGATGAATATTGAACTTATGCCAAGTTGATTATAGTCTTTATTGCATATGCTATTTGTGATCTTGCATGCTTTCCGTTGCTAGTGGTTGCTCTGGCCAAGTAGTTGCTAGTGACTCCAAGAGGGAGTATTTATGCTCGATAGTGGGTTCATGCCTTCTTTTCGCCTGTGCTCGAGTGATAGAAACATGACGGGGGAGGATGTGCTGTTTCCACTAGGGAGAAAACAGCGGTGAGAGTGCCCGCGTGTACAATCATTGCTTACATTACCCACTTTGTTTAATGCAGTTATCTGTTGCTTGCAACTTAATACCTAAGGGGGTTCAGATGATAACCTGAGGGTGGATTATTAGTCATAGATGCAGTTGGATTACGGTCTATGTATATTGTTGTAATGCCCGCACTAAATATCATAGTAGTCATCATGTCATTAATGTGCACTACGGTGCAAACTTTATTTGTCAATTTCCCAGTTGTAATTTGTTCACCCAACATGCTATCTTTTATGGAGAGACACCACTAGTGAACCTATGAACCCCGGTCCATTTTCCTACACTATTAAACAATCCACCATAATTTCATGCTTTCTTTACTTACTGCAAGCATACATTATTTTCCACACTATACGTATAATCTTTGTTTTCAGCAAGACCTGTGAGATTGACAACCTCACTGTACCGTTGGGACAAAGTATTTTTGTTGTGTTGTGTGCAGGTTCCACGTTGTTGCTGACACCGGTGAAGCGCCAGCACCATCGTCAGTGGCATCAACCTTCCAAAGATCCTCTTCCTCCTACTGGATTGATAACCTTGGTTCTTAACTAAGGGGAATTTCCTACCGCTGTGCTCATCACACCCTCCTCTTGGGGTTCCCAACACGCACCATCGAGGAAATTTCTGGCGCCGTTGCCGGGGAGGAAGAAGTCTTCTGGCAAGGGGAGTCTCTCACTCTCAACCTCTTTATTTTGCTTATTGTCTTGTTTTGCTTCTTTATATCAAGAACAAAAAAATTAGTTTACTTTATAGCTGTTATTTATTTGCTTGCTTTTATTTTGCTAAAATGAGTATTCCTGAAGTAGAGGTTCGTTCTTTTAGGCAACAAGGGGGAGAGAGTTTAAAAGATGCTTGGTATAGAATAAATGATGCTCATAATAGGTGCACACAAAAAAAATCTATCTTGATACTCCTGAGAATTTTTTATGTTGGTATTTCTGGTTGGTATAGGTATGTGTTAGATAATCTTACGGGTGGAAATTTTCTTGGAACTCCTGCCTTGGAAGCCTGCAGTTTGATTGAAAGTTCAGTAGGAGCACCCCCCACTACAATTGTTAAAACTGAGACCACTTTGGAGGATGTTATTAATAAAATAAACTCTTTGGAAATGAACTTACCAATTTTCCTTGATAATGCTAGCAAAGTTAATGAATCAATAATTACTATTGATAAAAGAATCACTGCTCTAGAAGCTAGCAACACTCATGATGATCAAAAATTTAGGATTGGTAAACTAGAGGAGGCTATGGGTACTTTAAGCTTAACTTTTTCATCTCTTAAATTCAAAAATGAGAAAGCCTTTGTGGAAAAAGAGCAAAGATTCATGTATGTTCCCAAGATAACTAAACCTAAATCTCAATATGTGCTGAAAATTGCTAAAACAATTAATGAAACTAAGAGTGACCTTCATGTTGAATCTTCGGAAAAACCTAGAGTGCCTAATGCTGCAAATAATTATTTAGAGTAAGTCATTGATGTTGATGCTTCCTCACTTGAAAATACTTGAGTTTCTTTCTATGCCTAGCTGAAAGGCGTTAAAGAAAAGCGCTACCGGGAGACAACCCATTTTATTTCGCTGTTTTCAACCCGTTTTCCTTTGTTTTCTTTTGTGTGCTTTGCACCTGGGTGTTGTCTATTTCCTTAGCAACCACTTTGTATCTTTTCTTTTGAGTTTTTGTTGAGCCAAGTAAAGCCTCTAGTGGAAAGTTGAGGCTATATTTCGGATTTCTGCGCAGGAAACAGATTTCCGTTGTCCACTGTTTATTCCGTATAAAATCAGAGAAAATTAAAAATGACCTGAGTTTTTGTGTGTGTAATCCTGGGCTGTATACCCAACTTTTCTTAGATGACCACTTTTTTATTTGAGTAACAGAAGATTTTTGAAAAAAATCATCTTTACCTGTTGTCCCGTTTTGACAGATTTCTACCAATAATTGCATTTGCATCTTAATCGCTTTCTTTTGGTGTTCTTTTGAGAAAAAGAGTTTTAAAAGAAGTTGTGATAATAGTTAATGTGTTTTTTAGTGTTAGACATATGTTGAAACTGAACCATGTGAATTTATTATTTCGATTGCACTAACGTTGCTAATGAAGATTGTGAGAAGTTTGGTGTGAAGGAAGTTTTCAAGGGTCAAGAGAAGAGGATGATATGACGAGATCAAGAAGAGTGAAGATACTAAGCTTGGGGATGCCCCGGTGGTACATACCAGCAAATTACAAGAAGACTCAAGCGTCTAAGCTTGGGGATTCCCAAGGCATCCATTTCTTCATCGACAAATTATCAGGTCACTTCTAATGAAACTATATTTTTATTCGGTCACATCTTATGTGCTTTACTTGGAGCGTCTTTTATTTTTGCTTTCAGTTTGTTTTTATTTTTTCTTTCAGTTTGTTTTCACTTTTGAAATAAGCTTGGTTGGACCCCAGCATTCTTTTATTGGAGAGTGACACGCTCCGCTTTTTCATGAGAATACTTTGTATTCTTAATCTTTGTCTGGCTGCTGCATTTATTTAGCTCCTGTTTTGCATGCATCTCTTATTGGAGCTGTTAGTTTTAGTAGTGTTATGTGAGTACTCTCATGTTTGCTTGCTGTAGCATTTAGAGAGTTTTTGTTAAAACATATCTTGTATGGTGCTTGTTGGGAGAAGAAAATTGTTGTTTAAAGTAGAATTTATAATGGTGCAAGTAGAAGCTTGTATAGAGTGTTGCTAGAACTTTTTCATGGCATGATAAATGTTATTTTAGTTCTAAAGCCTTGTGATGTTTATTAGCATGAATAGCCTCAAATAGATGAGAGAGTTTAATATGTCATTGAAAGATTCATGAGTTGTTCTTGTCATAAAGAAGCATAAATTTATGGTATTCTCTTTCGAATGTTTTATTTGGTTGACTTGGCGCATGCTCACACCATGTTTATGACTATGAACCAGTCACTAATAGACTCCATGACCACTTAATTTTTGAACTATGATACCTCTTATGCATTAATTAATGATGTTTATGTCGCGGCGCATGATTATGGCTCTTATGCTCTCTTGATTTGTCGCTCCCAGTCTTTTGCTAGCCTCCACCTGTACTGAGCATGAGCTCTACTCGTGCATCCAACTCTCTTAAACCAAAGTTTTTCCCATTGTGTCCACCATACCTACCTACATGTGGTATTTAACTGGCACTCCAAGTAAATTGCTCATGTGTTACCTTTAAAACCTTCAAAATTACTCCTGCTTTATGTTCCTGTTTTTGCTCATGAGGACGTTAATAGAGAATATTTATGTCACTTGTTGATTGGATTTCACACCCTGGACTAATGGATTCGTCCTCTTATCAAAATGATAGAAGAGCTGGCAGCGGGGTTCCCAGCCCCAAATTAATACACACAAAATCTCTTCACTATTTTTGCCCCTGATTTATCAGTCAAAGCATAATTGTGTAAACAAAAGAGAAAGAGGGATGACCTTCTACCCAGATGCGTCCTTCACATGGGAGCCGCTCTTGTGAATCCAGTTGGCTTGTGACGTACTGTATTTTCTGTTTTTGACATTATCATACATATCCCAAAATATAGACACTCCTCCACGGTATGTGATTGTTGGCAGACACCCGAGGATTCGGTTAGCCATGGTTTGTGAAAGATGGATGGGAGGAGTGTCAAACTTTTAATACCTCTGTTTAATAAAATAAAAATCTCTAGCACATGAGTTGATCCTTGCTTCCCTCCGCGAAGGGCCTTTCTTTTACTTTTATGTTGAGTCTCCATCTTCTAACTTTATGCACAGGTGAGAGAGCATTTTTTCCATTCTTAGTTCTACATGAATTTGTCCCATAAACATCAATAATTGCTTCATGATGTGATATCATTTGTTCTAAAATTATTTTCTCTAGGCTTCCTCATGAACTTTGAAGGTGTCCTGGCATTTATGTTTTGCCCCACTCTTAAGGACTAGCGAAATACCACTTTGCCATGCTTTCTCTATACCTGAAACAAAAATTTATCTTTCTTTGCATTATTACTCATGATCCTTTGTTTGAGATACTCTTCATGATGAAAAGTGATTGCTTTGCTTTATTATTAAAGGTCTATTTATCATGTTTGTGTTTGAAGTTCTATGACCTGAGCTTGCATATGCCTTTACATTTTTATGATAAATATTATGTTAGCAACAGGTCACCTCAGAAATTATTGTTTTATCGTTTACCTACTCGAGGACGAGTAGGAACTAATCTTGGGGATCCTTGATACGTCTCCAACGTATCTATAATTTCTGATGCTCCATCATAATATTATGCCAATTGCTACATGTTTTCTCCCTTGTTTATGTCATTTTTACACGTTTTCCGGGACTAACCTATTAACAAGATGTCAAGTGCCAGTTCCCTGTTTTCTGTTTTTTTTTATTTCAGAAAAGTTGTTCTGGAAATATTCTCGGAATTGGACCCCACAAAGCCCAAATTGCCTATTTTCCCCGGAAGCATCCAGAAGACTAAAGAGGCGTCGAAGAGGGGCATCAGGGGGCCCACACCATGGGGTGGCGCACTCCCCCTTGGCCGCACCAGGGGGTGGTGTGGGGGCCCCCAGGGCTCCACCGCCTCTGCCCTTTCGCCTGTTTACCCCCCCCGGATGGAAAACCCTAGACACCTGATAAAAAATCCCCGAAAATTTCCACAGCCGTCGTGACCGTCAACCCTAGATCGGGGGGTTCTGAAGCTGTCTCCAGCACCCTGCCAGAGAGGAAATCATCACCGGAGGCCTCTTCATCACCATGCCTGCCTCCGGAGTGATGCGTGAGTAGTTCATCCTTGGACTACGGGTCCATAGCAGTAGCTAGATGGTTGTCTCCTCCTCATATGCCTCCATTTTTAGATCTCGTGAGCTGCCTAACCTGATCGAGATTGATCTTATGTAACTCTATGTGTTGTGTTTGTTGGGATCCAATGAATATTGAACTTGTGCCAAGTTGATTATAGTCTTTATTGCATATGCTATTTGTGATCTTGCATGCTTTTCGTTAATAGTGGTTGCTCTGGCCAAGTAGTTGCTAGTGACTCCAAGAGGGAGTATTTATACTTGATAGTGGGTTCATGCCTCCTTTTCGCCTGTGCTCGAGTGACAGAAACGCGACGAGGGAGGATGTGTTGTTGCCACTAGGGAGAAAACATCGGTGATAGTGCCCGCGTGTACAATCATTGCTTACATTACAAACTTTGTTTAATGCAGTTATCTGTTGCTTGCAACTTAATACCTAAGGGGGTTCGGATGATAACCTGAGGGTGGATTATTAGTCATAGATGCAGTTGGGTTACGGTCTATGTATATTTTTGTAATGCCCGCACTAAATATCATAGTAGTCAACATGTCATGAATGTGCACTATGGTGCAACCTTTATTTGTCAATTGACCAGTTGTAATTTGTTCACCCAGCATGCTATCTTTTATGGAGAGACACCACTAGTGAACCTATAAACCCCGGTCCATTTTCCTACACTGTTAAACAATCCACCATAATTTTCTGCTTTCTTTACTTACTGCAAGCATACATTGTTTTCCAAACTATACATCTAATCTTTGTTTTCAGCAAGACCGGTGAGATTGACAACCTCACTGTACCGTTGGGACAAATTATTTTGGTTGTGTTGTGTGCAGGTTCCATGTTGTTGCTGACACAGGTGAAGCACCAGCACCACCGTCAGTGGCATCAACCTTCCAAAGATCCTCTTCCTCCTACTGGATTGATAACCTTGGTTCTTAACTAAGGGGAATTTCCTACCGTTGTGCTCATCACACCCTCCTCTTGGGGTTCCCAACACGCACCATCAATGGTCATGAGGTCAGATTTGTGATAGTTAAACCTCATCCCTGACATGTTTTGAAAACATGACATAATCCATTTCAAGTTCCTAGCATAGGCTAGATTAGGTTCAAGGAAGAGGATGGTGTCATCAGCATACTGAAGGCTAATGATACCCCCAGGAACTACTTGAGGAAGTAGACCCTGAAACTTTAGATAGTAATTTGGAGAAAACATCCCCCACAAAATTGAACAAGATGGGGGAACATGGATATCCTTGTTTAAGCCCTTTCCCCACTCTAAAGTAGGAGCTGTTAGTATCACTGATTCTAACACAGAGGGAGCCCCCAATTAGGAGATTCTTAATCCAGTTCCTGACAACAGGGCCAAAGCCCCTAGAAAGAAGCATCTCATCAAGGAAGCTCCAGTCAACCCTATCATAGGCTTTCTCATAATCCAATTTAAGCACTAAGGCAGGATCCCCCCTAGAGTGTGCAACATGGATAATCTCTTGAGCTGAAACTACACTTTCTAAAATGAACCTACATTTAATAAAGGCAGTGTGATTGGTAGAAATTAACCTACTTCTTACCAAAGATAGCATGTTGGTAATTGCCTTTGAGATATTTTTCAAGCTGCAGTTACCAAGGCTAATAGGTCTGAATTTTTTCATTTCTCTAGCATCTGGTTCTTTAGGTATTAAAGTAACAATAGCATAATTTAGTCTGGCAACAGCTAAATTGCCACTTTCAAAATCCCTAACCAGAGCCATAAAGTCATGTTTAATAAGCTCCCAAAACCTTTGATAGAAAGGGAAGGAAAAGCCATCCGGGCCAGGGGCACCATTGGCATAAGAACCAAAAATTGCCTCTTTGATTTCATCAACAGAGAAAGGTTTTTGTAAGAAATCATTCTCCTCACCAGTAACCTTATCGTCTTGGTCCCATAAACCATCACCTAAAGACATATCTATCCTAGGTTCAGCAGTAAACATGGATTTGTAAAAATCCAAGGCTACTTTAAGCATGTCATTGGTTTGGTCAACAGGGCTAGCTGGGCCATCAAGAACTGCAATTTGTTTTTTTCTCCTCCTTTGGTTAGCAATAGAATGGAAATAGATCTATGCCAAGCTTTGGTTTCATCTAAATTAAGGATGGTGTCTAGTTCGGTCCTAATTTGATTTAGTCTCTGTGTCTCTTGTGTAGAGGGCAGGCAGGATTCAGAGAAGGTATCAAGAATATAAAATTGTTGGGAAAGGTCTCTTTTCAGTTTTTTTATTGGCTGCATCAACATTCATACTCCACCCCTTGAAATTTCTCCTAAGGTTCTTCTACTTAAATTGCCACCTATCAATAGGGGAAATTGAGGAGCAGGGGAGATTCCATACCCTATGAACCGTAGAGTGGAATTCAGGATACTCCAACCACCACTTCTCAAACCTAAAGAGCTTAGGAGGAGGAGGGGAATCAGAACAGGTATCCAAAAGGAGGGGGTATGATCACTAACAGGTCTTGGCAAGGCCCTAACAGTGGCGAGTGGATACTTAGCATCCCAATCAGTACTAGCCAAAATTCTGTCAAGAGTTGCCATAATAGGATCATCCTGATTATTGGACCAGGTATAACTTCTGTTGGCCAGCTTAAAATTAATCAAGCCCCAATGATTAATCCAATCATTAAAAAGAAATTACCAATTAGCATTAATAGCACCATTGTTATTATCAGAGCTATCTCCTACTAGTTTAAAATCACCTCCAATAAGGGTAGGAAGAGAACTCTTATCCGTAATCTCATGCAATTCAGCAATGAACTGTAGTTTAAAATCATAATATGGTGTAACATACACAACAACCAATTGCCATGTAAAGTTGTCCATAATATTCTTGACAATCATAGACACACAAGACTCAAAGCAAGAATGACTAATAACATTAAACTTGTCTGATCTGAAACCTACTAGGATACTGCCAGCAGAACCCTTAGCAGGCAAGGTAATCCAATAGAAGTCCCAAGGCCCATAAATAAATATCAGGAAGTGGGAGGGAAAGGACAAACTTTTGGTCTCCTGAATACCAACAAAATCTAGCTTATTTTTAAAAATAAATTCAGCAAGAGCTTGTTTGCGGCCAGGTTTCGTGTGCCTCTACTATTCCAAAGGCCTCCTATCATGAGATGTTAGATGTTTTTCCTAGAAAAAATTGTCCATGGGTTACTTTTAAGGCCAGTCTCAGGATCAGACATGTCGCACCCGGACTTCTAAAGGATACTCGCCGTTCCGTTGAACAGTACTAGATTGGATTACAGGGCTTACCGGCACCCGCGTCCTCTTACGAGTAGGCCAACACACGTATGTGTGACAACCAACCCCTATCTGTTCAGCGTCGACGTAAACTATCCCATAGAAATCAGGATACTACCATTGACGTACTTCATACCAGACACACATGGTACGTCAATGGCTTGTAACAGAATGATAACACAACATATCTCTAAGACACAAAAGATTGAAATAAGTTGCAAATAGCTCTCACTAGAGCAGAGATAGCAAATACAATCATCCAGAGGACACATGTCCCAACATAACATCATTACATCTCAGCGGAAGCATTCAAAGGGTCTGAGTACAGACAAATCTAAATAGGCTTAAGAAGCCGGGAATGAAAGAAAGACGGAGCCCATCCACGTAGTCTCGGATCCTGCCCGGGTCCGCTACCTACTCGTCAGCAGCCTCGTCAAACTCCACGTAGTAGCCGTCACCGGGATCCTCGTAAGCGTAGTCTGCGGAAACCACAGCCCCAAAGGGGTCAGTACATAAACGTACTGGCAAGCAAGACTCACAGTTCACCAAAGTGTAGCCCGTCAACACCAAGCACAGATGCCTTGGGTTCAACGGAAGGAAGGGGATATAAAAGATGCTGCAACTGGCTGCGCTAACCAACTACAGAACATACTACAACTTCCGGATAACAGAAAGGAGATAAGATAGCGTATCGTAACCAACTTTGATTAACCACCAAACAAACCCATCCTGGATCTCGCCCCTTATCCAAAGAAGCAATCCGAGGATAACTCACACAGTTGGATTAATGAATAATGGCTCAAGTTGTTGTGTCGATAAGTCTATTACTAGTCAAGTTATCAATAGTTAGGTGTAAGTTGTTCTGAGTACTTGTTAGCCAGTACTTTCACCAAGTCAACCATAACCGCGGAAAACACGGCTTCTCGAGAAGATTTATCCCTGCAGGGGTGCACCAATTTGGCCGAACACGTAAGAATAACCCGCCAGATGGGATGCCTCCCACCAAGCGGGGCACTCAACACAACTCAACTCTTCTTCGTATCAAGCCCAAAGCACCTTGGGCGCACGGCTAATCGAGCCCCGAAGAAAGGGGGACCCTCATAGCACTCTAAGAACGTGTCCCCCTATATGCCGACTACAAAAGTTCCACCCTGCGCTGGGCTCGCAAAAACATGCATGCGGCAAATGGAAAACACGAACTAAATGAGGCGATTTGGACGAGATGCGAATCGAATCAAATTGAGGGGGGCGCCCATACACGCTTCCCACATGCGGATAGTGCGCTCATCATGGATCAGTAGACAAGACCCTTTTCCTATTAGGGTCGACACTAGCAGGCCTCAAAACCTCATAGGGCCTCCTGCCGGTGCCTTATCAGCATATTATTATTAACAGGTTGATTGATTAACATCGAGCCCCCAGAACATAATAGAATATAGTAATCAGAAAGTAACGGGTAACAGACTCGAGCAAAACAACCTAAGCATGCTAGTAAGACACTGGCTCAAACAATGGGGTTGTAGGAGTGGAGGTGAGGCGATATCAGGGTTAAGGGATTCATGTGATAGGTTTGTAGCAGAAGCAACGATACATATGGCTAGCATAAATAGACAACGGAAAGTATCGGTAACCAATGTTGAAAGGAACACGATGGTTCATGTGAGTGATAACTTGCCTGCAAACTCAGCAGCCTGGTACTGAGCTAGATCCTCAGAAGGGGTGTCGTAAGTATCGTCTGTCTCAACGTCGTCGTCTATCCGAGAAAAAGC